>VDFB02281492.1:254855429-255402846 GCA_007258455.2 Sequoia sempervirens
ATTACATTAGTCAATGGAGGCTCTTACCCTTATTTAGTTGTTGTTTCTACAATTGAAGGTGTAGTGGAAGTAATTTCCTTAGTTTGTGGAGGAGCAATAAAAGGACCTTTTTCTTGGGTAGTTTCTTCTCCAGGGTATATAGTAGTAAGAGGTTTAGCACCAAGACCAAAAAAAACTCCCACAACAGTAGCTTGTTAAGTAATTTTAGCCTGTTCTAAGGCTTCTATAACTTTCTTCATTGTAACTTCCTCTTCTTCTTCCTGGGAAGGTTGCTTCTTAGTCCTTTTGTACTTCTATGTTCAGCCTCTAAGGATGATCCCACTTGTGAATCCTTCCTTTTCCTAGTGATCTGATTAAGGATCTAGGACAATTGTGTACAAAATGCTTAATGTTTTATAACAGCTAATTCAAAGCTTAAGTGAATGAATTAACATAATATAAATGCTTAAACAACATAGCATGATAAAGATGATGAATCAAAGAAAGAGAGAAATGAGACAGAGGACCGAACACAATTTGTTAATGGAGTTCACCAAAAGGATACATCTTTGGGTCCCTCTCCAACATAGTGACTGATTCGATTATTGCTCAAAAATCCAAAAATACAATTGCTATAATGTCATCTCCTTCTAGCACATCAACATGACAATAATTTGTTGCATAGAAATGACTCCACCATCTCTCAGGAATTCCCTCCTTAGTATCACTTGATTAGCTTTCAAAATAACTCATGCCCCCTTTTATACAAAAATATGCCTTATTAAGGCTTAACCATCAAAATAAATGATTGAACTCCTAGAAACATCCCTATGCTCATTATCAAGCCCTTTTGGCATTTTTCATTTGGGTTTATTTGATTAGGGGTTGTTGTTTTAACTATAGAGATCCATTTGTTAAGGCTTCATCTCTAAACATATAATAAAATAAATCAATGCCATATATATTTTCAGATGGCTCGGTGGTGTGGCAGTATGCAATGCTTTTGTGTGACTGGTGGTTGGTGGTTAAAAACCCCATTGACCATGTTTTAGAATGGACCACCAAAATTTAATACCAAAAAACAAAACCGCCACCATGTATAGGTTAGGCGTGAATGTGTGGCACAATGACCGCTAGAGGTTTCAGACCTTAGCAAGTCATGGGGTTGTTGTCCAGTTTTCACACACACTCCCCACTAAAAGCAAGGACCCTCTCTTGCTTTTTTCTTTGGTACTTTTGATCCTTTGATTATGAAATTTGGTTGCTTTGAAATGTGCTTCAATGTTTATTATGCTCATACAAATGATCCCTTGAAGTTACTCATTGAAAATCCTAAGTCTTGAGGTGATTTACGGGTTTTTCACTAGTTTCAGGAATTTCCTCCCTGGGTGGAATTCCTTGATTTCCATCCATGCCTTCGATACCTGACAAAGAATGCTTTGCATTTTGCTTAAGATATTTTGGCTCTTCGTAGAATTTTGTGTCCACTAGAAATCCCCAAAATTCCTTCAGGCCCTCAAATCCCTGAAATTTCCTTCACCTTCTCGGATCCCTGAAACTTGTCTTGGGTTGTCTTTTCACTGCATTTATATTTGTTGTACAAATTATGCAACTAGTATTTAATGGAATTTTGGGGGTTTTATGCTATCAAATTGGTGTCATTTGCTTTGCTTTGAATTTGGAAGAGCTTAATCCTTGAGTGTTGTGTGTGAATTTGTGTTTGAGCTTTGAATTGCTGACTTTTGTGGCAATTTTTTTTTCTAGTGTCATTTGCATCTGCTCGAGATTGGAGGTTGTTGTTTATCACTGCCCTCTTGAATTGTTCTTCCCCGATGGTATGTACATAATACTCTAGCCTTTGATTGAAAAGTATGAATTTTTTTGCAATGTCTTGGGCATGTCTTGAGTCTAGGTTTAGCGTGGTTGAAGATCTTTGTTTAAAGCTAGATTTTCCCATGGTTCTTTCAACATATCTCTTAAGTATCAATTTTGCCATCCCCCATTGTTCTCGCAATCTAAATATTCCAATCCTTGCTTGGTTTTCCCCCCTGGACTTGGTATTAGGCATAGTGTTGATTTGGTTTAACTGATCTAGGGTTTTGTGTGATTGAAAGATTAACCATCCAAATACGAATTTGAGTTATCACTTCTTACTTGTATCTGCTCAATTGCTTTCCTTTGGTAGTTTGAAAGAGTTGATTTGGTCTTAATGCAATAATCAGATGTATCGAACCTTTGACTCTTACTTATGGTTGAACCCTAGGATTGCTTGTTCTATATTTGTTGCTATAGATCAATTGAGCTAGGTTTAAGTGAATCATAGGTTCGAATCATGATTGAATGGTGTGGGGCAACCACAAAGTCTAAACCAAGTCCCAAATTAATGATCATTTGATCAAATTGGCTAAGCTATGACGAGTTGGAAATTTTAGGATTTTGAGTGCTTCGTGGAATTCCTTTACCGTAGGAAATCCCCAAATTTCCATCTCCCCTTAATTTTCTTGAAAATGCATGTAAACACGAATGTCACGCTAACTTCGTTGATTTTCGTCCCTAATGGAAATCCCTGAAAACCTACCAAACATGAAGATTTGTAGAAATGAATGCATCAATGTTGAATAATTTTTGCATTTCATGATTGGTTTGAATGATTAAAGGATGAATAATGCTATTTCTTGAGTTGTGATGTTAATTAAGTGACTTTTGAGCGATAATTGTGCCTTCATCACTATTTTTTGTCTGGCCTAGAAATCCTCGAATTTCCTTCCTGGATTCATTTCTGCGAAGGGGTGAAAATCCTGAACTTTTAAGGAGCTATGATTTATGATGTTTTAAGGGATTCTAATCATTGTTTGGACTTATTTGAATGATGAATATGTTATTTGTGATGGGATAACCTTGATCCTGATGCTGTAATGCAAATTTATTGTTATCTTTTGTTGAGTGCAGGTTGAATCAAGCAAGGAAATTGCTAGCAAGGCCAAGGGAAAATAAATGTATCTTGATGTTGAGGGATCCTCCATCTCAGAAGCTGAAAGGATCAAATTGGATACAAAGGGAAGGATTCCTGAGAGAAATCTAGCTTCCATTTGGTCAGAAGTGACTAACACAAATGTGGGAAGATGGGACTATGAGGATTTCAAGGCAAGAATGGAAGTGAAGGACTCTCCTCTGTTGGCTCATGTGGCTAGCTTTCCTTCTACAGTGTAGTGCTATGAGTTAGTTTTGAAATGTGCTAGACACTATGATCCAGGCACACAGAGAGTGATTAGCCCACAAGGCAGAGTGCTTGCAAATTTCTCTCCTATTTCAGTGGCCCAAATATATGATATGCCAAAAAAATCCCATGTGGTGTAGTTTGATGTTTATGTAGCCAAGAAGTACTATGCAGAGGATACAAAAAGTCTTTAAAAGCTATCAACTCTTGGTTTGAGAAACCTAAGGCACATATTTCAAAGCTGCCAAAGAAATTGTTTAGGGAAAAATTCAAGTAAGAGTACTATGATGCAATCACTCTTCTCAGTAGAGTGATGGGCTCGAAGAGTGCAGGAGTATTAGAGAATTAGATGTTTTACATCATAGTGAGAATGTATCAGGACGTATACTATCATTGGGTAGGTATAATTAGTGCCATGATTCATGAGCAATTGTGTAATGTACTACAGACCAAGACCTTCACCATGACATCCTACTTGGTCTATGCCTTGGAAAGATTCCATCCATACAAGGGATTGAGCACTCAAGGGGTCTTTTTCCAAGATGTGATCTATGAGGATTATCCCCAACTGCATTTGGATAGTTCTAGTTATAGAAGGGTGAATGATGAATTCACCATGTATATTATAAGGTTGCTACAAGGTGCAAACCATGTGAGAATTTTTTATGCTGATAAGGAGTTGATCCGAAAGTTTGGGGCATGGTTCATAGAATTTCCCACCTTATCCTACATAAGGATTGATGGTTGTTAGAGAGATCCCTATAGACTACCTAGATAGCCAAATGATCACATCATACTTTTGGAAGTCACGAGGAAAAAAATTTCCTTTGATGCCATTTTGAAGGACATGCATAAGACCGGTTTTGACAATGACTTCCCTTTGAGAATAGGAGGCAATGAGGCTTGTGCTTCCTTGATCACAATACACTCCTTTGAGGAAGAAATGGGTACTTTGGGCTTGTCATTCCACTCCAAGAGGTCTCGATTTGATAGAACATGTAGGGTTGAAAAGAGATCCAATAGAAATTTAAGACATAAAGATGATATTGAGGACTATTGGGCTAATCGTAAGGATGAATTTGAAATTTGAAGGAAGAAGTTCTCTAGGTTTCCAACCAACTTGATTAGACTGTATAGCATCAAATCCATCCTAGATCAAATTGATGATGATGGGGAGGTGATACAAAGCCATGACTATGAGCCAATTAAAGATAGGCCAATAAGTGAGATTGACTGGTTGGAGGAAGAAAAGACAAATTTAGAGAAAATAAATGCTCCTATGATAAGATACACCAAGTTATGGATTAAACACAAGATTTGGGAATATGACAGTGAAGGGAAGCAATACACCTATGACCTGATGGGAAACTTGGAGTCCCAATCCACTTCTGAGGAAGATGAGCATGACTCAAAGGGTGAAGAAAAGGTAGGTTGTCCCTTCAAGATCAAAATTAAAGGTTTCCAAGTAGAGGCTAAGGAAGAAAATAAAAGGAATCCTATGGCCAAGAAGAGGAGGACTACCTCTAAGGAGAAGACGTCCACTTAGGAGGAGGAGCATGAAGAAGAAGGGGAGAAAGATAGTGTCCCTATGCCCAAAAGGAGAGGAGTGGAAAGAACATCAAGGAAGAAAAGTGAGAATCCTAAGGGAAAAGAGGGTAGAAGGCCACAATTGATAGATGTTGAGAGTTTTGGGGAGAAGACACAAGTCTATACTAGGAAATCCAAAACTCCATCTCCTAAAGAAAGTCTGGTAAAAGAAGGTTCCCCTACAATTCCCTTTTTTGTGCAACAACAAGAGGAAACTTTTTCCCCTCCTTCAACTCAAGAATTGCATAATGAGGAAATGAAGTCCACAGAGGAAGCCATTGAGGATATCCCTCAAGGTGAGGATGCAAAATAATTCAAGGTTGGGGATCTTCACATTGCAGAGGTGGAAATTGAGAGGATTTTGCAATCTCGATGTCATATGAAGACTTACTTGTTGGTGATGAAGAAGTGAAAACCATGGAAAAGGAACAAGTACATGAGAGAACTCTATCTCCAATCTAAGTGGTAACAGAGACACTTGATCAAGAAGACAATTAGAGTCTAGAGGAGGACAAGGAGGAAGATGAGAGGGAAGACCAAAGTGAAAAAATCCCTATGTGCAATATTTGAATGCTAACTCCTCCATGGATCAAATAGAAAAGGAGAATCAAGATGAGCAATAGTCATATGTCTCTACTCCTCATTGGCTTAGTGAGAGATTGAAGAGCAAGTAGATAGTTGTGGATGATACCCCTCTCAATTGGGATGAACTATTAGCCAATGTTGGAAAGGGAAAATCAAAGAAGAAGGCTAAGGTGATTTCTAAGATCACCAGGGATGAGGCAGATAATAAGGTAATTCATATTGCTACTCCTATAGCAGACAAAAACAAGGATGAGATAGTTGCTCAAGATTACACCATTTAGATAATAAACTTAGGGCCTACAAGCAAGGATCAGGAGAAAGAAGAGTTCCAAGAGTCCTCTCAGGCCATCCTAAGGAGGCTGGATAAAGAAATAGAGGAGAAGGAAAGGTTGCAAAAACAATTGAATGATGTGTATAGATATGTGCAACATCTGATGAAGCCTCTACAGGCTATGGGAAGTGAAGGAGTGCCCCCTGAAGGGTTGTTGCCTAAAGAGTCATTCAGTGAGCTTGAGAAGATGAAGGCTTCCACACAGGATACCCATGAATGGTTGCAAGGAGTAGGACACCGAGGAGATAGAATGATCAAGGACATCTTGTCAACTTGTGGAGATGCACATAGGTCATTTGAGTGGCTGCAATATTTGTTGGTGTAGGATAAAGCTGATGTAGACCTTCTCCTACATAATGTAAGGAAAGAAGAGGTGTGGAAGCAACTTTCCTAATGTCAAAACTATAGGGAAGAATGCAAACAATACTTTTAATTTTCTAATTACAGTCCAATTAAGACACACATGAAAGATTTACAGAAATAGAGAAGATACTCAAAGACAATGAACAACAGATTTATGTGGGAAAACCCTTTTGGGAAAAAACCCACCACACCATGTTGAATCTCTTTGTATTATAGTAACAAACAATTACATACAAATCGGAGATACAACTCTCTAGTATTAGTTCACAGTAGTTTTATTGACTATTCATCCAGTTACAAAAAATACTCTCAAGAATTTGATTATCTCATACTCATGACCTCAGAATGCTATCCTTGAAATATTACCACATTCTGATTTTTGTCTTCTATTCATCCTTATCCGTCATTACCAATCATAGACAATTTCCTTTTGAGCAATTGATTTTTCCTTGCATGCAGTTCAGCTCGAGCATTGCAACTGTTGCAAAAATCTAATTGCTATCCATTTGAAATTCGCTTCCTCTGATTGGTCCATGAGGCTCCAGATAGGATGGTCAATCTGGTGAAAGGGCATTGAAACTTTGTTGGAATATCGGTGAGACACCAACAGTGTCTCCCCGATGCCACAAAGTCTTCATATCGATATCGGTGTAAGTCCCAACAGTCGACGAGACGATATAATGAATGCCATGAGTCATACTGAATCCATCAACATCCATTGCATTTCTATCGGCAAGAGATTCCTCCATCAGCAAGACGTTTTACCAAATTCCACAAGTCATATCAACTTTAGTTTTCTTTTCGGCAAGACTATCGCTCTTGCCAAGACCTCCCACCAAGTCTTCTCAAGTTTCACCGAAGCACCCGACAGTCGGCGAGACATTTGTCTTTCACCAAGACTTCACTCTGAGCACAACCAAGTCTTACCGAGTCGGCAAGACTTATGTCTTTTTCCGAGACCTCACATCGAGCACCCATGTCTTACCAAGTCGGCAAGACATTTGACCTTCACCAAGACCTTTCACTAAGTGAATATGTCACATCGAAGACTATCGGCAAGACTCTCCATTAGTCGTTGAGACCTCATACTGAGTGTTTAATTCATGCCGAAACCATCCCTATCAGCGAGACCAGGCACCCATTTCCAAGACTTCATACCAAAGTCTTTTGTCACTGTGAAGGCACCAAGTGAATACTCCCATCGGCATGACCTTTCATTGTCGCTGAGACTTCTCCCCAAAGCCCGATAGAAACATACTATTGGCCAGAGGTCTCCATTCAACAAAAGGTCACAGCGAATGCTTCTTGTCACATCGATAGTTCATTTGGAAAGACACCAACCTTGTCTCAGCGACTTGGAACATTTTGAAGGATTTAGAATAGTTAGTCGGCTAGACATTATTAATGTCACAGCGACTTTTCCCTCTAGGAGTTACATGTCAGTATGGATTGAGGAAAATATTCCAACAATCTCCCACTTGATGAAGACCTTACTGACAACTCCAGAGCATAATAAAACTACTGAAATTCATGGGCCAAGAGGCCCATCGAACTGGCACACCACCTGTATTTGTCTGTGCTCACAGGCTTCGTCAATGCATCTGTAAAATTTTCTAGAGTATCCACTTTCTCCAGAGAGACCTTCCCATCCTCCACCATATCTCATACAAAGTGATACTGTACATCTATATGTTTCGTCCTGGCATGAAAAGTAGGATTCTTTGCCAAACATATAGCACTCTGACTGTCATAGTAAATAGTAATTTTTCCTGCATCAAAACCGATGTTAGAACACAAACGTTTTATCCAGATTGCTTCTTTACAGGCATGTGTAGCTACCATGTATTCTACCTTTGTAGTGGACAAAGCGACTACAGCCTGCCACTTGCTCATCCAACTCGCTGCACCACCATTCATCATGAAAACATATCCACTGGTGGATCTTCTACTATCAATGTCCCCTGCCCAATTAGAGTCCACATAACCTTGAATACTGAGAGTCCTTTGTGATTCAACCAAGTTCCCATGGTAACATAGAGCATATTTTGAAGTGCCCTTTAAATATCTAAACACTCTTCACAACACCCCAATGTGTCCTTCCAGGATTAGTCATAAACAAACTAAGAACTTCCACTGCTTGGGCAATGTCTAGCCTTGTACAGACCATTGCATACATAAGGCTACCAACCACACTAGCATAAGGTACACTAGTCATGTCCTCCATCTCAGTAGGAGATTTTGGATAGTCTTCAACAGATAGCTTTGTTCCCTGCAAAACTGGAACAACTAGCTGCTTGCACTCAGTCAAACAAAATCTCTCTAGAACAGTCATGATATACTTACTTTGACTAAGCCAAAGTTTTTTATTATTCCTACCCCTGGTTATTTCCATTCCCAGAATATACCTTGCTGCACCAAGATCTTTCATTTTGAACTTTGCAGACAACTGAGACTTAAGATCAAAAATCATTAGCTTACTATTGCCTATGAACAACATATCATCAACATAGAGAGCAATAATAAGGACTTGATCACTTTCAACTTTGTAATATACACAATGATCAAATTTTGATCTTACAAATCCCAATGACAAGACAAAAGTAGCAAATTTCTAGTACCACATTCTAGGAGACTGTTTTAAACCATACAGTGATTTCTTTAACTTGCAAACCACTCTTTCTTTACCTTTTTCCAAAAAGTGCTCTGGCTGGGACATATAAATTTCTTCTTTAAGATCACCATGAAGAAACATTGTCTTCACATCCATCTATTCAATCTCTAAGTCATATGCTACTGCAAGTGACAAAAGAAATCTAATAGATGTCAGCTTAGCTACAGGAGAAAATATTTCTCCATAATCAATTCCCTCTACCTAGGAATAACCTTTCGCAACCAGCCTCACTTTATATTTTTCCACACTGTCGTCCAGACCTATTTTATTTTTAAACACCCATTTGCATCCCATAGCTTTTCTGCATTTAGGCAATGGCACCAAACTCCACGTATCATTCTTTTCTAATGATGCCATTTCTTTATTCATGGCTTCCAACCAAGAGTTTGAATCAAACATTTTAAATGCCTCTTTCACAGTCCTAGGTTCATCAGTGCTAGAAATTAAAGCATAGGCACAAGTAGACTCTATTAAAGAAAACCCATACATATCAGGTTGCTTTCTTTCATGAGTTGACCTCCTCACAGGCTGAGGTTGAGGTGGTTCTTCATCTTCTTTAGAACTTTCAGAGCTATTTGAGCTTTCCTTAATATCAGGTACATTTTGATTTTTCAATTCCTCTTTATCTGGTGTCGGAGGAATTTCTGTTACATCCTTTTCATTTTCTGATTTCTTCTCTGACTGCAGATCCAATGTAGAAGGATTTAGCTCACAAAAGATAATGCTTCTGCTGTACAAAACCTTTTCAGTCTCAGAATTCCAAAGCTTGTATCCTTTTATGCCAACACTATAGCTAATAAAAATACACTTTACAACTTTGTTTTCCAACTTAGATCTTTTTTCAAACGACACATATGCATATGCCTCATAGCCAAAGACATGAATATGTCTCAGAGAGGGCTTCTTCCCAGACCAAGCTTCCAAAGGCGTCTTCTCAACAAGAGTAGAGTTAGGAGAATGATTTACCAAGTAACATGCTGTAGAGATTGCTTCAGCCCAGAACATCTCCTCCAAGCCAGCATTGCTCAGCATACATCATGCTCTTTCCATTACTGTCCTGTTGAACCTTTCAACAACTCCATTTTGTTGTGGAGTGTAAGGTGTAGTCTTATGTCTTTTAATCCCATGGTCCTTACAGTACCTTTCGAATTCATCTGAACAAAACTCACCACCATTGTCAGTCCTTAAACATTTTTTTTTCTACCAGTCTAATTTTCAACAAGGTTTTAAATTCCTTAAACTGACTCAACACTTCTGATTTACTTTTCAGAAAATATACAAATGTTCTTCTTGAATAATCATCAAGAAACGACACATAGTATCTTGATTTAGACAGAGAAGGAAGATTCACTGGACCAAACACATCAGAATGAATATAACCAAGCAAACCAGAAGATTTATGAGGATTGGAATAAAATGAAACACGGTGCTTCTTTCCATAAATGCAATGTTCACAAAATTCGAATTCAAGGTTACAATCTTCAAGCCCTTCTACCAGGTTTTTATTTTTCAAGGTTTTTAAACCTTTCTCACCAATGTGGCCTAGCCTATGATGCCAGAGCATTGTCTTTTCTGCTAGAAGTTTAACCTCCATGGATTTTTAGGAATGTTTTCCTTCTTTTCTCCATGAGTAGCCTTAAGTGATTTTGCAGAGACACTATTGCATTGGACAGGAGTGCATCCAGCTTGTAGAAGGTACCAATTGGAGTACCCCTAGCCAGCACCATAGAGCCTCTAGTCATCTTGCAGCCATTTCCAGAGAGCGTGACCTACACTCCAATATCATTCTACTTACTTACAGAAAGTAGGTTTTGATCTAGACCTGGTATATGCATCACATCATTGATTCCCTTCACTCTTCCATCAAGGAATTGAATTTTGACTCTTCCATGACCAACAATTTCCAAAGATGAATCACTTGCCAAATACACCTTTCCACCATTGTATTCTTCATACTTCATGAACCAGTCTCTATGAGATGTCATGTGGAAAGATGCTCTAGAATCAATCAGCCAGACATCATCTGATGCCCGTGTAGCCAAAGCTGCAATGAAGGCATCTGCATCACTCTGAGAAGAATCATTGTCAGAAGAGGTCTTCTTCTTCTTCTTTTTATCCTCCTTACAATCCTTTCAAACATGACCAGGTTGCCCGCAATTCCAACACTTCATCTTTCTTTCCAAGAGACTTTGATCTCCCTTCTGATTTTGATCTGGATTTCTTGTCCTTCTTCTTTCCTTTCTCCTTCGATCTGCCTCTAACAACCAGAGCCTCCTTTTCCATCTCAGAATATTTTATTCTCATCTCTTTCGACAACAAAGAAGCAACAACATCTTCCATCTTGAAAGTGGATGTTGTACTCCCAATAGCCATCACCAGATGATCCCAAGAATCTGGCAAAGAACATAGCAGCAGCATGTAGTGATCTTCATCTTCAATCTTCACACCAACAGATATTAACTGAGCAATCAACATGTTGAATGCGTTCAAATGATTAGCAATAGATCCTCCCTCCTACATTCTCAATGAGTACAACTTTTTCCTCAAGAACAATTTGTTCACCAAGGACTTGCCTTGATAAATTGATGCCAGTCTTTTCTTCATGAATGTTCAGAAGAACAGAGCCTTATCAGCCCCTTAGACTTTCTATCTGCAAGATCCCAATCCTCTTGCTTCATGCCTTGAGGTATCGTTCTAGACACAACATTCCAAAGATCTTGGTCTACTAACAGATGTTCCATTTTGAGTTTCCACAACTCAAAATTGCTACCATTGAATTTCTCTATTTCCATCTTCCCGAATGTGCTTGCCATCTTAATCTATTATTAAATTATCAAACCTCTACCAGACTCCCACTAAAAAAGAATTGACAAAAAAATCCCAACCCACTCACAAGGATGACACAACTGACCAGGCTCTGATACCACTTGTAAGGAAAGCAGAGGTGTGGAAGCAACTTTCCTAATGCCAAAACTATAGGGAAGAATGTAGACAGTAGTTTTAATTTTCTAATTACAGTCCAATAAGACACACATGAAATATTTACAGAAATAGAGAAGATACTCAAAGACAATGAACAACAGATTTACGTGGGAAAACCCTTTCAGGAAAAAACCCACCACACCAAGCTGAATCTCTTTGTATTACAGTAACAAACAATTACATACAAATTAGAGATACAACTCTCTGGTATTAGTTCATAGTAGTTTTATTCACTGTTCATCTAGTTACAGAAAATGCTCTCAAGAATCCAATTATCTCATACTCATCACCTCGGAATGCTATCCTTTAAATATTACCACATTCTAATTTTTGTCTTCTATTCATTCTTATCTGCCATTACCAATCATAGACAATTTCCTTTCGAGCAATTGATTTTTCCTTGCATGCAGTTCAGCTCTAGCGTTGCAACTGTTGCAAAAATCTAACTGCCATCCATTTGAAATTTGCTTCCTCTGATTGGTCCACGAGGCTCCACATAGGATGGTCAATTTAGTCAAAGGGCATTCAAACTTTGTTGGCATATCGGTGAGACACCAACAGTGTCTCCCCGATGCCACAAAGTCTTCATATCAATATCAGCGTAAGTCCTAGCAGTCAACAAGATGATATAACGAACACCATGAGTCATACTGAATCCATCGACGTCCATTGTGTTTCTATTGGTAAGATGTTTTACTGAATTCCACAAGTCATATCGACTTTAGTTTTCCTTTCAGCAAGACTATCGCTCTCGCCAAGACCTCCCACCGAGTCTTCTCAAGTTTCACCAAAGCACCCGATAGTCGGTGAGACATTTGTCTTTCGCCAAGACTTCACTCCGAGCACAACCAAGTCTTACTGAGTTGGCAAGACTTATGTCTTTCACTGAGACCTCACATCAAGCACCCATGTCTTACCGAGTTGGCAAGACATTTGACCTTTGCCAAGACCTTTCACCGAGCGAATATGTCACATCGAAGACTATCAACGAGACTCTCCATCGATCATTGAGACCTCATATTGAGTGTTTAAGTCATGTCAATACCATCGCTATCAGCGATACCAAGCACCCATTGCCAAGACTTCATACCAAAGTATTTTGCCACCATGAAGGAACCAAGTGAATGCTCTCGTTGGCGTGACATTTCATTGTCGCTGGGACTTCTCCCCGAAGCCCGATAGAAACATACTGCCAGCCAGAGGTCTCCATTTGACAAAAGGTCACAGTGAATGCTTCTTGTCATAGCAATAGTTCATTCGGCAAGACACCAACCTTGTCTCAGCGACTTGGAACATTTCAAAGGATTCAAAACAGTTAGTCAGTTAGACATGATTAATGTCACAATGAATTTTCCCTCCAGGAGTTACATGTCAGTATGGATTGAGGCAAATATTCCAACACATAAAACAAAGACCATCATGGATTATACTAAAGAAATATTAGTGAGTGATGGAATCTTTCCTTCCTCAAAAGTTTCAGAACCTTGGGAGTGGTATGAGTCACTACGGATTAAACAGAAAGGTTTGAAGAGAATCCATAATAAGGGACAATAGGTAGGAAATGCTTTGAATGATATCTACAATAAATGTATTTCATTCTTTGAGATAATGACTGGGAGGAAAAAGTTTGCATTGAATCATCTGACCTTAGAGAAATTAAGGAAGTGGTTGCATGAAGTTTATGCCCCAATTGATGATGGTCCAATCACAACCCACCATTTAGATGATGCATCTACCTATATTGTTGTCATGGAGAAATATCAGGATCTCAAGGTGGAATGGGATAAGGTCATCAAAGAATCAAGGGAGGAGATTAAATCCATTGAGAGAAGGTTTAAATTTTTAATTACTCCACCATTGGCCAACTTAGAGAAGGTTTTTCTTAAGGTGCAAGATAAATTGGATCGAGATAAGGACAAGGGGCTAGCTAATGAATGATTGCATTGAAATTTGTGCTTCCCATTAACTCTCCTTTCATTTCTTGTACGCATTGGACCGAGCTACATTAGAGAACCCAGGCCGAACTGGAAGAGTCTCAAGCATTTAATGCAAAAATATTGTTTTATTCTAGAAGCTTTCTAGGGTGACTTGTTTGAGGCTGATTATCTTTGTAACCCTAATTGGACCGACATATCATGAAGTCTATAAAATGGAATTTTTCCTCTTTTATAAAGGCTAGTTAGAAGAGAGTTAGACTTTGAAGCAAGTGATAGAGAAAAGGTTAGGGCTAGGAGTTAATTTTTGAAGAAAAATGTTGTAACACAAAATATTGGAATTGTTGCTATTATTGGATGATTCAATACAATTGAAGACATTGTGCTTTGGTGATCTCTCTTGTGTTGATTTATCTTGCATGGTTCTTGTTATTCTATCTTTGAAGATTTCTTAAAAACTATTTGATATATGTTAGATTTAAGGTTAGATATGATTCAATGGTGTTCATGGTTTGATACTTGAGGTTTTTTTAGCAATCCATGGTCCATACTTTTTGCAGCTAGCTGATTGTGGGTTGATGTGTAAAGTTAGTCTGGACCCTATATTCATGTGCTTAGTTCAATTGTGAATTGTTTATTTATTTCAATTGTAAACAGGGTTTTTTTGAATGAATGTTCATGATATGAATATATTTAATTCCTTAGAAGATTTTGTTGTTCTTGTAAGATTGCAGATAAGATCTTGGTTAAGCAAGAATTAGTTTTGAGGGATTGGTCCATTTCAAGTGTCTTCAATTTGCATTGTTGATCCTAGGAGTAGTTTTAATCTTAAACATCTCTCTTAAATCTTTATCTTTTGCTATTTCTTTTATTATCTAGGTTAGACCTAGGATTCAAAGTATTATCATATTACAAAATCTGATAAGTTTCAAAGATCCAGTACTTGTTTGTAAGGCCCCTTGTGATTACCAGCATTTGCACATTTATCACTTATTTGTTTTACGCATTGTCAAGACCTAACATTAGAGATCTTGGGATTATCTCTTGAGGCTTGCTGATAGATATTTACCTTTGAAGAGAGATAGACTATCATATTCTATCTGAGTTGTTGTTGTGTATAAAACACCATCAACAAATTGGCGCGAGAAGGAGGGCCTGGATAAGCAAGTTGGATCATTTTTTGTGTCCCATTTCTCCTTAAATATTTTGAAGAAGAACCATATCTACTATAGGAGAAACAGATTTTTAAGAGTTGCAAACTCCTACCAGGTCAAGAATTACTAGAAGAAGGGGAGAATCATCATCCATGCACCCACTTTCATCATCTCCTTCATCCTTAACTTCACCTAGTCCATCTTCATCTGATTCTGAAGCCATCCCCATTCAATAGTATCAACCAGTTATTCAGCCAATACCACCTCCACCTCTGCCAATGGCTTTCCTTGCTAACAATCCATCTCCTTTATCCTTCAATAATTACAATATCATGCCCAAGAACCTTGAACACTTTTGTTTAAAGTTCCATGTTAATGATCCCAATAGAACTACAGAGGAACACATCAGGACTTTTCAGGCATGTCTTAGGGATAGGGGAATTAGCCATGAGGATGTTGCATGTAGGTCTTTCCTTATTCCCTAGGAGAAGATGCATTATATTGGTATAATCACTTTCATGTTGGATCGATTCATAATTGGGCTGGGCTGGAAACTACATTCTTGCATAAGTTTAGGATTCCCATTAGTGCTAATGAACTTTACCTATAGTTCACCAAGGTCAAGAGAGAAGTTAATGAGCCTATAGGGTCCTTTAACAATAAGTTTCATTATGCATATACCATATTATAGGTCCCTTATGTTGTAGATGATACCACTGCCCTGGAGGTCAATTATGAAGGTTTAGATAGTCTCACAACTACCTTCCTAAAATGGAGACCTAATCCTCTAGCTAGCTTACTTGATGCGTACATAGAGGTTGTCAAGTTCAGTATTGATTTGAGGCAACACTTGTCTATCCCTTTACCATCATTAGGACCAACTGCTCACCTAGGACAAGTTCAGGCTCTTAATTAGGCTGTTACCAATCATACTCCTATCATGAATCCAATACCTTAGCTGCCTCTAGTTCCTCTTCTGGGACATCATATAAATCAAGCCCCACAAAGTGATGAATTATCCTCAGCAGAGTGATAATTATCCCATTCATTCACAACCATAGGCTAGTTTCCCTACCTATTTGCAGAATTCTAAAGTCTTGAACTAGTCCTTGAGCTTTGGTGTAGCCACAGGACATCTCCAAAGCAATGCTAACTAGACTCCCTATGGTAATCCTGATAAAGAAAGGTTGGATGAGCTGACTGAACAAGTGAAGAAGTTGAACATGGAGGTCATTTATCTAAGAAATCAAAATAGTCAACTCTAGGCTGCTCAAAGGAGTCTATAGTCTAATTACAATAGAGAGAATTAGGAGCCCCAACAAGGACAAAGCTTTGACAGAGGAGAAAATTTTGACAGAGGTCGGAATTTTGAAAGAGGATAGGCTTCTGGTTAGAATTTTGATAGAGGACAAGGTGGTGGACAAGGATTCAAGAGGAGACAACCAACCAGACAAAATAGAACCTAGAATAATAGGCCAAATAATGGAGGTGTCCCTACTCCATTAGACCAACCTTCTAATCAAGAAAAACCTTCAATTAGTGTGTATTTGGCAGAAGTACCTCTATCTGGATGGTGCAGGCTTCATAAGATAAATTAGCATTCAGAATTGGATTGCCTAAAATTTCAGAATACATCTATTTTCCAGTATGAGGTAGAGAATCATTTTGGTAGCCAAGAGTTAGTACCATCAGTACCTTATGAATCCCATATTTTGGTAGTAAACCGTGCTCCTTTTCAAAGAGGAGAGTAAAATGGACCAGGAGAGCAATCAAGCTAGTCAGAAGAAGAAACAGATCAAGTTTGTAATGGAGATGAGATTTCTTAGATGTTCAATGAAATTCTTGAGAATGATAATGGCCCCTTGGATGAAGAAGAAGTTGGTGTTGAAGAAGTACACGTGTTCCAAATGCCAATCAAGAAATATGACTTAAGGGATAGGCCAACCAGAGGACAACAGGTTGGAGGACCATTCACCACCTCCATCCCTCCAAAAAAATTCACCATACCTCCTAATCCTAATGCTAGTAATAATCCAACGTATCCCCATGTGCCTAAGAAATACCTGTCAAAGGAAGGACAAGCACAAGCTGGGAGATCTAAATGGAAGAATACCGACACCAACAAAGATAGGGTAGTGGAATATCTCAAGGAAGCTTCCACAGACATGAGCACAAAGCAATTAGGTGAATATGTGGCTAAAGAACTTAAGAATCTCAAGGTAAGTCTCTCTACATTTGAATTATTGAGAGTACCAACCATTAGAAATGCAATCTTAGGGGCTTACAATGAAAATGTAGTACTGCAAGATAAAATTGTTAGTGGAACTGCTAATAAAGTACCTAGTTCTCAAGGGTTGAAAGATTAGTGTCATATTCAAACACAACCTAGAGAAAAAAGGAAAGAAAAGGACAAAATCCAAGTTGCTCAAGTTGATACTAAATTAACTCTGTTTCAAGGAAAAATAGAAACACCTCCATTTTTTATTTATGTGTGCATCTTTGGAAAGAATCTACACAATTGTCTTATAGATTTAGGTGCTTCCACCAATGTGATGCCATTTTCTATTTGCAGAGCCCTAGGAATTACCCCTGCTACTTCTTAGAAGGTCACCCAGCTAGATAAAAAAAAGTAAATGTAGTAGGCAAGTTAAACATGATCCCTATGCAAATTGCCTCAGACCCTAAAGTCCGGTAGGTTATTAATATTCAGGTAGCAGATATCCCTAATGCTTATGGTTTAATTCTAGGGAGAGACTTTACCAAGGCCCTGAATGGATATGTATGAACTGACCAATAACACATGTGGCTTCCCTAGAAAGGGGTGCCAAATTAAATCAGGATTGAGAGGGAACCTCGCATGAAGTATGTGATCATAGAATATCAGAATACTTCAAATGAAATACTGGTGTCAGAAGTAAGCATGGGAAACTATGTACTGGCATCCCCCTTTGAAGAGGAAGTAGACACAGAAGAGATTCTTATGTTGCATATCATGCCTATTGGTCTTACAATAGAATCTAGTAGTATTGGAGCCCTAGTAGAACCAATTGAAGATGATGATGATCCTGAAGACAACCTACTTAGCTTGCTAGACAATTTTTAGGAATTCATCCAGAAGTGCATTGAAGATCATATTCATTTGGGTAGAAGAATGAATTTTGAAGAATTACTCCTACCCAATTGGTGTAGGGTTCACAATGCCTCTCACTCAGAGTTGGAGTGTTGCTTGTGTCAAACAACAGTAGAACAGGTGCATAAATGCGTTAATCCCACTCCAATAGTTAGAATTAATATACAAAAAACTCAAGATGATCCCAAAGGAAAAAAGGTGGTGCCTTCTGAAGAACCATCCATCAGTAATAATACAAAAGGTACAACAAAAATATTTGGAATTGCTGGATGTTGGATGTTAAGATTTAATGGATCTAAATCAAAGCAAGGTGTTGGAGTAGGATTTGGGTTGATCAACCCTAAAGGTAATACTTTCTTTACTACTCACAGACTCTAGTTTCATTATACCAATATGTAGCAAAATATAAGGCTTTAATTCATGGATTTCTCATGGCACTAAGGAAGATGGTTAAGATTATGCAAGTCTTTGGGGACTCTGAGCTAGTGGTTAAGCAAGTTAGGAAGAAATCTTCATGTCATGATAGGAGGATGACCAATTATAGGCATAGAGTATGGGATCTCATCGAGGGATTTGATGCCTTTAACATTCAATTGATACCACATAGTAAGAACCAAACTGTAGACTCCCTAGCATAGGAAACTGGCACTTTACAACCATTATCCCTCTCTGGCTTGAAGAAGTTCACTATTGAATTAACTCCAGTACCTTTAGTACCTGACAATGTGACCAATTTCCAGGTTTTTGAAGATGACAAGAATATCTTGAATTTCATCAATAACTCTAATGTGTTCACCTCTCAGATCATCAATGAAGTTGAACCTCAAGAAGCAAAAATGGATCTAGAAGTGGTAATCAATTTGAAGACTAATACTATTCCAAGAGGAATGGTAAAGTTAGAGTGGATTTTTGACCTTGATAGTATAAAAGATTAGGAGCTAGAGACCAAGAACGAATCCATCAATAGCCAATGTGACACATACAACATGGGAACTCAAGAGGATATCAAGAATGTCTTCATTGGAAAGGTATGTACTCTAGAAGAGAGGAAAGGAATTGTTAATGCCATGCATACATATCAAGATGTGATAGCCTGGAGTTACGAAGATATGAAGACATATGATACTTCAATTATTACACACACCATCCCTCTAAAGCAAGGAGCAAGACCTTTTAGGCTAAGGAAAAGACCAATTAATTCCTTGTTGGAGCCAACCATTCAAAACGAGGTACAAAAACTACTTTTAGCTTATATTATATTTCCAGTAAGACATTCAACTTGGGTTGCAAATTTGGTTCCAGTGAGAAAGTAAAATGGAGAGATCAGATTGTGTGTTGATTTTAGGAACCTTAATAGGGCATCAGAAAAAGATAACTATCCAATCCCTTCACTGGATGAAGTGCTTCATATTGTCAATGGATCTCAAATGATGTCTTTTTTAGATGGGTACTCTAGATATAACCAAGTTATGGTGCAGTATGAAGATAGGCATAAAACTGTCTTTACTACAAAATGGGGAACTTTTGCTTATAGGAGAATGCCCTTTGGGTTGATCAATGTTGGAGCCACCTTTTAGAGAGCCATGGATATTGCTTTTAAGGATATCATTGGTAAGTGCATAATTATTTATATGGATGATTTGACAGTCTTTTCCAAGAAGTGAGGTGATCACATAGCAAACTTGTGCAAAGTGTTTCAGAGGTGTAGAGAATTTGGCATCTCCCTTAATCCCAAGAAGCGCATCTTTGGAGTTACTAAAGGAAAATTGTTGGGGCATGTTATCTCAGAGAAGGGAACTACTATTGATCCTGAACAAGTGGAAGCCATACTCAAGATTCAACTACCTACTAGTAAAAAGGAAATGAAATAATTCTTTAGCAAAATCAACTTCGTAAAGAAGTTCATCACTGGATCTGCTGAGATAGTCAAACCATTGAATGCAATGTTGAAGTAAGAAGCCAAAGTTGAATGGAATGTAGAAGCAAAAGAAGAATTTGTAGAAATTAAGAGAGCCATTGTTGAAGCCCCAGTATTGGTAAGTCCTGACTATGCCAATCCCTTTTACATATACTCATTTGATTCCAACCACTCTTGTGATGGCATGTTGCCCAAAAGTTTGATCAAGGGAATGAGCACCCCATAGCATTTATGAGTGATTTTTTAAAAGATGTAGAATTAAGTTACCCAAGTGTGGAAAAGCAGGCCTATGCCTTAGTCAGAGCTATAAAGAAGTTCAAACATTATATTCTAAGGAATAAAATATTTGCAATAGTTCTTGATCCTAAAGTCAAGTTGTTGTTGATGAAAAATGAACTAGGAGAATGCAGAGCTAAGTGGGTAACTATGTTACATGAATATGATATTGAGATTCAACCCATGAAGCTGGTGATAGTACAAGGGCTAACCAAGACGATGGCAAAGATGGGTACTGACCTTATAGCTCAACACTACCACCTCCAAGATGTATCCCTAGGAGATTGGTATGATGATATTATCTATTATCTTTTGAATCAACAATGTCCTAAACATCTTAATTCAGTACAAAGGAGAGATTTTCATTTGAAAAGTGATATTTTTATGATGAAAGGAGTTGTTCTATACAAGAAAAGTCATGAGGGTGTCTACTTGAGGTGCTTAGGAAAAGAAGAATCTAAAAGAGTAATAGTAGAGTTTCATGATAGATATGGTACAGGCCATGGATCTGCACCCTCTACAGTGAATTAGTTTTTGAGGGCTGGTTATTATTGGCCAACATTGTTCAAAAATGCCCACAACCATGTCAGAACTTGTCATGTGTGTCAGACTGTAGCAAGCAGAGAGAAGTATGCAACTCTTCTACTTCAACTAGTTATAGAGGTAAAGTTGTTTGCATAGTGGGGATTGGACTTCATAGGTCCAATCAATCCACCTTCTTTTGCAGGCCATAGGTATATTCTTACTATCACTGACTATTTCAGCAGGTGGACTAAGGCTCTTGCATGCAAACAATGCTCTTCTGAAGTGGTAATCAATTTCATTGAATTAGGTATTATTAATCACTTTGGGTTTCCATTGGCTTTAGTTTGTGATAATGGTCCTGAATTTGCATCACTAAAATTTTCTAACTGGGCCTTTGATGATGGAATCATTGTAAAGTTTGCATCTAATTATTACCCACAAGGAAATGGTTTGGCTGAGTCTTCCAATAAAAACCTTTTAACTATCATATGTAAGCTATTAGAGAAGAATCCCAAGGATTGGCACACTCAACTTAGATTTTCTCTTTGGGAAGATCGTACAAGACATAAGACCTTCTTAGGGACCTCTCCTTATCACCTTGTGTATGGTTTGGAACTTGTATTTCCCATCTAATTAAAGATCCCAAATTGGTAGTTCATTAATGAATATTATGATGAAGGGGACAAATGTGAAGCCCACCTGGCTGAACTATTACACCTTGAAGAGAGAAGAGATGAAGCTTTAGAAAATTTCACCAAACATCAAGGTGTAGTTAAGAGATGGCTTGATAGAAGATCCAAGGTAAAAGCCTTTAGAATATCTAACTTGGTTCTCTACTAGGATAAAGCACATGATTGAAAAGGGGAGCATGGAAAATTTGATAAACTTTGGCTTGACCCTTATCAGATTTCCGAGATTCTAGGAGATAATGCTTTTCACTTGAAAACTCTCACTGGAGAGGATATCCCACTGCCTGTCAATGGGTAGTATTTGAAGCATTACTTCCAATCATGATTTGTTTACAACTCTTTCCTTGTACATAAGTAGATTAGGTTTCCTTTCTTTTGTTTTGTTTTTGCTTTGGTTAGAGTAGGTTTCCCTTTTTCTTTTCTTTGCTTGTTTTTTGCTTTTGGTTAGTGTAGTTTTTCTTTGGTTAGGGTAGGTTGCTTTTTCTTTTCTCTTGCTTTCGGTTTTCTTCTCTCTCTGGGGCTTGTTGCACCTACATGGAAACCATTATGTTATCTGAGTTTGTTTTGAATATTTCTTTTACAAACTTCAATCATCCTTCTAGAGTCAGCAGGTGAAAGTCCTTTATTTAGTGTCATATGTATTAAATATTTTGAGTAGATGAGCAATGGGATTAAGATAAATCTAGAATGTATTTGGGTCTCATATTTCTACACAAATCTTAAAAAATTCCAAGGTTGCATATAGTGCTTATGAAGTCTGGTCAGGTGAAAAAATTTATGTTCTACTTCAGTGCCACTATGGTTCTCAACCCTGAGTGTGACCTTTATTTCTTACAAGGTGAAAGGGAAAGTTTAAGAGATTTTTTAAAAATATCAAAATAAAAGGAAAAGAGAATCCTGAAAATCAAAAGAAATATTCACCTCATCAAGAGTATCCTAATATCTCTACCAGGGCTATGGATGTCTGGATAGCCATAGAGCTATGCTTGGGAGAACCACAACAATAACCTCATTGGGGTTATGGATGCCTAGCTAGCAGCGAGGCTCTATTCAAGATTCTTTTGGAGTTAGAATCTTTACGTAGCCTGGTCAGACTAAGTTTGGTCCCTATTGCAACTAAGGAAAGGGAAATTAATGCATGTGCACACACTTCGACCTTGGTATAGGAAAGTTTGCTTGCCTATGAATTCTGAAGCTCTGTTAAATGGGTGACCTGATGTAAGGATTGAAACTAGAGATTTTGGGTTCTTGATTCCATTTTTTCATAGAAATGCTCTAGAGCATTTCCCCAGCAGGAGTCGCCATTTGTTGTGCAGTTTTTGCACACACACCCCACTGAAAGCAGGGACCCTCTCTTGCTTTGGTATTTGGTGTTTTTGATCGTCTGATTATGAAATTTGGTTTCTTTGAAATGTGCTTCAATGTTTATTCCACTCATGTGAACAATCCCTTGAAGTTACTCATTGAAAATCCTAAGTCTTGAGGTGATTTTTTCGGTTTTTCACTAGTTTCGAGAATTTCCTCCCTAGGTAGAATTCCTCGATTTACATTCATGCCTTGGATACCTGACGAGGATTTCTTTGCATTGTGCTTTGGAGATCTTGGCTCTATTCAGAATTCCATGTCTACCAGAAATCCCCAAAATTCCTTCAGGTCCTCAGATCCCTGAATTTCCTTCACCTCCTCGGATCCCCGAAACTTGTCTTGGGTTGTCTTTTCACTGCATTTATATTTGTTGTATGAATTCTGTAGCTCGTATTTAATGGAATTTTCTAGGTTTTATGTTGTCAAATTGGTGTCATTTTCTTTGCTTTGAATTTGGAAGAGCTTAATCCTTGAGTGTTGTGTGTGAATTTGGTGTTCGAGCTTTGAATTATTGACTTTCATGGCATTTTTTTTCTAGTGTCATTTGCATCTGCTCAAGATTGGAGGTTGTTCCCTGTCACTGCCCTCTTGAATTTTTCTTCATCAATGGTATGTACAGAATACTCTAGCCTTTGATTGAAAAGTATGAATGGTTTTGTGATTTCGTAGGTGTGTCTTGAGTATAGGTCTCGTGTGCTTGAAGATCTGCATTTAAAGCTAGAGTTTCCCATGGTTCTTTCGACATCTCTCTAGAGTATCGATGTTTCCATCCACCATTGTTCTCACAATCTAACTATTCCAATTGTTGCTTGGTTTTTCCCCCTTGGACTTGGTATTGCACATAGTGTTGATTTGGTTCAACTAATCTAGGGTTTTGTGCGATTGATGGATTAACCATCCAAATACGAATTTGAGTTATCACTTCTCACTTGTATCTTCTCAATTGCTTGCATTTGGTAGTTTGAAAGGGTTGATTCGGTCTTAATGCAATAATCAAATGTATTGAACCTTTGACTGTTACTCATGGTAGAACCCTAGGATTGCTTGTTCTAAATTTCTTGCTATAGATCAATTGAACTAGGTTTAAGTGAATCATAGGTTTGAATCATGATTGAATGATGTAGGACAATGACAAAGTATGAACCAAGTCCCAAATTAACAATCATTCAATCAAATTGGCTAAATTGTGATGAGTTGGAAATTTTAGGATTTTGAGTCCTTCAAAAAATTCCTTTACCCTAGGAAATCCTTGAATCAACATAAATCCAAAAGTCACGCTAACTTTGTTGATTTCCATCCCTGATGGAAATCCCCGAAAACCTACCAAACATGAAGATTTGCATAAATAAATGCATCAATGTTGAATTATTTTCGCATTTCATGTTTGGTTTGAATGATTGAAGGATGAATAATGCTATTTCTTGAGTTGTGATGTTAATTGACTTTTGACAATAATTGTGCCTTCATCGCTAATTTTTTTCTGGCCAGGAAATCCCCGAATTTCCTTCCTGGCCTGATTTCCATGAAGGGGTGAAAATATCAAACTTTTAAGGAGCTATTCTTTATGATGTTTTAAGGGATTTTGATTGTTGTTTAGACTTATTTGAATAATGAATATGTTATTTGTGATGGGATAACCCTGATCCTCATGCTGTAATGAAAATTTATTGTTATCTTTTGCTGATTGCAGGCTGAATCAAGCAAGGCTAAGCAAAAACAAATGGATCCTGATGTTGACGGATCCTCCATCTTAGAAGCTAAAAGGATCAAATTGGATACAAAGGGTAGGATTCCTGAGAGAAATCTAGCTTCCATTTGGTCAGAAGTGATTGACACAAATGTGGGAAGATGGGACTATGAGGGGTTTAAGGAAAGAACAACAATGAAGGACTCTCCTCTATTGGCAAGAAGATTGGTAAGCTCTGGGTTGGCTCATGTGGCTGGCTTTCCTTCTATAGTGCAATGCTATGAGTTAGTTTTGGAATGTTCCAGACACTATGATCTAGGCACACAGAGAGTGATCAATCCACAAGGCAGAGTGCTTGCAAATTTCTCTCCTATTTTAGTGGCCCAAACATTTGATATGCCAAATAGATCCCATGTGGTGCAGTTTGATGTTGATGTAGCCAATAAGTACTATGCAGAGGATACAAAAAAGTCTTTAAAAGTTATCAACTCTTAGTTGGAGAAACCTAAGGCACTTATTTTGAAGCTGCCAAAGCAATTGTTCAGGGAAAAATTCAAGTCAAAGTACTATGATGCAATCACTCTTCTCAGTAGAGTGATGGGCTTGACGAGTGTAGGATTATTAGAGAATTGTATGTTTTACATAATAGTGAGAATCGAGCAAGACACATACTATCATTGGGTAGGTATAATCAGTTCCATGATTCATGAATAGTTGTGAAGTGTACTACAGACAAAGAGCTTCACCATGACATCCTGCTTGGTCTATGCCTTAGAAAGATTCCATCCATGCAAGGGATTGAGCACTCAAGGGGTTTTGGGACAATATGTGATCTACGAGATCTATCCCCAACTGCATTTGGGTAGTTCTAGTTATAGAAGGGTGAATGATGCATTCACCATGTATATTAAAAGTTACTCCAAGGTGCAAAGCATGTGAGGATTTTTTATGCTACTAAGGAGCTAATCCAGAAGTTTGGGGCATGGTTCATACAATTTCCCACCTTCTCCTACATAAGGATTGATGGTTGTTAGAGGGCTCCCTACAAACTACCTAGATACCCAACTGATCACATCATACTTTTGAAAGTCACAAGGATTTTTTTTTCCTTTGATGCCATTTTGAAGGACACGCATAAGACTGGTTTTGGAAATTACTTCCCTTTGAGAATAGAAGGCAATGAGGCTTGTCCTTCCCTGATCACAGTGCACTCCTCTAAGGAAGAAATGGGTACATTGGGCTTGTCATTCCACTCCAAGAGGTCTAGATTTAATAGAATAGGTGGGGCTCAAAAGAGATCTAGTATATATTTCAGATATAAAGATGATATTGAGGACTATTGGGCTAACCGTAAGGATGAATTTGAAGTTCGAAGGAAGAATTTCTCTAGGTTTCTAGCCAAATTGATTAGGCTATACAACATCAAAGCCATCCCATATCATATTGATGATGATGGGGAGGTGATACAAATCCATGAATATGATCCAATTAAAGATAATCCAATAAGTGAGATTGACTAGTTGGAAGAAGAAAAGATAGAGTTGGAGAAAATCAATGCTCCTGTGATCAAATACACCAAAGTTATGGATTAAACACAAGATTTGGGAATAGGAAAATGAAGGGAAGCAATACACCTATGACTTGATGGGAAAATTGGAGTCCCAATCCACTTCTGAGGAAGATGAACAAGACTCAAAGGGTGAAGAAAAGGTAGGTTCTCCCTTCAAGATCAAAATCAAAGGTGTCCAAGAAAAGGTTGAGGAAGAAAAGAAAAGGAAGCCTATGGCCAAGAAGAGGAAGACTGCCTCTAAGGATAAGACATTTTCTCAAGACGAGGAGCATGAAGAAGAAGGGGAGAAAGATAGTGTCCCTATGCCCAAAAGGAGAAAAGTGCCAAGAACATGAAGGAAGAAAATTGAGCATCCTAAGGGAAAAGAGGGTATAGGACCATAGTTTATAGATGTTGAGAGTTATAGGGAGAAGACACAAGTCTATACTAGGAAAGCTAGAACTCGATCTCCTAAGGAAAGTCTGGTGAAAGAAGGTGCCCCTGCAATTCCCTCTGTTGTGGAGCAACAAGAGGACACTTCTACCCCTCCTTCAACTCAAGAATTTCATAATAAGGAAAAGGATTCCATAGAGGCAGCCATTGAGGATATCCCTCAAGGAAAGGATGTAGAAGAATTCAAGGTTGGGGATCTTCACAGTGTAGAGGTGGAAATTGATAGGATCTTGCAATCCTCCTTGGTGCCATATGAAGACTCACCTGTTGGTGATGAAGAAAAGAAAACCATGGAAAAGGAAGAAGCACATGAGAGAACTCCCTCTCCAATCCAAGTGGTAACAGAGACACTTGATCAAGAAGAGAATCAAAATCTAGAAGAGGAAAAGAAGCAAGATGAGAGGGAAGAAAAAAGTGAAAATGTCCCTACAGTGCAAGATTTGAATGTTGACTCCTCCATGGATCAACCAAAAAAGGAGAAGCAAGATGATCAATAGTCAGATGCCTCTACTTTAGGTTGGCTCGGTGAGAGATTGAAGAGAAAGCAGATAGTTGTGGATGATACCCCTCCCAATTGGGATGAACTACTAGCCAAAGTTGGAAAGGGAAAAGCAAAGAAGAAGGCTAGGATGATTTCTAAGTTCACCAAGGATGAGGCAGATAACAAGGTAATTCATATTGCTACTCATGTAGTAGAAAAAAAACAAGGATGAGATAGTTCCTTGAGATTACACCATTTAGACAATAAACTTGGGTCCTACAAGCAAGGATAGGGAGAAAGAAGAGTTCCAAGAGTCCTCCCAGGCCATTGTAAGGATGTTGGATAAAGAAATAGAGGAGAAGGAAAGGTTGTAGAAATAATTGAATGATGTGCATATATATGTGCAGCATCTTATGAAGCCTCTGCAGGCTATGGGAAGTGAAGGAGTGGCCCCTAAAGGATTGTTTCCTAAAGAATAATTCAGTGAGCTTGAGAAGATGAAGGCTTCCACATAGTCTACCCATGAATGGTTGCAAGGAGTAGGACATTGAGGAGATAGCATGATCAAGGACACTTGTCAAATTGTGGAGATGCATATAGGTCATTTGAGTGGCTGTAGAATTTTTTGGGGCAGGACAAAACTAATGTAGATTGTCTCCTGCATAAAACAAAGACCATCATGGATTATACTAAAGAAAGATTAGGGAGTGATGGAATCTTTCCTTCAAAATTTTCAGAATCTTGTGAGTGGTATGAGTCACTTCGGATTAAATAGAATGTTTTGAAAAGAATCCATAAATAGGGACAACATGTAGAAAATGCTTTGAATGATATCTACAGTAAATGTATTTCATTCTTTGAGATAATGACTGGGAGGAAGAAGTTTGCATCAAAGCATTTGACCTTAGAGAAATTAAGGAAGTGGTGGCATGAATTTTATGCCCCAATTGATGATGGTCTAATTATAGCCCACCATTTAGATGATGCATCCAACTATATTGTTGTCATGGATAAATATAAGGCTCTTAAGATGGAATGGGAGAAGGTCGTCAAAGAATCAAGGGAGGAGATTAAATCCATTGAGAGAAGCTTTAAAGTGTTAATTACTCCACCATTGGCTGACTTAGAGAAGGTTTTACTTAAGGTGCAAGACAAATTGGATCGAGATAAGGAAAAGGGGCTAGCTAATGAATGATTGCATCAAAACTTGTGCTTCCCATTATCTCTCCTTTTGTTTCCTTCATGCATTGGACCAAGCTACATTGGAGAACCCAGGCCGAGTTGGAAGAATCTCAAGCATTTAATGCAAAAATATTGTTTTATTCTAGAAGTTTTGTAAGCCGAATTGTTTGTGGTTGATTATCTTTGTAACCCTAATTGGACCAACATATCATGAAGTCTCTATAAAATGGAATTTTTCCTCTATTGTAAAGGATAGTTGGAAGAGAGTTAGACTTTGAAGCAAGTGATAGAGCAAAGGTTAGGGCTGTGTTTTAATTTCTAAAGCAAAGTGTTGTAACATAGAATACTGGAATTGTTGCTATTATTGGATTATTCAATACAATTGAAGACACTGTGCTTTGGCGATCTCTCTTGTGATGATTTATCTTGCATGGTTCTTGTTATTCTATCTTTGAATATTGCTTAAAAACTATTTGATATATGTTAGATTTAAGGTTAGATATGATTCAATGGTGTTCATGGTTTGATGTTTGAGGTGTTTGTAGCTATCCCTGGTCCACACTTTTTGCATCTAGTTGATTGTGGGTTGCTTTGTAAAGTTATCTTGGACCTTATATTCATGTGCTTAGTTCAATTGTGAATTTTTTATTCATTTCAATTGAAAATAGGGTTCTTTTCAATGAATGTTCATGATCTAAAATTTTTTAATTCCTTAGAAGATTGCACTATTCTTTTAAGATTGTAGATAAGATCTGGGTTAAGTAAGAATTAGTTTTGAGGGATTGGTTCATTTCAAGTGTTTTCTATTTGAATTGTTGGTCTTAAGAGCAGTTTTAATCTTAAAAATCTCTCTTAAACCTTTATCTTTTGCTATTTCTTTTATTATCTGGGTTAGACCTAGGATTCAAAGTATTATCATATTGCAAAATCTGATAAGTTTCAAAGATCTAGTATTTGTTTGTAGAGCCCCTTGTGATTACCAGCATTTGCACATTTATCATTGAGTTGTTTTATGCATTGTCAAGACTTCACATTAGAGAACTTGGGGTTATCTCTTGAGACTTGCTGATAGAGATTTACCTTTCAAGAGAGATAGAATATCATATTCTATCTGAGTTGTTGTTGTGTAGAAAACACCATTAACAAGGGTCGCACCCCCTTAACCTTTTAATAAAATGTTCAAGTAAACGATGATCACTGTCACTGGGAAAGTGACACATGGCACTCCAAGGAGCTTCCACATGTCATCATCCGATTCACTAACGAAGACACCTATACCTGCTGATTGGACCGCCTCATTACCGCCATGCCATTTGTATGCACTGTATGGCTGCCATGTGGTTCTTGTCATTGATCTCTTCGATTTGATGCCATTTTTGATGAATTCTGAGATGACCATTTTTTTTGCTTTTCTGACGGCCTTAGGTACCAGTTTGATCAAACTTTGACTAGCCATAACTTAAGCATATGAGCTCCTTTCGATTCTGTTCAAGTTGCTGTGGATTTAAGATTCTGAGTTCTTTCTAATGGTACTAAATCCTAGAGAATTGGGGATACTTCAATTTTTAGTGAAAAATATCCCCCAGATCAGGCCTCCCCACTAGAGAGCTTTTGGACCTTTGAAAGCTTGATTAATCAGAAAGTAAGTGAGGGTGAAGTTCCCCGACTTTTTCAATCTCCATCCAATTTTCCTTGCTTGCATTCATCCCCTTCAACCGTACTCTGAGGTATTCAATTGCTCCACTTCGTGAAGTCCTGATATTCCTATCGAGAATATCATCCTCTGGCAACTCTAAAATGTTCTCTAGTGAAAGATCATCAACTGATGGAACTTGAATGTTTATGTCTTCATCCAGTATCATTGGAGGCTCATACAACTTTAGAATCTCAGCATTGACAACTAAATAGATATGCATGTATGGAGGAAGATTAAGCTGGAAGGCATTGGTATCAATATTTTCTAGAATCTTGAAAGGACCATATCTGATTGACTTGAGCTTTCTTCCTTCACCTTGCATTATTTCCTTACTAATATGCAACCAAATTCAGTCTCCAACCTAAAAATGGTGATCACTGTGATGCTTATCATGGTGAGCCTTGTACTTTGCTTGGCTCTACTCCAACTATGCTTCCACTACCTGATGAATTGCTTGGACTTTCTAGATGAACTTCAAATCCCTCTCCACATCATGGCATCCATCTTCAACATCATCTTTTCCAAAATAAAAATCCATTGGTGTTTTAGGCACATAACCGAAGCAAGTCTCAAAAGGATACCTCTTTGTAGAAAAGTGTGTTGCATGGTTATGAGCATGTTGCACATAATGAAGACTCTAGTTTGGTGTCCATGAGTCCCCACAAAGCTGACCAAAATTCCTTGAGGAATCAAGAATCTCAATTTGATACAATATAAGTAGGTAACCCAAAATGAACCCATACAAATTGAAAGTACATCTAAGTTGTTAGTTGAGCAGCGACTTGTTTCTTACAAGGCATTAGAATACACTTTTTGCTAAATCAATCAGCTACTACATACAGATAATCATGTCCCTTCCTAGACATAGGTAACCTCCCAGAAAAAATACATTGACACACTTTCCCATGGACGAGATGGTATAGGTAGAGGCAGGTACAACCCCAATTTCCTATTACTAGGTTTACTAGTTGCACACATGACACAACCTCTAATATACTTGGTGATAGTTTCTTGCATATGAGGCCAATAACAATACTTCTATAGCTGAGTGATTATCTTGCTTACCCCAAAATTTCCTAAAATCAATGAGGTGTGTGCTTCTTTGATTACCTATGCTTGTTCATCCCTTGGAATGCATAATTTACCAAAGTGATACAATAGTTTATCCTACAAATAGTAATATTTCTCTTCTAAATGTTTTCCTTGGATTAAAGTTGCATAGATATCCTTAAATTTATCATCATTAGCATATTGTTCCTAAAAAAATTCATGAACCATAGAACTATTTTGAAGGATTATCAAAGCATTCATAACAAGAGGCCTAAACAACATAGCTGCTACTTTTTTATGGGCACCTTTTCTATACTTAATAACCAAATGAAACTGTTGCAAAAAACCCATCCATTGAAAGTTCCTACTTTGTTATAGTTTAGATTGTGAGTGTAAATAGTGAAGTGGTTGGTTATCAGTGTGGATTACAGTTTCTTTCCCCATTATGTAATGTTTCCATTTTTTAACACTTTGAACTAAATCATAAAGTTCCTTATCATAAGTTGGATAGTTACTTACTGCTCCTAAAAAACTTTCAGAGTGGTAGCAGACTGGTTTACCTCCTTGCATGAGAATGAATCCCATGGAAAACCCACTCACATCTGTCTCGATCTCAAATGGTTGATGTAGATCTCGTAAATCTAGAACTAGTACAGTGCTCAACTTTTCCTTCATAGTGTCAAAATCCTTCTTCTATGGACCTCCTCACTAAAAACTTTCCCTCGTACTAGTTAATGTGTGCAATGGTGATGCAATATAAGAGAAGTTTGCAATGAAATTTCTCTAGTACTGAATTGCACCTACTAAAATTTTGAGCTCTATGACTATATTTGTCTTAGGCCAGTTTACAATAGCTTCAACCTTCGTAGGGTCTACTTTCAATTGACAACATCCTACAACATAGCCTAAGTACACTAAGGATATCTTGGTGAATTCGCATTTAGACATCTTTACATGAAGTTTTTCTTTTCTCAGTACATCAAAAATTTTCTTTACATGACTCACATGATCTTCCCAAGTTTAACTAAATATAAGAATATCATATAGATAGACTATGAAAAAATCATCAATGAAAGGATGCAAGACATCATTCATGACACTCATGAATGTAGCTGGTGCATTACAAAGCCCAAAGGGCATAACCAACCACTTGAACAGTCCCTATTTTTTCTTAAATGTAGTTTTCTAAATGTCATTTGCAACAATTATTATCTAATGATAGCCACTACGCAAGTCTAACTTAGTGAAATAAATTGTATGCTTTAATTGATCAAGTAAATCATCAATTCTGGGAAGAGGATACCTATTCTTTATCGTTATTTTGTTCAAGGAAAGATAGTCAGTCCACATTCTCCAAGTTCCATATTTCTTTGGAACCAATTCAATTGGAGAATGACAAGGATATGTACTAGGACATATGACTCCTTTCTCCACCAACTCCTGAAATTTCTTTTTGATTTCCTCATTCTACATAATGGATAAATGGTACATGTCAATGTTAGGCAGTGGCACATCCTATTGTAATTGGATTTCATGATGTATCTCTCTCTTGGGTGGCAACCCCTTTGATTCCTAAAACAAGTAATCATAATCAGAAACAATTTTGACCATTTCAACCTTATTTTTTGGGTCACACCCCTTGAATGCCTCAAATTTATCTTCTTCTTTGGTTTTACAAGCATTAATACAAAGTTCTTACTAGAGTTGACTAATCTTTTCATTTGACCAACATTAACTAGTGTAAGATTAGTCTTAGCCTTATGTGCACATACAATGTATTCTATACCATCTTTAAAAAGATGATACTTGTTCTCCCCCCTATAAAAGAATGATTTTCTTTCATATAGATAAGGACTCCCTAACACAAACCGACAAATATACAAAGGAACTACATCTATCTCTACCTCATCAAAAAAGTTTGTAGTGATAGAAAATCTCAATTTACATTGTTTCATTATGTGTAGTTGAGCATCATTACAAACCTATCCAAGTGGATATGGATTTGGATGAAGTGTTGTAGCTAGATTGAGTTTCTTTACCACTTCTCCAGCTATTAAGTTGACTTGAGAACCCGTATCAAATAGTGTGTCAACCTTAGTATGCTTTGTTACAACCTAAATGTGAAACAATTCATTTCTTTGCTTATCAACCTTAGGAGAAGATTCTTTACTTGTACTTGCACTTGCATTGGAAAAACTTGTATTAGAAGAAAGAGATATACCTTTCCCTTTACCTTAGATCCCAACAGCAACAATCTTTGTCTCATCTCTAGAGTTAGATCCAATATCCTATTGAATCACTGCAACATTCTTTTTCTTTCCTTTATTGCCTCCATATCTTTTTGGTCTTAACTCTAGATGCAACTTCCAACACTTCGAATTATGATGCCCCTATTTCTTGCAATGGGAGCATGTGGGCTTAACACCCTCTTTCCTAGTTGTAGCTATCTTCTTCCCTATACCTTTATCTTTGTCTTTGTCTTTACCCTTAGGCTTAGATGGATTTTTATCAAACTTATCAATGAAGGAACCCTTACCTCGTGACTCCAAGTGTGTGGGTTAGACATAAAATTCATGAAAATTACTGGGATTCAAAACCAAAATGGAATGCCTTAATTAAGAGTGAAGACCGCCTATGTACTTCAAAAATGTATCCTAGGTGTATAATGGAACATTCAATGTAATAGCCTATTTACAAAACTCATGGGTATAATCTTTAAAAAGTTGACCTTTCCCTTGCCTAAAAGTTTTTCAGTTCATCATTAGTTGTTGCATATGGCCTAAGGGATAGCATTTCTTTTTAAGAGCATTAAAAAATTCTATTTAAGTTAAATTGACTCTACCATGCTGTAAAATTTTTGCCCGAGTCCTACTCTCCTACCAGGTGAGAGTTGAACCTCCCAACCAAAGAGTAGCTAACTAGATCCTACCAGCATCATCTAAAAGATTTTGGACTCTACAATAGACTTCAACTTGTTGAACCCAGTCATCTAATTTTCTAGCATCCAATTTCATTCTAGGCTTGTGTGTACCCTTGAAAGGATTAGAAGACATAAAATGAGTAGAAGGAGTTGGGGGAATTTTTGGAGGCTCATGATTACCTCTTGATCTTTTCCATTTTTCCTCATGAGCTTCATGTCTCCACATCCATTCTTGGCTCTCTTGGAATAGAACTTCTACCATGGCCTTCATATCAATTAAATCCTTTAGGAAGCTCCTATCATCAAGCTCCAAACTTTTTCCACTACCTGTTTCTTCCATTTGTAATGGTGGATCAGGTCTTCGTCCACAGATCTCAGGATTATATTCTTCTAGCTTGCCTTTGCCTCGCCAAATCCTAGATCTCATTAGCATTCACTTTTTCCATACTGGTCTCACAAAGATCTGATACAAAACTTGATCTAATTAAGGATCTAGGATGATTGCGTACAAAATGCTTAACATTTAATAACAGCTAATTCAAAGCTCAAGTGAACGAATTAACATAACATAAATCCTTAAACAACATAGCATGATAAAGATGATGAATGAAAGAAAGAGAGAAATGAGATAGAGGACCAAACATAATTTGTTAACGGAGTTTGCCAAAAGGCTACGTCTCTAGGTCCCTCTCCAACAAAGTGACCAATCCAATTGTTGCTCCAAACTCAAAAAATACAATTGCTATAATGTCATCTACTTCTAGCATAGTGGCATGACAATACTTTGTTGCACATAAATGACTCCACCATCTCTCGAGTGTTCCCTCCTTTGCATCACCTAATTAGCTTTCAAAATAACCCATGCCCCCTTTTTATACAAAAAATATGCCTTATTAAGGATTAACCATCAAAATAAATGATTAACCTCCTAGAAACCTCCCTATTCTTATTATCAACCCCTTTTAGCATTTTGCATTTGGGTTTATTTGATTAGGGGTTGTTGTTTTAACTATAGAGAGCCACTTGTTAAGGCTTCAACTCTAGCATGGCAGTATACAATGCTTTTGTGTGACTAGTGTCTGGTGGTTCAAAACACCACTAGCCACATTTTAGAATGGCCCACCAATGTTTAGTAACACAAAACAAAACCGCCACCATGTATGGGTTAACCATAGACATGTGGCGCATTGGCTGCCAGAGGTTTCAGACCCTGGCAGGTCACGGGGTCGACCCCCCTTAACCTTTTAATAAACTATTCAAGTAACCAATGACTGCTGCCACTAGGAAAGTGACACGTGGCACTCCTAGGAGTTGCCATATGTTATCATTTGATTTGCTGATGAAGACGCTTGTACCTGTTGACTAGACCACCTAATTGTCGCCACATCACTTGCCATGTGTTAGACTCCTATTGGTCCATCTTATTGTTTGTACCATATAGCTTGCTAAGTCACCATGTTGACATCATCAATTGTACCACTTGGTCCACCCTTGTCAACTCCAACTTTGACTTGCGATAATTCAGATGTACGAACTCATAATTTGATGAAATGAACATTGTTTGGTTCATGTCATTGAGCTCTTTGATTTGACTAAATTTTTTATGAATTCCAAGATGACCATTTTCTTTGCTTTTTTGACAACCTCAGGTACTAGTTTGACCAAACTCTAACTGGCCATAACTTGAACATACGAGCTCCTTTTGACTTCATTCAAGGTGTGTTGGATTTAGGATTTTGAGCTCTTTCTGATGGTGTTGAATTTTGGAGCATTGGGGACACTTCAATTTTTAGTGAAAAATATTCCTCGGATCACCTAGTAACCTTGCTTTGTGGCCAATGGAGGTGCACATCAATCCATTTTATGCTCAGATTAATGACCACCTCTAAAACCTTGTTTATGTCAAGATGTTATTTTTCCATCCAATTGATGGGTTCTAGTTCCTTAGTTGCAACTTGATCTGTCTCATACTAGGGATCTAGGAGGACACCATCATCTATCAACCCTTCAAGGATATCTTCCTTGATATCAAATTCCCTCATCTGAGGAACAATCAACCTTTCATACCCTCTTTTCCTGACCTCAAATTGGTCTTGCAAGTTTTCCTAGAAATCCTCAAGGTGGTCTTCATGATAGGGAAACAAAGAAGCATATATCTCATTCATCTTCCCCTTTGGGTCAAAGTTCTTCCTTCATAAAAATTCAGGTTGTAGGCATGAAACTCTTTTGTTACCACCTTGGATACCATTGTTTATTGGCATGAATAAATCCTAACTCCACAGGAAAAGAATGACAACATGCTTTGTGTTTATCTAAGAATTTGGCATTTACTTTAGCTTCCTGCCTAGAGAATTCCATTAATATCATCTTATCGTTACAACACCTTGGAAATTTGAAAGGAGCCTTGTGAAAACCAATTAACTTTATGTAAGTAGTTCTAGAGTATTGAATGAACCAACTTCCCCATGCTTCAACAAAATTCATGGCTTCTTTGGATAGTCTGAAACCTACATCTCCTGTCAACTGGTTGATGACCACATGCAAGAAGGCATCGTTTACTCTTTTGAAATTTTTTTCTGCCTTCTTAAGTTCCAATTGGTCATAGCATTGCTAGACTTTATTTTTTCTATCTACCTCTCCAAGCACACCCACTAGGCTCAATCCTAGGAAATTCCCCATTCTAGTAGCACAATATATAACATAAGAGCTCTTATAGAATGTCTTGGTATCTTTCACGTTGGTAATTTGATCGTGAATTGCATTTGATACCATATGTCCCTAGTCTGAGTAATATTTTCCATCAAGAATTATCTAAATAAATGGGAGCATACAACTCTTGAAAACATGTGAATCTTCCTTTCCAAATTTTTTGGATAATAATGTAATAATCTCACCTACTTCGGCCGAGAAATTTAGAAGTCAGGATTAGGTCAAGATCTAACCTTGAGACTTTGCAAATGGAAGTAGTTCAAGTTTTGTTCTATGTTTTGATCCTAACTAAAAGTTGGAAGTTGGAATAGAGATATAATTTGGCACAAGAACTTAGCATGGGGTCGAGGGTTAGGTTCATTATTGAGGTTCGATGCTGAAGAACATTAAAAAATTAGACTCATAATAAAAGCCATCAATGGAACCCTCCTCGAGATAAAGGCCAAGGTTTAATTCTGACTCTAACTTCTGATAAAGCGTTGGGAGTTAGAATTAGGTTAGAACTTGACACCAAACCAATCAATTGGGTAAATGTTGGGTTCCATTTTGGTGTCTGATCTTGATTGAAGGCTAAAAGCTAGAGTTGGAATGACATGAAGAACTTGAACTAAAAAAGGTACACTATGTTGGTTGAGTTCTGAAACCCAATTCTACAGCTTATGCAGAAATAAAAATAGGGGCAACAATCCAAGGAAGGTGATAGAATATTTTTATAATACTTAACATCAAAAATATTTTCGGATTGAGATCATGAAATCTTTGGAAAATAATACCCTAACAAAAATTGATTTATAAATTAACCAAATTTCTTGCGACCTCAGAGATCAGATGTAGAAAAGGTGCAAGGTTTTGATTCAAATGGTTGACAATTTAAGTTTTTTTGAAATTTAAAACGTGGTCGACCCGATGGTTGGAAACCCTAGCCAAACTAGGGCATGGTAGGAAGAAAGAAAACCTACACATGAAACGCAAACAAAACAATAGGAAAAATGAAAACAAAGAAAACCCAATAGAAAAGGAACATAAACAAACCCAAAGGATCGAGAAAAACATAAAACAAGCAAACAAAAGATGCCAAAACAAGAAATGAAAGAAAGCAATGAACCAATGAGAAAACAAGCAAGCAAACATAGAAACGAGAGAAAAAAAAGAACACCTATCTCAAGAATCACGATGGAAAATATGATAATCTCTGGGAAGAAATCCTCAAACTCAAAAGTCTTCAACCCCACAGTCCACTTTGGCCCCTTCAAAGAAAATGTAAAGCAACAATGAGTGAAAACTAAGAAGTAGTGGGATTATAAACTAGTTCATGTGTATGAACTAATTGCCATTAATGCATGGTAATTCAAAAATCAAGGTTGGGAAGGTAGTCAGAAGAAGACCAATGTGAAACACAAAAAGAAAATGAAAGTCGAGATTAGGGAGGAACTCGATAATGGAACCTTCAACGAGTGAAAAGTTCCAAGAAAGTTCTAAAATCCAAACTCAACAAGCAAGAAGTAGGACAGACGTAGGAATTGAGATTGGGATGGAACTAGGAACAAGAACCTATGAAGGGTTCTTGTTTCTAGTTATAGTCTGATATCCAATTCTGAAACACATAAAGAAATACAAAGAGTCAAAAACTAGGGTTGAGATGAAAATTGGAACTAGAACCCTAGAAAGGTTCTTGGTTCTAGTTTCATTTCGAAACCTGATTCTGAAAGGCGAAGAGAACACAAGGGCAACACACGGGGAGCGAGATTGGAATGGAAATGGGAACTCGCATTTTGGAAGGTGCAAGGTGACAGTTCTGATCTGAGACCTGACTTTGACAAAATAAAGTCAACAAGATAAAGCATGAGGATGGGGATTAGGAAGAAACCAACACTCAAACCTAATGAAGATTCCAAGTGCTAGTGTCAATCTAAAACCTGAACTCGAGAGAAGAAAACAAAACAAGTCTTTGAAATAAAAAGACAACTCCCATAGCTAGAACAAAAATACAAAAGGAAAAACACAACAAGGGGGACCCATTTTGATAAAAAATAAAATGGGATGGTTATGCAAGGCATAACAATTGGTAAATCAATTGGGAAAATGGTTTACCCTTTTCTAGGATAATGAATGATTCAATCACCCATAATCTCTATTTTATGAATACTTTAACTTGAGCATGATTGTTTACAACAAACAAGGGTGAGTTGAAATCTCAAATTGTGCATCGTTATAAAAACTTCGAATTTGAGTGTGTGGGTTGATGATACATTTTCCCCCTTAAATATTTTAACTATTCCCAAAATTACTATTTTCCCATTCAATCTACATGAGGTGGGTCATTGTAATTGTCATGTGATGATATCTTGGGCGTTGCTCCGCTGCCAACTAGGCATCTATAGCCCAACAAAGATACCTCTAGTTCTCTCAAAGAATTTCTCTACTGCCAGCCAATTGTCCATAGCCCCGGTAGAGATACTTGAATCACCTTTATAATATTAGATTATCTTTTAGAATTTCTTCATTTCTCTTTTGTTTAGGTATTGGATTTTCTTGAAGAAATATATTTTCTTATCTTTTTACTCAATACTTAGACATTGTAATCTATAAAATAGGTTGAAAACTATGGTGGACCTCATGACAACATTAGGAACTAGATTTTTCACCTAAATTAGGAATAAAACCATCCTAAGATAGTTAAACTCTTAAGGAGATAAATGATTCTACTTAATGAGTGATAGATTCAACCATAGTTTACAAGATCACTTACAATATACCTATTTGTTTCAGCCTTTCAAACTATCATTAAGATAGACATAAAACATACATTGCAAAATGAGAAAGAATGATATATACACCTAAAAATACCTAAATCAATTTCTTTGTTGTAGTATCCTTAGTATGCTTTAAACAACTACCCACTATTTGAGAATGAAAAAAATCAAAGACCCCCAAAAATAGAAAAAGACATCAAAATAAAACAAACAAACAAATAGGAAAATAGGAAAACAAAGAAAACCAAACAAAAAAAGACAAACTAAACTACATATATACAAAGGATGGACGATTAGGCCTTCATGGGCCAAAGTAGTGCTTGAGAAACATTCCATTAACTAGCAATGAAACGAGTTCTCCCATTAGGTTGCTTATTTGAAAAGCATTCTCACCAAGGATCTCAACGATCTAATAAGGTCCTAAACAAAGTAGCACAAAGTTTGATATCCTAAAGGCCTTGATTTCATCTCTCTTGTCAAACCAACACTTAACTACAACTGGATTTTTGGAAATTGTTGTAAAGCATAAAATTAGTTAACCTAACCTCTATCCTATCGTCATTGGAATAGAACTCCTACATAAACCATAAAACAGGTATCTAAAGATTGATAAGAAAGACAAGATCTTGACCATAAACTAATTTGTACGATGATTTTCCTATAGAACCTTTGATTCTTGTCCTATCTTCCCATAAGGTGAACTTCAACTATGTGTGCCAATCCCTAGGATTACTTTCTAATAATTTTTTATTTACTTCCAACAAAGTCTTATTGATAGACTCAACTACCCCATTTCCTTGTAGATAATAATTGGAATACTTAAAAACAATCTTGCACTCAAATGCCCATTGAATGAATTGTGTAGAAGAAAATGTTGGGTCATTATTATTTACTAGAGCAAATGGTACCCCAAACCTGTTGATGATATGTTCATTGAGGAATTTCATAACCACATAAGTGGTGCATTTTTTGTAAGCTTGAGGCTCAATCCACCATGTGCAGTAATCAATTACAATCAAGATAAATTTGTGACTTGCAGAAGAATTTTACGGGTATGTGTAGGATCATCATGGAAAAAATAGGCCCTTAAGTGGCAAAAAATTCAAAAAAATTAGAGTTAGGAAACTTGATGTAAAAATTTGAATAAGTTATCTATATTATTTCAAAAATATGTAAGAATAGAATCTATAGAAAATTGAATGTAGTTTCTAAAAATACTAGGTTTGTTTAAATAAAAATCTATTTGGTGAAAATTTGAAACTTCAATGCAAAGGGTACTTAAATTTCAAAGAAAAATAATAGGTGTATGTCTGACCACCCTAACTACAATAAAATGGTAATATTTTAGATATAAGTAGAGGACTCATGTCCGATGTGATGCATATTTTTTTGTAATTTTTTTCCAAGTAAATAATTAATTATGATTTTTTATTACAACTTTTAAAAAAAATATAAAACTTGTATGTCTGACCACCTTAACTTGGTCAAAACTTCATGAAATTTATTTTTTCTTTTTTTAATCCTATAGTATCCAAAGCATAGAATGTGACACATGTTTTGGATTCAAAAAATGTGACACTATTTGAAAGTTATAGATTTTTTTCAATCAACCTATCTAATAGGACTTTAGTTGTAATTTGAATAGAAAATGAATAATAATTACTTATTAAATTCAAAGTAAAGTATAATTTATACTGTGGAAAGTTGACAATCTCTTTTAAAAACCCTTTTCGTTTCATCGATTTTGAGTAAAAAAATGTCATCAACCACATACCCATCATATTGCCACTTTTTTGCCCATCATGATCCTGCACATACCCTTACTCCAAAAAAATCTAATGCCCATTGGGAAAATGGCCTTACCTCATATACAAGTTGTAAGGGTATTGTCAGGTTACTCTCTCTGGATGCTAATGTTTGACATGTATGATATGTCCTTACTTATTGATGAGCTTCATGAAACACATGAGGGTAATGGTATCCCAACCTCAAGATATAATGTGCCATTACATCTACTGAGTCATACCTGGTACCATGTCGACCATGAAATTCAACAATGGTCTGCTTCACTTGCTACTAATCTAGAAAACAAAAATACACACCCTCAAAGTTCTTTCTATACAAGGCTCCTCCTTTAGTCATATAGTGAGCACTCTTTAGTATTAGTGCCCTTCTCTATGTTGCATTCATCCCATTAGGACACTTGTTATTCAATAACAGGAAAATCAAATCTGCATACCACAGATCTCTTGTAAATGATTGCATTGTATATTGCTGATAGGTGATCTTGGAATGAATTTCAGCCATTGCTTTGGACAAGCCCTATCTTTAGACCAACTTCAAGGGGTGAATTTTGAGATCAAACTCATGTAGAATCTCCATTCACTTTCTCCTTCTCTCCCCTAGCTCACTTTGCAGAAGAAGGGACTTCACTACTAGGTTGGGAACAATGGCTGTGATTTGGCTATGGAGGATGTAGTGGTGGAATTTCTTAACAACTCTTACCAATGCAAAGGCCTACTTCTCCAATGGTGGATATCTAATCTCAAAAATTTTGAATGGGGAACTCATGAAAGCTATTGGTCATTCATCCCCTTCACCTTTCCGTTGTGTCAAAACAATAGCACACGAGTGGTCAAATGCAAAAGAATAAATATAAAAAGGTTGTAAATAGTTAGGTCTGGTTGACACAGGAACTTCTAAGATGAATTGTTTGATTTTTGAAAGGAATCCTTCTCCTCATTACTCCATTTGATCTTCGCATGTTTCTTCATCTCATTGAGGGGTTTGAAAATTTTTGCAAACCCAATTATAAACCTCCTCATGAAGTTTATATTTCCAAAGAAAGATCTCTTCTCTTTCTTGCTACTTGACATGGGTAATTTCAAGACAGACTCCACCCTATCAGGATAGATTGAAATTTCTACTTTTGAAATTATGTGGCCTAGCATCTTTCCCTCTGAAACCCTAAATACACATTTCTTCAGGTTCAGGGAAACACCTATTGGAATCAAGGAACACTAAGAGGGGGGGTGAATTAGTGTTCTACAAAATTTAACATTATTAACTTGATCTTTAAACCACGTATAACATTGAAGCAAAAGAAAGATGCAAGAACACAAGGAAATCAACCACAACACCATAACACAAGAATTTTTTATGTGGAAACCCTATTAGGGGAAAAACCATGGTGGAGGAAAATCCACAATATGAGTATACTCAAAATAAGTGTTTACAAATGGGGAATGCATATGCATTCAAGCACACTGCCTAGAGCTCACTGCTCAAATACAAAAAGGCTTACTGCCCAAAGGAAGAATTAGTCTTACAATCATATATAGACAATTAGAGTGGATGAACTATAAGATAGCATCTGCTAATGCTTGAGTTTAGTTCCAATTAAGCACATTGACAAAATTCTTCACACTCTGTCAGATTCTGCTCTTGAAACTCTGTCTACTTTAATTCGAGCCACCAATCTTATTGTACACAAGTGAAACTATGCACAATCAATCTATATTCTCTCTAACTTTCACATCTTATCATAGCACATCTCAAAATGATATGAACATTTTCTTATACATATCTACAACAAGAGATGGCATCAACTACATGTCGGCTTTAATAAAATACAAAACATGTACAAACAGTCAGCCCAATCCATAAACAATTAACAATGTGAACCAACCAATGTCATTACAAACATAGTGAGGACCCAAAACAACATCCTCAAACATGAAATACCCTAAACAATTATGCCTTGAATATCTGCAACGTGCTACATTCATCTAGTTGTCCTTTCTGCATTGTTAAACTAAAAATCAATGAACCAGATCTTCTAACTTGCACACCAATCAATGCGAGGCCCTATGATTCAAAGATAAGATAGTTCATACATCAAAATAAATTCCTTGAGATCTACAATGCAAAATGATAATAGTAAAATTACATATGAGTCGATGTACACAACTCTATCAGATGCCCTATTTTAGCTTTGACAGTTAACACATATCTTCAATTTGACTTTTAGTATAAGCAATTACTGAAGTGTGGATGGGATTACTGACTAGGGTTGCCATCATTGACAACACCAGATGACTTGTGCAGTGTATCTTGCCAACAATCTCCCCCTTTGGAATTTTATGGCAACACTTAGTGAAAAATGACTAAGTGTCAGAATCAGTATCAACATGAATACACTTCAATCCACAAAACTTCAAAAAAATAAATTAATCAGAACTCCCCCTGAGATGAATATGAAATTTTTCACTATCCCACACTCCCCCTTTGACGTCAATGGAAAAGACGGGAATCTGCATACCAAAAATCATACAAAACTATATATGTACAAACATGCTTTTTTGACTTACAAGAACTTGAATATGTTTGCAAAAATTATTCTTCAATAGACTTAAACTATTGTTCCAACCCTTCTTGAGACTCTCCAAAATAGTCATGTGACCATAGAATAGGTAGGATTGCATCTCTACTAACTCAATATTTTTTGGATCATTGACAACCATAGCATCATGTGCTTCCTTCAATGCACTAAGCATTGTCTCCATTTTAGGACCAATTAGTCCTTTTCGCTCACATACCCTTTCAACAATTTTGTCTTTTTCATGCTTCAAACTTTTAATTTTTTCAAGCAGGGATATGACTTGACCTTCTTGCTTACCCACAAAAATGGTTAGAGGATCAAAGGCTTGAGAAATATCTACTAATTGTTTCTCATATTCCTTAATTTTCTTTTCAGTGTCCTCAGTGAATTTATACAATGATAAGCATGACTTGTAGATATTTCCACCCTTAGATAATGCACCTTGAATGTTCTTTTCATAGGTAGCTAATAAGGATTTTTCATTAGAAATCATACTCTTCAGTCTACTGAACCTGTTTGTATCAAATTATTTTTGGACCTTATCCTTAGCTGATTTTTCAAGAGTCTCAAAGTGAGTACTTATAGAGTTGATAATTTTTTTCAGCTAACCAAATGGAGAATCGGATGAGTCCTTAACATGTGTGGGAATGATCTTCTCCAAGATACTGGATGCAAGAATTAGTAGCTCATTGTCCTCAATGTGAGATTTCAACATCTCCTCCCTTGCCTTGGCCTGAGCAAATGATGCTACCTTCAACTTCTGAATAGGAGATAGAGTGGCCAAGTTGATAGGACCTTCAACTAATTCAGGGTCAAACTCCTCCTATTGTTCTTTTAAAAAATCCTTTACTACCTTTGCAGTCTCTTCCTTCCATAGCAACCTCCTTTTCCTCATCCTTCTTTTCTTCAATCATAGGTTCTTGCTTGGCTTTGGGAATTTCTGCTTCAACTGACACATCTTTAGGAGCTTCAGTATCCATGGGAATTTTCGTATCTTGCATATCTAGAGGATTCAGAGTATCCTCAATTGTTTCTTCATTCACCTCTTCAATTTTTGGACCAGATGGAACATCTTCATCTTCAGTTTCTTTAGAAACAACATTATATCTGCTTTTCAACAGAACTGCCTTAAGAATTTTCTCATTGTCTTTTGCCACTTCCTCAGTCTTCCTAATCATAAGCTTAGTCACCCTTGTTTTTCTCTTAAAATCCTTTTCAGCATCATTAAGGATTTTCTTCATTTCTTCCATTGGAATTACTAGACACAAATCAAAAAGTATGTGTTCTCTAATTTTTTCATCTTCAACTCTTGCATTTACTCTCCTCATTTCCAAGACTTCATATAATCCTTTAGGTAACTCTGACATTATTTCTGAGAGTCACATTGAAAATATTCAAATATTTTATTGTGGCTTCTTCAAAAGTTCTTTGATCGACACTATAAAAAATGTCATACCATTTAGAAAGTGGTTTGAGATTACCATCCTCAATTAAAGTGTTTTCCACTTCCTCTACAGTCATACCTAATCTATCAGTTTTCACCTTTTTCTTTGCTTTCTCTTCATAGGAGGGCTTTTCCTTGGAGAATTTTGATGCCTTTGTACCCTTATGCTTGATTTCTCTTACTTCATCTAATTCAGTTTCTTCATCATCTTCAACTGCAACATAGAATCATGTGCTTTTATCCTTCTTCCTCTTTCCTTCTCTATCGAATGGCTTGACTTGATCTTTTACTTGGCTTGATTTCTTTGTAGGACTGGATGAGAGTGTAGAGCTCCTTGTAGATCTAGATCTGGTAGAGGATGCTACCAGGCTAACTCACTAAGTTCTAGCAGGCCCTCCTTCTTCAACTTGATCTCTTTTCTTCCTAGCTTCCCTCACTGCTTCAACTGATATGTCGATGCTTTCTGCAAATGCTTCAACTTCCTTTCTCACCTTCCAGACTATCATAGGCTTCTTCAATTGTGTATGTGCTTGCATATACTTCTCTTACAAGGTACCAAACCATTCTTCTATTGAATCCTGAGGTTTAATCAATAGGTGTTGAGCATACAACTCCAAAATGTGTTCTTCAACCTCATATCCCATAGGCATTATCCAAATTGTTCTAGGTTATGTTGCTTCCATCAAACACTGATCAATGTCAACCATGAAGCAAATAGTGTCCTTATATTTTTCCACAACATATTTAGGAATCCTTTCCATAGCTTGCATTTCACTCTGAAAGCTTTTGAAGTAACCGAGATAAAAAAATTCCTTGCTTTTTCTATCACTAATTCTGTATAAGATGTCTCTGATTTGAATAGCTACCAGTTTGTCACATTTCCATTGCACTTTACCAACTCCCGAAACTCCATTCATGAAGTAGAAGAATAGGCATAGCAACAGATTTCCATACTTGAAAGAGTTCTTATCCTTCTTGATTTTTCCAATATTTTTTATTAGCTGGCCCTGAAGTAACTCACATAAATCATATTTTGCATTTTCCTTGACCATTTGACAAGCTGCATAGACTGTTGTACCGAATACAAAATTATCTTCGCTAAAGTGATAGATTTTATATCCAATAAAAATAGAAGAAAATTTTACATCCAATTCAATGATGTCATTAATTTTCATGGCTCTTTTGTCAAAAACATAATGGGTATGTGCAGGATCATCATGGAAAAAATAGGCCCTTAAATGGCAAAAAATTCAGAAAAATCAATGTTAGGAAACTTGATGTAAAATTTTTAATAAGTTATCTATATTATTTCAAAAATATGTAAAAATATAATTTGTCGCAAATTGAATGTAGTTTCTAAACTACTAGGTTTATTTTAGGAAAAAAAAATCTATTTGGTGAATATTTGAAATTTCAATGCAGTAGTACTTAAATTTTAGGGAAAAAATAAGAAGTAGGTGTTTGTCTGACCACCCTAACCACAATAAAATGATAATATTTTTTTATAAGGTTTTAGATATAAGTAGAGAACTCATGTCCCGATGTGATGCATAGTTTTATGTAATTTTTTTTCAAGTAAATAATTAATTATGATTTTTTTATTACAACTTTAAAAAAATATAAAAACTCGTATGTCTGACCACCTTAACTTGGTCAAAACTTCGTGAAATTCAATTTTTTTTTTTTAATCCTATAGTATGTGAAACATAGAATGTGACGCATGTTTTAGATTCAAAAAATGTGATACTGTTTGAAAGCTATAAATGTTTTTCAATCACCCTATCAATCAGGAATTTAGTCGTAATTCAAATAGAAAATGAATAATAATTATTTATTAAATTCAAAGTAAATCATAATTTATATTGGTGGAAATATGAGAAACTCCTTTAAAAACCCTTTTCGTTTCATCAATATTTGGTAAAAAAATGTCATCAACCACAAACCCTACACATACCCATCATATTGCCAATTTTTGGCCCATCAAGATCCTGCACATACCCGAACCTGTTGTCTCAATGACTGTTTGGTTCTTCACATATTTCAATGTGGTTAACCCACTGGATGAACTTAGACCAGTAACAATGCTTATAGCTTCTCTTGTGATTTTGAAGGGCTAATTTAACCACATGAACTCAGTATGCACTTGACTTAGTATGTACCGAACCCATTCATTTTCGTCAAACACGGTTGAACTTCTTCTCCTCCAAAGTCTTAAATTCAGGAATTACATAGAGATCTTCTCCCACAATGGGATTTGTGTATAGCTTTAACAACTAGGAGCTTTCTAATTCCTCAACATTCACATGAATATATGCCCTAATATCTTGAATGTGCAAAACACCATACAGAATGGAAGAAAATGCACCTAATGGTTTTGTCCCAATAGATTTGAACAGGTTCCATTTGAATGTTGGGTGGGTCTATCCTTAATATCAACAACCAACGAAGGAACCATTTTCAGAAATTTCAAGTTCACAAGTTTTACAAATAAATACCTTTCGTCAGATTAGGCTTTGATCTTCAAATCGCCTTTAGACTTGTATCTCACCAAAATTCACTTGCAAAGCTCTCTAAAATTATTCTCAAAATGCAATGTCACGAATGAGGAATAGAAGTAACCTTTTATCATTCACACACCTAACTTTTTATCGCAATAAATTATTTTTCCCTAGGTCTTCCGAATACCCTGTTTTCATAGACTTTGAAAGAAAATTATTCTGCAGACCTTCAATTTGCATAAATTTCCTCCATAAGTGTTCCCAAAACATTTGTAGATCACTAATGCAATCATTGCAATTTTTCATGTTCTAGTACCAACTACCTATAGGGGGCTAAAATATTTTCTTGAGAACTCCCCTTAGGCCAGAGGCCTTAAGCCAATTCCTAGAGAAATTTCATGTACCAAATTCTGGTGTGGACTCATTTCCTGCATCAGAAACACTCTTCTTCACCCATGTCTTCTTCATTTGATTCATGATCTCATCCACAATAACTTTTCCTTTTCCCTTATCATTCTTTTGCATATTTTTCTCTTTGTTTACCAGATCCTTCCTACAAAATCTTGCAATGTGACTGGATTTGTTACAATTATAGCACACGACATTTCTTTGTCCAGGCCAGTTATTCCATTGATTTTCTCTTGATCTACACTGGTTAGCAATATGGCCAAATCTATTGTAGGCATAACATCTAACATTTCTATTGAAAAAGTTGTTTGAAATATTTATGTATTCAATTGACTTATGACCATACTTATTGCAATTGAAACACTGATCAGAGAATGATGGACCACTTGAATTCATTCTAATTCTACATTGAGCAGCCATATGAACAAATTTATTACAAACAAAACAGTATCCATTGAACTTTTGGGAATTGGGTTGTCTTACCAGATACCTTCTAGCATTGCTCACTTGATTTCCTTGCCTAAATTTCCTTTGACTAGATATGGAGCTTTCTCCTTTCTCATATCCAAGACCTTGCTTGTCACCTCCAATCTTCTGGCTTTGAATCAATTCATCAAGCTTAGTTAAGCTAATCTTGAACTTCTCCTTGTATTCATTTTCCATAGCAAGTTCATCCCTGAGAATAAAAATATTTCTTTCAAGCTCTTCTTCATTATTTCTAGATTGTTGCAATTCAAGCTCCCACTGATTGAATCCATCATTAATTCTGTTGCATTCTTTAGATTTTTCTTTCAAGGACTGAGTAAGATTCTCTTCATCCTTCTTTTTCTCTTCACTCTCCTTGGTCATCCTCATCACAATAGATTCCATCTCATCCATTAGGACAACATTATCTCTAGTGATCTTTTCACATTCTTCTATCTTTTCCTTCAAGGCTTGACTTAGGTGTTCATCTTCCATGCTCTTACTTTCTTTATGCTTAAGCTGATCACAGAGTTCCTTTCTCTTTTCCTTGGACTTATTGATTTGATCTTAGAATGATTGAATGAATTTCTTAGCATTCATGAGGCTTGCTTGCAATTCCCAAACTTCGGATTTGGACTAATCAAGATCATCTAGTGCAACCAAAAGTTGTTGTTGAAAACTACCGAAATCCATTGAATCACCTTCCTAGATCCTCAAAAAGCTTAATAACTTCTTTCAAGGAACACTGAGAGGGGGGGTGAATTAGTGTTCTCCAAAATTTAACTTTATTAACTTGATCTTTAAACCACTTATAGAATTGAACCAAAAGAAAGATGCAAGAACACAAGGAAATCAACCACAACACCATAATGCAAGGATCTTTTACATGGAAATCATGTTAGAAAAAAAACCACAATGGAGGCCAATCCATGATATGAGTATACTCAAAATAAGTGTTTATAAATGGGAAATGCACATGCATTTAGGCACACTACCTAGAGCTCATTGCTCAAATACAAAAAGGCTTACTGCCCAAAGGAAGAATCACTATCTTACAGTCATATACAAACAACTGGAGTGGATGAACTATAAGATAGCATCTGCTAATGCTTGAGTATAGTTCTGGTTAAGCACATTGACAACATTCTTCACACTTTATTTGATTATGCTCTTGAAACTCTATCTGCTTTAATTCAAGTCACCAATCTTGTTTTGCATAAGTGAAACTGCACACAATCGATCTATATTCTCTTTGAATTTCACATATTATCGCAACACATCTCAAAATGATATGAACAATCACTTATATATATCCGCAACAAGAGATTGCATCAACTACATGTTAGCTTTAACAAAATATAAAACATGTACAAACTGTTGACCCAATCCATACACAATTAACAATGTGAACCAAGCAATGTCAGCCAAAACATAGTGAGGACCCAAAGCAACATCCACAAACACGAAACACCCTAAAAAGTTATGCCTCGAGTATCTACAACACACTACATTCATCTAGTCATCCTTTCTCCACTGTTAAACTTAAAATCAATTAATCAAATCTTCTAACTTGTACACCAATCAATATGAGGCCCTATGATTTAAAGATAAGATAGTTCATACATCAAAATACCTTACCTAAGATCCACAACACAAAATGATAATAGTAAAATTACATATGAGTCGATGTACACAACTTTGTTGGATGCCCTCTTTTAGATTTGATAGTTAACAAATATCTTCAATCTGACTTCCGGTATAAGCAATTATTGAAGTGCAGATGGGATTACTGACTAGGGTTGCCATCAATGACAACACTAGATTACTTGTGCAGTGTCTCTTTCCAACAACACCATACTTTATACACCTTTCCAAAACCTTTAATAAATTAGTACCATGGTCCTCCCTATTCTTGGAAAAGATGGTTAGATCATCCATGTAAATAATGATACATTTACCTACCAAATCCTTGAAATCCAAGTCCATTGCACGCTAAAAAGTGGCTCCAATGTTGATGAGACTGAAAGAAATCCTTTGGTAGGAAAATGTTCCCCACTTTGTCATGAAAGCAGTCTTCATTCTTTCTCATAATTGTCTAGCTCTTCGTTATATCCTGAATAACCATCTAGGAATGACATCATCTATGAGCCATTAACTATTTTTCAGCACTTCATCAAGGGAAGGAAGTGGGTAATTATCTTTTTCTAAAGCTTTGTTCAAGTTTCTAAAATCGAGGCACATTCTGGTTTCTCCATTATTTTTATGTAGAAGCACTAGATTTGTGAGCCAAGTCAAATGCCTCATAGGAAAAATAATTTTGGCTAACAATAATTTCTACACGTCTTTAAGGATCAGAGGTTCAATCAAGGCATTAACTTGGCATTGCTTCTAATGAAATGGCTTTGCTTAAGGCTTGAAAGGGATGGTATGAGTTATCACCAAAGTGTCAAATTTTTTTAAGTCCCCATATCCCCATGTAATTGTTGTGATGTCTTTCTTTAGCACCTTCAAAATCTTGTCACGAATGTTCTTCAAACAAGTCTTCCCAATAAATATTCCTTTTCAGGCCATAATTTCCAAATTATATGTTTCATATTCCCCCTCGTCTACATTTCTAGGTAGTTTCTTGTGGGCTCAAGGATCAAAGTTAAATATCCTCTCTAGTGCTACCATTCCCTTAGGGATGTTGTTAGTTTTCAAATTAATTATGCCTTTTGTATCAAAATCCTCTAGCTCCCAATCTCCTTGACGTCTATTAGACTCATCAATGATATGCCCTTCAAAAATGTTTGAACTTTCCAAAAAGGAAAGGATGTGTTGATCATCATCAAAAACCTAGAAGTTTCATACATTATCAAGAATGGCTGGAATTGAAACTAACTCCACAAAAAACCTCCTTAACTTGGAATATTGCATAGGTTCTAGTGTACTAGCTATTATAGCTAGTACATCCACAATATGATATTATTCTCTATGAATCAACTTAAGGTCAATATAATTAAAACCTTCAATTAGGTTCCACACCCTATTTCTATAAGAAACCAATCTTTTGTTGTGGCACATGTACTAGATATTAACTTGCTTCACGATCACTTTAGAATCTCTCATCACTCTGAGGGATGCTACTTTCTTTTGATGTAAAAAAATTAGTCCCTTGGCCAATGCCTTGTATTCTGCAACATTGTTAGTACACCCAAACTATAACTTGTAGGAAGCAAAATAAGTTTTCCCTTTTGGGTTACTTAGTTCTACTCTAGCTCTGCTCCCTGATTTAGATTTAGAACCATCAAACTTGAGGGTCCATAATTGGTCTTGGGGTGTAACCTCTTTCTTCAAGTCAGTTTTAGGTTGTTGTCTAAGAGGACTAAAGGTCAAATATATCTAGTCTAGGGTGTCGAGGTCAACAGATCTTTGTGTTTAAGGACTGTTAGATACTCTACTCAAATTGAGTACATGTGTAGAAACTATTTCCAGTGACTCTTCATGGTTATTGATTTTGTAACTCACCTTTCCTTTCAGTAATTCCTTTGAAATTGGAAGGTGAGTAGGGGTAGGGGTATCTAACATCTCTTGGGGTTCTCTAATCTTAATCTACAAATCTAGAGATGGGGTCAGAGTTTGATCAACAAATAATGAGACTCCTTGTGTGTTGTTTATTTCTGTCAAAATGGTCATAACATTAGTTTTAGGTGGAAATTGACTCAGGGGCATTGTAATATTTTTTTTGTGAGTATCTCCTAATTGATAGACCTGATTCAAAATGTGAAGGCATGACTGAAAAGTTAGTTTAGAATGGTTCTAATAGTGGAACCTACACTAATTTGGGAGTAACAAACTCCACATGTCAACCTCCTCTCCCAAGACTAGTCCATCTTGGTGTAGTTTATAAATTAACACTTCCTAGTTAGTGAAATTCGTAGAATGGATGTTTTCTAAGGGTTATGTTTGGTCAGGATTTGGCATTGAAAAGGTCATAACTTCTTCCATATTATAAATGCCTAATTTAGTTTCAAAACAAGCAACCTCATTAGGGTGATCATACTTTGTAATCATGTGTTTTAGATGAGGCTCACTTTCTATCCTAATCTGACTTGACATACCATTCCATGGCAGCCACATGTGTGAAAATTCCAATGAAAGATATGTTGGAATATGTTGTCATTGATGTCAAAAGGGGATCAGAGGAGAAGTGTGTTGATCTTGTGTCGAAGTGCATATAGTTATCATTGACGTCAAAAGGGAAAATATGGTAAAGGAGTTTGTTGACATGATGATAGAAAATGGATGAGAGAGCAATGGTCTTGATGGCAAATTAAGTGGAAGTTTTGTGATGGTTTTTTCAAGAGCATTCCAATGATGTGCTTTGCAGGTTGAGAAAGTGATGGGCATCCCAAAAAATGAATTAATTATATTCTTGGGTGTTATTAGGGTTTACAAATTGACCCAATTTTTTTTATAGTCATGGTGTCGTGAACAAAAATTCTATTTTGTTATTGACTGTGTATCGGCAATTGGAGGTCACATAAGTTACAACTTATGTCTTTGAAATCATGGGTATGTCCGACCCCTTTTCCCTATGTTTACTGACCTGACAAATATTCAGTAGCCATAATATTTCTTAAGTCCCATGATTCCAATATTTTCTAACCTATGTCATGGGGTTCTAGAGTTTTGTGACCTCCTGACTTGGCAACTTAGATAATGGAGTGAAGGAAGGAAGAAGGCTCTCTTTGTTATCGACATGTCATGGGTTTTCAAAATTTCATAACCTTTGACATATGTTTCTTAAGTTTAGATTTCTGGTGACTAAGCGATGGAGCGATAAGAAGGAAGGAAGCACTCTATGTGGGACCCAACCATAATGACAATGTTGATACATGGCATGATGGGATTGAGTAAACGGTAATCCAAATCCTTGTTGTGGATTACAAAGCTATGACGTAGTGATGACATGGATATGTGATGATAGCATGTGGATGCCACATTATAATGGTGTATTGAGTGTTGTTGTTTTCATCAAAGTGACTTAGTCATTTTGAAATGAGTTTCATAGGTTCTCTCTGTTGTCGGTGAGTTGCAGGTTTTCATAACTTCGTAACCTCCGACATGAGGTTCCATTTTTTAGTGACTGGGTGATAGGAGTATGATGTTGACTATGGGACCTAGTGTGACAATGGTTAATAGATGACAATGAATGATTGCATCAAGGCCATTAGTAATAGTGCATGATGAATGATTATGATAAAGAAGATCTAATGGTTCCTATTAGTTTCACTGATCTTTTGGAGGGTCCTAACTAAGTCCCATGGGGTCAGTGGAAAATGGTGGAGATTAATCCATAGTGGATGGATATTGACCATTGATGAAGATGGTGGGACCCAACAAATAAAGAAGTGAAAGTGATGATGGTGAATGATAACATGTGACAACAAGTGGCAGAAGAAGATTTGATCAATAGACCAAATCATATCATTGTTGTGAGTTGTGTGGTGATGACATGGATGACAAGTAGGTTGTAGGCCCAATTAGATAACATGGCAAGCATACTAGTGTGACTTGCTTGTATCAATGAGATTCTGAATGGAGTCCCAATGATAGAATGATATGATAGATCAACGACAGTGGTTTAAGCATTTGATTACCCAATGGTCAGGGTTTAAAGGCACTGCAGTGAATATTGATCATAGGATCAAGGAGCAAAGGGATAGATCGATGGCTAGAATTCAAACACGGAGATCTAAAATGGCTAACTCTATGTGAATGGGGGTTTCTTCTGGTAACTAACACAAAAGAAGGATTTAATTGGTCTAACTGTGCCAAGTGACAAATTAAATAAATATTTGATCTGTTAAGTGGCGAAATAGTTTTCAAAATATTTGAAGATCGAAAGAGATCAAATGAAAAAGAGAATGCATTGAATGCATAATATGATTCTAGGGTTTGACAGAGAATGAATGAAGGAAAATTATCTGTATCAAAATGTAATGTTGTGTGGCTCGATGTAGAGGTACGGTGATATCTGATAAACCTGATTAGATGTCTTTATGATGAGCTAGATGATGGTGTGTAGCTCGATGTATAGGTAGCTTGTTGTTGAAGTTAGCATATGAGGAAAACCCTAACAGTAAGCTGGAGATGATCTGGACAGTTGGGAGAATCTCGAGGTAGAGATTGTAGGTCGGTGGAGAAAGAAGAAAATTAGATATTGTTGAAGTAAGAGGTCTGTAGCAAGTATGCATGAATAGAGAGAATATCTAGCAGTTGTATTTAGTGTTGAATAGAGTGGCATCTGGCTAAGTATGTTGTAGAAATAGTAGAGTGGGGTGATTTATTAAGTCTGCAAGAAAGAGAGAGTGAAGTGTAGAAAAAAATGAATGCATTTAAAATGTCCTAGAATGTAATATAGAACATCCTCTAAATGTTTGCATTCATGGTGAAGAGGTGTACTACATCCAGATAGAAAAATAATTGCCCAGAGGAGGGTGCAAAAAAAAGGTGTTTTGCTGAGTGTGCAACTTCATCAACATAAAGTAAGTTGTAGTAAGTGCAACAATGTATTGTATGTATTGATGCATCTCAAGTTTCATAGAACCAAGTCTATACATATTTGAAACTGTTATCATTGTACCGAGTTGTGGCTTAGATTAGGTGATTGTAATCTCCTTGAAGTTGTGGCTTCTAAATTAGGGTGTTTTTGCATCCTTGGGTTGTAGCCTTAAAAACATTGTAACAAATATTTATATTGTGACCTTGGATTTGAGCAGTAGATTCAAACAGGTTTTGTCACCATGGTTTTTCCCATATTGGGTTTTCCACGTATATCTGGTGTTATGTGATGTTTTTGTGTGCATGCATATTTTTGTATCACATGATTAATATTTGCACATTAAGGTTTAAAGAAAGTAGTCTGCACAAAAAGTTTTAAGAGGTAAATTTTTAAGATCTATTGATTCACCCCCCTCTCAGTAGATCATTGTGTTCCAACAATTGGTATCAAAGCCCTAGGTTCCTAGGAGAAGCTTAATCAGCTCAGGTAGATCTTGGTAGAGTGAACACAATGGTTAGTCAAGAAAGTTTACTTGCATATGATGGACCTATCTTTGATGGATCAAGATATATTTTTTGGAGCTCATTGATGGAAGGATATTTGGGATCCATACGATTTGATGTTTGGATGTCAGTCGTAAATGGATTTACGGTTCCTGTTATACCTCCAATAATTGATGCTGAAAAGAAGGCATACGAGGATAATGCTACAACAAGAGATATAATTCTTCATGGACTATCAATTTTTGTATTGGTTAAAGTCATGCATTATCAAACATCACATGAAGTCTGGAACCAGTTGAAGAGAATGGTAAAGAAGAAATGAAGGAATTGACTCAGAAATATGAAAGTGAATTTGAAAGTCTAAGTACAAGTGAAGTTGCAACAAGAAGTGATGAAGAAGAAACATCTACCTCCAGATCACAAGAGCCTAGTGAAGAGAAAGCTAATTCCTTCGGAAGATCAAGAAATGGCTTCAGGAAACATAGAGGTAATCACAATATTTTTTTTTCTAAATGTTTTTATGATGAAATAAATGACTTTGATAAGGAAAAGGACAATAAAAATAATCTGCACACAAGTGAAGAAAATGGATCATTTGATGTTAGTGGTAGATCAAATGATGAATATGGAAATTTCTATGGATGTGATCCATTTGGAACGACCTCTAATGAAGAGGTTGAGAGGTCAGATAAAGAAGAAGTTGAAACCTCTGGTAAAGAAGAAGAAGTGTACCTTGAAGGTAAACTCATTTGTGCTCTAAACGAGACTAAAAGTTTGAAGAAGGAGAATGAAGAAAAAAAATTCATGCACAAAAAGAGATAGGTAGACTAACTAAAAGCCTTGAAGATTCTAACCAAATGGTAGTTAGTTTGAAAACACAAGGTGAGGAAGCTAAAAGGATAGAAGATGTAGTTAAATATGAACTACAGTCTAAATCAAAAGAGTGCATAAACTTGAAAGAAGAAGTACAAGACTTGAGAAAAGATTTAGCAATTGCTAAAGAGCAGATCGAAAGAGGCCTAAAGTTGAAAGGTTGCTTTGAGATACTTGATGAGTTAGTGAAATCACAAAAGCCATCAAAACTCAAAGAACAATTTCGCCTTGGGTTTGAGAAAGGAACAAGTTTCTCTACTAGTACTACAAACATGTATGACAGATTTAGAGCAAAAGAAAGATGTTGCACAAAGAATGAGAAAGCCTGCATGAGTTGTTCCAAAGAAAATACCTTTGGAAATGGAAAATCAGATAAAGGCACCACTGGTAAGATGAAGAAACCAGATATGAATATTGTTGTCAAGTTGAAGGAGCCCACAACAGATAAGAAGATGGAGAAATCAGTCCCAAGGGATCAAAGAAAAAGACAAAAACATTATGGGAGCTGATTTAAAAGGATTTACTAGGATGAGATATATGAAGAAGAAAAATCAAAGAAGACCTCCTCACCTTGTTCAGAGGAATGCTATGACCCGATACTCACCATGTTTTTATGGATATTGTTATGTTTGTGATTAATCAGTTTGGTCATAAGGCTAGTAAGTGTAGAGAAGCACTTAGAAGGAGCACTGAATATGTAAATAGAAATTCATTTTCTCCTGTAAGGAATATGCATGTGATATGCTACAAGTGTGACAACTTGGGTCACATAGCTAAAGACTATAGACTAGATCTTGTAAGACCTGTCATACAGAGAAAGAGGAAGAATACAAAGAATACGTCCTCTAAAGTGAACATGTGTTTGTATGTTGTTGAGAGGAAGGCTAGTCAGATAGAGAAAAAGGAAAAGAAGGTTTAGAGAGAGAAAGACTGGTAAGCAACACTCCATGAGGTTGTGTTTGCCTCACATCACTAATTTGTAGTGATGGGGCATGAGTCTAGGGGGAACTAAGTTTGTGTTTCATTCATCCCTGGAAATGAAGGAGAGATCAAGTCAGGTAAAATATGTTTTACAAATTTCTAATGACTTGATGGTTGTAGATTTATGGTCACATTCTTGATCCTTGAAATGCATGTCAAGGTGTAAGAAAATTAGTAGATGGTAGAGAGTTTCTGCAAAAATTAATATCAACCATTGGTATGATTTATTGAAAAAAAAGGTGGTGTAGATGCTATGTCAAGTGAAATGCTTCTTTCCTACAAGAGGAAGAGTTATGGCTAAGAGGAAACTGTTATGTGTATATTGTTTTCAAATTGGTATCAAACCATTATAATTTTTTTTAGAATAGTCTAGTTGGTACAAAGCATAAAAGGAAGCAAATGGACGAGTTAGCTAAGAAGAAAATGTTGCATGATCTTAGGGGGAGTTTCTTCTGTTAGTAGATCAATTGTATGATAAATTTGACTAGTACAAATGAAATGGAGAACTTGGAATAAAAAAATGTGTGAATAGACTAGTAGAAGAGTATGGAGCAAGCTCTAAGGGGGAGCTGCTATAGGTATCAAATCAATGTTATACTTGATACAGTGCAGTCCATGATATCAATTCATATATAGCATAAAGTGAACACATTCACAATTGTTATCAGAATGATAATCGGTATCAGGTCATGATATCATCAATTGATGTCAAGTATATGATTCAATTGGAATAGGGCATGAATCAAATATCTATAATTAATCTCAAACCTGATTGGCACTAAGTATGTAATGGAACTTCAACTGGCATTGAATATTTCTTTTGGTATAGAGCAGTTGAAGCATATGGTATTTCCATTGTAGTAAAAAGGTCAAATGCAACAATTAGTATAAAAAATTGTTTTCAATTGGTATCAGTGAAAGGGGGAGAAAAGTCCCTTTTCCATGCTAAGAAGAAGTGAAGGCTACAACAATATGGTGACTTGAGATAGTGATGTGGAGAAAGGATGAGAAAGTGCTCAAAATAATTGAGCATGAGGAAAAAGAAATGAGTAATGATCAAAGTAGAGCATAAGAGAGATAGCTATGAAGATGCTCATAAGGGTGAGCAAAGGAGAAGGAATTTCCAAGGAGGATATTAGAATATAGCCAGATCCTTTGCACTACTTTTCAATGGAAAAGAATACTTTCAAGAGTGATCCCTTTTCCATTGATGTCAAAGGGGCAGAAAGTATGCAAATGGTCAAGTATTTGAGCAAGAGTGAGAAATTCATGCAAATTCTCAAAGAGGAGCATTGGAGAAAGAAACAATAGAAGGAGAAAGTAAAGATGATATAGGTACAAGTGTTGAATTGATTAATTAGTATCATTAAGCATTTAAGTTTTTCCATCAATGACAAAGGGGGAGACTGCTGGAATATGTTGTCATTGATGTCAAAAGGGGATCAGAGGAGAAGTGTGTTGATCCTATGTTGAAGTGCATATAGTTGTCATTGATGCCAAAAGAGAAAAATTGGCAAAGGAGTTTGTTGACATGATGATAGAAGATGGATGCGACAACAGTGGTCTTGATGGCAAATTGAGTGGTAGATTCGTGATGGGTTTTTTTAGAGTATTCCAGTGATGTTCTTTGTAGGTTGACAAAGTGATGGATGTCCCAAAAAATGAATTAATTCTATTCTTAGGTGATATTAGGGTTTACAGACAAACCCTAAGGTGTTTACAGTCATGGTGTCATGAACAAAAATTATATTTTGTTGTTGACTGTGTATCGACAGTTGAAGGTCACATAAGTTACAACTTATGTCTTTGAAGTCATGGGTATGTCTACCCTTGTTAGCAAATGAAATAAGCCTTCATAGATAGATCAAGTGATGACTTTATACCTAGATTTGGCACCAATTCAAATTCGCTAATAGCTCTGAAAAGTGCACAATTTCATTTGTGGATTTTCTCTAAATTTTATCGAGGTACAACTCCCTCACAAGATCTTCAATGAATTTATCTATTCTAAAGAAATGACATGTGATTTTAACTAGAAAGAAGAAAAGGTGACTAATGCTAGCTCATAAATATGAAACTAATGCAAGCATAGAAAACACAACCATTTATGAACAATACAAAGATTGAAAATCATGACTATCAAATCTAGCTAATGTGAATAGATCATATTGCAATAAATAAAAGACATATAGATAATTTTTCAAAGAAAACAAAGCTATATTGTACACATAACACTCAGGTTTGCATACTTCAAATCTTTAATTTATAACACACCGATTATAAGCTATTGTAGATTTTAATTAATATCATTCCTCCTCGTAAACACCCCCAGATGTATTTGGGAAGATTCAAAAGTCCCTTTGTTTATGTTTAACTTTTAATTTATAGTATAGCTAAAGCCATTGAATGGACACTAAGGATGTTACTAAATTAGTGACCTCTTGCATCCCAAATGTTTATTGGGCAATTGATAAGATAATTAGAAATTTTTCTAAGAATAGATATTGGCAGATAAATCAATCATCACTCAAGCAACAAACGCCAAAGGACCTATCATTTCATCAATCTTTAATGCAACATATAAGGAAGCTAAGTAGTAGCACGCGTGAGCTTTCTAATGAAGAATTGTAATCCAATTGACATAAATTGGCCATAAGTGTGAATTAAATTCACATCTTATCAATATTGAATGAATGCATCCATGTCTAACCAGAATTCTATAAATTCAAGTAGTGTCATTCCTCTCCCAACATCAATTGCATCCAATATGGTGAGCTCCTAAAGTGATGAAAATTATGTGAATGATTACATTGTTCTAGAAGAGATTGAGTGCAATGCTCTATTCAGGCATATTTTTGATAAACTGAAAGAGGTCTTCATCATGTCGAGTGATGTGGAAGAAGAGGTTGTTTGAAGCATCCTGGGTGAGGCATTTTTGAGCCAAGTTCATGTGCATAATACTACAATGCTAGAGTGATTTATTTACAAAGTTGTCATGAATTATGGCCATCGAGACTGGGGTGTGAGGAAACTGGAGCATTTGGTGAGAATTTAATTCCATCATCATGTCAGGATGGCAATAAATGAACTCGGCTACTATCCTTGAACTGGGTTGGTAGCTGATGCCATCTGCATTGCATCTGGTATCCAAGACAAGACTCTGGAGGAGGTTGTGGCTCTATTACGCACTAGAGTAATGAGGAATGACATGGGGTTGTTCATGCATTTCCTCCAATCACATGATAACCTGCTTTCACTTGCTCAAATTGAATGCTTGCAATTTGTTACTAAGAGCATCTGGGTTCTAATGTTTACTTTGTGCACCTAAAATGTCTTCTTTTTCCTCTTTTTTTTCTGCCAACCTGGGTTTTTGTACTCAAACCAAGCGATTATAGCTAAACTAGCATAATGGAAAAATGTTTACATATGAATAAAATATCTCTTTTTGGTGTTATTTGTGTTTTTACATGTATGGTTTGCTGATTTCTATTTACATTGTGCTTGGAAAATTATTGGCTTTCTTTCAGTATAACATCTTAATTAAGTAACCAGACTAGCAATATTCTAGTTTAATCAATATAACTCTTTGTAGGAAACAAAACCTATGGTTAGCATAACTTAACAAAACCCCACCAAGGTTCAAAATGACTTAGAAAATGCCACTTGAGGCATAATTTACAGATGAAGTTTTTGAATCTTGACTTATGACTTAATCGGTTTCATGCATCCACATTGGGAGATAAAGGAAGTTGGATGTGACAGGAGAAAACTGCCTAATGAAGGAAAAATAAGGTAGGCAGTAAAATGGGAGGTTCGATGAACCTAAAAAAACACCACCTAAGTTTGAAATGGATGACAAAATACTGCCAAGAACTAGATTGTTCCATGACTTAGGAAAAACAACATAATAACATCTTGAATGATGACTTAAGGAAAGTTTATGTGTAACAGTGGCTCTAGCTGGGGACAAGGACTGCAAAGGATGAAGCCACAAATCTAGAATCATAGGTGTAGACCAATCCTTATCCATTGGGACACAGAGTCAAGGAGGAAGGACAACTAAATCAAACCAAAAATGGGATAGAACCAAGAAAGAAACATCTAGACTACCGACACATCAAAATTTTAAACTATGTACATGATAGGAAAACCCTACCTTAGATGATTCCCGAGATAATTATGCAAATCCATTGAAAGGTTGGGAGAAGTAGCTGCCTATATGAATCAATGCTAAGTAATTGAAAATTGTGTGTATAGCCAACTACTAAATTGCAACCACCGTTGTTAAATAAACAAAGTCAACACTCTGTAAGGACTTCTCAAGTAATTCCTTATGTTCAAAGAGCCATTCTTGATTTTATGCCTTAGTAGTCAAATGGCTCACCTTAATGCTTCCCTATATAACATTCAATCTGAGATTTTCCTACACATTTTGCACCTAACACTCTGAACAAGAAGAAAAGATTCCTCTAATTGGACACCCACATATACACTCTAAGGAAAAGGAAATTATTGGTCATCATGTGTAGAAGCAATCACATTGTTAAAATATTTAGGATCACAATTTATAGTTTGTACAACATTAGATTTGTTAGATTCCACTGCTGATTTATCAATCACAATCCCTCTTTTAATTTTATCGACTCCACAAGTTGAGTCTAATAGTTGCACTAAAACCTCTAGATCTTGTATAATGTTCCTTTCAAGGCTTTCATTGGCAGACTTGAACCCCTCATAAATAACTTGTGAGCCATGAAGGATGATATCTGAAGATTCAATTACCTTTAGGAGTTGACCTTGATTTTCTCCTTTAGTTAGGAGATTAGTATTTTCCTCTTGTTGTCTCTGGTCATGATCAACTACAACTTTGAGGAAACAATTCTCTTCTTTTGACATTAATTGATCTTCTGGATTCATAAAAAGAGGATCATCATGTATTTCAAATTCACCAAAATCAAAGAGAGGGTTAGGATGAGTTTACCACCATTTTTTCATCTGAAGATCACCCTTCCCAGGATCATCATCTTTTTCCAGAATTAAGCGTATATCCTTATCTTCTACTTCCTTGAAAAGGAAAGTTTCATATTCTAAAAAAAGAAGAGAAATCAATACCAAACATTTTGGGCTAGCCTCTGAAGGAGAAAGCTCACTAGGAGGAGAGGTCAGAGTCAATGGTGGCTTTACTAGAAACTCCTCATCTTCATCATCACTAGATGAGCTATAATCATTTTCAACTTTGGCATAGGTGCACAAGTTCAAGGATAAATCAACACAAGGGTGGTTTTTCTTTTCCTTAGGCTGATGTAGGTTATCAAGGATCATTAAATTCATGTTCTCCACAATGGGATTATGTTTGACTGGAAGCTTGAGAAAGGTTTTATAACTTTCTTCAAGCTTCATACTTGAATTTACTTTCCACTTGCCTACTACAATCAAATCATCTTCAACCTTCACTACCTCTTGTTGGGCTTGTTTGATTCCTTGAATTTTTTCTTTTTCAAAACTAATTGTATATCTGGTTCAAGAGTAGAAATGAATATGTGGTATTAAATCTTTGCACTGGGATTTTCTGGGGTAGGAATATTTTGGAGGGACCGGTTGAAGCAGTAGACAAAATCTCTCATTGTTTTAGCTCTATTTTTTATAATATGAAAAAAGTGACGTAGGGTAGCTACAACATTAGTTGGGATTCTGTAGTGTTGGAGAAATTTTATCTTAAGAACTTTTCAACCAATAATGATCCCTTTTTCCAATCCTCTGAACCATTCAATAGCTTTCTCAATCAAACTTTCAATAAAAAATTTTAAAAACACATCTTCATCTTGAATTCCTAGAATTGAACTCATAGTCGTCATAGCTAAAATATTGTCCTTAGGATCTTCTTCATCTTGACCTGAGAATTTAGGAAATCCTCTCTAGGATACTTTAGGTAAATCATGAGACTATGATAATGCAAGGGGGGCAACTTGGTTGCACCAAAGATTTGAATCCATAAACAACAAACAGAGTTGACAACTCACCTAGAGTAAGATTAGGAAAATGAGGTTATTGTGGTGGACTAACCAAAGGTGGATTATAAGGCCGATATGTAGGTGGGTCCCTTGGTTGACATGGAGGTGGATTGGGCTGATGATTACAACAATGAGGTGAGTCATTGTAATATTTGAATATTAGTCTTGGGGGTGGTTCAATCATAGGTACAGGTGGTCATTGTGCCCATTCCTCTTCCTCTTCCAAGACAAAATTCACTCGCATATAATCTATCACACTCATTTTGTACCTCCACATGAGTGTATTTAATTGTGAAATGATTTATTCTTGTTTCACTCCAATAATTGTTCTATGTGCAGAGGAGGGTGCAAAGCAAAGGTGTCTTGTTGAGTGTGCAACTTCAACAACATAAAGTAAGTTGTAGTAAGTGCAACAATGTATTGTATGTATTGATGCATCTCAAGTTTCATAGAACCAAATCTATGCATATTTGAAATTGTTATCATTTTACTGAGTTGTGGCTTAGATTAGGTGATTGTAGTCTCCTTGAAGTTGTGGCTTCTAAATTAGGGTGTTGTTGCATCCTTGGGTTGTAGTCCTAAAATCATTGTAATAGAGATTTGGATTGTGACCTTGGATTTGAGTAGTAGATTCAAGTAGGCTTTGTCACTGTGGTTTTTCCCATATTGGGTTTTCCACATATATTTGGTGTTATGTGATGTTTATGTGTGCATGCATATTTATGTATCACATGATTAATATCTACAGATTAAGGGTTAAAGAAAGTAGTCTGTAGAAAAGGTTTTAAGAGCTAAATTTTTAATATCTACTAATTCACCCCCCTCTCAGTAGATCATTGTGTTCCAACAAGAGAACCTCCAATGGTCTTCATCCAATCTCTACTCAACAACATACCATACATTTTGGGAATGTTAGCAACTTGAATATCGATGTAACTTTGGATCCTTGGATCTAATCTGATCTGTATGTGTACGTTATTCAACTTTCCTACAACATGCACTTCCATTTTGTCCAATTGTATAACCTTTTATGCATTTGAATTCGGGTTAGGACTAATTTCTTATAAATGGAAAATGGAATAACATTATGTAAGGCTCCAAAATCTAAAATCCAATTGTGTAAGTTCTTTCCAAAGATTCTTAAGCTTAGCAAGAACAAAGGTGTTCCTATTTCCCCCTATATAGAGCCACATTCATTTTAGCAGTGGGAGTCACCTTGGAGTTTCCCATAAACTGATCTTCCTTAGCCAAATCTTTCAACACCAACTCACATTGAGCAGGACACTATTTCAAAATGTCAAAAATTGATAGGGAAGTCATTTTCTTTTGCATTTCTAAAATTAGATCATACTCCTTGCTATTGCTATATTGTTATTTAGGAAAGAAAGCATAATTACCTCTATTTGGGATCTTAGGTGGCCTTTTGGGTGGAGGTGGATTGTTATCCACTCTTGGATTTGAGGGTACTAGGTTTTTGATAGGGGGATAAAATGTGGTGAATAGCCCCTTGTTCTTATACCTTAGAAAATGACCTCCCTTAGCTTGAAAAGCTTGAGCAACATATGTATCTATTTTTGGCTCATTTTCTTTTTGGAGGGGAAACTAAAACTCATCATAAGCCTCAAAGGCCATGGCTATATCTAGAGACCCACCACTTTTTTTAGAATTGCCTTGTGTTGGTTGGGAATCAGCTTGGGCAATTTTAACAATCTTTTCCATTTATGGGCAACTGACCTCAGAATGGAGGACGGTATCGTGTAACTTGCATTAGTTAGTCATGAGGTTTAGATCTACAATGTTTGCAGTGTTTTTTTTTCTTCATTGGCTTGGTAATTATGCATAACTCCTCCATTTTCAGTCTAGTATCCCATTGTGAGTTTTTAGGCCTCTAATTATATCCCCTATTCTAGTTTTGCTAATTCTGACTTTGGAAATTTTGGTTTTGAAAGTTCCTCTAGTTTTGATTGTTATTCTAATAGGGGTAATTATTTTGGTTTAGATACCCTCCCTAGTTCTAGTACTGAATTTGGTTTTGAGGGGGATTCAACCTGAACTGAGCCATCTCATTGTCCACTTGAGACATGGTTTTCTTTAGAGTTTCCAACTCTATTGACAAATGAGAAGTATGCTCATTTTTTGTAGTTGTTCTAGCTGACAGTTTCGTTGTTGTATTCGATCCTCCAACATGATTTTGAGATTTTTTTTGTTGTTGGGAGAAATATAGGGTTCCACTAATAACCCAAATTAACAAAGGTGGAGGGTGCAATTCAACTAGGGGTCAATAAGTAGAATTGGGAATTCCTGGTACTATGTTCATGAGTGGGGTTCCATTGTTCATTGCATGGTTTACTATAGCGATTTGGTTAGGTATGTCAAGATATACTATTGAGGTTAGTGCACCTCCCATACCACCTGGTTGAGGGGTTATTTTCTATTGTAGTTCAATGGCTAGGTGGTAAACTTTGTCCAATGAATCGATATCCATAGCTAGTTAAGTTCTATGTAAGAATAAACTAGTCAGGGGGTCTATGGCTTTGAGGTATGCTTGGGTGGAAATATTCTTAGACACTATGTAAGGTGGCTATAGTTTCATATACATTCTTTGAAACCATCTATTGAACAGAGGCATGGGTTTGTTGGGTTCCTTCCTAATCATGAAAATTTGATGATACAAAATGGTTGGGTCTATGTAGACTCAAAATTGATTGACGAAGGCATCCTACAAATTGGTCCAACTACCAATTGATTTGGTGGGCAGGTTAAGGTACCAGTTATGGGTCGTATTCTGAGTGAATAGGGAAATAATATATAGGCCACATCATGATGTGCCATCTGGGCCCGAGTGCACGCATCTTTTAATGCCTCAATGTGTTCTTCTACACTTTGAGATTCCCCATGGGAATACCTAGGATAAAACTTCTCTAGGTTTTTGAGCATCTCATGGATTCCATCAAGGATGGTCCCTAGTGGTGAGGGATTCCCTGTGAAGAACACCATTGGTGGTGGTGGATTAGGTGGTATCGGCTATGGTATATTAATGAAAATCCTGATGGAGTCATTGGTGGTGCTAATGGTGGTAGGATTGGAGTCCATGTTTTGGGTCGAGTAGGAGATCATATTTCTACCAATGGATCTAGGTTAGGAGTAGATCTTAGAAATCGTTCAAACTTGTCTAGTGAAAATGACCTAATTCTCTCCATTTTGTTCCTTCAGGCCCTCCTTCTAGTGCTAGTTCTCTTAATGGTCAAAATAATACAACAAACATTAAACAAATTATTTCCATCCTATTTCTCTTGAAAAAGATAACTAATATCAAATCACCTATCTTCCAAGGTCTTTGTAGTTGGTTCTCAATTGTGTTGGATCATTAAGTGATTAATATGACTATAATATTCAAGGGGAATTTTCTAGTAAACAAGGTAAAAAAATGACCATTTCAAAATACTCTATTAGGGGGTCTTAAATAAATAGAAAAAGATAGATCATTGGTTTTTAGAATAGAAAAACATGAACAAACATCTTCCCAAATTCAGACATACAAACTCTATAACAATCATTTTTAGTAAAGTCTAAATAGATAAATAGAATAACTCATGAATATTCATGCAATTATATCCATTCATAGTGCTGATTTAATAAACGTAATCACATTTCAATTTTTTAGAATCAATTTAATAAGAACATTATCAACTTGTCACAAAAAATTTACATATCAACAAATAATAAGAAAATAGTATCCAAAGATAATGCAAAAAATGGCTTTAAATTCAATATCTTTTATTGATTTTAATCAATTAAGAAAAATTTACGCATAGCAAGATCCATTGGTGTACTAAAAAGCTATAAAACAAAGTATCTAAATTAGGAAAAAAAATTGACTTCAATTTGCCGACCTTTACAATGAGGAGAATTTATAAACTTATAGAAATAATTAAAGCAATATTTCCTCCTTTCAAAAATCACAATCCATAAATTGAGGCTTAGATCCACAATTATAGGGGGTGCTTCTAGCTAAACTGGAGTTTTTAATCTACTGAAACTGCTAGAGTATAGGAAAAATATGCCTCATTGATGCTCTATACAAAGTGATCTAGCGTTACTTAACTGATATAGAGTTGTTGTCAAAGGAGACGTATGGAAGTTTAACTTCTATTGACTAGATTCCTTTAAAAAAAAAAGAATATTCCTTCATTTACTTGGCCACTTTCACCTGTTTGAAATACTCTTCAGTGTTGCTGAAAATTTCCTCCAAGGTCTCTTCCTTAGGTCCATCAACCCATTCAAATTTGAACATTTCCCTTTCAAATTCCTTAGTGGTAGCAACATACCTATCCTGTAGCTGGCTAACATCCTTTGCAACATCTCATACATTGAACTTGATCTCCATTAATCTATCTAGAAGACTCCCTTCATCATTATCTCCTTTTATCAACCCTTCCAAGGGACTATTCCATTGATCTTTTATTTCTTGCAGGGAAGCCAATCTAGACCCTGATGTAACCTCCTTATTGGTAATTTTAGCAACAATTCCTTTAAGCACATCCGCTTGATCAAATATATCTTGTTGAGCTTGGAGCTAGATCCTCCTATGTTCCATGATAATTTCTAATTGAAAGATTAATATATTCATAAACTTATCAATAAAACTCAAGTCTTGATCCTCCAAAATACTATACTCAATTATGTCTCCCTTTGACAACTTATTTAGAATCCTCAACTTTAGAATATATTCTACATGTTTATATTCCTCTTTCCATATTTTTTGATCATATTCTTTTAAAGACTTGACTATCTCATGTACCTAAGTATAACACTTATGGCCCATAGTGAATAGCTCCTCTATCTCTTTCTTAAGAGCACCAACTCATTTATCCATCATTTTAGCTTTCCTTTTTATTTTGCTCAACTCATCAACTTCCTTATGACTCACTAATATAGGTATTTTGGTTGATGCTAGTTGTTCGGCAGTAGATGTGGTTAACTCCTTAAAAAAAATCCATATGCCCTACAAGAGCTTTGATTTCATCCTTGTCTTGCTTATCTTTATCATTCTTTACTTTGTTGTAGTAGCCACAATATCAATAAGGTTCATTTTTTGGGTCCTCATTTGCTTGCCCAAATTGATAGTACTAATCAGACAATCAAAAGCTTGTAATTCCCTATCATCCTTGTCAACCATTGGAGTTTCAATGTCTACCACTAAGTCCCTATCATTAGTAAGCTTCATGGAATGAATGGCTCTAGGCTTCTATTTGGGTTTTACTTTATCCACTTCTTTCACCATATTATCCCAACTCACTAGTTGAGCTTAAATTTGTTGCCTTTCCTCTAGATTTAACTTTATCCATGTAGGAGTGGTTGGCTAAGGTGTTACTAGCTAGGTACTTAGAGGTGTTGATGAAGGAGGTGTAGGAGGAATTGTCTCCACTATTTGCTCAGAAGAATTCTTTTGTTGCTTGTCCTTCTCTTTTAGTAGTCTTTCTTGTTCCATCTTTTCATTATGAGCTTTTATTTCCTCCATCTTATTTATCGCTAATCCCTTTTGCAAAGCTTCTTCTTCATCCCTTTGTTTTTGTTCAAGCTCTTTTACCTGAGCTTCCTCCTCATCTTTCTTTTTTTGTTCAAGCTCTTTCACGCAAGCTTCTTCTTCTTTCTCTTTCTCTTTCTCTTCTTGTTCTTTTTCTTCATGAGCTAGCTCCTCAGGAGCTTGCTTTTGAGCACTTTCTAATATCTCTTTCTTCTCCTCTTATGTTAGGACTTCATTCATTTTTACTTCATTCCAAAGGTTTTCCTTCTCAAAATACTCTTCATCTTTCCCTTTCTCTTCCTCCTAGGATGGAGTTTCCTTAGAGTCTGAGGGAACGAGTGATTCCATTACATCTATCACTGGAGGATCTTCCCCTTCTTTAGTTGTTTTTTTTATAGTTGAAAATGTAGTGGAAGCAATTTCCTCAGTTTCTGGAGGAGCAATAGAAGAACCTTCTTCTTGGGAATTTTCTTCTCCAAGGTATATAGTAGCAAGAGGTTTAGCACCAAGACCCGAAACAACTCTCGCAACAATAACTTGGTAACTTTAGCCTATTCCAAGGCTTCTGCAAGTTTCTTCATTATAAATTTCTCTTCTTCTACTTCGGAAGAATACTTCTTAGTCCTTTTGTACTTCTTTGTTTCAGCCTCTAAGGATGATCCTACTTGTGAATCCCTCCTTTTCTTGGTAACCTTTCTTTTTGGTCGGTGGAGGTGCATGTCAATCCATTTTATGCTTTGATTAATGACCACCTCTGAAATCTTTTTTATGTGAAATTATGATTTTTCCATCCAATTGATGGGCTCTAGTTCCTTAGTTGCAACTTGGTCTACCTCATACTAGGGATCTAGGAGTACACCATCATATATCTACCCTTCAGGGATATCTTCCTTGATACCAAAATCCCTCATCTAAGGAGCAATCAACCTTTCAGACCCTCTTTTCCTGACCTCAAATTGGTCTTGAAAGTTGGCCCAAAAATCGTCAAGGTGGTCTTCATGATAGGGAAAAAAGAAACATATATCTCATCCATCTTCCCTTGTGGGTCAAATTTCTTCCTTTCTTCATAAAACTTTAGGTTGCAATCTTGAAACTCTTTTGTTGCCACCTTGGCTGCCACAATTGATTGGCATGAATAAAATCCTAATTCCATAGGAAAAGAATGGCAACCTACTTTGTGTTTCTCTAAAAACTTGGCATTTACTTTAGCTACCTACCTGGAGAATTCCATTAATATCATCTTATTGTTTCGACACCTTGGAAATTTGAAAGGAGCCTTGTAAAAAAAAATAACCTAATGTAAATAGTTTTGGGGTATCAAATGAACCAATTTCTCCATTCTTCAACAAAATCCATGGCTTCTTTGGATAGTCTGAAACCTACATCTCTCGTCAAATGGTTGATCACCACATACAAGAAGGTATCATTTACTCTTTTGAAATGTCTTTTTTCCTTCTTAAGTTCCAATTGGTCATAGTATTGTTAGACCTTATTTTTTCCATATGCCTCTCCAAGCACGCCCACAGGGGTTAATCTTGGGAAATTCCCCATTCTAGCAACACAATATATAACATAAGAGCTCATATAGAAATTCTTGGTATCTTTCACTTTGGTAATTTTATTTTGAATTGTAATTGATACCATCTATCCCCAATATAAGTACTATTCTCCATCAAGAATGATCTGAATAAACAAAAACAACCAATCCTCAAAAGCATGTGAATATTCCTTTCTCGAACTCTCTAGATAATAATGTAATAGTTTTACCTACTTCAAATGAGAAATCAAGCCTCTTAGGCTTTGCAAGAAATTTCTTTATAGGCTTCTTCTCAGCTTTTAACCATCTCTTATTTATGTACCTCTTTTTTCCCTCCACATCTATCTGATATTGTGCCAGTGCTTGAGGCTCGATCGTGATTATGAGGTAAGGATGAGGAGGAAAATAAAAGAGTAGTCTCATCATCCCTAGTGTCAAGTGAATAATATCATTGCCCCAAGTATCAATTCATTTTCTTTGAGTTATATTATATTCATTTGTAGCTACTAATATAAATTGTGGATATTATACAACTATTGGGAATGAAGCTATATGTGCTAACCATGAGTTACAATCTTCTTTACTCTCAGAATGGAATCCTCTAAAAAATTATCTTTAACAAACTATTCTAGGTGAATATGACCAGCCAATGTGTCTATTATCTTCATTACTTTTGACCCGAACTTTGAGTGCACTAGATTTCCTTGATATTTATATTTTATTGTTAAGGGCAATTTTTTTGGCTTTAACCTCTTAGGTCTTTGTCCCTTTTGTCCCCCTTGTTTCTCTTGCACCTCTTCAATGTTAATATCCTCTTCTAATGAATACACTTAATTAAACCTACAAATAATGGCATTCATTAGACAATAGGAACAATGGACAGGGTTATACATCACATGCATTTTACGTTAAAAGCTTATGATATGAAAGAAGTACTTTCCCACATGATATGTTTGTATTTTTAGAAGTTGGGATTGGGTTCACGTCTGAAATGTGATCACTACTAACCCTTATAATACTATTAGATATTGAGATCATGCTCAAGTTAAACACTTGAAGTCTACAAAAAGGCCTATCGGGGTTTGGGATCGGGATTATTTTTTGAATTGGAATATTAGATAAAAAATTAACAAAAGTTAGGATCGGCTCAGGATCCAACCCTAAGACTCTACAAATGAATGTAGTCCAAGTTTCATTCCAAGTTCTGATCTCGACCAGAAGTCATAATTTGAAATCGAGATGTCATCTGGCATCGAAACTTAGGATGGGGTTAAGGGTCAGGTTCATTTCTAAGGTCCAATCCTGAAGAACATTCAAAAATAAGAGTCAAAACAAAAGTCATCAATGGAATCCTCCTCGAGCTAAAGGCCAAGGTTTCCTTCCAACTCTGACCTCCATAAAGAGTCGGGAGTCGAAATCAAGTTAGAACTTGACACTAGACCAATCAATTGGGTAAATGTTGGGTTTCATTCTGATGTTTGATCTTGATCAAAGGCTGGAAGCTAGAGTTAGAATGATGTGAAAAACTTGAAGTAAGTGAAGGTGCACTATGTTGGTTGACTTCTAAAACCTAATTCCGCAGCTTATGTGGAAATCGAAATTGGGGCAACGATCCAACGAAGGTGATAGAATATTTTTATAATACTTAACATCAAAAACCTTTTGGTATTGGGATTAGGAAATCTTTGGAAAAAAAATCCCTAACAAAACAATAATTTATAACTTAACCAAATTTCTTTCAACCTTGGAGATCAGACACAAAAAAGGTGTAGGGTTTTGATTCAAATGGTCAATAATTTAAAGTTTTTTTGAAATTTTAAATGTGGTCAACTTGATAGTATGGAAACCCTATTAAAACTAGGGCATGATGAGAACAAAGAAAACCTGCACACAAAACACAAACAAAATAACAAGAAAAACATAAACAAAAAAAAACAATAGAAAATGGACATAAATGAACCCAAAGGCTCAGGAAAAACATAAAACAAGCAAATCAAAGATGTGAAAAAAAGAAATGAAATAAAATGAGGGAGAAAACATAGAAAATCAAGAAAAATAAGAATGCAAAAAATAAGAACACCTACCTGAAGAATCGTGATGGAAAATCTGATAATCTATGGCAAGAAATCCTCAAACTTGAAATTCTTCAACCCCATGCTCTACTTTGGCTCCTTCATATAAAATGAAAAGAATTAATGAGAAAAAAATAAGAAGCAATAGGATTATAACTTGGTTCTCGCATGTGAACTAATTGCTATTAATGAATAGTAGTTTGGAAATCAGTGGGAAGGTTCTCGAAAGAAGATGGTGCACGGAACCATAGGTCTTAATGTAAAAAGTTGCTAAGTGTTAGTATTTTTGTTTATAATAAGGTCATTCAGACCATTTAATGTGTGTTTGATTCAATATTAGGTCACTAGGTGGATTGGTGAGTCAAGTTGCATAAAGTTGTCAAGTTTGCAAAAATATTGTAAAAGTGCAAAAATAAGGAATATACAGAGTCACTGGTTGCAAATGAGAAAAATGGATAGTTGTAACTAAAATTAGAGTTGGGAAATGTTGGTGAAATGTTAAATAAAGCTTGGTAAGGTCAATACCAAGGTTGGTTGGGTGTATTTTGAAGAAAATCAATAAAATTTAACTATGTTTTTGTAAATCTAAATGTGATTTTGTTGTTCCAGGCTTAAGTACAGTTTTGTATGATAATATCATGACCTAAAATTGGTTGGTATTTATGGTGCATCTATTATACATTCATTTTCACTTTGTTTCATTGAATTTCATCAAGTTTTGAGCATTTTATAGTAAATTTTCTAAAACTGGTAAAAAAAAATCATGAATTAAGCATTGAGTTTGCATAGGACTTAGGGTTTGGTAAAAATACCTTGAGAAATCATTTGAATTCATTGGATATGTTGAATAATACTATCTATTACCTACTTGAGGTGTTGGCATGAAGTTTTGAAGCCTAGAGATTGAAGACCCTATTGTGACCTAGTGGAAACAAGCCTAATTAGGCCTATTTGAGACTAGGACATACCAATTTTGAAACAATATTTCCAAAGAAACCCTAAACCATTTTGAGATATGTTTTAAAGGATCCAAAAGGGTATTTTAATCAAGCTTTCACTCTTAGAGATCAATTTTGGTTTGAAATTTATGACTGAAAAACATGAATTTTCTGCCCCATTTCAAGCCTAGTTCAAAGTGTAGCAATAGAAATTTGGCCTTTGTGTTCCAAAACACCCCCACCTACAATTTAAATATGTTGTCAAAAGGAATAAATGGTTTCTAAATCTATAGTTATACTTTTAGTATGATTTATGGTTTGAAAATTATGTTGGAAAAACTAGTTGTGGAGTGCTATTAGGGGAATAAGAAGATTGTGAGAGAAACCAACCAAATTAGGATTCTAAGTTGGAAAATTTGAGTTTTTGAGTTAGTTTTGTGACCATCCACCCTATTTTGCATCAAATTGGTGTTAGATCATAGGTTCATTTGTAAAAAGGGAAAGTGTGAAACAAAAGAGATCAAGATGCCTCCAAAGGGTAACTATATGGCTAGCGAAATGAATGAGATGAAAGAGAAGACAACAAAAGATATTAGAAGATTGAAGGAACTACAAGATATGGTGGTATCAAGGCTTGAGGCTATTGAAACTAGTTAGAGAAGAGATATGGTCATGGGTGATGTGAGTGACCCTCAAGAAGGAGGGGAAGAGGAGAATGAAGGAGAAGAAGAGGAAGAATTGGATCTTGATGAGTAGAGGATGGCCAAGCTATTGAGAGTAGTCAAGGTAGATAAACACAAGATAAAGATTGCTTTACCTATGTACAGGGAGAACTTGAATGATGAAGAGATTTTGGATTTGATTGCAACACTTGATAATTAATTTGAATGTGAAGACATACCAAAAAAACAAATTATAAAGTTGGAAAAAATAAAATTGAAGAGTCATGCCCTACTATGGTGGGATTATAAGAAAATTGAGAGGAGGAAGAAAGACAAGTCAAAAAAAATTTTTTGGGATAGAATGGTGGCCAGGCTTAAGGGTAAGTTCTTATCAATTGATTATGCAATTCAATTGTATAAGAAACTTCAAAATCTGAAACAAAGAGAAATAGATGTCAAAGACTATATTGATGAGTTTTATAAGTTGAGTATAAGAGCAAGTCACATGGAGGATGATGTGGATAAGGTGGCTAGATATCTCAATGGGTAACTAATGTTTAATATTCAAGATGAGTTAAGTTTGTAAAACCCAAGGATGGTAGAGGAATGCTTTCAATTGGCAATTAGGGATGAAGAAAATTTAAAGAGAAGGAAAGAAAAACAAAACAAGGGTAGAGGCAACAATTCTAGAGGAAGAGGATCGTTTTCTAATGCAAGATAGTCATATGAGAGCCAAGAAGATATAAATAAATTCCAAGAAAAAGTTGTAGATGCAAGAGGTGGATTTAGAGGAGGTAGATTAGGCTTTAGAGGAAAATTTAGAGGTCAAGGAAGAGGAACTAGGGGGTTCACAGGAAGGTGTTATGAATACAACAAGTTTGGACATCAAGCATGGAAATGTAATGAAGATCAAGCCACTACTTCAGTTGGAGGAGAAAGGAGAAATCAAATTGTTTAGGGAGATGATTGTGAGAGTGTGAACTCAACATCACAACATGCTACTCCAAAGGTTGGTGAATCGCTTATGGTAAGAAGGACTCTCATCAAGGTACTAGTAGAGAAGGAGCCACCACAAAGGAGAACTCTTTTCAAGACAACTTGTAAGTGCTTTGGTAAGGTTTTTAAAGTTTTAATTGATTCAGGAAGTACAAATAATATGGTTTTAGTTGAGATGGTTGAAAAGCTTACATTGCCAAGAATACCACATACTACCCCTTACAAAGTCTCTTGGTTAAATGAGGGTCAATACTTTTTGGTGAATGAACAAAATTGGGTGGAATTTAACATAGGAGGGTATAAGGAAAAAAAATTACGTGACATACTACCCATGGATGTATGCCATTTATTGCTAGGGAGGCCTCGACAATTTGATAGGCATGTTATGCATGATGGAAGGAGGAATACTTATGAGATAGAAAAATATGGGGTCTCCTATACTTTTACACCATTGAAGGAGGAGGAAAAACCAAAAACCATGGGATCTAATGTGATGATGATAGGTAGAAAGGATTTCATCAAGGTAGAAGAAGAGAAGCACATGGACCTTGTAGCCACTCCAAAACCTATAGACATTATAACAATAGATATGAGGAATGACTAGATTTTGGAAATCCAAGATTGTCTCAAGAAGTATGTTGCTATGATGGTAGGAGAAGTGTTCCACTCATTGTTTTCAAACGAGATATTGGCCATTATATTTATTTCATGCTAGAGGTTAGTATAACTAATCAAGCAACAGTTATAGGGACACAACAACAAATGGAAGAGGTGAGAAGCAAAGGTGAAGAGGGAAAGGATAAATTTTAGGAGAATGTGGACAAGTCCAAGCACATCATTGAAGTGAAAAAGAAGGAAGTTCATTACAATGATGGAGGAGATATGTTAGCAGGTAATGATGTAGATTCAATAGCATTTTCAAGTGAAGAACAGGTCAAAAATCATCCATCAAGTAGGCCTCTGAAGTTGGAGCATATCCTAGGTGCCAAAGAATTCAAAAAGACAAGGAATAATGCCTATTTCCATTATTTTTTCCATTCGAAGGGTTTAAAAAATGGAGATGTCACTTGGAGGTCAGAGAATGACATGATTAAGAATGAATCAACTATTGCAACACTATCCTCAATGGGACTTGAGTTTATTTTTCCCGGGGAGTATGGTGCAAGGCACCATAGGTATTAATGTAAAAAGTTGTTAAGTGCTAGTATTTTGGTATGGTGGAGTCATTTTTATTTAATAAGGTCATTAATACCATGTCATGTGTGTTTTGAGTCAATATTAGGTCATTACGTGGATTGGTGAGTCAAGTTGCATAAAGTTGTCAAGTTTGCAAAAATAAGGAATATGAAGAGTCGCCAGTTGTAAATGAGAAATTTGGATAGTTGTAACTAAAATGGAAGTTGGGAAACATTTGGAAAATGTTAAATAATTCTTGAGAAGGTCGAGACCAAGGTTGGCTAGGTGTATTTCGAAGAAAATCAATTAAAACTAACCCTATTTCTAAAAATCTGAATGTAATTTTTTTGTTCCAAGCTCGTGTATGATTTTTTATGGCAATATTATGACCTAAAACTAGTTGGGATTGATGGGGCATTTATTTTACATTCATTTTCACTTTGTTTCATTGAATTTCATTAAGTTTTGAGCATTTTATAGCAAATTTTCTAAAACTGGTATGAAAACCTCATGAATTAGGCATTAAGTTTGCATAGGACTTAGGGTTTGGTAAAAAAATTTGAGAAATCATTTGAAGTGGTTGGATATGTTTAATAATACTATCTATGACCTATTTGAGGTCTTGGCATGAAGGTTTGAAGCCTAGAGATTGAAGACCCTATTGTGACCTAGTGGAAACAAGCCTAATTAGGCCTATTTGAGACTAGGATAGTCCAATTTTGAAGCAATATTTCCAAAGAAACCCTAACACATTTTAAGATATGTTTTGAAGGATCTAAAATGGTATTTGAATCAAGTTTTCTCTCTTAGAGATTAGTTTTGGTTTAAAAGTTATGACCGGAAAACATGAATTTGTTGTTCCATTTCAAGTCCAATTCAAAGCATAGTAGTAGAAATTTGGCCTTTCTGTTCCAAAACAACCCCACTTACAATTGAGAAATGTTGTCAAAGGGAATAAAGGGTATCTAAATTTGTAGTTATATTTTATATATGAGGTCTAGTTTGAAAATTACATTGAAAGAATCAGTTGTGGTGTACTACTAAGGGAATAAGAAGATTATTAGAGAAACCACCAAATTAGGGTTCTAAGTTGAAAATTTTGAGTTGTTGAGTTAGTTTTGTGACCATCCACCCTACTCTACATTAGAAGACCAACGTGAAACATAAAATTCAAGAAGAAGTCAGAATCATGGAGGAACTCGACACTAGAATCTTCAATGAGTGCAAAGCTCTAAGAAAGTTTCAAAATCTAAACCTGATAGGAAAGAAGTAGGACGGATGCAGGAATCAGGATTGAGATTGAACCAAGAACAAGAACCTATAAAGGTGTTCGAAAGAGACACTACAAATGTTATCTGGTGTTGTCATTGATGATATCCCTAGTTAGTGATTTGATCCTCACGTCAACAAATGATCATACTGATACTCTGATCAAAGTTTTGTGATTAATTGTCAAGCTAAAATAGAGCATCCGACATAATTATTTTCATCAATTCATATGCAAATTTTTTGTTATCTTTTCGAGTTGTAGATCTCAAGGAAGGTAGTTTGGTATATGATCTCTATTATTCTTGAATCTTGGAGCCTCGTATCAATTTTTGTGAAAGTTAGAAGATCCAGATGATTAATTTTTTGTTTAACTATGCATGAAGGTCGACTAAGTGAATGTAGCATGTTGCAGATGTTTGAGGAGTAACTGTTTAAGTTTTTTTATGTTCAAGCATTTTGATTTGGGTCCTTACTATGTTGTGGCTGACTTTGGTGGATGCGCAATGAATATTATTCATGATTTGAGGCAATAGTTTGTAAAAAATTTCATGTTTTATTAAAGTCGACATGTAGTGATTAAATCCTTAGTAGTGGATATATATAAGTGATCGATTATATCATTTTGGTATATATATTAAGTGTGTCAATGTATGTTGCGAATGTCAGAAGGATTGTGAAGTGATTATGCATAGTTTCACTTGTACATAAAAGGATTTGTGATGCGAGTTAGAGCATAATAGAGTAGAAGAGAAGAATTAGATAGAAGGTCAAGAATCTGATCTATGAGCTTAACCAAAACTATTCTCATGAATTTGTAGATGCTATTTCATAGTTCACCACTCTAGTTGTCTTTGGACATTGATTGTAAGGCAGTGATCCTTTATGTTTTTGAGCAGTGAACTCTAGGCAATGTGCCTGAATGCAAGTGCATTCCCATTTCGTAAAACATCTTTTTGAGTATACTCAGATCATATTGTGGATTGACCTCCACCGTGGTTTTTCCCCTAACAATGTTTCCACATAAAAAATCCTTGTGTTATGGTGTTGTGGTTGTTTGATTTATGCTCATGCATTTTTCTTTTGGTTGAATGTTATCAGTACTTTAAAGATCAGATTAATAAAGTTAAAAATTGTAGAACACTAAATCACCCCCCCTCTCAGTGTTCCTTGATACCAACAATTTGTATTAGAGCCTAGTTCCACGGAATAATTTTAACAACCTGGAGAATATCTGAGAAAGTGTTTCAATGGATTCAAGCAGTCTTCAACATCAACTTTTGGTGGTGCTTGATGATCGTGATCAATCAAAATATAAAGTTCGGGAATTCCAAGCAAATCTCATAAATGCTGAGAAATTCATTGAGTCATTAAAAGACAAAATCAATAATCCCAAAGAGAAGAGAAGGGAACTCTTGTTGACTTTCTCTTTGTGCATATTTGTCCTTGATGTCAAAACTGATAATATTGGCACTCATTGGTGTATTTGGCTGATGATGTTTCAGTACTTGGCATATTCAATGGCATATTTAGTGGTTAATATATAGACAGTGTTTTGATGGTTTGTCTTCAGTTTTGTGGTACTGATTATGTTTGATTCTTGTGCAGTTGATGATTAGGTGAATCATGTTGTTGACACTCAATTTAATTCAATGTTATTGGTTGTTATCTACATTGGCATGTTTATTCTCAGTCTCTACTTGGTTCTACTGAGACACATACAGGTGATAGCATTTCATTGCTCAGGTCAAAGATATTTTGGTAAGCTTCAGTTTTCATGAAGACTTGTATTGCACATTCACTTTATTCAGATTTTATGTGTTTGGTTTATATAATTGAATCATCTCTGGCAACACAGATAGGTCTATGTTATTGGCAATATAAGTTTTCTTTTGCATTAACAATTCTAGTGATGACAACTATAGGTTTGGTGCATGATAGCTTGAGTATCTTTCACAAAGACAATTCTTTAACATTTGCTTTATAATGGTTTACACGGTAAAATTAATTTACAAGGAGCAATCAAATGCAATTCGGTGGTTTGTATTTCAAATAGAAAATACATGCTATATTTAGTGGTATTAAGTTAAAGCCATTTATGGCTTTGACTTAAAGTATTTGGGCTTCTCACAAGTGATTGATTTAAATTTTTCTATCTTCTAGCTGAGCTTTACTATATCTCACAATGGTCATAATGTTTGATTTATTTCATATCAGCCTTTTGTTAGTATTTAAAATAAAAGTCATTTCATTAGCTATTGATGATCATAGTATTGGGATTTATATTACTTGTCGACCACATTTATCAGGGTCATCATTTTACACCGAGCATACTTCATGTACCGGGTTTATTATTTTTCACCGAGCATACATTACACTATTGTGCTTACCATGTTATTTGTATTAGCCACATCATTGTTCATTACAAGGCAATTGACTTTTCAATGTCATGGTAGTAACATTTGGTTGTGCCGACAACTATGATTTGATTTTGGTAATAATACTGTCGCTGATCATTATGTTTTGGTTAATGATGGTTCGGACTCCAAACTTTAACAAAATTTGAAAAGGTAGTTGAAAGGAGTTATGAAAAAATCATTTTTTTGGTTTTGTTTTGTTCTAAAGAAGTATTAGCATCGCCATGAAGATTATGAAGCTACAATATGAAACTAGTCTTCGAGTTGAAAGATGGATGAGCTTTAGTGAGACCGTTATGAAGGTTTTATGCAGTCAGTTGGTAATATTTTGGCCGCCATGATAGGTATTTGGTTTTCAATTTGGAAAATTTTGCATCGGTTTTAAGCAACTGATTTTGTGGTAAAGAAACTTGTTGAAGATATGTAAATTTGTTGAAGATTAGTTTCAATTTCCATTAACTTAAGTTTATACTCAAGGGTTTCATTATTACAGTGGCATTCTTCAAAATTTCATTGGTTATTACTCAAACCCATTATGGGTATCATGATTTATTTTCATTATCTATCAGTTTATCAAAACCTTGGTTATTGTGTTACTAGTTTTTGAAAAGGATAACTATTTTGTGCTCATTGTATAAATGCATGGAAAAAAGCCATGACTCGGGGATGAGAAGATAGAAGGTTGAACAAAGTATTGTTGAATGTTTTGAGGGTTTATTAATGTGTTATCATTTTTTATTTAAAGGAGAAAAGAGAGAAGTTATAAATCTGAACAGGGTATTGTTGTAAGAAAAGAGGGATTATTACAGTGATTTCATTTGTATTTAAAAAGGAGAAAAAAGGGCTTATATTGTATGTCTCTGGTTGTATTACAAAGGTTATTTTGAGTTTCTCAGTGAGAGTATTTGCATTGTTATAAGAAAATACATTTTGCAGTGGTAATTATTGAAAATATCATTTTGTTTTATACCCTACTATGATTTTGCGACTGCAAATAATATGTGCAGTTATAAGGTCCCAAAAGGTTGCATTATCATGAGATTTTGTTTCAAAACAAGTTGGTACTTCTAACTTGAATTGGGTGCTTTAGTTTTTTATTGGATTTGGTGCTCCAAATTGTTATTGGAGTTGGTGTTCCACATTGTTACTGAGTTGGTGCTTTGAAAAATGTTGTAATCAGTTTGGAATTAAGCCTGTAAGGCATTTATGGAGTGGTTTTTCTACCCCAAGAGGGTTTTCCACTCATCAGATTTTTGTCTCTCTTTTGTGTTATTTGTGCCTATCTTGCATAATCTTCCTTTTAGTCATTTGGAAAATTTGTTCATGCAATGCTCTGATACTTTTCATAGTTTCAAGTTGTCTTCAAGATCATAGTTCAATTGTTCATGTTCATTATGTGAATGTTAAAATTCTACCATAAGTGACTTTGTTGTCTTGTGCAAATGAAAGCATAAAAAAATGTTCATTCAACACAATGTGAAAGTGGTACATTATACTTTTATATGAGCTGTTATATTTGATTAAATCATTAAAACAATCATTCAAAATTTAGTGTTTACTTTACAATTATAAGGTCACCATTGTTCAACATCAAAAAGGGGCTTAAATCTACATTTCATGTCATAAAAAGTTTTAAATATATTAATCTGATTCACCCCCCTCTCTCAGAGTAATTCCACTTCCAATAAGTGGTATCAGAGGATAGGGTCCTACATTAGGTTTCATACCTAGGATTGATTATGGTCTTGGAAGTCAAATTTTCACAAGTTTGAGAAGGTTTTTCTGTCTTTTTGTATAGTCTATATGCTTTGTGAAAGCATATCTGATTTTGATTAATGTTGGTGTAAAAAGATAGATCCTTGCATAAATTTAACCAGATTAAGTTCAACCAAGTTCTTGACAAAAGGAGTACTATGGGTAAGTGCAAAAGAAATAGAAGTTAGAAGAAAAACACTAGTGTCAAGTCTAGTGAAGTTTTGTCTCAAGCAATACCTCTGCCAGTTAAAACTAAATGTGAACCTGTAGTTAGAGAAGAAGAAATTAAATTAGTAAGTGAAAAAGAATATGGAGGTGATGAATTTTAGGTTGATTTGGAGGAAGAACTACTTGCTACCTTAGATGAACTTAAGAGGTTTAGAAAAGAAAATCAGGATCTTAAGGTACACCTACAAGAAAGTGTCAATGTTAATAAAGTTGTAATACAAAATTATAATGATGATAAGAAGATTATTGAATTTATGAAAGCCCAAATGGTTGATAAGAAAAATACTAAAGAAGGATTGGAAGATAAGGATGAGTTGTGTATTAAACTAGAAAATGAGATTGCTTCTTTAAAGAAATGTTCATATAATGATTCCTTGCTAAAAGAACTAACTCTTAAAGATGATATGATTATTAGTCAGAAAATTGAAATTGAAGAATGTAAGAGGATATCAAATGTTGTAAGATCTGATTTAGAGGTCAAAAAGATTGAATGTCTAAAACTTGAAGAAGTAGTTTTATTAAGAAAAGAGCTTGAAAGTGTCAAGGATTAATTAGATAAAATTCAAAAATTTGATCATAGTACTAATATATTGAATGAGATGATTGGCAGAAAAAAAGCATTCTAAAGATCCTACAGGAGTGGGATATGAGGTTGGACAAAGCTCTGCAGAAGAATCTAAACAAGAGATAGTGTTTGCTACTACAGATGGAAAGTAGTTTACAGCCAAGAAAACACCAAGAATGAAGGGTGATCTTGGTTACCATATTGCTACACTGAAGGATAACATTAATGCTAGAAGACAATCTAAAGGTATTCACAGAGAAAAGAGAAATTTCTTTAGATCTTCACATCCTTGGCATGACCATTCATTTAGGTATAATCATTATTTTCAAGGATATTGTTATGTTTGTAATTACTTTTCTCATAAGGAAATTTATTGCATGAGATGGTCAAATAAAAATCATTCTAATGTCTCTACAAAAGAAAATGTGGTGTGTTACAATTGTAACAAATTTGGTCATTTTAGAAAAGATTGTAGAATGAATACAAGTGAAAATTATGATGGGAACAAAGTTGGAAATGTCTTTAGGAAGTCTTATTTTCCTCATATCAGTCACAAGGTCATTTGTTTTAGATGTAATAACATTGGGCATAAAATACAACAGTGTAGATTTAACACTTCAAACAAACAAATGAATTTTTTTACATTGGTATGGAGAAGAAAGAGCAATCAAGATGACAAGAAAGAGAAAGGATCATGTATGATTTGGAGAAGAAAGCATAATCAATTTGGTAATAAAGATGAATCCATGAAAGTGCATTGTGTACTCCTTGCACATGTGATGTCATCTAAGTCTTGAGAATAAGCAAAGACTCAGGGGGAGTCTAGTATGGTAATATTTCTTTTTACCCCAAATGAGTTATGGCAGCTTAAGAAGTCTTAAATCTTGATAGTATTGGTATAACAGTTATATCTAATTTTTTGGAACCTAATATCTTGGACAATGTGTGGTGACAATGATATTCTGATGCTTTTTGGTCATGGAATCTACACTTTGGATTACTGTTGTCTGAAATTTGTAGGACTTGACACAAGTAAGAATTACTTTGGCTACTTGCATCTTGGGGAAGTAATAACTATGTTGATATCAAGTTCATTTTTCTGTGTGACCATTGCAAAGTGTTGGTTAATTACTTGATTGTTGTCAAAGTTGATAGGAGTTGACACTTGCTCGTTTGTTAATGACTTATTGCATATAAAGTTCTAAGTGGTGAATAAGGAGCACTTCGGGAAAATCGTTCCTATTAAAATCATTTTGACAGTGATAAGGTTATTTGATTTGATCTTGATTTTTCATAATACAGTGATATTTGTTTGAGGAATCATATGGCAGTATGATATGGCTGCTTGTTAAATCCTTTGATCATGACATTGACAATGGCATTTGTGTTATATTCTTGACCTTGGTATTTTAGGTTTATGAATAGGTAATAGGTACACAGTGATATGGTTTAGTCTTGGCATTGGTACTCAGTATATGATGTATACCATCTATCATAAGGCTTTAATGTCTATTGTGAAAAATCTTTTCATGCTTATATCTATGTTGCAACTTGGTATTGTTGGCATTGCTTCAGTAATCATTTCATAGTGCTATTTGGATCTTGATTGACAATGAATAAAGATCGTTAGTGATCTTGGTTGCATTTTTTTCTTGTTTGGCTCTTAATAGATGAAAGTATTGCATGAAAATGGCTAAAACTTAAAGGACTATTTTTGCATATCACTGGTGAAAAAGCTTGGTATTTTTTGTATATTCTTGGGAATCAAAGATGATATGTTGTTTTTGGTTGACATGTTGTTGTCATATATCTGATATATATTTCTTGAGTGGTTGAAGTTGATGTTGCTCACACTCAACTGTTTAGTATTTCATACAATGGCTATATACATGTGATTTTTCTTATATTATGTATTCAATGCCTATGCTCAATCCAGTGCGGAGCTAATGTTTTCTTGATCAGTATTTTTGAAACATTGAAAAAATGTTATCTTTTGTATCAAGATTGTATGGTCAGTGGTAAAAAATTTCAACTTGACAGGTTGATAGTGTTCTTCCAAGGACAATTTGTCTTGGATATGAATCTTTGAAAGGTTGCTTGGTTAGTGGTAGGAGAGTGGAAGATTTTATTTGGTCTATCAATGACAATGCATATTATGATTTTCTCTCAGAGCTTTTCATGCTTAATCTTACTCCTACTGATGTTGTTGGTATTATTGGGCAGCTTATGTGCATGGCTCAATGACATTTTAGTGCTATGGTTTAGGGGGAGAAAAGTTACTTGGTGAACATTGTTTCTGCAAAGGGTTTTGATTAGTTGTTGTATTTCATGACATATTACAGGTGTCTTTCTTTTTCCTTATGACAAAAAAGGGGGAGAAATTGTTAATTCAGTTATGTTCAGATGGCTTAGTTTATGGCTCAGTTTTTTTTCCATCAAGGACAAAGGGGGAGCTTTTTTACTTTCTCTTTGTGAACATTTGTCCTTGATGTCAAAATTGACAATATTGGCACTCATTGGTGTATTTGGCTAATAATGTTTTAGTACTTGGCATATTTAGTGGTTAATATATGGACAATGTTTTGATGGTTTGTCTTCAGTTTTGTGGTACTAATTATGTTGGATTCTTGTGTAGTTGATGATTAGGTGAATCATGTTGTTGACACTTAGTTTAATTCAATGTTATTGGTTGTTATCTGCATTGGCATGTTTATTCTCACTCTCTACTTGGTTCTACTGAGACACGTACAGGTGATAGCATTTCATTGCTCAGGTCAAAGATAATTTGGTAAGCTTCATTTTTCATGAAGTCTTGTATTTCATATTCACTTTATTCAAATTTTATGTGCTTGGTTTATATAATTGAATCATCTTTGGCAACACAGATAGTCCATGTTATTGGCAGTATAAGTGTTCTTTTGCATTCACAATGCTAGTGATGAAAACTACAGGTTTCGTGCATGATACCTTGAGTATCCTTTGCAAAGACAATTCTTTAACATTTGCTTTATAATGGTTTACATGGTAACATTAATTTACAAGGATCAATCAAATGCAATTCAGTGGTTTGTATTTCAAATAGCAAATACATGCTATATTTAGTGGTATTAAGTTAAAGCAATTTATGGCTTTGACTTAAAGTATTTGGGCTTCTCACAAGTGATGATTTAGATTATTCTATCTTCTAGTCGAGCTTACTATATCTCACAATGGTCATAATGCTTGATTTATTTCATATCGGCCTTTTGTTAGTATTTAAAATAAAATCCATTTCATTAGTTGTCGATGATCATAGTATTTGGATTTATATTACTTGTCGACCACATTTATCGAGGTCATCATTTTACACCGAGCATACTTCATGTATCGGGTTTATTATTTTTCACCGAGCATACATTACACTATTGTGCTTACCATGTTATTTGTATCGGCCACATCATTGCTCATTACAAGGCAGTTGACTTTTCAATGTTACGGTAGTAACATTTGGTTGTGTTGACAACTATGATTTGATTTTGGTAATAATACTATCGCTGATCATTATGTTTTGGTTAATGATGGTTCAGACTCCAAACTTTATCAAAAGTTGAAAAGGTAGTCGAAAGGAGTTAGGGAAAAATCATTTTGTTGGTTTTGTTTTGTTATGAAGAAGTATCAGCACCACCATGAAGATTGTGAAGCTATAGTATGTAGCTGGTCTTTGAGCTTAAAGATGGATGTGGTTTAGTGAGACCGTTATGAAGGTTTTATGTAGTTAGTTGGTAATGTTTTGGCCACCATGACAGGTATTTGGTTTTCAATCTGGAAAATCTTGCATCAGTTTTAAGCAACTGATTTTGTGGTTAAGAAACTTGTTGAAGAATAGTAAATTTGTTGAAGATTAGTTTCAATTTCCATTAACCTGAGTTTATACTCAAGGGTTTCATTATTACAGTGGCATTATTCAAAATTTCATTGGTTATTACTCAAACCCATTATGGGTATCATGATTTAATTTCATTATCTATTAGTTTATCAAAACCTTGGTTATTGTGTTACCGGTTTTTGAAAAGGATAACTATTTTGTGCTCACTATATAAATGCATGGCAAAAAGCAATGACTTGGGGATGAGAAGATACAAGGTTGAACAAAGTATTGTTGAATGTTTTGAGAGTTTATTACTATGTTATCATTTTTTATTTAAAGGAGAAAAGAGAGAAGTTATAAATTTGAACAGGGTATTGTTGTAAGAAAAGAGGGATTATTACAGTGATTTCATTTGTATTTAAAAAGGAGAAAGGAGGGCCTATATTGTATATGTCTCTTGTTGTATTATAGAGATTATTTTGAGTTTTTTAGTGAGAGTATTTGCATTTTTATAAGCACATACATTTTGTAGTGGGAATTACTGAAAATATCATTTTGTTTTGTATCCTATTATGATTTTGTGACTGCAAATAATCTATGCAGTTATAAGCTCCCAAAAGGTTGCATTATCTTGAGATTTTGTTTCAAAAGAAGTTGGTGCTTCTATCTTGAAGTGGCTGATTTAGTTTTTTATTGGAATTGGTGCTCCACATTGTTATTGGAGTTGGTGCTCCACATTGTTACTAAGTTGGTGCTTTGAAAAATGTTGTAATCAGTTTGGTATTAAGCATGTAAGGCATTTTGGAGTGGTTTTTCTACCCCAAGAGAGTTTTCTGCTCGTCAAATTTTTGTGTCTCTCTTTTGTGTGATTTGTGCCTATCTTGCATAATCTTCCTTTTAGTCATTTGTATAAGTTGTTCATGCAATGCTCTGATACTTTTCACAGTTTCAAGTTTTCTTCAAGATCATAGTTCAATTGTTCATGTTCATAGTGTGAATGTTAAAATTTTGCCATAAGTGAGTTCGTTGTCTTGTGCAAAAGAAAGCATAAAAAATTGTTCATTCAACACAATATGAACAATGTACATTATGCTTTGATATGATTTTTTATATTTGGTTAAATCATTAAAACAATCATTCAAAATTCAGTGTTTACTTTACATTTTTCAAGATAAAAAATGGGCTTAAATCTATATTTCATGTCATAAAAAGTTTTACATATATTACTCTGATTCACCCCCCCTTCTCAGAGTAATTCCACTTCCAAAAACTCTATGATCAGATCAAGTGGGAAGATAGTAAACACATTGTAGATGAAAAACTGAGTCAAGCCCTAAAGAAAAAGACAAAAGAATGTGAAAAGTTTTCCAGAGATAATGCAATCCTAAAGCATGAGATGGAATCTATTATGATGAGGATGACCAAGGAGATTGAAGACAGAAAGAAGAATGAAGAGAAGCTTGCTCAATCCTTGAAAGAGAAATATGAAGAATGCAGCCGAATTATTGATGGATTTGTAGACACTAAAAATTGGCCTAGGCTTGTAAGTTCTATTTTTCAGCACATTCATCCTAGCATAATTAAAATATTTAATTATGTTATTCAGTCCATTTTCATCTATTAATTAAATAATTTTTAATTATTTAATTAATTCATGTCTCTTTGTTCTTCCTGGTTATTTAAATAAATAAATTTTATTTATTTATTTAAATGCATCACTAATTATCTAATGTCTCATTATAATTAAATAAATTTCTTAATTTATTTATTTATTTATGTCCACTAATTCTTCTAGATTATTTAAATAAATAAATCGTGTTTATTTATTTAAATACGTCAATAATTTGCACATTGCTCTTCTAATTAAATAAATTCTTTAATTAATTTAATTATGGCCACATGTCACTTTCCTCATTTTAAATAAAAAATTACTTATTTAAAATAGTCAAAATTTCTTATTTTGGCAGAAAATGGGCATTTATTGCCTATTGTCACATGATTTTCCACTTTTGAATTAAAATGATTTTTAATTCAAAAGATGCCTTTTCCATTCAAAAGTCAAATGGTTGTTACTAATTTGATTCTACAACCTTTTTTTAGCCATTTTGTCCTTATCTCAACTTTCAATCATGTCCGTCAATTCAAATTTTAATCTCGTTCATTCATTCAAAATTTCCTTTTCTTATAAAATGGCAATTTTGAATTCATTTTGGCCCTCCTGAAGCATTCACGTGAATTTCTTGCATTTGTTGTTAGTCATTTTCTATCATCTTCTATACATTTTTGAGTCATACTTAGGCTTTCATGGAATCATTTTGCAAAAATCCTTCAATGCTTGTGTAGGACATGGCATAGTCATAGATTGCTCACTTAAATCTGAGGGCAACTCGTTATTTGTAGCAAGCTAGAAGGTGTAATGGAGGTCAGCCATGGAGATTGAAGATTTGTGGTAACTTTGTTTCATTTATTTTAATGTTTTCTCCTTTGCACTTCATTACTTCTTTGGATTTTTGGATTTACTGTTGATAATCTATTAACCCATAAAATCTCCAAAGATACAAGATTCAATCAGTTGGAGCTTGAATTTGAACAATCTAGAAATAATGAAGAAGAGCTTGAAAAGAAAATTTTGATCTTAGAGATGAACTTGTTGCTGCAAATGAATTCAAGGAAAAATTCAAGATTAGTTCAGCCAAGCTTGATGAACTGATTAAAAGTCAGAGGTCTAAAGGTAACAAGCGAGGTCTTGGATATGAGAAAGGAGAAAGTTCCAGATCTGGACAAAGGAGATTTAGGCAAGGAAATTAGATGAAAAAAGTTGGAAGATATCTGGTAAGACAACCTAATGCTCAAAGATTCAATGGTTGTTGTTTTGTTTGCAATAAATTTGGTCATATGGCATATCAATGTAGAAACAAAATGAATCCAAGTGGTCCATCATTTTCAGGTTCATGCTTTAATTGCAATAAGTATGGTCATAAGTCAAATGAATGCAGAAATATGATGAACAACTTTTATAGAGATGTCATATGTTATACATGCAATAGATTTGGCCATATTGCTAGCTAGTGCAGATCAAGAGAAAATCAATGGAACAACTGGTATGGACAAAGAAATGTGGTATGCTACAATTGTAACAAATTTGGTCACATTGCTATATTTTGCAGAAGTAGAAAGGGTCTAGTAAATCAAGGGAGAAATATGCAGAAGGATGAAAAGGGAAAATGAAAAGTCACTACAGATGAGATCAAGAAGCAAATGAAGAAGGTCACTAGGGGGAGCTGTCAAGAAAATATTTTAACCCTCTACTATTAGTTGACACTGGGATATGGATGAATGCAGTGATTGCATTGATGATCTATAGATGTTGAAATAGTTGGAAAGAGTATGTATGCAAAATTCAAGGTCCACATAAAAGTTATCTTACTCAATGTATGGAAATAGGGTATCTGGATGAGTTAGGGAAAAAACATTTATTATGATTAAAGGTCATTTGTATTCTTCATTTGTCACTTTGCACCTTGAGAAGAAGAAGTTTGGAGAGCTCTGAAGCAAACTTTGGAAAAATTTGGTGGAGATTTAAGTGTGAAGATGATTTGGCGATCCAACCCTAATCTAGTGAAAAGGTATTTATAAGGAAAACTTGTGAACTTGTGAATTTGTGAAAATGGCTGCTTTGTTGGTAGTTGACATCAAGGATAGGCCGCATTTGAAATTCAAGTGGCATCCTTTCAAATCTGTTGAGACTGACCCCTTAGGTGCATTTTTGTCTATTTCATACATCGTCTTGCATATTGAGGACATTAGGCCATACAAACATGCAAATATTGAGGAGTTAGGGAGCTCGTAGTTGTTGAATTTGTGTTCAAATTATATAGTTGGAGAAGATTTCAAGGTAAAACCTAAATTCAAAACCCTAGAGGAGAAGAAATTCATGCGGATTGTAAAATTTCCTGTGTTCGATGAAAGTGAATGGGTCTGGTATATTTTGAGCCAAGTTCATGTTGAATTTATGTGGTTGATTCAACCTTTTAAGATTACAAAAGAAGCCATAAGCACAATTACTGGTTTAAATTCCTCTGGTGGGTTGCCGATCTTGAAGTCCATGAAGAATTAGACAGTTATTGATGCAACTGGTTCAGTGTTTGATAAAAGAGCTATGGAAATTGATGATATTATTGACGTGGATGTGAAATTTTCCTCTATGGTCATTAGTTACAACATCTATCATTCCATTTGGGATAATTCGGTATCTGGTACAACTATCTATGCAGCATATCAGATGGTGAAGGAGAATGCAAATTATGACATGTGTGAGTTACTTCAAAGCCAGTTAATGGAGAATCTTGGTAAAATCAAGAAAGATATGAAGAATTACTTTAAATATGGTAATTTTCTATTGTGTTTATTCTTTTATTTCATGAATGAAGTTCTGGGAGTTGGAAAAGTGCATTGGCAAGGTGATAAGCCTGCAGTTGTTCAGATTAGAGACATGTTATATAGAATTGGTGATAGTAAAGCTGGGAAAACTACAATCTAGGGTTATTTCAAGAACTTTCAGAATGAAATGCAAACTAGGGAAATAATTCCCACTTATATTATGGAAAAGTATAAGGACACTATCTATTTTATGGTTGATATTGATCAATGTTTGATGGAAGTTGCAGATCTTAGAATGGTTTGGATTATGCCAATGGGATATGAAGTTAAGGAGAACATCCTGGAACTATATGTACAACATTTGTTGGGTAAACCTCTACATCTAACTGAAGAGAGGTTTGGAACCTATGAAGAAAAAGATATGCAAGTAGATGAGTAGTTGAAGAAACCAATGATAGTCCAAAGAGTAAGGAAAGAAGTTGAAGCCTTTGTAGAAAGCATGAGTATATCTAGAGAAGTTGTGAGAGAAGCCAAAAGGAAGAGAGAACAAGTTGAAGAAGAAGAATATACTAGAACTGAATCTGCTAGTTCGAAAGCATCCTCTACTCGAACTAGATCAACAAGGAGCTCTAGACCCTTATCTTGTCCTGCAAAGAATTCAACCCCTGTGAAAACTCAAGCCAAGGCATTGAGTAAAAGGAAGGACAAGAGAACAAGAGTCTATGCTACTGTCTCAGAGGATGATGAGACTGAATTTGATGGAGAGGTAAGGGAAATAAAGCATATGGGAACCCAGGCAACAAAAGTCACTAAGGACAAGCCCTCGGGTGAAGAGAAAGGAAAGAAGAAGATGAAAATAGAAAAATCAGGTATGTATGTAGAAGAAGTGGAGAAAGCCTTCATTAAGGATGGTAATCGTAGGCCTCTTTGTGAATGGTATGACACCTTTGATAGTGTTGGTCAAAGAGTTCTTGAGGAAGCTTCAATATGACTCTTATTGAAATAATGTCTGAGTTACCAAAAGGTTTTTATGAAGTTTTGGAAATGAGAAGAGTGAGTGCATGGACAAAAGAAGAGCAAATGAGAGAATGGATACTTGTTGATCTATGTCTGGTGATGTCATTAGAAGAGATGAAGAATATTCTAAATGAAGCAAAAAGGGATTTAAGATCAAGACAAGGGTGAACAAGCTGATGATTGGATAGACTGAAGAAGTGGCAAAGGATACTGAGAAAATCCTTAAGGAAATTTTGTTAAACATCATATACAATGTTGTCTCTGAAGAAATGCATGTTGAAGATGTTTCATCTGATCCAATAAATGAAGAAGCAAAATAAGATACATTTGAGGATATTTTGAATCCTCTAGATATACATGATGTTGAAATTACTATGGAGACTAAAGCTCCTAAAGTTGCGTTGATTGAATAAAAAGAGATTCTTGAAGATATGAAAGAATTAGTGATTGAAGAGAAGAAGGATGAAGTGAAGGAGATTATTGTGGAAGCAAGAGACACTACTAAGGCAGTAAAGGATTTTTTGGAAGAGCAACAAGAAGAGTTTGATCATGAATTGATTAAAGTTTCTATTAACTTGGCTACTTTGTCTCCCATTGAGAAGCTAAAAGTTACATTGTTTGCACAGGCCAAGGCAAGGGAAGAAATTCTAAAATGACATATTGAAGATAGTGAGCTATTGAATCTTTCATTTGGTATTCTGGAGAAGATTATGCCTTCATATGTCAAGGGTTCAACTGATTCTCCATCTAATCAGTTGAAGAAGCTTGTTAATTATATAAGTACTCACTTTGAGTCACTTGAGAAGTCAACTATGGATAAGGTTAAGAGAGAGTTTGATGCTAAAAGGTTCAGTAGGTTGAAAGGAATGGTAGCTAATGATAAATCTCTATTAGCTACTTGTGTAAAGAATATTCAAAGTCATGTTTATCTTTATCTAAGTTCACTGAGGATATTGAAAAGAAAATGAAAGAATGCGAGAAACAGTTAGCAGATATCACTCAAGCATTTGATCCTCTAACCATTTTTGTTGGAAAGAAAGAAGGTCAAGTCATATCCCTTCTTGACAAGATTGAAAGTTTGAAGCATGAAGAAAGAAAAGTTGTTGAATGGGTTTGTGAGCTTAGAGGACTAATTGGTCCTAAGATAGAAACAATGCTTAATGCTTTGAAGGAAGCACAAGATGTTATGGCGGTTAGCGATCTAGCAAACCTTGAATTAGTAGAGATGTAATATTATCTATTATGTGGTCATGTGACTATTTTGGAAAGTCTCAAGAAGGGTTGGGACACAAGTTTGAACCTGCTGAAGACCAATTTTGTAGATATTTTCAAGTTTGTGTAAGTTGTAGAAACAAGTTTGTACATATGCAACAATTTTGTTTGATTTTGTGTATGTGGATTCCCCATCTTTTCCATTGATGTCAAAGGGGGAGAGTAGAACAGTGAAAAATGTAAATTCATTTCAAGGGGAGTTGTAATTTTGAGCTGAGATTAAAGATCTTTTTGGATTTTTGAAGGTTGGCAGTGTATTCATGTCGGTACTAATTTGACACTTAGTCATTTTTCGCTAAGTGTTGCCATCAATGCCAAAGGGGGATATTTTTGGAAAGAGAAACTGCAAATGTTTTTTGGTGTTGTCATTGATGGAAACCCTAGTCAATGATTCGATCTGCACATCAACATTTGATCATACCAATAGTCTGATCAAAGTTTTGTGATTAACTATCAAGCTAGAATAGAGCATCTGACATAATTATGTTCATCAATTCATATGAGACTTTTTTGTTATCTTTCTTAGTTGTGGATCTCAAAGAAGGTATTTTGGTATATGATCTTTGTTATTCTTGAATCTTGGAGCCTCGTATTGATTTATGTGAAAGTTAGAAGATTCAGACGATTAATTTTCTATTTAATTGTGCATGAAGGCTGACTAAGTGAATGTAGCGTATCGTAGATGTTTGAGGAGTAATTTTTTAAGTGTTTTTGTGTTTGAGCATTTTGATTTGGGTCCTCACTATGTTGTGGCCAACTTTGGTGGATGCACATTGAATATTATTCATGATTTGAGCCAATAGTTTGTAAATATTTTCATGTTTTATTAAAGCTGACATGTAGCGATTAAATCCTTAGTAGTGGATACATAAGCGATCAATTATATCATTTTGGTATATATATGAAGTGTGTCAATGTATGTTGCAAATTTTAGAAGGATTGTGAAGCGATTATGCACAGTTTCACTTGTGCATAAAAGGATTTATGATGCGAGTTAGAGTAGAACAGAGTAGAAGAGAAGAATTAGAAAGAAGGTCAAGAATCTAATCTATAAGCTTAACCAGAACTATTCTCAAGCATTTGTAGATGCTATTTCATAGTTCACCACTCTATTTGTCTTTTGACATTGATTGTAAGGTAGTGAGCCTTTTTGTTTTTGAGCAGTGAGCTCTAGGCAGTGTGCTTGAATGCAAGTGCATTCCCATTTTGTAAAACATCTTTTTCAGTATACTCAGATCATATTGTGGATTGACCTCTACTGTGGTTTTTCCCCTAATAGGGATTCCATGTACAAAATACTTGTGTTATGGTGTTGTGGTTGTTTGCTTTATGTTCATGCATCTTTCTTTTGGTTGAATGTTATTGGTACTTTAAAGATCAGATTAATAAAGTTAAAAATTGTAGAACATTGATTCACCCCCCCTCTCAGTGTTCCTTGATTCCAACAAAAGGTTTGTTGGTTTTGGTTCTAGTTTGATACCTGATTCTAAAACACAAAAAAAAAAGTCAAAAATTGGGGTTAGGATTAAAATTTAACTAGAACTCTGGAAAGGTTCTTGGTTCCAGTTTCATTCTGAAACCCAATCTCTACAAGAAAAAAGAACATAAGGAAAACATGCAGGGAGATGGATCGAAATGGAAATGGGAACTTTCACTTTGGAAGGTGTAAGGTGACAGTTTTGATCTGAGACCTGACTCCAAAAAAATGAGGACAACAACAAAAAGCATGGGTAGTGAGATTAGGAAGAAACTAGCACTCAAACCTAATGAAAGTGCCAAGTGCTAGTGTCAGTCCAAAACGCATACCCAATAGAACAAAAAAAAACAAGGCTTTGAAAGAAAAAGAAAACTCCTAAAGCCAAAACAAAAACACCAAAGGAAAAAAAACAAGTGGGACCCATTTTGATCAAAAAGAAAATGGGGTGGTTATGCAAGGCATAACAAGAGGAACCTATGACTGAAAGTAGAGGCTAAATTACATGGATATAGGTGTAGGGTCCCCTAGACCTAAGATGCTTCCTTTTGGGATCTGAAAACTATGAAATGTAGGTTACAATCTACTATATGTTTCTTGTGACTTTCAGTTGAAAAAACTTCTAGATCTAACCTACTCACATGAAAAGAGCAGTAAAGGTTGTGTTGCATAGGGTCTTTCCTAAGTTAGACCCCATTTTGATATTTCTACCTCCATGTACAATAAATTATGATGATCAATAGGGCATACCCTAGGCCAAGAAGAGGACAAAATAGTAATAATTGAATAAAATGATAAATGATAATTGAAAATATTACCTTTGGTATGAAATCCTTGATGAAGTGATGTTACACCAAAATTTACCATAAATTTTCATTGATGGATGCCTTGATTTCTTGATATACCTACAAGAGTTTAGTTCACAAAACATAATAGCATGTAGAGGACAACTCAATACATATTTATAATTTGATTATAATAGCTCCTTGTTCTTTCTTTCTTCTTCCCTTTTCCTTTTATTCTAATGTTCAAATGAGAATAAAACTTGTTTATATATGCATCCTGATTGATATTTCCAATTATAGGCCAACCTAGGATCTTATTAAACCACCAAAGACTAATTCCAAAATTCAAATTTGAATTAGGACACCTTTAAAGTTAATGATGCCCCATGCACTTGAATAAGTTCTTTTTACTCAAAAATTTTTGGATGTTAAGGATTTAAAAATATTTTTATTAATTTGACCTCAAAAAATAATAAATTATTATTATAATTAAGTGTATAGAAAAAAATAGGGTGTCAAGATAGTGTGAAATCATTAGGGCTGACAATTTATGACACTACATTTATCCCCCACTTTAGTGAGAGTATGATATTACATTCATACTCACACTAAAAGAATAAATATCCATATTGGAACACTGAAGAGATAAGATGACACCATGTTGAGGGGTGCACAATGTTGAACACACAAGAATATTGAGAGGGGGTGAATTCGTATAGTTTAAAATTCAATCTCAATTAACTATTTCCAAAGTTAAGTTATACCAATTAAGCATTCATCCACTTAATCAAAACAAGAGGGAAGACAAGAAAGCACACAAGAACATAGATAACACCAAATTTATGTGGAAAACCACATAGGGGAAAAACCATAGTGAGAAATGCTATTAGGAGGTATTGTCCTAATCTAGCCTCACAAGTAAATAACAGTTTACAATTTGATTTTGGGCTACAACCCAAGGAAGAAACTACTCCTTTAATTTCTTTTAGGGGATAAAACCTAAAGAAGCTACTACTCCCTAATATAAATAAATAACAACTAAAATATATGATTGATATTATGGCTTTAACCATTGATAGCCATCAATTTTGCTCATTAGGTCTGTAGCATATCTTCTCACACTCTACTCATGCACTCATACATCTTTGCACACTTCCATAATAATCTTCACATATTTGATCTTCTACATATATCATCCACATTCTTGCAAAATGCAAATTCAATTGGCCATAAACAAGGAATTATGAAACTTATATCATGTTAAACTACATCTTCATTGGCAATATACAAAAAAGATAAGAAATTATTTATAATTATTCTAGATGAGTTAGAATGACTCATACAACATATACAAACACTTCTTAGACTTCACTTAAACATAAACATGTGGCGCACATCACCAACATACCCAAGTCAGCCACAAAAAAAAACATATCTTCACAAACTAACTTGAATTTTTTTTTTCCATACAATAAACAAGAAAGATATTCATGCACTTCAAACATAAGATACCATGAAATATGTAGAGTTTCCAAAAAAACTCAAACCATTGATCTCTACAATATTCTACTAGCACAAACAAACAAACATATGTTCTGATGAAGGATAGGCATCCAAAACTAATGTAGGTCGAGAAAGATGGGCCTTATCAGGTTAACCGATCTTCCAAAAATTATTCAAAACAAGAGGAAATTCAAACTGACAACAAGAATTAAAAAACAAAATTATTATTGCATTCATAGTTTATGATACAATCCACCCACACATTACATTTGCATGTCAATATACCCCCTTACGAGAATCTACTACACAACCTATACATTCCCCATTTTTTCTCAACAATTTCTTTCCTTGACCTCTATTCTACATGAACCCTCTGTTCTATCTCCCACTTTATCGTTCCAACTTTTGACCTCCACTCCCCCTGTAATTCACACCAAATTCTAATTTTATTAACTGTTTCCCTTCTGGTATCAAGTTTTGAATTTGTACCCTTGATCCAATTGTAAATCTATGGTTTCCAAGCAACCTATAGACCCGCCATACCCCTTCCACAATGGTTGCAACATAGTGGTTCAACTAACCATAGCCATCCCATAATATTGCAACCACTCATAGAAATGATTGTGGTGTTGCGATTTATTTCCCACATTACTACATGTCATCCACTACTCTGTCGTGGGGTATTAGTTCCCGTAATACTACACGCCAACAAATACCTTGTTGCAAGGTAGCGATTCAACTCCAACATTACCATGAGCCTCCAAATGTTTGATCATGGGGTAATGGTGAGAGCTAATATGAATTGTACATTCACCTACAAGAGTGCAATAAAGACACCTTTCAAACTAAAATTCAAAATCTAAAAGAAAATATTTACAAAAGTAAATTACAAATATTTCTGGGTGATGAGAATTTCCCATATGCCCGATATGCTCCTGCATCACACACTCTAGGTAAGTCAAGTATTCCATGAGTGCAAATTTGGGAACATTTTGGTGCATTTGGGATAAGAATCCCAAACTTCACCAAGTCTGCTACACTATTTTATGAAGCCTCATTAGTTACACGATCCTTCCATCTAACCAAATATTCCCAATACTCCTTTCCCCTAGTCTGCTTCACAATGCATGAATCAACTATCTTATCCAACTCTTCCATTTTCTTCTCAAGCAACTAAAGCAACCAATCTAGTGCATCTTGTGATTGTGAGGAACCAATGCCTTCCTCTTCATGATACTCATATAGATCTCCAACATTGAATATTGGAGAAATATCAACTCCATCTAGAAGTTCAATCTCATATACATTTGATGAAAACCTCCTTAAGCTCTTATAGGGGCCTATCTTCTTCCACTTTAGTTTATTATATGTTCCCTATGGGAACCTTTCCTTCCTCAAATGTTCCATTACTAGATCACCAACTTGGAATTCCTATACTATCTGATGTACATCAACATTCTCCTTATAATTTTGGGAACTTTTCTCCAAACTCTCTGTCACCTCCTTATGAAAATTTTTAATATACGCATCAAAATATTCTGCAACAACACTCTTTCATTGAATAACTAAACTGAAACACTATATCATTGAATAAATAAACTTTTGGAGCACCAAACCACTTGAATATTCAGTATAGCATGCACTGGACATCACTAGACATGTCCCCAAAAATGTATGGCCAAAACATCACATCCAGAGGAATGTGGAGCATTCCAACAAGCCTTCATCACCTCTTTACATTGTCAAAGCGTAGACTAGATCTCTATCACTTGTAACTTTCATTGTAGAAGGATTAATGACTTGATAGCTTGTATATAACACCTTCACATCTCTATTTACTTATCTTCTAAACTACAAGACTAAATATTTCTCTAGGGAAGGATACAAACCAAAAAACTATGTCTCTACCTTAGGATATATATTGTGAAAGCCTTAGATAGCTTCTACAACTTTATACTAAGTGTGGTACACCAAACTAGCAAGATATCCATGTAGATGTACTAAAAACGTATTAGCTCATGTACCCACCTATGCATCATAGTTAAAATACAAATTGATCCATACACTACAATGCTGACTTGCTCTATTAGATAGCTCTGCACATAAACTATTTTTGGAGCATATACAATCTTCAACACACTTTTGACATAAATGAAAACCAATATTATCATCATGCAACAATCTCCCCCTTTGTCATTGATGAAAAAATCAACTGATTTTCCCTAACACTCCCCCTTCGACATCAAGGGAAAAGGGAAATAAAACTTTCTCTATACATTAAAAAACTTATAAAATCCTCCTTAAACTATTCAACTTTTACTCCCTCTTGGATAAAGTTTGAATACTTCAACAACAAAAATATCCTTTTATCTACAAAATTTTCTACTACAAATATACACAACAATAGAAAAGAAAGATATTTTACACCAAAAAAACAAACACACCTCACTTGGATGGTAGAATGTTCTTGCAAATATTCTTGAGCTGAACCAAGCTTCTATCCCATTGATTTTTTGTAGAAATCAAGGTCTAGACATTACATGTTAATTGCAAATATGTACCTTCTAAATTTTCCAAGGAAGATGGTGTCTTGTATTTCTGAACTACACTATTTTCTTCTATCAAGAGTCCATCGAGTGAAGCCAACCTTAGGCTCACTATTTCTATCAAAATTTTACCTAACCTTTGAATAAATCCCTTTGATCTTATAGTTGTATATGGGAGTGCAAGATTTCTAATTTTTCCTTGATGGCACCATCACTGTCTTGTACTAGGTCATATGTTGTACCCACTTTATTGATATGCATATCAATGACATTAATTTGATCCTTTATACTCTTAGTTGTTGTTGCCCATTTCAAATAGAAAGCATATAAAACTTTTGCTTCCTCAAATCATTTTTGAATATCCTTAATGTAGGATTCCAACTTGGAAAGTGCACTATCTCACTTTCTAGAGGCACGATCATTCAATCTCTTTTCATTCAAATTTTTTTCTTCCTTCTTCTCCAAATGAGATGAGTAAGTCTCAAAAGACTCCATTAATTTCTTCATCTATTGTATAGGGGGCAATGACATCTCTTTTATCTTTTGACAATTTCTCTTTCATTAACTTCATTATTTCTTCCAAAAAATCCACAATCTCCACTTGTTGTAGCAACTCTTGTCTTTTTTTGGAGTGGAGTATATATCCAAGTTTAATTTTGTGTAGGGGAGACATATTGGACAAGCTAACTTGTCCATCAAAAGTGGGAACTTGCAATAATTGAGGAGATGCCACTAGTTGTATTTGTATTTCCTGATCCAAAAACTCTTTGATAAAATTCATCGAAGAGAAACATGTTTTCTCTAGACTTCCTTCTTCAACATCCTTCTCCTTCTCCTTCTACTTTTCTTTCTCCTTTTCTTTCTCCTTCTCTTTTCTTCTTCTTTCTCCTTTTCCTTATCTTTCTCCTTATTGAAGACAACTTTTTCTTCTTGCTAATCGGAGGGACCTTGTTTTTCTTGCTATCCATAATCAACTTGTTCTTCCTGTTGGTCAGAGACAACTTTCTCATTTGTATCTTCCAGAGGGGGTATATTATCAATTTTATTCTCTAGTAGAGGCTCTTGTACATTCATTTCAACATTAGTATCATGCCTTTCCAGAGGCTCTTGTGCAACCATGTTGACTTCAATTGTCATTTCTTCAATGATCCTCTTTGTAACTTATTTAGTTTCATTTTGAATCTTATTTTTGATAGCACAATCCATACTCATTAGAAGATCCATCCTTTTCTTTGTGCAGAGCTCTTGAGCTTGTATTCAAGCTATCTTCTCCATTCCTATTTGAGAGAAAGATGAAACAACATTGTTTATTACCTGTTATTTAAGATCCTTGTCAACTTTGATTGCATTTTTTCTTCTTTTTCTCAAATCCTCAGGAAGGTTGTCTATAGATTTATCAATAATATCACTAAAATATATGTTATGATTGAGCATATACTTAATGATAGCCTTTTCAATAGTCTTCTTATCTTTTGAAGGAGAATCTATGTATCTCCATTATATCATCAACAAACCAAAGCTAACAATTTCATTCAAAATAACACCAAAATCAAGGGCTTCATGTGTGATGAGAGGATTCTACTCTATTCCCTCCTTTTCTGTCTTCTTCCCTTTCTTTTTCTATGAGGAGATATCTTCATCTCCAACTTATTTATCTTCTTTAGGTTTTTCCTCATCTGACTTATTTCCCTTAGCCTTCTTCTTAGACCTTATATGCATAGCTCCTATGGTCTTCTTCTATAGTGGAGTTTCAAATACAACTTTTCTTCTTCCACCAGTTGTTTGTATAGATCCAAAGAGTTGTAGAGTAGAAATAGCAAAAAAATTGTATCTATTGGACCTTCTAAGTAAAATATTTGCAACATGTTCTTCAAGATCTGAGGGGACATTCACTAGATTTTTACCAAAGGATGATGGCATTATTTTAGAGTACCACAAAATGTCCCACTTCTTGAACAACTTATCTACTCTTTTCTCACTTGTTTCCTCATTCTATTTTTGGATCATCTTATCCATGATTTCTCTATGTGTACCAATTTTTTTTGTTTTAGGTTCCTTTGGCTTTGATAGAAGAATATCCATATAAAAATATTTAAGTACAACCTCATAAGGAAAAGTATGTATCTATGAGGTTTTGGGCTCTACATCCTTCATGTAGCAATGGTCCTTATCCACCATGAATTTTACCTCATTCTCATATTTCTAGACCAAATTAGAGGTTATCCTCTCTACTTTGCATCTCAACTTGTAGATTCTTAAAGAATTCATAATAGAAAGTGTTGTATGCTTGCTTATCTTGGAAACCTTATATGTGTTTCTTAATTTGTGCTACTCCCAAAGAGAACTTATCCCATATTTTACCATTAAATCAAGATATTTCATTCAAGAAGAAGAAAGAAAGGAAAATGATTAAAGATCTAAACCTAAAGTTGTAACTAGTTTCCTTTGTCCTTTTCAAGTTATCCATCATCTATTCTCTCAACAACTCACATAGGTCAAAATTGGAAGATTCCTTCTCCATTTAATAAGTAGTATGGATTGAGGTGGTGATGGTAGACCCTTCTCTATTTGTGAAATAAATCTTTAATGCAATCCCCATAGAGGCATACCAGACTCCAAGGTCAGTGATGGGTCAGTGCAAGATCATGGGGGACCAAACTAGGTCCCTAAGTGGCAATGAAAATTTAGAAAAATAGAGTTACACAAATTGACGTAAAAAATTGAATAAGTTATTAACATAATTTGAAAAATATGTAAAAACAAAATTTGTAGCAAATTGAATCTAGTTTCTAAGCTACTAGTCCTTTTTTGAAAAAATGTAAATCTATTTCATAAAAATTCAAATTTAAATGCAATAGCACTAAATTTTAAGGAATTTTTTTAAAAAAAGCAAGCTTTTTTCTGACCACCCTAATGAGGAGAGAAAGAAATTTTTTTTCCCAAATCTTTCAATATAAGTAGAGGAGACATGCTTGGATGTGACATTATTTTTTATTTTTTTGGCAAGTAAATATTTAGTTATGAATTTTCTAGTAAGAATTTTTAAAAATATTAAAAACCTTTGTCCAACCACCCTAACTTTGTCAAAAAGTTATGCTTTCTTTTTAAACTATAATTTGTGAGACATAGTGTGTGATGCATCTTTCAAATTAAAAAAAAAAAAACCATTTAAAATTTATGGATGTTTTTCAATTAGCCTATCAATTAGGACTTTACACATAGTGCATGTAGAAAATCAATAATAAATACCTATTAACTTCAAAATAAAGCATATCTTATATCGGTAGAATGTTGTCAAATTGTTAAACAAACCCTTTTCATTTCATCAAAATTAGATGAAAAAAAGTCGTCAGCATGAAGGGTGAAGATAAAAAAACTCTTGCAACCCCTGTAAACACATTGGGGATGTTGACTTTTCAACTTGGTCACCCCCAAGCCAAATACTAAAGCAAGACTAAAGAAAACATTGATCCATTAATATCGGATATCCGAAAAAAACAAATTATCCTTTTTTTAATAGAAAAATTAGATATCTTATACTAAACATATATCCATTTATTAAAAGAAGAAATATTAATATATTAAAATGATGTAGGAGCATCTAGGTGCACAGGAAATCCTATGTCAACCAAAAATATTGTTACAAAAATTTGATATTGTTTCATAGGAAACACTCTTACAAGCATGTTGATTTGTGTAGCCACATCTTTGCATATTTTTCATTTTGTGAATATGTGGAAGATGTATTTTAATCTCCAATTTGAATATGCTTTGGTGGAAAATAAATAAAGGTATATTTCTTTACAAAATGTGATTATATTCAATAAATTTGAGAATACCAAATGACATGCAACATTTTAAAAGGTATTATCTTGATAAGGGGTTGATTAAAATAATTAGTTGGTAATGCTTCATCTTCTAGCTTTAACAAAGGAACCTTATTTTAAAGAATTGTTTGGAAAATGGAAGGGTCTTTGGAGATTGAAGGAGTTTGGGGTTTTGTAGAGGAGGTGTGGCAAAGATAGGAAGATCAACTCTATGTAACTAGAAAGGAGTTGGGGTACCTTGGAGTTCATTGAATAAAACAAAAATAATTTAATTGTAGACCAAGGTCGATGGAGAATTTGGGCAGTTTAAGAGGGTGTGGGAATGATCAGAGAGACAACAATTGGTAGAGAGGTCAAGAATAGTAGAATCCAACCTTATGAAATAAAATAATGTGATGAAGATTACTAAAGGGGTCGATGATAGATGAAAGGGAGAGGTGGCTTATATGAAAACTAGAGGAGCTTAAACGGTAGCAAAAGGACATTATTTCATTTTTCTTTGAAGTCTTCATTCCATGAAGGGATGGCACACAAGAGAGAAGATAGGGTAAATGTGTGGGAAGGAAGGAAGGAGAATGGACAAGATGTGCAACTAAGTGATTTTAGATTATGAAGAACCCGCACCCAGGCTGCATAGGAGGAGAATGAAGGTGTGATCAAGTTACATAAATGGATCAATAACATGCAAAATTAAATGGGAATTAAATGTTGAACACTACCCATACTATTTCTTGTGTCAATATAACAAGTCTAGGAAATTGAGGATGCAATGAGAAATTGAAACATAAAGAGAGCATGTAAGGTCAACATGAGAAAAAAATTGGTAGGAATGTGAAGGTTGGAGTCATGAAGTAATAAATCATTCGTGGTTTGGTATGCAAATTAAATGAGGAACCCATGTGGAGGAAGCATGCAAAAGGAGGATTGAGTTGATGGGAGGAGTAGTTAAATGTGCAAAAAATTGGATGATTAACTATGGTACGATAGCAATGAGGAGTAAAATCAAAGGTTGTAGGAATGCAAAGTAGATGAAGTTACCTAAAGTAATTATAATGTATATTTTCATGAAACTGGAATTCAGTAAATGCACTTGATTGGTTTTCAAATTTGAGTAAATTGTTGTGTGTGATCGATTAAATCGATACAAGTTATTATCGATTTAGAGTTTAATGCTTATGGAGTTTTTTGTAATTTGTGAAAATTTGAAGGGTGAAGTTTTTATTTCTTCATCATAAAATTAGTATAGATTAACATTTAATATGTTATAATATTCATATTAATTTAAATATTTAGTTTGTGTTAAGTTTGAAAAGTTTTGGACTTCACACTTCAAACATACCTCACAGTGATTGCATAAAGGAAAAGGAAGTTCAAATCTATTAATTCTAAGAAGGATTCATGCATTGGACATCAAAATATTGGCTTATGCCTTACCGAAGGGAAGTAAGTGGTAAGGGAAAAACTCAAAGGTCGACACCCGAAAGGGTTAAGTCTTGCAAACGATATGAAGAAAGAGTTAACCCCGACACTTGAAAGGGTTATGTTTGGAAATGCTTGTGAAGGAAATGTTTGAGCATCATAGTTCAATAGGAAGGATTATTCCTTACTAAAGTTGGTAAAGAGTAAAGTGAAAGGGTGATCCATGGCATCTGATAGCTTAATGCAAAGTTTAATGATTATCACTTCGATGGTTCAAAAGTTAGTGTGTTGGTTGGCAATAGATGTGAAGGATGGTAGAAGGTAAAGGGTAAGGATGATGGTCAAACCCTGATAGGTTTAGAGAATCTTTAGACTTAATTGTTCAGGCTTGCTTGTTAAGCTTTGCAATGCATTGCAAGTAAGCAATGTTAGACCCCAAAAAATCCTTGATATTTTGAGGTCTTTTATCCTCAATATTAGCATTGTATGTTGATTAAACATGGGTTTTAGGGTTTTATTTGAATAAAATTGTCATTCAAAATCCCCTTATAGTCTTCAGATGTTCTATTTTTGTGTTGACTTGTTGGCTTGGTTACTAGTAATATGAGTTGCCTCTTGAGTCATGGTTTTACATTTCTTACTAGCCCCTTCACTTTCAGCTATTTGGTTATCCCTGGTTGCATGATATCTTGAATATTCCCAAAGTTGACCTTTAATATTTCACATAAAAATTATTTACGCTTAAGTCATAAATTCCTGAAGTGTAATTTCTCGTCAGCCTAGTCAAGGCCCCTTTTTAAATATTAACTGTTGTATGTTCATGCAAGTTGGATGATCATGGGATCATGGGACTCAATCTAGACCATTCCTCACTGGCCCACCCATTTGAAACAAATGTGGTTTAATTGTTGCGGGGTTAGAGAAACAATGCCACGTGTATGTGGGCCCGATCGATATGTCCCATCTTAATGCCCCAAACTTTGAGATCTACAATGTTAAGCAAACAAAGAGAAATGATCATGGCCATTCCTTGCTGGCTCATGGAGGAAAGATGTAGGTTCTTTAAAAATGGAAATACCCACAAGATGTTGTCATGTTCTCCCTATGGCTACCAGCAGGTGGGATGCTATCATACACAGGGAGAGCCCTATCAACAATTTTCTATTGGTTGTTCATCCAAGATGGAACGGTGTTGCAAATTCAAATGAGTTTGACTCGATATGAGTCATTCAAGATGCCTAGCTTAGCCCTAGATCAATGACGTGTATTCAAAAAATGCAAGTATGCCCGTTGCAATTGTTTTCCTTCGTGTGAATGAACATTGATGGCGGAGGTGGCTCATAAACCTATTCAATTGCCTTCAAAAATTATGTGGCTGACGCTTGCTTATTTGAGATTTAAATACATGTCCAAGTCAATACAAGGAGCTAAGAAGTGAATTGTAGAAATTATTTGGGACAACATTAGGGTTTGTCATGGTTGAAATCAATAACTACCGTAAACACAATTTTTTTCCTTTTCAGTTTTCTGAGTTAGGGATTTCTTTTAATTTGTTTAAATTTTTTTTTTTTTATCATTTTTCTTTCTTTGCTTTAAAATTAGGGTTAATCTTTCCTTTTAGAAGTTGTAGCCTTGTAAATTCCCCAAATTTAGCCCTTGTCTTGAGTTGTAAATTGCAATTAGGAGTTGAGTAGTTAAAATTCCTCCAAAAGAACTCTTGCATATCAACGCCCATGGCTCCCAAAACTCATGGTGCTTCTTCCTCTACCTAGTCTAGAACCCTTTCACAGGATGTAATTGATTTTCTACCCCAGTCTACAAATAAGAAACTAGAGGGAAGGGTCTTGTTTCATTGTCCCACTATGAAGGAGGGTTTGATAGATAAATCCTCCTTCATCAAGGATGTCAAGGTACCTTACACAGGATGGAAGATGTTTCAAAATTGGTTTGGAAATAGAAACCTTGGGTATCCTTTTAGTAACCCATGGGATTTGAATATGGGGAAACTAGTTGTTCCCAACATGTACATGGATTTGGATCTCTTGACAAATATTGCATCAAAGTATTATCCAGTTTCTAGGGTAGTCAAAGCCTATGATTGGGTGGTTATGGTAAAAATCACTAGTGAAGAAATTGAAAAGGTTTTTGACCTGCATTGAAGGAATTCAAATATGCTTCCTTTGGATATGGATAATATTAGATAAGAGTATAACAAAACCAAGGTATTCATTAGGTAAAAAATGTTGCCTCTACATACTGCAGTGGCTGGAACTGGGAAACAATGAAGGAAGGTTAAAATTGATGACAGAGAGCTCGAACCTTTCCCAATAAGCTATTTTTCCAGTTACTTCAGAAAGACTATATACTCTTTCTACCAAATTGTAGGTGCCAATCCACCTGACACATTACAAAAGGAGTATAGCTACCTGGCTGCACATATGCAACATCCACCGTACAGTATTGTCTATAATTATGTAACATATCTAGTTGATCACATCCATGAAGGCTTAGTTGAATTGCAAGGAGGAAAACAATGGGTGAAGTTTTAGTGGCACTCATTGTTAATGCATATGTTCCTATATAAGAGACATAAGACCTTTGAGAATGATATTACATTGGAAAGGAAAAGGGATGGTGTCGACTTACCTGTTCAGTGTTGGACCCTTATCCTAGATAAAGATAATAAGAGGTACAAATTTGTGATGTTTAGAATGATTTTGCATCTAGGATAAGGAGGGCCTTGGTATATGAACCACCTAGGATTCCCAAGGAAATCCATGAATTCTTAAGACCTAGGGAGCTAAGGCTAGATTTGAATTTGAGCCATAATTGGGGAGATTTGATTTTGTATCATGATAAGACAATTTTCAAGATATATGGTAGTGGTTTGGGACCATATATTCTTCCTGTAGATGTTCCTTTGAGAATAGGTTTCCTTGATATCATGAGGCAGTTGGGAGCTGCACAAGAAGTACATCTACTTGAATCAACAAGGAAGCGGTCATTCTTCTTGGAGTAGAAAGTATTTACAAATTACATTGTGACAAAAGGGATGGTGAAGGAACTAGAACATCTACTAACTCCTTATGAACTGATGATTGTGAGCCCGAGGAATCATGATCCTGAAGGCTTCATCAGTAAACTCAAAGCGGATAAGAAAATGGGTACCTTTGTACATGCTTTTGATTACCCTGAGGATATTATCAGGAATCTCTTCAACTTTGAGGAACAAGATGAAAGAAAAGAAAAATACCTAGCTTATGGAAAGATGGTGGAAGCTAAGAAGAAGAAGAATCCTCAATATGATCCTTAGCCAAATATACATGGTGATTTCAATAGGGCCATGTATGTTTTGGAAAATTTTGAGAATATTGTTGGTGTTTTGAGAGAGCAGTGAGAGATTCCTAATAAAGGAAAGGCCACGGTGGTTAAAGAAAGTGTTGAGGTGACATTAGAAGAAACACCTACATAGCAAACACCCAAACAGTTGAGGATTTATTCTAGGAGGAAGAAAATGGTGAGTGAGGAAAGAAGTTTAGTGGCCTCTGGCACCTCTGAAGAACCAAAGGAAAACTCTCCCAAGAGTGTAGTGCCAACTTCTCCTCCACAAGCCTCTTTACCTGTAATTGATATTGATTCACCTCTTGAAATTTTTGTCCCTCCTGATCAGCCACCTCAGAAGAAGCAAAGAACTGAAACAAAAGAAGTGCTTGATTATTCTAACACCAATGAAGATGATATCTTTGTAACCCCTAACGAAATGTAGATAGGGATGCCTCCTCATGAAGGAGCAGTTGCTTCAAGTTTAGGACAGAGTATCCTCAGACTAGGGAAGCTTGATATTTTTGGATTCAATACTGCAGATGACTTAAGGGTAGAGGCCAGCAGAGAATTTATGGAAGATGACTCATTCATTGAGACCTCTGCATTTAAAGACTTCTAGTGGAAATCCAATATTGCATATTATGCAGAGAAAGTGGCTATTGAAAGAATCTTGCACCCTGAATCCCCTGGAAGTGTCCTTCAAGCGAATGTAAGAAGCATTATGAAAGATGAGTTCAAAAGGATTAATGCCTAGTAGGGCAGAGAACTTGTAGAGAAGAGTGGTGTGTTGTTATTGCCAGGGTGGAATATTGTTGATGCTATTGTTCTAGATGCTATAAGAAGGGTTGAAATAGCTCTTGTACAAACATAAGAAGAACTAGAGATGGCCCTTCGAGGTTCAGCCTTCAACAAGGATTGGGATGCATTGGAAAAAATTTCATTGTCTTCAGCATCTAGGAAACCAATCCTGGCAAAGCCATCGGAGCTTAGTGGACAACTACTCATGAAAAGAGTTGCTGATACTCTAGCTTTGGAAGCTACAAAAATGGTTGTTAATGTTGCCAGGTTTACCCGATCAACTATGGAGGGCCTTACCTTGGAAAGAGATAATATTAGAGCTAAATATAGTGAACTCCTGAATGACTATGACAGTAGCCAACAGAAAGTGGCTACACTTGAAATTGAGCTGGCATTCTATAAACAAAGAGAGGAAGTGCAAAGAGAATGAGGTCTGCTTAGCTCAAGCCACCCATCTTCAGTTTCTCCAATGACATCTATGAAACACTCATTTCATAGCCTAGATCTAGCAATAGTACCATATAATTAGGGACAAGAATCAATTGCAAAGGAAGAAATAAGTAGACCAAGCTCTAGTTCATCTGACAGAGATTAGTTGCTTCTGCAAATCAAGGTGTATAAGAAGTTGCTAGAGAAAACTCAAGATACAATGTATGATAATATATCAAAGGTTGTCTACACTGCCTTAAAACATTTGAATGAGAAGATTTAGGAGAGACTCAATAGTGTGCATGACAACTATTCTTTGATGGTGCATGCAATGAGGTTGTCTCAAAAGGATAAACTGTTGGCTATACCAACCTTTAATAAATGGGTCCCAAGAGTTGAGAGATTGAAGTTTATTTTAGTGGGAGTTGGTTAGCATGACGATAAGTACCTTCTAGTGCTTCCAATTTATGACTTTGTGTGTGAGTTGAGCAAACAGAAGTTTTAGGGATATGCTACTCCATTAGAGTACACGATAATAGAGTTGATAGCTCAATATAATCACATTGATTTAGCATCACTACCATATATTGAGGTGGAAAATTATGAAGTGAAACCATTGCAGACATGGAAGAGGGAACCAGATGAGGTTATTGATTCCTAGTTTTCTGGAGGATTTCGATAGGGAATCCAATGTAGTTGTAACCAAGTATTCCCCTTACAGGAAGGCCATGGACAAAATAATGGATTTTGACTGGCCATTTGAGGAAGAGTACGAAGAATGGGGAAGGCTATATGTTGGCAAGATTGGTTTGTGAAACATATATTTGGTCATGTATTGTATAGGTCTGGCCTTAGAGATTACAAAGTTAAAACATATGTTTCGCAAAAACGTATCGGTTGTTGATTATGTAGGATGTTGATTGAGATGCTGACTCATCTATGGTCTACATCATTTTTTCATTTTTCTCAATGAATTGGACACGCTACTTTTGATATGTTTGTTTTTTAAAAGGAAAAGTTGCTCTCTATTGCAAATTTAAGTATTCTTTGTCTTATGTGTATTCCCTCCATTTTTGACGTTTGCAAATATAACTGAATATGGAATATACCTTCTAGCGGTCCAATTCGATATTAACATGTCTACACTTGGCCCGAGGCTTGTTTTTCTCCCTCATTCTATAAAGGGGAATTCAGAGCCATTTGTGTAGATCTTTTGTTGAAATTATGGAGCTACATTGAGAGAATTAGAAAAAACACAGAGCAGATATTTTTAGTCTTTATCTAATGTTTTGAGTCTAGAAATTAAATTTAGTTAAATGTATGGTTTTTGAGTATATTTGAATGATAATGGAGATTTTCTGAGTCTTTAGTCTCTCCCTTTGGTTGTGTATCAGAATCATTAATGGAAATATTGATCAATGAACATTTCATTAATTGTCATCATTTTCTACTTTGATGTGTGATCTGGTTCTAGCTCTTGTTCATAGAATGAGTTAAAATGCTTGAATTAGATCATGGGTTCTTATATGAAATCATTTGGATTTGATAAGTAGTCTTTAGTATTCAGTCATTGATTTGTGAATTGCAAGGTGATATCACTAGATCATATTTTCTCAGAATTAAACATGCCTTATGTTTCAATTTGCGTAGACTCCTAACCCATAGATAATGACACTAATCTTTAACTCATTTAACCTTTCTTTGGGGTTTAGTCCTTCAACGTAAGAGAAATATTTTAAAATAATCTTTGACCCGCTTGTTATTTGTTGTTGTTTTGCATTCTCATCTTAAGATGCATAATTAACTCAAAGAATTTATGCCTTTGTGATTGATTTCATCTTATTTGCAACAAATGAGAATCTATTTTCCTTGATTTACAATGTATGTGTAAATTGTTGAAATGAGTTATCTATTTGGCATTGTGGGAACACCCTCCCGGTTCTGGAAGAACCTGAAGTGTAGGAGATAAAGAAATATACTCTTTATCTCATTTGTTGGCCGCTCATCTGGTAGGTATTCAAGAATTGAGTTTGGTAGACTCATAGGTATTTGCTAAAGCCTGCTTGGTTCATTAAAATTAACCAACAAGCAGTAAGAGGGATTAGTGATCTCCTAGCCTTGAAAAGTATGGTAGATGAAAAGTGTCCTCAAATGAAACTTGGTGATTGATGGTTGGTTAAAGTAACTCAAGGAATTTAAATGTTAAGCGATAAATCATGGCACGATCAATCACCAACATTTAAAGATTTTTTTTATAATGGTTAGGTGGAAAATGGTGGAACTTCTAATTAGGATAATTTGATCGTGACATAGAAAATGAAATTGATTGTTGTAAGTAATCGAACAATATGTTTATTGATTGATTGGAAGAAGTGGATGACTTCATTAAAGCATAGATAATCATGAAATATGAAATAGGTTGATCAAGCATGAATGATGTCAAATGATAAGAACCCCAGGTTTGATTTATGTCAAGATAAAGAATGCAATGTATAAGGTTGGTGTGTGTTGAGGAATGAGTTATTGCGTATGAATTCAATGAGTACATAGTGTATTAGAAGAAGAGTGAAGAGAGGAGAGGAAATACTTATAAGGAAAAGAAAAGATTGAATAGTTGTAGATTGAGAGACCTATAACACCGAATTGGATTCATTTGAATCACTTGCAATAGGATTTGTTTCTCCACATACTTTCATTGTAAATCTAATTGGTTGGTGTCATCAGATAGCTAGGTTGGTGCTCAAATTAGGGAGTGGGTGCTTCCTTAGAGTTAGTGCTCTTAAATCAAGGGATTGGTGTCTCTTTAGGGTCAATTCCCTTAAACATTATACCTAGTGAGGTTCTATTGTGATGTTGGATTAGGATAGTAGATCCTAGTAGCATTTCTCACTGTGGTTTTTTCCATATTGAGTTTTCCATGTATACCCAGTATTATGAGTATTGGTGTTTGTGATCTCTATATATTTTATTAATTTTCATAACAAAGGTTAAAAGAATTTTTTTTAATTGATCTACCGATTCACCCCTTACCCTTAGTAGATAGTTGTGTTCCAATAATTGGTATCAAAGATCAAGTTCCTTTGAGAAGCTTAATGAACTCGAGTAGATCTTGGATAGTGAACATAAGATGGCTAGTCAAGAAGGTTCTTCCTCAAACAAAGCACCTCTCTTTAATGGATCAAACTATGCTTTTGGAGCATCAAAATACAAGCATATTTAGGGTATGATGTATGGATGACTATAGTAATTGCATATGTTATTCTTGCTACACCATCCACTAATTAGGCTGATAAGAAAGCATACGAGAATAAAGCCAAGGAAAAAATGCTATTCTTTATGGATTTTCCAACTCGAAGTTTGTAAAAGTAATGAACTACCAAATAGCCCATGGGATTCGTGTCAAATCAAAGAGCATATATGAAGGTGATGAAAGGTAAAGCAAGCCAAGATACAAACATACAAAGGTAAGTTTGAAATCCTTAAGATGAATGAAGAAGAGAAAATTGCAGACTACCTCCTCAGGGTAGATGAAATAGTTAATACAATTAGAGGCCTTGGAGAAGAGATGAAAAAATATGTCATTGTCAAAAAGGTCCTAAGATCCCTACCATCTAGGTATGACTCTAGAATTTCTGCAATAGAGGAAGAAAGAGATGTAAAAAATCTTATTGTTGATTAGTTGCATGGCACCTTCACTACCTATGAGATGAGAACAGGAGACACTGATAACTCCAAGAGAGAAGTAGCATTCAAAGCAGCCAATAAGGAAAAGTTATTGAAAGTATAAGTAAGTTTGGTTGCATTGTCATTGATGTTTTCATTGATGTCAACACATTACAGGTTGTTTCAGGTTGTGCTTGTATAGTTGAGATGTTGTTGAGATGTCGTGAGTACATGGAGCTATCTTTATGATGTTGTGAATGTGCTGAAATGATGAGTTACCAAGTGCTTTCAAGAAAATTAATAAATAGTGAAGATTGAATTGTGTGTGTGTTCAAAATGTGCTCTGGTTTGTGCTCCACATTTCTTCTATGTTGATCCTATGCTTGTGCAGATCTGAAGTATTATTTATTAGCATCTATTGGTGATATCTCCTAGATTGTAGCTTCTGGTTTGATGGAAAGTGTAAGTTGTGTTCACCAGTGTGTGAACCGGTTTGGCAGATTTGTTTATCTGTGAACTGGGAGAAATGTTTATTGTCTACAGTTCTCTACTGAGTTGTTTCTGGTCTTGCAAATCTGGTAGAAGGTTTGTTAAGGTGATATCTATATTTTGGAAAAGTTTTTCATGGTTTGGTGCAGCCTGGTTGGACTAGTGAGAAGTGTTTTGAGTTTGAAGTTTGTTGTAGTTGATGTGGATGAATTTGATGATATCTAAGATTTGTTTCATTGTGTGGTGAAGTGTGTTGTGTGGTCCACATGATTATCTTATTTATGTGGAAGCGTGTACTTCAAATATCATTTATGTTTCATTAGGTTTGTCTGCCCTAGTGTTTACACTTCATATGAAGGATAAGTATTATCTCAGGAAGTGTGTGATTGATACAAGATATTTTTTTGGGTCATAGTTAAGTATTGGTTTGGTTCACTCTCATTCCTTTCCACCATAGGATGTTAAGTTGCTGAACTAATTTTAATTTTTAAAATGAAGCATGTATAGCCAAACTTGGAGAAAGTTTCTAAGGTTGAAGTTGGTATAAATGCAAGTCAATATGTGAAGGAATAAATCATACAAAGTAACGAAGTAAGCCACAAGTGTGAGAAGCAAAGTTGTGCAAAAGTTAGTTGAGGTAGCAGTACCTTAAAGTGTTAGATTCTTGAAAGCAGTGAGCTGATGGTTTCTACAATCTCTTGATCAAGGTTGTGGATGTGTGTAATGTTTTGTGGTGGATCTTTCTATTATCTTTTGTATTTGTAGGTAGTGAGCCTCCTTTTGGACACTGAGTCCTATTTGTAGGAAGTGAGCCTTTGTATCTAGACAGTGAGTCCTTTTGGGAAGTGATCCCTTGGTAGTGAGCCTCTTGTATTTGGTTTTTCAATTACTTTATATTGTGAGCTAATCCTCACAACACTTTTTCCCTTATTGGGTTTTCCATGTAAAATCTGGTGTTAAATCTAGTGTTATTTGTGTTGATAATGCTTTATGTTATCTGCATTTCATGTTCATACTTAATAATAGAATTGAGTGGTGTGAATTTGTTGTATAGGAGTGAATTTGCACCCCATGTGTAAATTCCCCCCATTTCCCTCTCCACTTTAAAAGACCAAGTTTGGAGGCTTAATTCAACCTAAGCCCGCTGATTGCATCCCACTTGGAACTTGTCTTGAGTGTCGGTGGTGGTGTTTATATTGGGGACACTTGCGCAGTGTGCAAACATCCACACGACATGCTTATGTCCCTGGCAGATTCCTATGGTTGAACCTGTAGAGGTGTTATACTTCTCATTGGGAGTTAAGTTGTAACACCCCCTTCAGATGATCAACCCAAATATGGTTGTTTCTCTCATTCCTTCTTCAAATTCATTCCTTCAACATGCATTCTAACTCTTCACTCCATTCACAAGCTCACTTCACGCTCTTGTATTCACTCCCAAGCTTTCAAGTAGCATACTAGCAACTCATTGTAGCAAACACAACACTCCATCTTTGGTAGAACAAGTTGGGAATGAAACACCATTGTAGCAGAGGATTGAGTACTCTCATTTTCTCCCCCAAGCAACCTTGAGTGCTCTTGGTGGAGGTGGTAAGATTCCCTTTCTTTCGTTCTATCACTTGGTTCAGTTAGCACTTTACTATTTTGCAGTGCTTTTGTGCTTTTCACTACATTACCTTCTTTATCTTGTTTCCTTGGCTATCAGTGGAGGTGGAAACACCTAAAAAGGGGTCTAACTGAGGTAGGCCCCTATACAACCACCCAACATTTCCCTCTCTTTCTATGTGTAGGAGTATGTGCTTTCGAGGAGCCAGTTAGCAATAGAATTGCTTGGTGAGATCATTCTTACCCTTTTCACTCTTTCGTTTCTGCTTCATAGTATTAGGGAATACTTTATTTACTTAATCGCATCATTCTAGCCCTTTAATTAGTTAACTAGGTGATTAGCTAGTTTTTCTAGGTTTAACCTCATCTTCACTGTTGTTTGGCCATACAAATGCGAATGCACTTTAGAGATGCCAACACATTGTGTTGTCATCCAAAGACTACACTTTCATCCTTGGGTAGAGAGCTTCCCGAGGCATAGTGTTGGACGTAAAAATCAACTCACCTAGCCCCACTTTGAAACTCAAGATTTCAGAGTGGTTGTAGGACTCTATAGTCCTCATCATTCTCATCCTCATATCCTAAACATCCTATTTATTTGAGGTAAGTTAGGGCAGCCTCTCATGTATTTTCCCTCTGTGACCTGGGATCTTGCATGTGGTGGTTCCTCTCTCTTACATTTTTGGTGAACCTGAAGTGAACCATTTTGGTTCCATTTTTGTAATATAGATAGTTCCTTTCCTCGTACTCTAAGAGTGTTGTAGGTGAGAGTTTTGTAAGGCTATTTCCTTACAACCTAACCTGTGACCCCTAGTTGGCATAGTTGGAAGGTTCCAAAGGTATTGCATGACGAAACCTTAGTTGGGTCATTTTCTTATCCTTTTACCTTTAGGGACTCTATGGAAGTGTTTTCTAGTATGTGTTACAACCTCCTTCATGCATCAATCTATCCCCTCTATGTAGCCTATGGATAGTAGTACTAGCATAACCTTTACTTCACATGACCCATTGATGGGTTTCAACAAAGAACCATCTCCTCTTTATATTCCCACATGGATCAATGGGAACATTGTATCAGGTGTTCTCATTGACCCAACATCACAAGTAAACATAATCATTGAGGATATTATGCTGATAAATTTTTTACATAAAGATGGGTATGATGCACCCGTGAGTACTATCTGCACACATGATAGGCTTTTCGTGCCCCGTTTAGGCAGCATTGTCCTGTCGATCCTAGTGGGACCTAAATCTGTGAATCTCTTGTTTGACATCATCCCTAGGTTCAAATTATTTAGGGTGAAATTGGGTGTCCCTTGGTTGGTAGAAATGAACGTGGTACCCTCTGTTGTGCATAAGTGTCTAAAATTTATCCACGGAGGTTCTGTACACATAATCCATGACACTGATTATAGACCACTAATTGCATGTGGCATCTACTCCTTGGACTACTCTTGGCCTACGCCCATTGGTCCTCTCCCACCTAGGACAAACCTCTTGCACCAAACTTATCAAAACTATAAGAAAGGGCGTCTAAGGTTGAAAGTTAAATACCATCCTTCACCTTATGCTATTTCACATAGGGTTGGCTTAAAGGCTAATAGCGATACCACCGAGGCTCGAAAGAAGGAAGGAGAGAAGCAGTCCCATGATCCTCCTTCCTCTTCCCTTGGTTAGTCTAGCACTTCTTCTCACTCTATTGTGGTACCATTGGGTTCTTCTCCTCATATGCAAGAGAATCCTATGGTGCCCACTTGGCGAAAGCTTAAGTGTCTCGCATTCGAGCTTCATGTTCTGCCGATAGAACCTAGGCCTGTTCAGTATGATAAGAAGAAGATCACCCAAGGAGAGTCCTCTTTGTCTCAACCTCCGTGGCCTCCTACTACCCCTTCTCCCAAGGTAGCAAGCAGGAAGAGGCCCACTGTTGAGGCCCTTGAACTGACTCCTCCTACTGTCCTATAGCCCATCTCTCTTGCTCCCATTCAAGAATCTGTTCCTCCACCAAAAATAGCCATTGTGGATGTTCCTATGGTTGAGCAAGAGCCTTCTACTCCTTTGCAACCTCTGGCCTCCAGCTCCAAGAGCCAAAGAAATCACCTTGTGCGTGAATGAAAGTGTTGGCGAAAAGCCCTCTTAATTGAGTAGGCCACCTCGCAAAGAGGGGAGAAAGAGACAACCACCCCTACTTCAGGGCCTCCTACAGTGTTTCCCTCTTCCCTCCCTTATGCTTCTCTCCAGTCTGGTCCTGTGCTATTTCTTTCTTCTGTTATGAGTGCAAATGCACCTAACCCCAAGGAGGTATAGATGTTCATCGCTCCTTCGGTGGAGCCACCTTTGTTGATGTCCATTCTAAATATTTAGCCTTTTCCAAAGCCCATGGATATAGTTAATACCTCAGTTGTATCCACTATGGTGCTTTCCTCCTCTTCCTCTACAGCTCTAGCTTCGTCTATGGGGAGTTCATCTCCTCCAATGAAGAAAGAGGTGGGGAGTGGTCCTTCCAGCAATGAAGGGTGTAAGAGGATCCCACCTTCTTCACAAGGTGGTCATGTGTTGACTTGTTTTTCCCTAGTGAAAAAACCAATCCCGACTTCCCCTGAGTTAGTCATCGCTCTTGAGCACTCGGCAAGCTTAGCTATGAATCTTAGGCTCAACCTACTTTATCCATTGAAGTTAGACATGATGCTCCTATGGGTTGCATGTTTAACTTTTTGGATGAAGTTCTAGCCTTGTTAGCGATCTTTATGAAATTGCTAACTTTGATCCCACAAGAGCTCAGTGGAGAGGACCTTGATGGGTCCTCTTCCTTAGCCTTTGTTGCAAGAGGACTGAACACCCCTCCTCTTAATATCCCTCCATTGTAGGCTCATCCTCCTTCCCCCTACAATGACCTAGAGTGGAAAGTGGATGACCTCTTTGTTCATCAATGTTAGGAGGAGGCCTCTTCTTGTTCTTATGTGTGTGTGTGTTTTGTGATGTGTTCCCCTATGATTGTGTTACGTGTACCTGGATGACCCTCATCACCCCTGTTGGTTCTTGGATACAAGCATGATTTTTTTTTCATAAACCTTCTTCTATTTGTATCATCATTCTTCCATGTTTGTGCTTTATTTTTGATAAATTGGGGATGATGCAAAGCATTGGGGGCATTTAGGCTTCCCTTCCATGTTGACCCAATTTTTTATTTTTAGTTTGTCTTCTCATGCATTTCTTCCTTATCTGGTTGGGGATTGATGATCTTTCACCTTGCACTGCGATTACCTATTATTTATATGAGCTCAAACAAATCTAATCCCGCTAAACCAGATCCCCCTATGCCCTTTGTTTGTATTTTTCTATTTTTATTTCTCTTTATCTTTCTCTTTTCTTTGCTTAAGTTGTCCCTCTCATGTGTGACAACTTTCTTTCTTCAACATTTCAATTTTCAGAAGACACATTCATTGCCAACGAATCTTTTCTTGAAAATCCTCGCAAGCCTTTCTTTGAAATCGTATTATCAACTCGAAACCCTAACATAATGTGTTTCCTTCATCACGGGTTCATAAATAAAGGACATGAACCTTCCCCCTGAAGCGGGAACAACTATAATCTTCCCCTCACATGGGGACATATTCTTCCTTTCTAATTCCTTGATGAAGTGAACATCTTTCAAAAGGCTTCCTTGATGAAGGATCAATTTGAGAGAAATAACATCTACTTCCAAATTGCACATCCCTTGAATGGACCCTCTCTTCATCGTAGGTTCCCAAGGGACCCCTTCAAAAAATTTCAAAATTATCGATAGCCTATGCAACTATCTACTCACTTGCCTACATTGCTGCTTTCTGACTCTACTAAGTCCATTTTCCTTTGATCCTCCTTCATGCAAGAGATCTTGGGGGTGGCTCCCCTATAGGACTGAGACCTTGTAGGATGCTTTATTGGGTTTCATCCATGGGAGAGATCTTGGGGGCTACCATCCCTATGGGACTGAGAGCCCATAAGGTATTTCCTTTGGTGTTCTTCATACTTGAGTTCATGGATAATACCTTCCCTATGGGACTGAGGGCCTGTAGGGAACTTCGTTAGGTGTTCTTCATGCTTGAGTTTGTGGAGAATACCTTATCTATGGGACTGAGAGCTTATGGGGCACTTCCTTTGGTGTTCTTCATGCTCGAGTTCATGGAGAATACCTTCCCTATAGGATCAAGAACCTGTAGGGGTCTTCCTTTGGGTCTCCTACATGCTAGAGTATTTGGGGGATGCCTTCCTTTTAGGATCGATAACCTATAAGGTGCTTGCTTCATGGGGTATCCTCCATGCTAGAGTTTTTTGGGGGACACCTTCCTTACAGGATTGAGAACCTATAAGGTGCTTTCTCTTTTCAACTTCATAATTTTGAGCAACTATGGGGTCTTTTGCTTGCCCTGCCCCTTTAGTTACGCCAGGCCGAGCTCTGCTTCCTCGATGGTTCAGGTATACCTTTATAACCTTACACTCTTCTTAATCTACTTTACCAAGCACTCATTAGCATTCATACTCACTAAAGTGGGGGAAAAATGTATAGGAGTGAATTTGCACCCCATGTGTAAATTCTCCCTTTTTCCCTCTCCACTTTAGAAAACCAAGTTCGGAGGCCTAATTCCACCTAAGCCCAATGCTTGTATCCCACTTGGCACCTGTCTTGAGTGTCGGTGGAGGAATTTCTATAGTGGAAACCCATGCAATGTGCATAAATCCGCTTGGCGTGCTTACGTCCCTGGCAGATTCATGCGGCTAAACTTGCAGAGGGGTTACACTTCTCATTGGGAATCAAGTTGAAATGCCCCCTTTGGCCAACCGACCCAAATATGGTTATTTCTCTCATTCCTTCAAATTCATTCCTTCAACATGCATTCTAACTCTTCACTCCATTCACAAGCTCACTTCACACTCTTCCATTCACTCCCAAGCTTTCAAGCACCATACTAACACCTCATTGTAGCAAACACAACACTCCATCTTTGGTAGAACAAGCTGGGAATGAAACACAATTGTAGTAGAGGCTCGAGTATTCTCATTTTCTCCCCCAAGCAGCCTTGAGTTCTCTTGGTGGAGGTGGTAAGCTTCCCTTTCTTTCCTTCTATCACTTGGTTCAGTTAGCACTTTACTATTTTGTAGTGTTTTTGTGCTTTTCATTACATTACTTTCTTTCTCTCGTTTCCTTGGTTATCTATGGAGGTGGAAACACCTAAACGAGGGTCTGACTAAGGAAGGCCCCTATACAACCACCTAACATTTCCCTCTCTTTCTATGTGTAGGAGTATGTGCTTTTGAGGAGCTAGCTCACGACTAAATTTCTTGGTGAGATTATTCTTGCCCTTTTCACTCTTTCCTTTCTGCTTCATAGTATTATGGAATACTTTATTTACTTAATTGCATCATTTTGGCCCTTTAGTTAGTTAGTTGGGTCGTTAGCTAGTTTTTCAAGGTTTGACCTCATCTTCACTATTGTCTGGTCATATGGATGCCTGGGCACTTTATAGATGTCAATGTTGCGCTATTGTCCAGATACCACACTTTTGTCCTCAGGTAGAGAGCTTCTTGAGGTGTAGTGTTGGACTTGAAAATCAACTCGCCTAGCCCCACTTTGAAACTTAGGATTGCATAGTGGTTGCTGGACTCTATAATCCTCATCATTCTTATCCTAATACCCTAAACATCCTATTTAGCTGAGGTAAGTTAGGGAAGCCTCTCACATCTTGGCCCTCCGTGACCTGGGATCTTGCACATGGTGGTCCCCCTCTCTTATAGTTGTTAAGTATTTGAATTTGGTGACAACTGATTCAGTGCCCCCTCTCAGTTGTCTCGCGCCCTTCAAAAATTGGTATCAGAACTTTGATTCCTTGGTGAAGAGCTTAAGTAACTGCTTAAGATAGATCTGATGGCACATAATTTGGCGATCTCTATGTTTAATGTATCTAACTATAGTGACTAGAAAGTGTAGATGATATGTTACATAATCTCTCTTGGTTACAAGACCTGTAAGGTTGTTGAGATAAAATATGTTGAGCCAACAAGTGGACTTTCTTCTGCTAATGAGATTTCTGCACAAGAGGAAAATGAGAAAGCAAGGTGTACTATTTATAGTGCTTTCTCTAAGATTGAGTGAACAAAGGCTATTTATTTGGGTACTACGTATGAATTTTGGAAAAAGTTGGAAGATCTCCATGAAGGAAATGATAGAGTGAAATTGACAAAGAAGCTAACAACAAAACACATATATGAAAATTTTAAAATGGAAGAAGGTGAAGATATTGCAAGCTATTTCTAGAGGGTTGATCTTGTAGCAAATGAAGTTAGGAATCAAGGGGGCACTCTGAGAAATGAAGATATTATAGAGAAGATCCTAATGACCTTACAAGAGTATTACAGTGATAAGGTCTTAGTTATTGAGGAAATGTATGATCCTAAGATGTATACTAAAGAATAGCTATTTTGGAACCTTGACTGCAATTGAGTTGAGGAAGTTTTGAAAGAAAGAGGAGAAGACAGAATCAACCTTTAAAGCTACAAAGATAGAAAATGATCTGGAGGATGATAGTTTAGATGAGTTGAAAGAAAATTTTACAAGGAAGCTGAAGTAAGGTACTAGTAAGTATAAAGGTATGCTACTTTTTAAATGTTTCAGTTGTAGAAATATTGGTTATTATGCTTCAAGATTTCCAAATGGAGTTGTACATAAGAAGAACAGGGATCATAAAGACATAAAAGATAATGTTAGAAACCAAGATCGGATTTGAAAATCAAAAAGACCTTCCACATAAGAGAAAATCAAAAAAGGCATAGAGGTTGCAAAAGAATGTGCAACATAATATTATTTGAGAATTCAATAATTACAAGATAATGATTTGCTTTATAAAAGCAAAGATGCATAACCCTAATCTTATCTTGAGAAACAAGATAAGGATAAAACCTATAACTTAGGAATTAAATAAACCTAAGTAAACTTATGCAAATGTGTAATTAAATATTAATTACACCAACACCCCCCCCCCATAAATGCAACTTAGGGAGAAGCAAAATTATTATGCAAAGATGAGTCCCGACAACAAGGCCTGATCAGGTACTCATTTACAAATGCAATGATGAGGTAGAGAAGGAAAACCCAGTGGGACAAAACCCCCCTACAATGAGATGACTGCTGCAAAGAAGCACTAGAAGAACACTGTGGAGTAACACTGGAACCGCAATCTGACAAGCAAGGAAAGATAATTTTGTCTACAACTGAAACCAAAACCAGAATCATGATAATGTGATAATAGACCTGATACCACGGAACACTAGAAAAACTCACAAACTGGAACAACCCTAGAATCTATGAAGCAACGGTAGATGAGATGATGATAGAATATGGAAACCGTGTATCTCGATGCCAATGCCAAACTGTGATTGAAATTCTTCCATGGGAAGGAGTACCATGAAGACTCTGGAACAATAACCATAAAAGCATGGCCCTGAAACTGAGAAGAATCTGAACCAATGAGGATCAAGAAACATAATATCTCAACTAGAGTGTGAACCAATGAATCCGATATGTGTCAAGAAATAGCAAAAAATGTGGCCAAAAGAAACTAGGAGACTAGATAACCCATACAAGTTTCCATCAAAACAAAATGGATATGGAGATCAAAGTGCATGCACACTCTAATCAGATTTATTATGCAAGAAACCCCCCTGAATGGAACTTTATCTCAGTTCGTTTATTACAATAACCCAACGATTGTAAAAGGAGAGCACCCTAAACATGCATAAATAGAAAATAACATGATGTGGCACTGAAATGAAGTACAAATATTCAAGTTTCACCTTTCCAACTGCCAAAATATCTAAGTAATATCCAAAACACCCATTGGGAAAAATATGGAATAATGAAAAACTTGGGACATATACAAAAAAAAGTGCATGGACAGCAAGACAAAACTCCTCAATACCTTTCCAATGCCTCAAAGAAGACGAAAAACAAAGATCATGGCAAAAAGTTATGAGCTCGGAAGTCCAAAATAAGCATCTGACTTCAAACAGAAAAAAAATTATATAAATAGAAAAATTATGAAAAATAACCTACACCACTAGAAAGTTCTCAGAACCAGCTTTTCGGCGATATCTCGTTTTCCCGATTTCGATACCGTATGCCCAGGTTATGACCAAAAGAAAAAAACTGCTCCTTTAGGAAAAAGCAAAGCTAGGAGGGGTAAAGAGGGTCGTACGGCCGGGTGACGTCATGCTAACGTCAGCACATCTGGAAAAAAATTTGATGGCCATTTGGCCATCGGAGCAAAAATTTTCCTCCTGCCGGAAAAAAAAAATTCGTCGACGGAATATTCTTGCATGGCCGAAATATTTTGCAGAGGGCGTCGGAATATGCTCTGCGCAAATGGAATATGCTATAGTCTGCCAGTATATTCTTTAGCCGGCTGGGAATATTCCGTCGTAGGTGGCTGGCCCGGGTCAGATCACAAGGCTCCTGGTCATACATATGACTGCGGCGGGGCTAAAGGGGCCCGCGGGGGCGGAGCGAAGGGCCCCCGGTCTGCCATGTGATTGGGGGCAGAGCGGAGGGAGCTGCGGGAGCCTGGTGGTGAATGGGGTGGCTTTGCTGGCGGCGGTGGCGGAGTGGTGGCCACCCAGTGGCCGCCCAGCGATGGAATCCATTAAAAATGTGAGGGCTGACCCGAATCCCAAAACAACACATTTTATAAAAAAAATCTGATTTTCGTGCATCGAAAGGCGTGCTGGGGAGGTCGTACGCCCCCCCAGGAAATTTATTTTTGCCTTCCATACCAACTGCTCAGAAATTGACAAAACGAGGGGTGATCTTAGGGTTTTTGGCCACTGTGAATGCAATGGTGACCTCCATTTTTGATCAAACTACTCCAAAAAATTGGTTGCCCCCAGAGCTTGGAAAAAAAATCTGAGCTTGAAACCCTCATAGATCTGGCAAATGATGACCAAAATCTGCAAAACAAAAGTCAATCTTGACTTTTTCCAGTGCTCTGAATCCAATGGTGAAGCCTGATCTGATCCAAAAGGCCTCATGAATAAGCTCAAGGCATGATACCCTTGAGGAATCCCAAATGAACCCTACAATGATTTTCTCAAAAATATGAGAAGGGGTTGCAAATCAAGGCTCTGATACCATGTTAGAAACCAAGGTCAAATTTGCAAACCGAAAAGACCTTCCATAGAAGAGAAAATCAGAAAAAGCAGAGAGGTTGCAAAAGAATGTGCAACATAATATTATTCGAGAGTTCAATAATTACAAGATAATGATTTTCTTTATAAAAGAAAAGATGCATAACCCTAATCTTAACTTGAGCAACAAGATACAGATAAAACCTATAACTTAGGAATTAAATAAGCCTAAGTAAACTTATTCAAATGTGTAATTAAATATTAATTACACCAATAGATAATAAGTACAAGAAGTTGTATTATGCTAAAGAAGATGTCAGAATCTCAAATGATGAATCTAATTTTTAGGATAATGATGATGAATTCTTATTTCTAGCTTTAGAGAATAAATCTGTGTCTGCTAACTTTGGAAGATGTGCAACAGAAAATGGTCTAGAAAACAAGAAGGAAATGAAAGGTACTCTGGTGACTACATTTAATGCTAGACAAGATGAAGACTATTGGGTGATTGATAGTGGCTGCTCTAATCACATGACTGGAGATAAAAGTAATTTCACTAAACTTGAAAATTATGATGGTGGTTTAGTCATGTTTGGAGATGATTCTGGAGCAAATATTGTTGGGAAAGGATCAATTAGTTTTGATGGGAAACATAGTATGGATGATGTCTATTATGTTAAGAGCTTAAGGCATAATCTTTTGAGTGTTGGTCAAATGTGTATTAAAGGATTCAAGCTTGTTTTTAAGGATAACACTTGTGAGATCATGAAAGGGTCTGAAACTGTGGTTGCTATAGGGAGAAAAACATATAGTAACATCTATTAGATTAAGGATGTTGATGGTTAGTGCTTTGTATCTCAAGTTAATGAAAGTTGGTTATGGAACCAAATGATGGAACATGTAAAATTTGACAGCTTGATCAAGATCAGTTCAAGAGAGGTTGTCTGAGATCTGCCTAAGATTACAAAGCCTAATACTATGTGCAAGAGTTGTCAATTAGGAAAGTGAACAAGAAAAAGTTTTAAAGGAAAGGAGATATCTACTACTAGAATGTTGGAACTGGTTCATGCTGACCTCTATGGCCCTACAAGAACAAAAATTCTTAATGGTGACAAGTACTTCATGCTTTTGATTGATGATTATTCAAGAATGACATGGGTTACATTTCATAGGGAGAAAACCTAGGCTTTGAATAGATTAAAAGTGTTCAAGGAAAGAGTAGAGAATTAAGTGAACCTGGGGATTAAATGCTTAAGGTTTGATAGAGGTGGAGAATTCAATTCTAGTGAGTTTAATACATTTTGTGAAGAGCATGGCATAAAGAGATAATTTTTCTACTCCTAGAACTCCTCGGTAGAATGGAGTTGTTGAGATAAAGAACTGGACTATGTAGGAGGCTACTAGAACTATGATGAAAGAAGAAAATGTACCTAATGTATACTGAAGAGAGGCAATCCACACTACTATTTACATCCTTAATTGAGTTTAGATCAAAGGTAATAGCACTAAGAATCCTTATGAGTTGTGGACTAGTAAGATTCCTACTGTAAATTACTTTAACGTGTTTGGAAGCAAATGTTACATTAAAAGAGATGATGAGAACCTTGGGAAGTTTTATGCTAGATATGATGAAGGAATTCTTCTTGGGTATTCAACTACTAGCAAAGCATACAAATGCTTCAATAAAAGATTGAGAAAAATTGTTGAGAGTACAAATGAGAAGGTTGATGAAGAAGTGCATAGACCAGTTGAGATAAGTGAAATTGAACTTGATGAGCCTGTATGTGAAATAATACCAAAAGAAAATAAAGAGGAAGAAGAAGAATAGAGGGAAGAAGAAGAAGAAACCCTAAAACCTACTTCTAAGACTCCCAAGTATGTAAAGAGGAATCATCCTAAAGAATAGATTATTGGAGATAAGAGTGAAGGTGTGAAGACAAGAAGCAAAGTAGTGGCTGAGGTAAATTTGTGCTTACTTTCAAATATAGAACCTAAGTTTGTGAATGAAGCATGCAAAGATGAGAACTAGGTTAGAGTTATGAAAGAAGAGTTGTAGCAAATAGAAAAGAATAACAATGTAATTGGAACTAAGTTGGTGTTCAAGAATAAGCTAAATGAGAATGGTGAAGTTGTGAGAAACAACAAAAGACTTTTATGTAAAGGATATTCACAAGTTCTAGGAATAGAATTTGAGGAGACATTTGCACCAATGGCAAGAATGGAAGCTATTTAGATATTTTTCGCATTTTTTGCTCATAAATATTTCAAAGTATATAAAATGGATGTCAAATCTACATTTCTAAATGGAGAAGTGGAAGAAGTATAAATGGAGCAACCAGAGGGATTTCAATTATTAGATAAACTAGATATGGTCTTTAAATTGAAAAAGGCATTGTATGGACTCAAATAGGCCCCAAGAGCATCATATGCAAGATTTGATAGATATCTGACATAGAAAGGATTCAACAAAGGCTCCATTGACAACAATCTTTATTTCAAGGTTGAAGGTAAAAAAACATTGATAGTAGTTGTGTATGTTGATGATATCATCTTTGGACAAAATGAAGGTATGTGTAAAAGATTTATAGAGGAGATGTAAAAGGAGTTTGAGATTTCTATGATTGGTGAGTTGAATTTCTTCCTTGGACTGTGTTCAAACTGTAAAATTTTTAAAATTTTATGTCTATCTATACCCATAAGTTTCCTAAGAAGTCCACACCATGAGTACAAGAATCCACTTTGCATAACTTTTTTGTCCATGCTTTGGTTTTTTTTAGTCATTTTGTCCCATAGAATTCACCTAACCCTAAGCATTTGAGTGCATAATTCATATTGGTGTAACATGATACGGTTCTACTCAATCCATAAAGCATTTTATACTAACATACATCTTTTTGTAGTCTATCAGCCAAAGATCAGGATTATCTTACTAATAAAATTTCATTTGGTAATACACATCGGGCAGACATAGTTTGGAGTCTCTGCAAAAGAAAGACTCTATCAGTAAGACAGTACTCATCAGGATAAGTCATATCGAGCCATCATGTTTCTTACTGATTGAAGCACAAAGAACTATCAGCGACACTTAAGTCATCGGTGTAACATCCCGCAACATTCGTCAAGTCTTGCCGATAAAGCAATGGTTGATTCCGTCGATATCATCAGAATGAGTTCATAGAGTCTTTCTGATTCCTTATGTCACACCGACGGGATTACATTAGTAAGGAATTAGAGAAATGTCTAGAGAGAATATTCATTAGCGATAGGACTTCATCGCTGAGAGTCATAGTGATACACTTAAGACCAAAAGGATAACTGTCAGGAAAACTCATAACATCAGTATAACTACAAAACAACTCGGTGATAGAAGCGAAGATATAGATAGGCTATCAGTGAGACTCAGAATATTGGTGAGACTATAGGACATCAAAGAGATATATAGTTTATGATAGTCGGAGAGACTCAAGGTGTTGGAAGAACTACATGATGTCTTTGTGGGTGTCTGATGAACATTAGTAAAAGCCGAAATAAATGGATCACCTAGGATTTGAATATGAATGGATGTGACTTTTCATGTGGTGAATATATAAATACCCATTTTTGACAGCGAATGAGAGAGAGCAATGAGGGAATAGAATATACAGTAGAACTCAATGTCTTACATTTTTGAGACTATGATGCATGTATAAAATTATGGAGATATCAATGGAAGTCAATTGATTTGGTGGCATTTTGTCTAGTTTCAATTGTTTGTTGTGTTAATTTAAAGTATTGTTGAAGTTGTCTCCAAGGTTAATGTTTTTTAATTATTTAAACTGACATATCAAGGATATTTTTTAGTTTATCAATGCACACTTGTTGTATCTATATGGTTTGATTAATTGGTTCTTTCAAGGAAAGGTTAAATCCTTTTAATCAATCATAGTAATTAGGAAATCTCATTTGGATCACTAAGAAGAACTTGGTAATCACATTTTTGCATGTTTATACAAGTTATAAACTTAAACCTATATGCCAAAAAAATTGAGTATTTTCCAGAAAGAAGTTATTCATTTCAGATTTTCATTTGACTCCGTGCACCCAATAAGGCACTAGTCTCTACCATTTCATTGTTTGTTTCATTTATTTTATCATATGAACATATTAGATTCTAGCCTTGATATTGCTTATATAATTTATACCAAAATAAAACTCATTTATCCACTCCCATTTGCCAGTGTGGGTAAATTACTTTAGGAAATAAACAGGAGTCAAGTCTTCTTCACTATTGTAGGTATACCCACTTAGGTCTAGCATCACCTAAAGAGAAGAAGGTTCAAATTATTTGGCCTTGTTTGTTACCCTAAAACATATCGAGAGATTGGAAACCTCTTGAGGCATTTCGCCTGCGTTTTTGAGAGCTAACAAATTGGCGACTCTGTTGGGGAGTCAACTCAGATTCATGGCTTTAGTCATAGAGTCAAAAATCCTGTATAGACTCTGCTGGGAATAAGAAACAACAAAACACTTTCTCACTTTTAAGAAGGTGAGTGACGACTCTGACAGGAACATTGCATCAATTTAATATGAATGGTAGAAGATCCCAATACAAAGGAGGTCCCATTGGCAATGGTAAGTGGCCACATAAAGATGATAAGGGTAAGAAGATATATGATGACACATGCATGACAAACAAAGAAAAAAAATCAAGACCACATTGTAAGACATATGACTATTATGATACATGGAGAGATAGTTCAGGAGGAGAACGTTGTACCCCTGAAGAAAAAATAAATCCTTTTTATAATCCTTAGACACAAGCAGAATTCGATGCTAAATTTGAAGCTGAAAGAATCATATATGAACAAGAAAATGATCAGAGAATGGAGGGTAACCAGAATGAGTTGATTAATAATGTAACCCCTCAAGAAAATTATGAGTTCTTAAATCATGAAGAAATAGAAACACGGTTGGAGTTTCACAAACAAGGAGTAGAGCATGAACAAAAGAAGATCCAAATGATAAAGGTAGTCCAAGAATTCAAATTGCAGAAAGCCCAAATTGATGCTTAGATAGCTAGTCTTTCAAAGTATATAGTGCCTCATAGGAAAGGAAATAATAGTGCAAGTCCTTCAAATCTATCAAAGGCTCCTCAAAATCAGATGGGAAATCAATAAAAGCAGCCAAACCATTCACCACATATTTCCTCACAATATACAAATACTAAACCACCTCATGGTCAACATTATGTGCCACATCCTCATACACAATTCAATAATCCATTGTACCAATATTAGCACCCACCTAACCCTCCCCCTCAGCAATACACAACAATGATCAGACAGTTTGATTTAACAGGTTTTCAATTATATCCTTACCTTATGGATGGCAGTTGGAGAAGTCTTGTTCCTAAGTTTACAGGTAGTAGTACAATTACAGTTGAAGATCATTTGAGGAATTTTAATGCTTTTATCCAAGATTTGGATATACCATATGAAGATTTACATACGAGTTTGTTCATGATAACACTCACCGAAGAAGCTAGGGATTGGTTCAATAGCTTGCCAACAGCTTCTATTGATTCTATCCAAGAGTTTTAGGATCAATTTCTTGAACAGTATGGAAATCCATGTGCACCAGGTCCTTCTTTACATGAATTAGTACAGATTCAAAAAAATTAGAATGAGTCAATTTATGATTTTAACTGGAGATTCAACAAATTACAGAATAAGACATCACCTCGGTCAAAGTTGCCAGACTTTGCAGCATTGAGTATTATTTGAATGCATTCGATCCAAAAACATGGTATGAGTTAAGAAATAGATTTCCAAGAGATTTAGCTAAAGCCCAAAAGATAGCACTAACCATTGAAAACAATAGGAAAGCTGTTGGGATGATCAGTAAGAGAGATAATCCTAGGGTTCCTCAACAAGTCAATAATTATTAGTACAAACAGGAGAACATGTACATAAATGAGAGGCCTAGGTTACATGACATGCCTTACAATACAAATTGGAAGGATGGAAAACCTATAATAGATAGACCTAGGAACAAAGAAACACCTGATCCATTAAGGAAGAAGGGAGCATATATGATCAATAATAATCTCTGGTGTGAAGGTTGTGATGGGCCACATTCCCCATATCACTGTGTTGTAGCCCAACAAATGTAGGAAGAAGGAATGCTAGTGGGTGACAGTGAAGAGGATCACATAGTGTACTGACCTCAAATACCTTTCACCCTACTGAGGAGGAGTATTCATCTTCAGAAGATGAAGGCTATGAGTACAATGTTTCAAATCAAAGGTGCAATGTCCACATGGCTGAACAACAAGTTTTTTCTGATTCTGAAGAAAGTTATGCAGAACAATACTTTGTTGAGGTGCCTACTCAATGTGATATAAGGAGACCCACTGAAGAGGAAATAAATAGGTTAACCATTGCTACAGTTGAACAAGTAAAGAGCAAGTATTGGTTAATAAATAGGAAAGTGAATGAAAAGGAAGGTGTTCCTAGGGGAATATTTATGAAAGATAGAGAAGTAACACCAAGATTTTTGAAGAGAACAAAAAATAAGCAACATGATAAGAATGAACAAAATCTTGTTCAAAAGGAGGAGGATAAAGAGTTACACAAAGAAGCAGAAAACTGATCAATTGAATAAAAGGGAAAAGGAGGAAAGCAAAGGAGGAACATTGGAGCAAAAGAAAGTGATTAAGGCAGAAGGTTCTTCTTTTGACTTCTCTTAGGCTTTATCACATGTAAAAATGTTTGTTCCACTACTCGAGATGATGAGAATTGAGTACACGGATAGTGCAATTCAATTGATATCAAATGGAAATGAGAAAAGTATGAGTTTTGAAAATCAGATGGCTACTAAAATAGATAATAAGCAAGAGAAGGTGATTGTCCTAGAAGTATGTCTAAATGATGTATTGGTAAATTCCCCACAAATTGATCCATTTTTCACCATGTTACTCATAAACAACAAACTGTTAAGGAATTGCATGATAGACTCTGGCGCTGCTATCAATATTATGCCAGTTGGAGTTATGAAACAACTTGGCATGTGGGTGGATACTAATGGAGGGAATTGTTATGCAATGGATAGCAGACCTGTTCCAGTAGTGGGTGTTATGAAAGATGTTGAACTCAAATTAGCTGCTTATCCTCAAGTGGCCTATAATATAGATATAATTGTAATTGATACCCCTCCTCAGTTTGGGATGCTTCTATCAAGACAGTGGATAATAGCAGTTGGAGGAAATGTCCAATTTGATTTATCTTTTGCAACGATTCTAGTGAATGGCCAGGAAGTTAAGCTATACAGCGAGCCAAGGATGAACCCAATTGTATATTGTGTACCTCAAGATCAATTCAATTGCTTTTGTGATATGGATCTTGGAAGTTTTAAGATAGAACCAGCCCACCCAGAATTAGTCAACGTTGATCTAATTGATGAGCATGTTGCAAAAAACTATGATGGTGTGTGGAAAATGTACTTTGATGGAGCATGTAGCCAAGAAGGTAATGGAGTAGGAATAGTGTTTGTTTCACCTAAAGTAGTTACATTTAAATATTCATTTTTTTTGGCATTTGAATGTACGAACAACATAGCAGAATATGAAGCTTTATTAACAGGTTTGAATATGGTTGTAAGACATAAGATTAAGTTGCTAGTTGTTCTAGGGGATTCTGAGCTAGTTGTTTCTCAAGTTAAATCAAAATATGCAGTAAAAGACAAGAGGTTGAAGAAATATAGGAATGTTGTATGGGATACAATTTAGTTGTTTGATGCTTTCTCTATTGAGTGGATAGATAGGTCAAAAAACATAATGCTACACTAAGAAGAGATGGAATTTTGACTAGAGTGTCTTAGATTGCGTTCAAAACAAGACCCGTTGTGCTTGACAATATATACAATTGGCAGGTTTTTAATGATGATATTGATCTCTTGAAATTTCTTCACTGTATAGATCAATATAAAGCTATAGAAATTGACTTCAATGCCTTTGTAGAAGAAGTAGATGGAAATCATATAGTATTTAGGAAGGAGGTCTTACAACTTAGAACTAATAAACTTCCCAAAGGGCTAGTAGCTTTGGAAAGGGTATATGATGGAAGTGATTGGTCCCTCATGAAGCAGACACCAGTCAAGAGGGAGGATATTGAAGAGGTCAACTTAGGGATTGAGTTGGTGCCAAGAAAAGTATATATTGGAAAGAGAATAATCCCAACAATTCAAAGAATGTTGATTTCATTATTGAGAAAATACAAACATGTGTTTGCATGGTCCTATCAAAATCCTAAAGCATATAGGGAGGATTTGTTTCAACATGAAATCCCATTGAAACTAGAGGAAAATCCATTTAGGCAGAAGAAAAGACCTATTAACCCAACATTGGATCCCAAAATGCAGGAGGAATTGGCAAAGCTTAGAGATGGGAGTATCATCAAACCAATCAGGCATTCGGCATGGGTTTTGAATCTGGCTCCTATGAGGAAGAAGAACAAGGATATCAAATTGTGTGTGGAATTTAGAAATCTAAACGTGGCATATCTCAAGGATAATTATCCTCTACTTAATATGGAGGTTGTACTACATAAAGTCACAAGGTGTGAGCTATTATCTATGATGGATGGGTTCTTTGGTTACAATCAGGTCAAAGTCAGAATCTGAGTAGTACAAGACAACTTTACAACCCCATTGTGAACATACGTTTATGTGAGAATTTCATTCGGTCTCACAAATACAGGTGCAACCTTTCAAAGAGCTATGGATGTAGCATTTGCAGACTTGATTAATGTTATCATGGTAGTATATCAAGATGACCTTACTGCTTATTCAAAAAGGACTGAAGATTATGTAGAACATCTGGAAAAGGTATTTATTAAAGCTTTAGAAAATGGTATTAGTCTGAACCCTAAAAAATGTCATTTTGCAGTCATAGAAGGTAAACTCTTAGGACATATTGTGTCAAAGGAGGGGATTAGAATAGATCCTGAGAGGGTTGAGGCCATAGATACAGTTCCTATTCCTAAAACTGTCAAGGCCATCCATTCATTTTTTGGATAGATCAACTTTGTTAGGAGATTTGTGTCTAATTTTTCTGAAATTATTAAGTCTGTATCAAAAATGTTAAGGAAGGGACAAAAAATAGATTGGACTCTAGAAGCATTAGAAGCTTTTATATCAATCAAAAAGGCCATCAAGGAAGCCCCTATCCTTAAGTCTCCAGATTTTTCACCCTTTCAAATATTTTCATTTCCTTTGTTGCATATTATAGCTGTTGTCATGTTACAGAAGAATGAGGAAGGTCATGAGCAACATGTGTCTTTTTTTAGCAAGTCATTGTAGGGGTCAAAATTGAAATGTGATATAATGGAGAAACAAGCATTTGCATTGGTGAAAGCCATAAAATCTTTTAGACCATATCTTATTGGAGCCAAAGTGATAGCTTATGTCCGTCATGCAGCTGTTAAAGATATTTTGACATAGTTAGAGGTAACTAGAAAGAGATGCAGGTGGATTAATAAAATTAAAGAATTTGATATGGAAATACAAATCAACAGATTAGTAAGAGGTTAGGGTTTGGCCAAGTTGATGGCAGAAACAAATATTGAAGCAAATAACATTTGTAATGTCAAAGATGAAAAAAATGCAATTGCGAGTATTGAGCATACTCCCTGGTATGCAGACATCATGTATTACCTCGTATACATGAAGTGCCCTAAAGGACTAAATGATAATAAAAAAAGAACTCTGAAGCTGCAAGCATCAAAATATGTGTTTATGGAAGGTGATTTGTTTTGGAAGAACATGGACGAAATGTTGTTGCTATGTTTAGATGAGTCACAGGCCAAGAACGTTTTAAGAGAGTTACTGAAGGGGTTTGTGGAGGCCATTATTTTGCAAAGACAACTGCACACAAGATTCTCAAGGTAGGTTATTATTGGCCAAAAGTATTTAATGATTCTTTTTCATACATAAGAAGATGTGAAGCATGTCAGAAGTTCTTAGGGAAAATGAAGTATTAGGGAGCTTTACCACTTAGACCCTTGCAGATTGACGCTCCTTTTCATCAGTGGGGAATTGATTTTATTGGGGAGATACAAGAGAAATCAAGTGGAGGACTTAAGTGGATACTGGTAGCTACTGATTACTTCACCAAATGGGTAGAGGAAGTTCCAACCAAGCAAGCAACTAGTAAAGTTGTGATCAATTTTTTAATGGATAAAATTATTACCAGATTTGGTACACCATTAAGATTGATTACAAATAATGGGATGTGTTTCAGATTTGATGAATTTAAATATTTTTGCAGTACACATGGTATCACTATTTCTTATGCAGCTCCTTACTATCCAAAAGCTAATGGTCAGGTAGAGTCCAACAACAAGAGTATTCTAAAAATCATAAGCAGAATGCTAGGTGGGAATAAAAAGGCTTGGGATTCAAAATTGAAGATGGTTGTGTGGGCTAATAGGATAACTGTGAAAAAGGCAATTGGAAAAGTCCCCATTTGAATTGGTGTATGGAACACAAGCTAGGATGCCTTTAAAAAATTTGTTACCAGTCTACAAATTTATCCTTTAGGAAGATATAGATATTCCAGAACCAATGGAGGAAACAATGGAGCTATTGGCTAAACTTGATGAGATAAGAAGAGTAGCTCAAAACTAGAATGTGAAGTTGCAGCCAAAAATGAAGTATTTATTTGATAAAAGGGAAAAAGATAGAAAATTTGAAGAAAATGATCTGGTGCTAATGTGGAATGTAAGGTGTCAGGAGAAGGGAAGACATGAGAAATTTGAAGCTTTGTGGCTGGGACCCTTTGTTGTTGTTGGTAAGAAAGGGGAAGATTCATATTACTTACAAAATATGACTGGTGAAGAACAGGAGTTTCCTGTACATGGGAAATTCTTGAAGCACTTTTTCTCTTGAGCAATACTGAGGATTAAGGGTTGCTAGGGCATGGACAACTCTTGACAATCCTCTCAAAAAAATTTCTCCATACATAGTATTTTAGGAAATAAAAAGGAACATGAATTGCTAGTACATGGACAATCCTATAATCCTTCATTAAATAATCTTTCCATGTACAGTACTGTAGGATCATGTTCATTTCCGCTTCCATTCAGTCCATCCTTCTCACAAGCCCATCACCTTGAAGTTTGGTCTGCTCTCCCAGAGATCTGGATCCTTGCAGTGATCTCACAATCATTCATCCCCAGATAGAGCCACTGTTAGAACTGTAAAATTTTGAAAATTTTATGGCCGTTTGTACCCATAATTTTCCAAAGAATTCCATACCATGAGTACAATAATTCTCTTTGCATAAATTTTTTGTCCATGCTTTGGTTTGCTTTAGTCATTTGATCCCATAAAATTTGCCTAACCTTGAGCATTTGAGTGCATAATTCATATTGGTGTAACATGATGCGGGTCTCCCCGATCCATAAAGCATTTTATACTAATGTACATATTTTTGCAATCTATCAACTAGAGATCAAGATTATCTTATCGATAAAATTTCATTTGGTAATACACATCAGGCAGACACAGTTTGGAGTCTCAGCAAAAGAAAGATCCTATCGGCAAGACAGTACTCGTCGGGATAAGTCATATCGAGCCATCATGTGTCTTACCGATCAAAGCACAAAGAACTATCAGTGAGACTTAAGTCATCGGTGTAATGTCTCGCAACATTCATCCAGTCTTGCTGATAAAGAAATGGTTGATTTCGTCGATATCATCATAATGAGTTCATAGAGTCTTGCCGACTCCTTATGTCACACCGATGAGATTCAATTAGTAAGGACTTAGAAAAATGTCTAGAGAGAATATTCATTAGCAATAGGACTTCATTGATGAGAGTCATAGCGATACACTTGAGACTGAAAGGATAACTATCGGGAAAACTCATAACATCAGTATAACTACAAGACAACTTGGCGATAGAAGCAAAGATACAAATAGGCTATCAGTGAGACTCAGAATATTGATGAGACTGCAGGACATCAAAGCGATATATAGTTTGTGGTAGTCGAAGAGACTCAAGGCGTCAACAAAACTACATGATGTCTTTGTGGGTGTCTGATGAATGTTAGAAAATCCCGAATAGATGGATCACCCAAGATTTGAATACGAATGGACACAACTTTTTAGGTGGCCAATATATAAATACCCATTTTTGACAGTGAATGAGAGAGGGCAATGAGCGAATATAATATATAGTAGAACTCAATGTCTTACATTTTTGAGACTATGATGCATGTATAAAATTATGGCAATATTAATGGAAGTCAGTTTATTTGGTGGCATTTTTCTAGTTTCAATTGTTTGTTGTGTTAATTTAAAGTATTGCTAAAGTTGTCTCCAAGGTTGATGTTTTCTAATTATTTAAACTGACATATCAAGGATATTTTTCAGTTTATTGGTGCACACTTCTTGTATCTGTATGTTTTGATTAATTGGTTCTTTCAAGGAAAGATTAAATCCTTTTAATACATCATATTAATTAGAAAATCTCATTTGGATCACTAAGAAGAACTTGGTAATCACATTTCTGCATGTTTATACAAGTTATAAACTTAAACCTATATGCCAAATAATTTGAGCATTTTCCAGAAAGAAGTTATTCATTTCAGATTTTCATTTGACTCCGTGCACCCAATAAGGCACTAGTCTCTACCATTTCATTGTTTGTTTCATTTATTTTATCATATGAACATATTATATTCTAGCCTTGATATTGCTTATATAATTTATACCAAAATAAAACTCATTTATCCACTCCCATTTGCCAGTGTGGGTAAATTACTTTAGGAAATAAATAGGAGTCAAGTCTTCTTCACTGTTGTAGGTATACTTGCCTAGGTCTAGCAGCACCTAAAGAGAAGAAGGTTCAAATTATTTGGCCTTGTTTGTTACCCTAAAACCTATCAAGAGATTAGCAACATGTTGATGCATTTCACCTACGTTTTTGAGAGCTAACAAACTGCAAGTAAATAAGATTGACAAGGGGATATTCATTTCATAGTAAAAGTATGTCAAAGAATTGTTGAAGAAGTTTGAAATGGATGACTCCAAACTGGTCTTTACTCCTATGGTGGCCAGATGCAAACTAAGTAAGAATGATGAATCTCCTAAATTTGAACAGAGCTTATACAGATCTATGGTTGGTGGATTGTTGTATCTTACTACTACTAGACTAGACATCATGCATGTAGTATGTCTAGTTGCCATATTTCAAGTAGAACCTAAAGAAGCACATGTTATAGCTGTGAAGAGGATATTTAGATATCTCAGAGGCACTCTATATTATGGCTTGTGGTATCCTAAGGATATTGATTTCATCTTGAGTGCTTTCATTAATGCAAATTGGTCTCGTTGTGTAAATGACTGGAAGAGTACAAGTGGTGGAGCATTCTTTCTTGGTGGAAGATTGGTTTCATGGCTAAGTAAGAAACAATATTCATTTTCTTTATCTACTATAGAAGTTGAGTATATTATTGTAGCATCTTGTTGCACACAGGTTTTGTGGATGAAGAAAACATCGAAAGATATAAGAGTGATATGTGATAAGCCTATTCCTCTCTTCTGTGATAATACAAGTGCTATAAAAATTTCAAATAATCTAGTAATGCATTCAAGTACAGAGAATATATCTATCAAATATCATTTCTTGAGAGAAAAAGTGTTGGAGAATGAAGTCAGGTTGTAGTATGTGTCTACAAAGGATTAGATAGTTGATATATTTACTAAGGCTCTTCTGAAGGATAATTTTGAGTATCTCAGGGAGAAGTTGGGGGTCATTGGCCCTCCTTTGAATTAGGTGCACATGGAGGTGCATCAGTCTAGTGGATATGTGGATTTTTCATTTGTCTAGATTGATGAATGGGTCTACTCTATAGGGGGAGTAGAAAGTTTCATTGTTGCAATATGACATGTGTGGGTGCACTCTTAATGGGGAGTGATTAGAATATTTTTGGTCTTTCCCATTGATGTCAAAGGGGTGTTAGAAACCAAGATCATACATACAAACCAAAAAACCTTCCACAAAAGAGAAAATCAGAAAAAGGAAAGCTATTGCAAAAAGATGTGTAAAATATTATTATTCAAGAATTCATAATTGCATGAGATGATTTTCTTTATTAAAGAAAAGTATGCATAACCCTAATCTTATCTTGAGAAACAAGATAGCTCAACAAGATAAGGATGAGAATAATTAACCTAGGAATTAAAATATTACTTAAGTAAATTTACGCAAGTGTAATTAAATATTAATTACACTAACACCCCTCCATAAGTGTAACTTAGGGAGACTAAAAAAAAGCATGCACCTAAAACTAAGATGAATGCAAGAAAGCATGAATGGGTCCTGACAACAAAGACTTGATCAAGTACCCATGTACAAATGTAATGAATGAGGTAGAGAAGGAAAAACTAGTGGGACAAAAGCCCCCTACAATGAGATGACTGTTGCAAAGAAGCACTGGAAGAACACCGTGGAGTAACACTGGAACCACAATTTGAAAAGTAAGGAAAGATACTTGTTTCTACAAGAAACCAAAGTAGAATCATAATAATGCAACAACAGACCCAGTTCCACGAAACATTAGAAAAATCACAAACTGGAACAACCCTGGGATCTGTGAAGCAACAGTAGATGATGTGATGATAGAATCTAGAAACTATGTATCTCGATGTCGATGCCAAACTGAGACTAAAAATCTTCCATGGGAACAAGTACCATAAAGACTCTAGAACATTAACCATAAAAACATGGCCCTCAAACTGAGATGGATCTGAACCAATGTAGATCAATAACCATAGGCTCTCAATCTGAAGTGTGAATTGATGTGAATCTGATATGTGTCAAACTATAGCAAGATGTGGCCAAAAGAAACTAAGAAACTAGATATAACCCATGTGAGTTGTCAGCAAATCAAGATGAAGATCAAAGTGCATGCACACTATAATCAAATTATTATACAAGAAACCCCCTTGATGGAACTTTATCTCAGTTCATTTATTACAATAACCCAATGATTGTAAAAGGATATAATGCTAAACATGCATAAAAAAAATTAAAAATATACCTCAGATCTGTGTAGAGGACTGAACTAGCTTTCCAATTCCGCAAGAATGGCAAAAAAAGGATAAATGAGTCAAAAGATATGTCTCTTGGAGTGAAAACAACATGCGACTTTTGAGGTCGAAAAAGGCATCAAAAAGGAAAAACCAAAAAATAAAACCTACACCAGTGCATAGAGCGTCGAACCAGCTTTCTGACGATATCTTGTTTTCCCGATTTTGACTTCGTATGCCCAAGTTACGTCAAAAAGAAAAAAAATCCTTGTAAAGAGGCCCTTCCAGCACTAAATAGGGTAAAAATTATAGCTCCTTTACAACGTGCCCTCAATCACCCATGTGACCGCCTGCTACAGAAAAGGGCCGCTAGGGAAAACACACAGCTCATAGACACTGACAGAACCTCGGTTGGGGCTTGATTCCAGTGGGGGTTGGGGGCTTGGGAGCTCCTAGTCACAACATGACCGTCCAAGGTTGAGAATAGGCCCGCGAGGGCTGAAGCGAGTTCCGGTGGTGCGACGATGTTGGGAGGTGGTTGGTCTGGTGGCCGCTGGGCAGCTAGATGGTGGTGCAAGAATTTGAATGGGGAGCGTTGAATCCCTCGTGATATTTTTGATATTTTTTTCAAAAAATGAACCGCAGAATGCGTGCCCTAGCGTTGTACAGCCTTGGCGCAAAATTTTTTTTCCTCCCTAGTCGATTGTGTCCAAAATGGACAAATTTTATATGAAAATAGGAATTTTTGGGGACTGTGAATCCAACGGCAAGGTCCGTTTGAGCCCAAAATGCTCTAAAAATTAGGCAACCCTAGATTTCTCAGAAAAATCACCGAACTTGAAACCCTCACATATTTCTTCAATGATGACATAAATCAGTGAAATAAAAGTCAATCCTGACTTTTTCTAGCACTCTGAATCCAATGGAAAACCCCGATCTGATCCAAGACACTGCATGAATATGCTCAAGGAATGAAACCCTCGAGGAACCCTGAACGTGCTTTGCAATGTATTTCTCTAAAAAATCTAAGGGGTTGCAAATCGAGGCTCTAATACCATGTTATAAGCCAAGATCAGACATGCAAACCAAAAAACCTTCCATAGAAGAGAAAATCAGAAAAAGAAAAGCTATTACAAAAAGATGTGCAAAATATTATTATTCAGGAATTCATAATTACATGTGATGATTTTCTTTATAAAAGAAAAGTATGCATAACCCTAATCTTATCTTGAGCAACATGATAGCTCAACAAGATAAGGATGAGAATAATTAACCTAGGAATTAAAATATTACCTAAGTAAAGTTATGCAAGTGTAATTAAATATTAATTACACCAACAAGGGGGAGAGAAAGTCATGTGAAAAATAGTAAAAGGGAGAAAGAAAAAGAAGAAGCTGAAAGAATGAGTATTGTTGTCTTTGATGGTTTTTCACGTCATGTGTTTCCATCAATGACAAAGGGGAAGATTGTTGCAAGTATGAGTAAGTTTGGTGGTGTTGTCATTGATGTCAACATAGTATAGGTTATTGTAGGTTTTGTGTGTATAGTTTAGATGTTGAGATGTTTTGAGTAAATGGAGCTATCTTTATGATGTTGTAGATGTGCTGAAATGATGAGTTACCAAGTGCTTTTGAGAAAATTAATAAATAGTGAAGACTAAGTTGTGTGTGTGTTCAGAATATTCTCTGGTTTGTGCTCCACATTTCTTCTTTGTTGATTCTATACTTGTATGGATCTAAAGTATTTTTTATTGGAATTTTTTGGTGATATCAATTGGATTGTAGCTTTAGGTTTGATGGAAAGTGTAAGTTGTGTTCACTAGTGTGTGAACTAGTTTGGCAGAGTTGTTTGTCTATGAACCAGGAGAAATATTTTTGTTCTACAGTTCTCTACTGAGTTGTTTTTGGCCTTGTGGATCTGATAGAAGGTTTTTTAAGGTGATATCTATATTCTGGAAAAGGTGTTCATGATTTGGTACTTTGGAAGATGATTTTTACAGATATTGTGTGTGTTAGTGCAGTCTGGTTGGATTGGTGAGAAGTGTTCTGAGTTTGAAATTTGTTGTAGCTGATGCATATGAATATGATGATATCCAAGATGCATTTTGGTGTGTGGTGATGCATGTTGTGTGGTCCGCATGACTATATTCTTGATGTGGAAGCTTGTACTTCAAAGATCATTTGTGGTTTGAGTAGGTTTGGTTGACCTAGTGTTTACACTTCATATGAAGGATAAGTATTATTTGAGGAAGCATGTGATTGATTCAAGATATCATTCTGGGCTGTAGTTAAGTATCAGTGTGGTTCACTCTCATTCCTTTCCATTGTAGGAATGTTGAGTTTCCAACCTAATTTAAATTTGTAAAATGAAGCGTGTATAGCCAACCTTGCAGAAAGTTTCTAAGGTTGAAGTTGGTACAAATGCAAGTGAAGATGAAAAGTATTAAATCATACAAACTAATGAAGTAAGCCACAAGTGTGAGAAGAAAATTTGTACAAAAGTGAGTTGAGGTAGTAGTACTTTAATGTGTTAGATTCTTGAAAGCAGTGAGTTGATGGTTTCTACAATCTCTTGATGAAGTCTTCGGATGTGTGTAATTTTTTGTGGTAGATCTTTCTATCATATTTTGTATCTGTAGGTAGTGAGCCTCCTTTTGGATAGTGAGTCCTATCTATAGCTAGTGATCTTTTGTATCTGGACAGTGAGTCCCTTTGGGAAGTGAGCCCTTGGTAGTGAGCCTCTTGTATTCATTTTTGCAATTACTTTATATTGTGAGCTATTCCTCACCATGGTTTTTCCCTTATTGGTTTTTCCACATAAAATTTGGTGCTATCTATGTTGATATTTCTTTTTGTTATTTGCATTTCATGGCCATACTTAATAATAGAATTTTGAGTGGTTGCGAATTTGTTATGTGTTTGAGGGTTTGTGTTTGAATTTGGTGACAATTGATTCACCCCCCCTCTCAGTTTTCCTATGCCCTTCAACAAAAGTTAGAAGCACCTACATCTGAATTTGAGAAGACTGATGAAGAAGAAGCTAAGTTTTTTAGAAGATTAACAAAGGCTCTAAGAAGTTCAAAGATAAGTTACCCTTTAAATTCTTTAATTGCAGTAAGATAAGAGATTTTGCTATTAAATTCCCTTATATAGGAAATGATAACTTCAAGCAAGTAGAGGATAGTCAAAAGAAGAAACCATACTTACCAAATAAGAATAAACTTTTTAAAAATAAGAAAATTATGTACACACAAGAAGAAAGTGGTCCATCTGATGTTAGTGATCTAGCTCAAATGATGATCGTGATTGTGCCTTTGTGGTTGAGGGAGATGAATCTCTATTCATGGCATTAGGATCAACTTCTAAGGATCAAGAAAAAGAAGAAATCAAATATTCTAATGATGAAGAAGAAGGAGAAATGGATCTATATAGGTGAATTCATTTGTTCTTTAGATGAGATTGCAAGGCTGAGAAAGGAGAACTCAAACCAGAAGAAGCTTGCATAGAAAGAAACTGAAATTCTATCCAAAAGGCTTAAATAATCTAATCAAATGATAGTCTAAAGAAACAAGTTGAAGAAGCTAAAAGAATAGAAAATATAGTCAAATTTGAACTACAATCTAAATCTAATGAATGCATGAAGTTGGAAGAAAAAATAGTGGCTTTGAGAAAAGAACTAAAAAAGTCTATAGAAAAAATAAAAAAAGGTATGAAGCTATAAGAAGGCTAAAAGATTCTTGAAGAGTTGACTAAATCACAAAATCCTTCAAAAGATAAGTTTGGCCTAGGTTTTAAGAAAGGAAAGAATCCTACTACCGGTGCATCTACAAGTTTATATGATAGATTCAAAGTAGAAGAAAAGCCTATAACAAAGAATGAGAAAATGAAGAAGGATGCATATGGAGATGTTGATAAGAAGATTAATAAGTCAGTCCCTAAAAACTTGAAGAAGAAGCATAACATAAAGGGATTTGATGTATATGGTTTTACAAAGGTGAGATATTTGAAGAAGCAAAATACAAGAATGCCTCATCCCACACAAATAAATGTTATGACCAAGTATTCCTCATTTTTAATTATTTTTTGTATAATTTTATTTAGTTTGGTCATAGGGATAGTGAATATTGTGTTGTGGGTCTAAAAGAACAAACCTTGTCATTAAAAATTTATTTTCTCCTTTGTTAGATACAAATGTAATATGCTATAATTATAATAATTTTGGTCACATAGCCAAACAATGTAGAATTTTTTTTGTAAGAACAAAAGTACAATATAAGAAGAAAAGTGTGCTCTCCAAAGTGAACAAAGGTTCACAAGTACCTACTAAAGAGAAAGATGAATCATAAAAGAAACCCAAGAAAATGTGGAAAGAGAAAGGTCAAAAGGTTGCACAATCTATGATTTCTCAAATTGCACTCCATGCTAAGAAATCTTTTTTGTGGGTAATAGACAATGGTTGCTCTAAGCACATGAATCGTGATAAGAATAAGTTCATCAAAATAGGAAAATACAAAGAAGGATCTATTAGTTTGGGAGACAATATTGCTTTGAAAATCTATGGTAAAAGAACCCTAAGCATAAATGGAAAATTTTGTACACATGATGTCCTTTATGTTGAATGATTAAAGCATAATATGCTAAGTGTAAACTAAATGTGTGACAATGGATAAAAAGTCACATTAAATGTAGAAGGTTGTGAGATAAGGAAACCAGTGAGATTAATAGCAAAAGGAAAAAGAACTTAAAAAATATATTTACAATCTTTGTGAGGTGAATGGTCAAAGCTGCATGATAGGACAGGTTGATGAGAGTTGGTTATGGAATAGGAGAATGGGTCATGTTTACTTTGATAATCTTGTAAAAGTGAGTTCAAAAGGACTTGTGAGACACATTCCTAAGATAACCAAACCCACAAACACCACTTGCAAGGAATGTCAATAAGGAAAACAAACAAAGGTCAAATTTCAGCCAAAATAGTGTTTAACTACAAAACCTTTAGAGTTAGTGCATACTAGTCTTTGTGGCCCCATAAGGACAAAATGATTGAAAGGAGAAAGGTAATTCATGTTACTAGTTGATAATTACTCAAGAATGACATGGCTAACCTTCTTGAAGGATAAGTCTCAAGAATTTGAAAGATTCAAAATTTTTTAGAGCCATGATTGAGAAAGAGATTGAAAGAAGGATCAAATGCTTAAGATCAGACATAGGTGGAAAATTCACATCAAATGAATTCATAGAATATTTGAGAAGCATGGAATCAACAAGAAATAATCAACAGTAATAACTCCACAACATAATGGAGTGGTTGAAAGAAAGAATAGGATAGTCAAAGAGATGGCTAGAACAATGCTAAATGAGGCCAAGTTACCTAATGTATACTAGAGAGAGGTAGTACATACAATAGTACATACTTAGAATAGAGTTCAACTAAGTAAACAACAAGAAGAAACCTTATGAATTGTAGTATGACAAACTAGCATCTATTAAATACTTCAAAGTGTTTGGTAGAAAATGTTATATCATGAGAGAAGAAGACAACTAAGGAAGTTGGTGGAGCCTTTAAATTTTGAAAAAAATTATATTAGCTCCTTACTTGGTTATGATCTATTGCCTTTTTTCCTTTGGGTAGGGTTTAGGTTTTTGGTTCAAAAGACCTCGTTTTAAATTTTATAAGTCTTAAACCCTAGGAATTCTATTTCTTCATTGAATTGTTACACCCAGTTACCAGTCACTTTAGTCATGACTTAAGCCATTAAAAACATGTTATCACCAGCCCCTTTGGTCTAGGCTTATTGGTTATCATATGTTAGACCACTGCTTTAAACTTTTCCTAAGTCAAGTGAAATATTTCCCATTTAAATCATTTGAGTCTTAGGTCATTAATCCCATGGGTCTTGGTCCTGTCGACCTAGTCAGGTCCCCTTCCTCAAAATTAAATTTTACACATATGCATATTTGATAACCATTAGATTAGAGGATTAAATCTTGGTCACTCCCCTCCAAACTCGTAGGAATAAAATAATACTTCCTAAAATGTTGCGGGGTCAATAGGTTATTGAAATGTGTACTATTGTAGGTGTGGGGCCTAGTCTCCACTCACATACCCGATGCCTTAAGATTTCAAATTAATGGTTGAGATGCAATGTTGGGATTTAATCTCAACCATTCCCCGCTCACCTCGTGGGATTAAAACAGTGCCTTATAAAAAGCAATGAGGTTAGCGGGTTGCCACCATGTGTATTTTCTCATTGCTTGGAAGGAAATAAGGTGGAGCTCATAGAATGAATGACTCAACATTCCAACTAGCAGAATTTCATTGGTCAAAGGATAGGTGAATGATGGCAATGAAAATTCAAACCTTGTTGACTCAATCTGAGTCATCCAAAGTTCCATTTCATCAAGAGATCGATGCATAATATTCAAAATTGAAGATGTGAACATGAGAGTCATTAATGCTATGCATGAGTGAGCAGTAATGGAGAAAAAGACATCTAGAGCTACCAAATATCAACCTAAATGCACATAAAAGATTGGTTTTTCACATAGTTGAACTCTGCAATGCTCTTCTTGATCTCATGGATGCTTCAAAATTGTTTGTAATATTCAATTATGCAGAAAACTGATCTTTTATGTGCATTTAGGTAGAGATTTGGTAGCTTTGGATGTCTTTTCTGCCATTACTGCTTGCTTGCTAAAGCATTAATGGATCTCATGTTCACATCTTCAATTTTGAATATTAGTTGTTGATCTCCTAGTGAGATGGCACTTTGGACAACTCAGATTGAGTCAAGAAGGTTTGAATTTTTGTCGCCATCATTCACCTATCCTTCGGCCAATGAAATTTTTTCATCTAGAATGTCAAGTCATTCATTTTGAAAGCTCCATCTTCTTTCTTTCTAAGTGACAAGAAAATCCACATGGAGGCAGCCTCCTAGCCCCGCTGCTTTTTATAAAGCATTATTTTAATACCACGAGGTGAGCAAGGAACAATTGAGATTAAATATCAATGTTGCATCTCAGCCGTTAATTTGAAACATTAAGGCATTGGGTATGTGAGTGGAGACTGGGCCCCACACATGCAGTGGTACATGTTTCAACAACCCACTAACCCCACAACATTTCAAAAAGTATTATTTTATTCCCATGGGGCTGGCAAGGGACAACCAGGATTTAATCCTTTGATATAACAGTCAACAAATTTGCACATGCATAAAATTTAGTTTTGAAGGGAACCTGACTAGGTCAACGAGACCAAGACCCATGGGATTAATGAATTAAGAATCAAATTATTTAAATGGGAAATATTTCACCCGACTTAGGAAAAGTTTAAAGCGATGGTCCAACATATGATAACCAATAAACCTAGACCAAAGGTCCCATTGATAACTTGTTTTTAATGGCTTTAGTCATGACTCAAGTGACCCATAATCAGGTGTAACAAGTTAGTGAAGAAATAGAATTCCTAGGGTTTAAGAGTTATAAAATTTGAAACAAGGTCTTTGAGACAAAACCCTAAACCCTACCCTAAGGAAAAAAGGCAATAGATCATAACCAGGTAAGGAGCCAGTGATTTTTTTTCTTCAAAATTTAAAGGATCCAACTCGAGGACGTATACCCCTAGTGGGTATGTCAAGAATTTGAATATCTTGGTTTAAGAAAATTGACATAGAGAAACACAAATCCCAGGAGCTTGCTAGGACAGGGCAAGTAGACACAACTAGAAGTAAACACACCAAACCTATATACAATACTTACAAGATTGTACAGTGTACATGGAAACAACCTATTTCAAGAAAAATAGGGCTTCAAGAACTATCCATGTACTAGAAGCTCTAGAAGTTCACCTATTAAGGATTGCAAGAAGTACAAATCCTCTCCAAGTGTATTTGCAATCAGATATGGGCCCAACCACAGAGGATCAAATTTTCCATGTTTTCCTTTATCTTCCATCCTTGCATTCCACATCAACACCATGCTTTCTACTTCAAATTTTATTTCAATGACCTTCTTATCATACAAATTATTGACTTGAAGTTGTTGCTTATCATTTCTTTTATGACCTTCTCTTCTAGTTTCATCAAGCTCAGCCAACTCCTCCATTTTGTGTTGCATTTCATCACATATGTCTGTATCATATTCTTGAACAAACTTGTACATTTTTAACAAGTTGTTATGGGGTATTCTTGCTTCTACACCATACACAAGGTTGAATGGGGATTTCCCAATGACCTTGACAGTAGTCCTGTTAGCCCATAGTGCAAGCTACAATTTTGAATCCTGTTCCTTTTTGTTCTTCTCAATTACTCATTTTATGATCTTCATCAAACTCTTATTGCTAGATTTTTCTTTTCCATACCCTTGAGTATGATAAGGAGATGAGTACGAGATACTTATTGCATGGTTATTACAAAAAATAGTGAACTCCTCTATTCTAAAACACATGGCATTATCAGAAATAATCTTTTGTGGGACTCCAAATCTAATCACTATGTTATTAATCAAAAAACCAATCAGTACTCTACTTGTTTCTTTCCTTGTGGGGATTGCTTCCACCCACTTTGTAAAATATTTTTTAAAACAAGTATCTAGGAGTGTCCCGCACTAGACTTCACTAAAATTTACCCAATAAAATCAATGCCCCATTGTTGGAAAGGAGCCTGAACTAAAATTGGTCTAAGAGGCAGATTACCCTCGAACTTCAACTTGCCAGAGAATCTTTAGCATGCATCACATTTTTTAACAAATATATGAGCATCTTTAAACACAGTTGGCTGTTGGAATCCTCCTCTTAGTATTTTTTATTAGTATTATTTTCCATGTAATGACCTCTGCATGCTCCATTATGCATTTCATTCAGGAGTTCTTCCACATGATCTCTATCCACACATCTAAGTAACACACCCTCTGGTCTTCTCCACCAAAGTTCATTATCAATAATGATATATTTTATGGACTACAACTTTAGGGTTCTTTTCTCATTATTGGGCATGTCTTCAAGACATTGCATAGTCTGCAAGTATTCCACAATTCTTCTATACCACCCACAGGTCCACATGTCACACATAGGTCCAAAATTTTCATGTTCTACTTGATTTATCTAGTTTTATTCTAAGTTGGTTTCATCCATCAACTTAGCCAAACCTTGACCTCTTACAAGTTTTGTAATTTGGATATCAATATTGAACTCCTGGATCGTGTTGATCCATCTCCATCTTTGGCCTATTGTCTCTTGTTGGGTAAAAATATCTTTGACTGTTGCACTTGGAGCATATGCTACCATAGTTACTCCCATCAGATATGTTATAAAAAAATTTACAACCTTAACCAATGCATAGGCTTGATTTTCTATGGCATCATATTTAAGCTTAGTAGCCTGCAAAGACTTATTGAAGAAAGCAATATGCTACTCAAAGCCTTCATCATCCTTCTATAATAATACTCCTACCATAGTATGGAACAAAGTAAAAGTGAATAATTGAAATGACTTTGAATAATCAAGGGAATTGAGCATAGGAGCCTCCTTGATGCCATCCTTTATAGCTTAAAAATCTTTAGTGGGCTCTTACGTCCATGCTACCTTCTCACCTTTCTTCAACATTTAGGAAATAGGCTTGACAATCTCAATAAAGTTGGTGATAAACCTTCTCAAAAAATTTGTTTGTCTGAAGAAATATTGGATTCCCTTTACATTTTTAGGTCATGGAATCTTTTCTATTGCTGTCACATGCTCAGGGTCAATTCTGACCCCATCTTTAGAGACAATATGCCCTAAAAGCTTACCTTCCTTAATCCCAAAAATAAATCTCTTAGGATTCAAGGAAATTCCATATTCCAAATCTCTAACAAATATCTTCTCCAAATGTGTACAATGATCCTCTTCCTTCTTACTGTGTGTAGTCAAATCATCTTGGTATATAGCCAAGAACAAATCAATAAAATCAGAAAATGCCACATCCATAGCTCTTTGAAATGTTTCACCAACATTGATTAAACTGAATGGAACTCTCACATAAACATAAGTTCCCCATGGTGTAGTGAATGCAGTATTATATTGCTTAGATTCTCTCACCATAACCTAGTTGTATCCTTAGAACCCATTCATCATTGATAACAATTCACACCCTATCACCTTCTATAACATAGCCTCCATATTAGGGTGTGGGTAATTTTCTTTCAGGGATGAAACATTTAAATTCCTGAAATCTACACAAAGTCTCAAGTCACCACTCTTCTTCCTAATTGGAACCATATTAGAGATCCATTGTCTTATAAGTTTGATAATTCCAACATCCCTTAGTTTATTGAGTTCTTCTTGCATTTTAGGCTGCAATGTTGAATTTATTGGTCTCTACTTCTGCCTAAAGGTTTGGAATTTTGTTTCAAACGTATCGCATGCTGAAATAGATATTCCCCATAAGATTTTAGGTCATCATATGACCAGACAAACACATTTCTATATTTTCTTAATAGGTCAATCAACACGATTCTAACATGAGGCTTCATTTTCTTCCCTATGTACACCTTCTTAGGGGTGTTCTCAGTTCCAAGATTAATTTCCTCCAAATCTTCCTTGTGAGAAGATTTCTTCTTAGCATTCATCTTATTAGGGCCATCAAAACCCTTTCTAATGCAACAAACCCTTTGGGAATCTTGTTACTTTTCAATTAGATAACTTCATTCCCAAACAATGTTTCTTTACCATCAACTTCCACCACTAATGCACTAAAATCAATTTCTTGGCTTTCATATTGATTAATACTATGAAAAAATTTCAAAATATTACTATCATCATCAAATACTTTCCAGTTGCAAATATTATTAGGCACTGTAGGATGGGTTTACACATCTATTTTTGAAATGCCATAAAAAATAATATCATCCAGTTTGATAGCAATGTTTGCTAACAAATATGCCCTCACATTCTTTAGGCACTGTAGGATGGGTTTACACCTCTATTTTTGAAATGCCATAAAAAATAATATCATCCAGTTTGATAGCAATGTTTGCTAACAAATATGCCCTCACATTCTTTCCCCTTTCTAACCAATCAATATTAAAAGCATCAAAAGCTTTGATGGTATCCCAAAAAAAATTCTTATACTAGTTAAGTCTTGTATTTATGGAATTGAATTTAGACCTAACTGTCGGAATCAAGCAACACTGAGAGGGGGGGTGAATCAGTGTTGTGCAAAAATTAAATTTATTATTTTGATCTTTAACTCACTTAAGCTTTCAACAAAATAAATATGCATGAATAGAAATAAAATGATCACAACACCATAACACTACGATTTTTACATGGAAACCTTGTTAGGGGAAAAATCACGGTGGATGGCCAATCCACAATATAATCTGAGTATACCCAAAAGAAAGATTACAAAATGGGAATGCACTTGCATTTAGGCACACTTCCTAGAGCTCACTACTCAAAATAGAAAGGCTCACTACCTTACAATGATTTGGATTATATCCAAGAGAATGAATTGAAGGAATAGTATCTACAAATGCTTGATTATAGTTTCAGTTAAGCTCAATAGTCAATCTTTTGTCCTTCTAACTAATTCAACAATTTTTCTCTGTTCTGCACAAGTGAAACTGTGCATAACCACTTAATCGACCTTTAGATAATCACAAACACACTTCAACACATATTTCACACACTAAAAATTTTATAACTGATCACTTATATATATCTACAACAAAGGATTTAGTCACTACAAGTCAACTTCAATAAAACTTAAAAATATTAACAACTATCGGCTCAAATCTTGAGTAATATCTAATGCGCATCCACAACGGTCATCCATAACTTAGCTTGGACCCAAAAGATAATGATCAAACAAAAAAATATTCGAATAAACATTCCTTGAATATTTGCAACACATTATATCAACTTAGTCAACCACAAAACACTGATAAACAAAAAGATATCAACCAGATCTCCAAACTTACACATAGCTTGGTACAAGGCACTAAGATTTCTAGATAACATAATAAATATACTAATAAACCTCCCATGAGATCCACAACTCAAAATAGTAACAAAAAATCTCACATGAATCGTTGATCACCAAACTGTTGGATGCTCTGTTCTTCTAACTGTTTGCAAACTGTCTGCTAGTGGGAGAAAATGATGACATGTGGATCAGTCACCGACTAGGGTTTCCATCAATGACAACACCTGAAATTATTTGTAGTGTCTCTTGCCAACACTAACTTGGGATATTACTAACTCAGAGTCCCCTAATACTTTTAACATTAGAATACGATGCTTTGAAGCTAATTTTAGACCAAGCAAAAAATCCTCATATTTGGCCACATTGTTTGTGGAGGTAAATTCCAACAAGGAGTATTTGAATGTCTTACCTTGTGGGGAAATCATGATAAATATCATACTTGAGCCCTCCTTGGAACAAGCTTCATCGAAGTACATGTTCTAGATAGCATCTTCTTGTGATACATCTTTGACTTCTCTATCAATTGGTGCAGGTTGAACCTCTTTTTCATGTTGTACTTCTTCCACTCTAAAAGTATCCAAAATAGTATCCAAAAAATGAATTCCTCTAGGTTCCTCTGGTTCCTCAATCATATGGCACATTCTTGATTCTCTAAAAAATTTGACATCCTTTTCATCAATGGAAAAGTAGCATATGATAAATCATAGTATATGCTTCCACCCATGGATGCACTCCACTATCTTGATAGTAACATCCCATAATTTGGTGGGATATCCACCACTATGACACTCATGTAAAATTCCTTCTCAGGGAATGTTGCAATCTTGTATGGGACTCTATTAATCACTCCTATGATAGGTACTTCTCTTGAGTCAATAGCATAAGACTTTCCATAAGTGCTATCAATCTTCAAACCCATTTCCTTCATGATTTGTACCAGAATAACATTCGAAGATGCCCTTGAATCAATCATGCAATTATTGAGAAACTTTCCATCTATAATCAAACTCAAAAAAAATGGATTAACATGACTTGGGCATGTAGTAATTGTTAACTACTAAAAGTGCACCTTGTTGAACCAAAGGTTCAACACCTCAGTGTAACATGGGAAAACCTCTAAGCTGTGAGTTGTCTATAGAGGTTAACCTTCGGAGAAGGCTGACTTCCTACGGTGTCAGCTAAACTATTGACTAATGAGGAAAAAGGAAGAAAGATATGCATAAAATGAAGATAATCTATTTCTATGGTGATGCACCTAATTAAAAATAGGAATATGAAATTAAGAACTTCAACACTTTGCTTATAATGGCTGAAATTTTTTAAAGAGAAGATTGCACAGCTTATTATGAGCTGGGCTCAACCCTTGTGGGAGCCACATTTAACTCCACTCATAGTTGATTTAAATCATATATGCACCTGTAGCTGCACATGAAACAAACAAATTAGGAAAATGGTTGTCTTTTGTGTGTACGTTGACCAAATGGATTTCCTAAACACCTGAGGCATTCATTGATCTTTTGATGCACATGGAGATAAGTTGATACATGCATAGGTGGATAATATAAATGATCAACACATTGCTTGACTGCTGCAGGAATAGGAGTGCATGGAAACTAGGAAGGACAAGCAATGAGGACAACACTGAAGTGAGAAAAACATCAACCAGTCATTCAACAAATGACTAGTCATCCCTCTACATGCACATTTACTTTCCTTCATTTATTCATGTATTAATGCATCTTTATCTGTATCAAGGAAAAGTCAATCTCACGGCTTCATTGTGTGAGACACATGTGTCTAATTGCATTCAATAAAGATTACATTTTTAAAAAATATTGTAAAATCTTTTACGTCTCATTCTGTGGTATAAATGTAATACTTTTTCTTGTAATCTCATAAAGTTGTTTCATTTATATGATTGAATATAACATAGAAGGTTTAAAATGTACCATTCATTCTAAAACATAGGTAGTTTATCTTGATTAAGCCTGTAGGTGAAAATATGGTAACATTTTTGGTGACATCTATTGGATGTTTTCCTGCTAAACATCAAAACCAGTGGCCTAGACTCTTCCATTGCCCATGGAGTCATTAGGAAAACTCAGAAACAGATGGAGTCATTAGGAAAACTCAGAAACAGACCTAGAATAGTTTTGTACATGGCTGTAACTCACTTGAGACTCATAAAACATAACAGGTTGCTTGGAAACTTATTGAAAATAGTAAAATATTGAAGTGAAACAATCTACTATGCTGGAACAACACTTAGGGAATTAAACGAAAACTAAACTAAAGTGCATCAACACTTATTGAAAGAATAAAATCTAACCTAATGTGTGCAATGATAAATCATACCTCAAAATAGCGTTTGAGGTGAATCCCATTAACTAGGATTGGTAACTTTTCTCCATCCATGTTTGATAACTGGAATGTTTTATGCTCCTTGCATTCAGTAATAATAAATGGACCTACCCAGAAATGATCAAACTTTGTATGCTTGCCTGGTCCACTCTTTAGCACATCCCACTTGAGAACGATATCACCCTCTTTAAAAACCTTGGCTGTAGCTTTCTTATCAAATGTTCTCTTTGTTTGGAGCTGATGATACTCCAAAGTTTTCATTGCTTTATCTCTTGATTCTTCGAGCTCCATGAGCTCTGCATATCTTATGGACATTGGGTCCTATTCTTCAAACATCTCCAACTAATGAACAATATCTAGAGCTGGAAGCTCTATAGATAGAGGTAATCTGGCCTCTTTACCATAAACAAGTACATATGGAGAATTACCAACTGATCTCTTATGGGTTATCCTATCTACCCAAAGTGCAGCTTTCAACGTGGTATGCCAAACCCTTTGATTCTCCTCCATGGTTCTCTTAATGATCTTGATCAAATTTTTATTTGTACTTTCAGCTAAACCATTACCCTATGGGTAATAATTGGAAGAGGTATTCAAATGAATTATGTGTTTAATAGCCCAGTTTGAAACTCTTAACCCAACAAAAGCAAGAGCATTATTTGAAATGATGGAGTCAGGAACTCCAAATCTAGTGATTAAATCTTCATAAAAACTCAAAACTGAAGATTCATTTTGCTTCTTTCAAAGCTACTACCTTTGTCCACTGTGTAAAATAATCTATGGCTGTAAGTACCCACTTGTGACAAGAACTTGAAGGTGGATTAATTGGCCTGATAAAGTCAATGCCCCATCTCATGAAGGGCTGCTCTACCTGAATTGGATGTAAAGGCATAGCAGGAAACTTTTCTTTTCCTGCAAATAAAGCACATTTAACACACTTTCTTGACCATGCATATGCATCTTTAAACAAGTTGGGCCAGTAGTAACCATCTCTCATAATTTTCCAAGCAGTTGTTTTTGGATCAAAATGACCTCCTGAAACTCCATCATGAAATTCATAAAGTACTTTTTATGTTTGATCAGTATCAATACACCTTAATAAAACACCATTGAGATCTTTCCTGAAAATAATATTATCGATGAGGACATAAGGAATTGATTGCAATCTGAAGTATCTTCATTTTTCTCTATCTAGACCTGGTGGACATTCACCAGTACAAAGAAAGTGGGTCATTTCTTGAACCCAACTTGCTGTTAATGCAGGAGTGGCATTTTGAACATTTTGAGGCTCATCTGTATTAGCTAAAGCAACACCAGTTTCTAATTTATGTGCATCTTCAGAGGTTGAGTCTAGTTGCTCACAAAGTCCTCTACCTCTGACAAGTTTTGTGATGTTGATGTTGATATCAAATTCCATTACTTTTGTGATTGATCCTGCTCTTTTCTCACTTAGATCTTTATTCAATAGAAATTCCTTCACACTTGGGTGTGCAACCAAAATATGAATTTTATTGTTTGAAACTAAAGGTTTAAACTTCTTTAAGCTTCTAATCACAGCGAGAAAATGTTTCTCAACAAACATATATTTCTCTTCATAATCAACAAGTCCTTGACTAAAGAAAGCTATTGGCTGCTCTAAATTATCACCATTTTTCTAAACCAGTATAGCTGAGATTGAACTAATGCTACCAAAAGCATACAAAAGGAAATCTTTAGAGAAATATGGATTTACTAGTGTTGGGGCTGATGCTAAAGCTTCCTTGATTTCTTCAAAACTATGCTTTGCTTCTCTTGACCAACTAAAAATTGCATTCTTTTTAAGCATGGCAGTCAAAGGCTGAAGTAAATTTGCAACATCAAGAATGAGTCTCCTTAAAAAGTTGATTCTCCCTAAAAAGCTCTGCAATCCTTTCTTGTGATTTGGTAACGGTAGTTCAAGTATATCTTTAACTCTCTCAGGATCAATGGTAACTCCATCTTTTGATACTATGTGACCTAACAGTTTACCTTCATGAACTGCAAAAATACTCTTTTTCGAATTGAGGGATATTCCATATTCTCTGCATTTTTCAAAAACTTGCTTGAGATGTGACAAGTGCTCATCTACATTCTTTGAATATACAGTTATGTCATCCAAGTAAACAAGAAAAAAATTTTGAATTAAATTTTGAAACGCCATATCCATGGCACGCTGAAAGGTGGCACTAGCATTAGATAAACCAAAAGGAATTCTCTTGTAGGCCATAGTGCCCCATTTTGTTGTAAATGTTGTTTTATACTGATCCTCTTTAACTAGAATCTGGTTATAACCAGAATATCCATCCAGAAGAGAAAATCTCTTTGAACCAACAACAGCTTGGAGAATCTGTTCCATAGATGGTAAGGGATAATGATCCTTCAAGGACGCTCTATTAAGGTCTCTAAAATCTACGCATACTCTTATCTCACCATTCTTCTTTCTAACCAGAACAAGGTTAGAAATCCAAGATTTGTGTTTAATTGGAAATACAATACCCCCCCTCAACTAACTTGGTCAGCTCTTTGATCATTAGAGGTTTGAGCTTGGGGTTCAAGGGTCTCTGTTTTTGTCTAATAGGCTTGGCACTCGGTTCTAACTCAATTGTATGTTGTGCAATATGAGGATCAAACCCTTTTAAATCAGAATATTGCCAAGAAAAAACATCTTGATACTCTTGGCATAAACCAATGAAATATTTTTTGTCTTCAACTGAACAGATTTTGCCTAATTTGAGAAGCTTACCTTTAAAAATTTCAACTTCCTCATAATGATCTTCTTTGACTTGAATGCTGACTTTATTCTTCTTAAGCTGATCATCAGAATTGAATATGGACTCTAAAGTAACTAGTCCTTTGGGAAGCTTATTTATCTTCAGCTATATCACTTGATCATCATACTGTTGTTTAATCTTTTCCTGGTTTACTACAGAAAATTGATCTTCTTGAAGCAAAAAGGTTAAAATCTACTCATCACTTTCAAATACCTGCTAGTTAATGTTGTTATCAGGAATTGATGGCCTGATAACCACCTTGACATACTATTGTATTTTATCTTTTTTGACATCGCCTGGGATATCAAACTATGCTCCAATTGTTGCAAGCCTATCAACATGCTTATTTTGATTTCATTGAATAGAAATCAGATTGAAGGTGTTAAACTCTTTAATTATGTTTCATACTTTGTTTCTGTACGACTTCAAAGCATCATTCTTGGCAACATTTAGTCCTCTAACCTGATTAACTATCAATTCACTATCTCCATAGACTTTCAAAAAGTCAATTCCTCTTTTCCTTGCCCACACAAGGCCCTGAATGAGTCCTTCATACTCATCACTATTGTTAGAACATGCAAAAGAAAAATGAAAGGCTGAAGAGTATTTATCACCCTATGGAGAAACCAGCATTGCACCTCCACCTACTCCATTCTTGCTTCTGGAACCATCAAACAACATTTCCCAAAGTTCTCTTCGTTGTTGCAACAACTGATCTATACCTTTTTCAAGGTTTGTAACCTCTGCATCAGGTTCAAGCATCACATAATTACCCATACTGTCATGTTGAATAAGATCTTCAGGACTTTCCAAGACATTTTCAACTTCCCATTCATGTAACAACACATCAAGAACAACTTCTGCTTGAAGTTCTTGAGTGGCAGCCAGCTCACTATCAGTAAAAATGACATAATTTGTGTCTACAGTAGTAGGAACAACATTGATAGGACTTGGGTTATATGTCTCAATGTGATCTTTAGCCAAATTTTCAGATTTAATGGTAACTTTGGTTCCATATATAGTTCTAAACAACATATGTGACCAATCAGCTGACACATAGCCTCCTATTTTAGTTGTAAAGTCTCTTGAGAGGCACAAAGCAAAGAAAGGTGGAATATCTCTAACACATATGTCCTGAGGAACTGAAAAGTTTGGAGAAGCATGAAGGGTAAGACTCAAAACTTTAATAACACTTGAAATGTATTAACAAAGGTACCATCCAATTGAATCACACCTTTCTCTAAAGGTTGATACTTTAATCCAAGTTTGTCAACAATTTTCTTTGGCATTACTGAGCTACTAGCTCCACTATCTACCATACAGTTATGAACTAACTTATCACCTATGATTACAGACATGTAAAATGGAGGTGGCTTGACTTCTTTTCCTACCTCTTTGTTGAGTTGTTTATTATTTTCTTGAAGATTATTTGTCAACACAGTTCTAACTTGACCTATTGGAGACTCAGATTCATCAGATATTTTCAAATTTGACAAGGTTGACTATAACATGTCTTTCTGATATGGGATAACTAATGAATCCCACATAGACATCGTTACATTCATATTTTTTATACTATCAATAATATTATAAGGTACAACTAGGTTTACTTTATGATGTACCTTTATGCTAGCATGATCAGCTTGCAAGTGTGACTACTCCTTGACTGGGAGTTGTTGATTTCTAAGAAAAACGTGAGTTACTTGAGATGTAGATGGTTTTGCAGTTGTTTCTTTTCCTTTATCAGGTACTTGATCAAGCTCAAAAACTCTTTTCTTTGCCCTTGTGTTAGCTGCAAATGGAGAATTATCTACATTCAATCCACAAAATTCTTCACCTTTCTAATTAAGTAGGGTAGTTTCATTTGTAAGCTGATCTTGGTGTTGTGGAGATGCATCATTGAGTGCATTCTGTTGTGAACTTGAAGCATTATGTACCATAAGTGCCTGATTAATGAGTCTGTTTGAGCAAGTGGCTTGATTGTGAGGTTGGTTGCAAGGGTAGCACCACTCATAATCTACTGCTAAGTTTTTTTGAATAGGGACAAGATCCTTAACTGCACTAACAGATGCTGGAGCATAAGCCTGAAAAGGTCTTGTGTTTACATTCTATCTTGGGCCCTGGTAGTTGCCTTGAAAAGCTTGTCTATTACCTTGATATTGCTACTGCTGACCTGAATTATGCTATTGACAAGGCCTATTATATGATTGTTGGTTTTACAAGCTCACAAGCTTATTACCAAAAGTCTGTAATAAAATTTTGATCTCCTGTAACTCATTTGAAGAACTTGAGACAACAAATTCTTTTGTTACAACAGCTGGAACAATAGCTGACACTACTAGAACAGGTGGTAAAGGTGCAAAAGGTGGTATCTACAGAGGGATATTCGAATGAATATATGGAAATATAGGCATTGGTGGCCTAGGAGCAAGTTTACTAGCTTGTATTAGGTTATTTTCAGCTTTGATTGCTACTTCATAAGCATCCGGCAAGGACACTCCTCCCATTGACTGTATTAAAACTAAAATATCGCTATTTATAGCTCTAAGATAATACAGGAAGGAATATTTAGGTGAAGGCCTCACCATAGCAGGAATCCTATCCCACGTTCTTTGCAAATGGAAATTGAAATCCATCATTTGCTCATGAGGGGCTCTCTTTATAGTTGTAAGTTGTTCTACCAAAGACAAGTTATTTGACTTATCTTGAAACTATTTATGCAACTTGTCTCCAAATTCATCCCAAGTTGCAATTGAGCCTACTGCTAAACCCCTATACCATTGCAATGCTTTTCCTTTCAGTGAAGCAGCTAGCAATCTCACAGCAACATCCTCTTGAATTATGTGATGAACTCCACATAACGAAGCCACATCTCGTATATGTTCAATCGGGGTAGTCTGATCTTCCCCTATGAAAATTGGAAAGCTCTTCAAAGATGTCATTGGAATGTCATTGTGTTGTGCCAAATTTAATGGACTACCTCCGTTAAATGGAACAAAAGGCTGATTTCTAGGAGCAGCCATTAGAGGTGGCTAAGGTGGATTTAAATTTGTAAAAACAGTAGCTAATGAACTTGCTGCAGTAGCAGAGCTTGAAGATAAAAATGTTGCAAAACCTATGTGACTAGCAAATGCAATTAGACTGCTTGAAGGAGACCTTTTTGTTCTAAGACTAGGTGAGGTTGAATGATTCTCAATCTATTTTTTAGATGGTCTTCCTCTCCTCCTTGGTGGTGAAAATGAAATTTCTGGTCTAACACCAAATGGTGTAGACTGTACTCTCTTAGAAGGAGGTACTCTTTTTGTTGCTCTTCCTTGTCTTCTGGGTAGTGACAACTGCAAAACCTTAAATTCTCTGGAACTTCATGTTTTTACTTTTCTCATAAGTTGTGACAACACTAACTCTATTGTTCTTTCACTTCATGGAGTCACCAAGTATGCTAAAATAACTTCTGAAAAGTCTGAAACTTGTTGGTTACATACCAAACCAACAATATAATGTGGAACTTGTCCCACAAGGCATGCCAAAATTCTTAACTACTAAAAGTGCACCCTATTGAACCTAAGGTTCAACACCTTAGTGTAACATGGGAAAACCTCTAAGTTGTGAGTTGTATACAGAGGTTAACCTCCAGAGAAGGATAGCTTCCTATGGTGTCAACTAAACTATTGACTGATGAGGAAAAAGGAAGAAAGATATGCATAAAATGAAGATAATCTATTTCTATGGTGATCCACCTAATTAAAAATAGGAATATCAAATTCAGAATTTCAACACTTTGCTTATAATGGCTGAAAAGTTTTAAAGAGAAGATTGCACAGCTTATTATGAGCTGGGCTCAACCCTTGTGGGAGCCACATTTAACTCCACTCATATTTGATTTAAATCATATCTGCACATGAAACAAACAAATTAGGAAAATGGTTGTCTTTTGTGTGTACATTGACCAAATGGTTTTCCTAAACACCTGAGGCATTCATTGATCTTTTGATGCACATGGAGATAATTTGATACATGCATATGTGGATAATATAAATTATCATGTATGGTTATGACCATTCATTGCTTAGAGTATAACTCTAACACATTGCTTGACTACTGTAGGAACATGAGCGCATGGAAACTAGGAAGGACAAGCAATGAGTACAACACTGAAGCAATACAAACATCAACCAGTCATTCAGGCAATGACTGGTCATCCCTCTACATGCACATTTACTTTCCTTCATTTATTCATGTATTAATTCATCTTTATCTATATCAAGGAAAATTCAGTCTCACAGCTTCATTGTGTGAGACACACGTGTCTAATTACATTCAATAAAGATTACATTTTCAAAAAAGATTGTAAAATCTTTTATGTCTCATTCTGTGGTATAAATGTAATACTTTTTCTTGTAATCTCATAAATTTGTTTCATTTATATGATTGAATGTAACATAGAAGGTTTAAAATGTACCATTCATTCTAAAACATGGGTAGTTTATCCTTATTAAGCCTATAGGTGAAAATATGGTAACAATAATTGTAGTTCCCAAGTATATTTTAGGGTTTTCATTAATCACTCCTTCCACTTTATCACTATTTTCCTAAATTTTTCTCACTTTAGGTGGATCAATCACCATCTTGTCATTAGAAGCTATAGCTACACCATTAATGAGGGAGACTTTCTTAATTTTATGTTCATCAATCCTCATCATTTCCAAAAATGGGACTGTAACCTTAACCTGAAACAACATTTGAAACATGTCCATAGGAGCATATTTTGGTAATTCAAGAAGTATTACATCCTTGTCTACCATTTTATCATTTTTTTTTACCACTTTCAATATTAAGCTTTTTCTCTTTAGCCTTTATAACTGGGGAAATAACTTCCCCACTTGTCTTGACTTTGTCCCCCTTTTTAGCCCAAATTCTAGCTCCTTTACTTTCTTTGGGTTTTGTCTCATCTTTCTTGGTTTTTGTCTTGGTCCCTTTGTCATGTACCTTATTGAATTTGATAAACATACTACCAAGCTTACCTTAATCACCATTCACAACTCTATTTCTCAAATAAGTACTCATTTCTCAATTAGCCAATGCAGTTGTCATATTTTCAATTTCTTCATTTGATGGTCTTCTTAGACAAATATTATCTAATTCAAGATTGTAAACATTGAAATAATTGTCTCTCTCTTAATTTCAAAACACTTGTTGATGGTGTACACTTACTTCTTACCTTTGCACATCAACATCACCTCTACAAGGCTCATCATCATAAGAATAATCACTGTAGGAAACAATTTGATGTAGTCATTAGTACATTTACTATTTCACAAAGATCATGAATGTTTGGAATTAAAATTTCCTCATGGTTCAATTTATTGTGTTTTGACTCCCTGCCCTAAGATAAGACACTAATCTAAAGGTGTTAAGTGCATTTCCTATGGTTCTAGTGTATCTATTTCAGAACAAAATTTATAAACAAACTTTTAATCGATTTACTTTTGTTGAATTTAGTATTGTATGGTATTCAGTAGCTTTAGGTGTTTAATCCTTGTAAGCAATTTTTGGTTTCTTGAAGGATTTCATATATTTAGAATTTCAGTGAGAATGTATTTATTTATTATGAAATGTGTGATATAATTGTGTAGAAGGATTGCAGGATGCACATTGTGGGATCACCCTCCCAAGTTTCACAGAGCCAAAAGTGCAGGAGGGAATCATTTTAGCTTCCTCTCGTTCGTTGGCCAATCATGTCCTAAGTATTCAAGAATTGAATTTGGTGAATTCATAGATGCTTGGTGAGATCTGCTTGGTTCTTTAAAGACAACCAATAGAAGGTTTAAATCAATATGTAATGAAGGAATATTCCTTGTATATTCCAATCAAAGAATACCCTACAAATTCTACAACAAAAGGTTGTACAAAATCATAGAGAGTATCAATTTCAAGGTTGATGAAAATTTGAAGCATGTTGAGCATGACAAAGATAGCTATGAAGTTGAATCAGAGTTTGAAGTTGTTGATGAATATTCTAAAGAAGAGAATGAAAAGGCACCTACAATAAATATTCAAAATGTTCATCTTGAAGAGTAGATTATTAGCAACAAAGATGAAATAGCTTAGAAAAGGAGGAGAGTTGCAAAGAACAAAGAGCAAGTAAATTTTGCACTATTATCTGAAATAGAGCCCAAGAGCTATGTTGAAGCCAGTGAGGATGAGACCTAGATAAAATCAATGGAAGAACTAAGCCAAATTGAAAAGAACAAAAAATGGGAGTTATATCCAAGACCTTCAAGAAAGAATGTGATAGGCACCAAATGGGTCTTTAGAAATAAGTTTAATGAAGATGGATTTGTAAGAAATAAGGATAGATTGGTGTGCAAAGGGTATGCACAAGCTGAAGGTATAGATTTTGAAGAAAAATTGCACCAGTTACTAGATTGGAAGTCATAAGAATGTTTCTATAATTCTTTGCTCATAAAAGATTCAAAGTATCAAATGGATGTCAAGTCTACTTTCTTAAATGGGAACCTAGAAGAAGTTTGCATAGAACAACCTAAAAGTTTTTAGATATTAGAAGAAGATTATGTTTGTAGATTGAAGAAAGCATTATGTGGTCTAAAACAGACACCTAAAGCTTGGTATTAAAGATTAGACCAACACCTACAACAACAAGGATTCAAGAAGGGATGTGTAGATAGAAATATGGACTTCAAATATGAAGGCAAGCATATGTTAATTTTTGTTGCATATGTAGATGACATTATTTTTGGTGGAAACAATGACAAAATGTCAAAGAAATTTTTTCCCAAATGAAAAATGAGTTTGAGATGTCTATGTTGGGAGAATTTTCTTTCTTCCTTGGTCTACAAATAGCACAAACTAATGAAGGTATATTCATATCTCAAACTAATTATGCTAAGGAGATGCTCAAGAAGTTTGGGATGGAAGATAGCAAACCAGTTGGTACCCCCATGATAACTAGATGTAAATTAAGCAAGACATATGAATCCCAAAATGAAAATAAGACCATGTATAGATCAATCATAGGTTTCTTATTGTACCTAACTACATCAAGACCTAATATCATGTAAGAAATGTATATGGTTGCAAGATTTCAAACTATTTCTAAAGAGTCTCATGTCAATGTAGTAAAAAGAAATGTTTAGATATATCCAAGGCACAATTGACTATGGATTGTGGTATCCCAAAGGTGAAGATTTCACTTTGACAACATATATATATGTTGATTGTGAAGTAATTATGGATGATAGAAGAATCACTAGTGATGGTGCATTGTTTCTTGGAAACAAACTTGTTTCATTGTTGAGAACAAATCAAGAATGAGTTACTCTTTCTACAACTAAAGTAGAGTATGTTGTAGTAGTGGCATGTCGTACTCAAGTGTTTTGGATGAAACAAACACTTAAATACATAAAGGTATACTACAAAGAACCTATCTCTATTCTTTGTGATAATAAAAGTGTCATAAATATATCAAAGAATGCAGTGATGCATTCTAAGACCAAGCATATCTCAATCAACTATCACTTTTAAAGAGAAAAGGTAGTTGATCAAGATGTTAGCATGACATATGTGCCAACCAAGGAACATGTTGCAAAAATATTCACTAAGCCTCTTCCCAAAGAGAAATTTGAATATTTGAAGGAAAAATTGTAAGTGGTTTCTCCCACATCACATCACTAAATCTTAGTGATAGGGCATGAGTCTAGGGGAAGTTTATAGAAACTTTATTAATCCATAGAAGATGAGAGAAAAGGAAAGTAAAGCATGCATGATTTTAGAAATTTCTAGCAACTTGATGGTTGTATATTCTTGGAAAAATTATTTCACTTTGTATGGTATGTCAAAGGGGGATAGCATCAGTAGCAGTAAGGTGTTCAAACACTATCTCTTTTCCATTGATGTCAAAGGGGGAGAAACAAAGAAAAATTCTCTATGTTTTCAAAATGGGAGACAAGGCTAATGGGGAGAATGGTTGTTGAGAAGGTGTTTGTTCAAATAATTTAGTATTTCCATCGATTCCAAAGGGGCAGATTATTGGAAATTTTATTGTCATTGATGTCAAAATGGGATATCTAATAAAGCAGATTTTGAATCATTGATGTCAAAAAAGGTATCATAGGATGTTACATTTAAAGCTGCAAAGCAAGCCTTGAAGTGTTGCAAAATTTTGTGCATTGGACTTCAAGCTTAAGGCTTACTAGATACTACAAGTTTTTGGACATAGGGCTTTGGTCATACCTCTTACAGAATTCCTCAAAGGAAATGAAGAAATTTTATGTTAAGTCTGAAAGGTTTCAGACTTTAGACTTCGGCCATACCTCGTACTGGTTACAAAAAGTAAAAGGAAATTCAAATATTTTAAGTCTAAGAAGGATTCGAGCATCAGACATTATAATGTTGGCTTATGCCTTAGTAAAAGGTAGTTAAGTGGTAAGAGAAAAAATTGAAATTTGACACCCAAAATGGTTAAGTCTTGAAAAGGTAGGTAAGTGGTATGAATTATGAGTGAACCCCAACATCCAAAAGGGTTATGTTTGGAAATGATTGCGAAGCAAATTTTTGGGCATCATAATTAGGTAGGAATAATTATGCCTTACTAAAATGTTGGTAATTAGTAAAGTAAAAGGGAGAACCTCGACATATGATAGCTTAATGCAATTTTTTATGTTTCACACTTTAGTGGTTCAAAGGTTAGTGTGTTGATGAAGATTGATGTGAAGGAAGGTAAAGGGTGAAGGGTAAGGCCAATTTCTAAACCCCGATATGTTTTAAGAAGCTTCAGACTTAAGTGTTCAGCCTTTCTTGTTAAGCTCTATTACATTGCAAGTAAGTGGTAAGAGGGATTAGTGATCCTTGCCCCCAACAAGTATGAAAGATAACAAGTGTCCTCAAGTGACACATGTTGATTGATGATTTGTTGAATTAACTCAAGGAATTTAAATGTTAACCAATGGATCCTGAAACAATCAATGGCTAGTATTTAAATATATTTTTTGATAACATTGGCTAGGTGAGAAAATGGCAGAACTTCTAGTTCGGTGAATTTGATTGTGGCACATAAAATGAAATTGATCATTGTAACTACTCTAGTGATATGTTTGTTTATTGATTGGTGGAAGGGGATAAATTCACTGACAGTCATGAAATCTGAAAGAGGTTGATCAAGCATGAATGGCATCAAAAGATAAGAAATGTTGGGTTTGATTTATGCCAAGATAGAGAATGCACTGTATAAGGTTGGTGTGTGTTGAAGAATGAGTTAGTGTGTATGCATTCAATGAGCACATAGTGTGTTAGATGAAGAGTGAAGAGAGGAGAGGAAATTCCTGGAGAGAAAAGAAACTATTGAGCAGTTGTATATTGAGTCTATAATACAAAATTGTATTCATTTGAATCATATGTAACTTGAGTTGTTGCTCCACATACTTTCATTTTAAATCTGATTGATTGGTTCCATTAGATAGCTAGGTTGGTGCTCAGATTAGGGAGTTGGTACTTCCTTAGAGTTAGTGCTCTAAAATCAAGGGATTGGTGCCCTTAAATATTGTAACCAATGAGGTTTTATTGTGAGGCTAGATTAGGATAGTAGATCCTAGCAATATTTCTCACTATTGTTTTTCCCATATTTAGTTTTCCATGTGTAGCTAGTGTTATGAGTATTGGTCTGTGTGATCTCTACATATTTGCTTAATTTACATAACAAGGGTTAAAAAATAAAAATTAATTGATCTATTGATTCACCCCCCCCCAAAGTAGATAGTTGTGTTCCAACAATTCTTTCCTCCAACTCAAAATATCTCCAACATACTTCCTAAAATTAAGGTATTTGTTAGATCCTCATAGATTATGGACCCTTGATTAGATCTTTAATCTACGCTTTCATGAATAGTGGACCATTGATTCATTTCTTGATCCATTTATTCATATTCAATTCAATTTCCTCCATTGATTATCATTTTCAATCCTCACCATTGATTCATTCCAAAAATACTTAAATAATTCCCACTTTACATGAAAATATGTTCACAACCATTAAAGAAAACTTACTCCACTAAATTCATTACTCACCCTTTGAGCTTCAAGAACCTTTTCTAAATCATCCACCAATATCAATCTTCATCAAGCTTTTGGAATCAACCATGGATTATGCAAATTGAGCAATCTGTATCCCATATCACTCCATTTGCACTCAATCCACAATGGGATTGTAGGTTTGCATCATTAGCTAGGTTCATTGGCTTTGAATTATGATAATGTTTTTGAAATTGAATCTTTCTTAATGTTGTAGGCTAAATTTCATTGGAGTATTAGCTTTAGTTGATCAATTGTTTATTTAATTTATTTACTTCATTTTTATTTGATCAATTGGATTCATATACTTACATTTTGGAATGTTGAGTGGGACCTCATATCCCTAATCTAACAATCTATTTGAGATTTTTTGAATTGCATGTTTAGGAGGATAGTCTGATGCTTATGCAATACAAATTTGAGACTTTTAAAATCCTTCAAAGCATTTGAAATGCTTCGATGCTTTTCCAAGATCATAGCATGATGCATCTAAAATCCTTCAATGCTTCTATTTATGACCTCCATAGGTGCATTGTGATGCTATTGGAAAATCTCAACGCTTTTGTGACTAGAAACAAGACTCTTTTTTCTAATAATGTGATGCTTCTTTTTGATATAGCAAGTCTTTTTCAAGGTAGAACAAAGAGCTAACTTTGCAAGGTTTGATTTTATTGATTTCAAGTTACTAACATTTGTCTTGTAGGTTTTTTAACTAATTTGGGACCAACAATTTGAAATTTACTACATTAAAATGAACTCATATTTCAATTAGTGCTCTAAAATCATATAAAACAACTTGAACACTTCATTTTTGGGCTTGTAATTGAATCACAACTAGCATTTTACTTTGGTTTTCTAAAATGAACATGTGTTCTTTTTCTTTCATGCTTTGTAAGCTAGAGTACATATCCTCTCCCCTCATGCTTCATGCAAACTTGAGTGATGAGAAATACTCCTAGTTTTCATTTTCTTTCTTTTAAATGCTTTAGGAGTTGTGTACATATCCACTCCCCTTCCACTACGTGCAATCTTAGGTGATGAGAAATTGCAACACTAATAATTTATTTATTGTTAGGATGTCTTCCTAGGGATTTCAACACCATAGGGTTCAACATCAAACATGTCCTTTTTGATGAGCTATATAAAAGGGACAAGAGAAAAATATGTAGTTCTATCCATGCATGTACCTACTAGGAATTCCTATGTGGTCTCGAGTGATTTTGAACACAAGGATATGATCTTTCAATATCATGCTTTATGTAGGTGGTGGTGTTAATGGAGTTCTATCCACTATGAGCCTTGTATCTAGAAGCCTAAATTCTATTTGTATATCACTGACTTATGGAGGTGCAATAGGATAGCATCAACCCATCAAGTTACTCGCTATGTACTAATTCTTGTTGAGGTGATATTAACTCCTTGTAAGGAAATTTTCATTCCAAGGAAAGAGGTGTTCATGTATGTGAGCATACTCTATTTTCCATTCAAGAGGAGGTCTTTTATTAGTGGGCCCAAAATAAGATAAACCTAATCTATCACTACAACTAGGATTGTCTTTTATGACATGTTTTTATCATGAATACCTTTGTGATACCAATTAGTGTTTTCTTGTGGAAGAACATAAACAAAGCATCTAAAACACTAATTGAGTCATTTTACATGTTGTTTACTGTGTTATATCACATCAAAAAAAATCAAACACCTAGGTAAATTTGTACATCAAAGATCCCCTAACAGATTTTTTCCTTTGTCCCAACAGTGTGATGCCTTTGTTCAAACTGATGCTTCTATTTTTTTCCAAAAGGAACTTCACTTGCATATTGATGCTTTTTCACATCTTGAAACATTTTTCAAGGTAAAAAGACATTTACAAATTGATGCCCTTGTTCTAACAGTCCAACACTTCTGTCAAAATTTGGTGCTTTTGTAAATACTTTTGTGTTATTATAGTGAACAATGTGGTGCTATTGTAAAATAGCTCTATGCTTTTGTCTAAAACTAAAAATAAAAAAACTTCAAAATGTTTCTAGAATGTGCATTTGGTCAAAAACCACTCAATTACTTGAAATTAATGAAAAAAAAATGTTTATTCACTTGTATTAATCAGTATAACAACAAATATATCATTGTTCACTATCACTTTGAAAACACTTTCTAAGTTGTGATTAGTATCAATTTATATAAACATCCATCATCAAAATATTCCATTTCAGATAATAAATTAATATTTTGACATAAATCACTTGGATGTATATTTCTCATCATATCACCTAGTTTGACTTTATGCTTGGAAACAATCTCTTTTCAAGTATTTGGTTTAGTTAGTAAAACATCATTATGGGAAAAAACATCCAAAAATCTAGTCTTAACTTTGTCAAGATTGAAAGTTTTTGATAGGGAGGTTGGATGAATCAATCACTGATTCATGCTCTAGGTCTTACTTGGAAGACCTCTAAGGTGTTTCACTCCACCACTACAACCTATAGGACCTTTCCTTACCTAGGATCCCCTGGTCTTGCCTTGCCAACCTCAACTACCAACATAATTTCTCCTACCAAGTCCAAACTTGGTGCAAACTTGCATCTCTAACCTTAGCCCTTAATCCACCCTAAAGGCTACAAACCTCCAAATTATTGAATTTAACTTTGCAGGGGTGTGGAGGTACCTCAAAATACTTCAATCCATCCTACTATGCTTCTTGAAGGTCCACCTGACTCCATTTCTTGGTCGCTTTCACCAAACCCTCATTTAGGTCTTAAAAAGGCTACTAGCCCTAGGAGCCCAAATTAGGCCTCCTCCGAGAAAATAGGTTAATTCTCCAAATTTTTCTTTGAGATTCCTGGTTCATACGAACACCTCTCAAATATTTTTCGGGTCTTGGGTCTTTACTGTCCGTACAAAGCCTTAACTTGAAAATGGGCAATACTAGGGTTTTTAAGCCCTTTTCTGGTTTCTCTCAAACTGTCAAGTCTTTTCCCGACCAGATGAATTGATGGAGTTTCCTCCTGATTACTAGGTCTTTGCAAGACTCACACCTGCCTTCTCCAAAAGGAAATTTGTCAAGAATTTTCCACCCCTGCAAATTATGTGCTCTGCACTTAAGTCTTCCTAGCCGGGCACTTCCCTGGCTCGCCTAGGGCAAGACTTCCACAGTGGCTCTTGTGCTTTCACAAACCCTAAATCCTACCATATATACATACATGGAGTCTAGTCATTGTTTCCAAAGGGCTGGACAATTTGTACAGTGGGAAAGTGAACTAATACTCCATTTTCTCAAAACTGCCTAGTTCAGACCAGCAACAGTGTGGAAACAAAACTATTTACAAACAGTGATTGAAATTGAATAAAGAGACTAATTAATGACACACAATGCTTGTAGAACTACTACACTACCTCTTGCACTAGTTACAGTGCCATGATTAAGCCATTAAAACCTAACTTGAATATAAAATCAGAAAAATGCCCTTTTAAACACAATTGTTTTTTTTGAATTCATAAAACTTCAAAACTTAACAAAGGCTTCCAACCCTTCTCCCATGTCGAGGTCACCCCTAAATAGGGTCTCAAAATAGTTATGGGCTCTCCTTGGCTGCTTGTAACTCCAATTGAGCATTATTTTGCAAAAATTGAAAAGAAACTCCTAAAAGGCCTTAAAAGGTCAAAACCTTACTTGTGCAAAAGCCTTAGGCCTATCCATTGGTCAACATGACCTTCATCAGATGATCAACACCCAAACAAAAATTCCATTAAGGCTTACATCCAAATGAACTAAGTTTTATTGCTTAGTTGTCTTAGACAAGACTGCCCTAGACAACCTATGAGATAACCTATGGGTGCTCCTACACCATTCTCCCCCTCAACCAAACACTAAGGATTGTGGGGAGAGATCAAAGATAATTCAATACCCTACTTCTTGAACTGAGCTTCATCCACCCATGTAGCCTCAGATTCTGGTTTGTCCTTCCATTTGATGAGATGTTCCATGTATACCTTATGCTAGGTAGACTTCTTTACCCTTGATTCTAAGATCCTCTCTACTTGCAGCTTGTCTTTAGGAGGTAAGGCTATGTTACTCACATCCTTCAAGACATCCACACTCTTCTGATCCAAATTAGTGGCTGGTCCTTTATATCTGATCAAATCAGCCACATTAAACACTGGTGAAATGCCTAGGTCTGTAGGTAGCTCCACCTTATAAGCATTCTTTCCATACTTAGCTAACACCTTACATGGTCCCACTCTCTTCATCTACAACTTGGTTGATGTTCCTTTTTGCAACCTATATTTTTTGAGATGGACCATGACATAGTCACCTACTGCAAATTGGAGATCTTTCCTAGAAATATCCACCTTAGCTTTCAGCTTGTGAGTAGCCTCTGTAATTGTCTTCTTCACTTGCTCCTGAATCTCCTTCATGGTCTAAGAGAAATCTTCAGCATGGCCACTCCTATGCTCCATAGTTCGTAGGTCTCTAAGTTCCTACACACATTTTGGGTGCATTCCATACACTATTTCAAAAGGACTTCTGCCTGTGGTCTGATTTACACTGTCATTGTAGGCATATTTAGCTTGTGATATGACCAAGTCCCATGTCTATCCATACTCCTTGGTGAGGCACCTTAGAAGGTTACCTAACACCCTGTTAACCACCTCAGTTTGTCCATCAGTCTGAGGATGGTAGGATGATCCAAAAGACAAGTTAGTACCTAATCTTCTCCATAGAGTTTTCCAAAAATGACTCATGAACTTCACATCCCTGTCTAAGACAATGCTCAATGGCAATCCATGGATCCTCACAATCTCTTTGAAGAAGAGTTGAGCAATATAGCTAGCATCATGGGTGGTCTTGCAAGGAATAAAATGACTCATTTTGCTAAACCTATCTACCACCACATAGACACTATCAAACCCTATCTTAGTTTTAGGGAGTCCTACCACAAAGTTCATGCTAATACATTCCCATGGTCTGTTTGGAATGGGTAGAGGTTGACACAAACCTGCATTGCTAGCTCCCCCCTTGGCTTTCATCCAAACTACACACTGCTCCACATACCTTTTGACATCCCTTGGCAACTTGGTCTAGTAATAGAACCTCTGCACTAGTTCCATTGTTTTGTTGATACCAAAATGTCCACTAAGACTACCATTGTGCTTCTCTTGGATAAGATTCTCTCTCATTGAACCTTTTGGAACACATAACTGATTTCCTTTGAACAAAAGTCCACTCTGCAATGTATACTCTGAGAATTGACTATGAAAGTGATTCTCAAAATCAGAACATACCTTATATGCCTCCGAGAAGTCTTTATCTTCTCCATAGAGATCCTTGAAACTCTCTATCCCAATGCTCTTTATTTGTATCTCTTGCACTGTCAGCAACCTCCTACTTAATGCATCTGCCACCTTGTTCAACTATCCCTTCTTGTGCTTGATGGTAAATGTGAAGGCTTGGAGGTATTCCATCCATTTCAAATGTCTATTGCTCAGCTTCTCTTGTGTGTTGATGTAGTTAAGTGCTTGATTATCAGTAAACACTACAAACTCTTTTGGTAGGAGATAATGCCTCCACTTTCTAAGTGATTGCACTAGAGCATATAGTTCCAAGTCATAAGTAGAATACTTCTATTTAGCTTCGTTGAGCTTTTCACTAAAGAAAGCTATAGGTCTACCTTCTTGGCTTAGTACTCCTCCTACTGCAATTCCACTGGCATCACATTCCACAGTGAATAACTTATCAAAACTAGGTAAAAAAAGGATGGGTTGAGTTGCCACTTCTTGCTTCAGTTTCTCAAAACCCTTCTCTGCTTCAAGAGTCCATTTGAACTTAGTTTTTATACCACCTTTGATTGTATCAAGTACTGGTGCACATATGCCACTAAAATTCCTTATAAACTTCCTATAAAACTGAGCTAACCCATGAAAACTTCTTATCTCTGTCCCAGTGGTTGGTGTAGGCCAATTTAGGATAGCTTCCACCTTGCTTGGGTCCATCTTCAATTATCCTTGGGATACTACAAACCCTAAATACACAAGCTCTTGTTTGAAGAACTCACACTTTTGTAGGTTGATGGCTAACCTCTCCTCCTACAATCTTTCAGGAACCAACTCCACATGCTTTAGATGTTCTTCTGTTGTCTTGCTAAAGATGAGTATATCATCTAGATATACCACCACAAATAGCCCTATGAAATCCTTAAGCACTTCATTCATGAGCCTCATGAATGTGCTAGGAGAATTTGAGAGGCCAAATGGCATAACTCTCCACTCATATAACCCATCAGTTGTCTTAAAATTTGTCTTCCATTCATCCCCCTCTTTGATTCTAATTTGGTGGTATCCACTCTTGAGATCCAACTTGATAAAATATTGCTCCTCCAAGACAGTCCATCAAATCCTCTATCCTAGGAATAGGAAACCTATATATGATTGTAATCCTATTGATAGCCCTAGAATCAGTGCACAACCTCCACTTACCACCTTTCTTGGTTGCTAAGACCACTGGTACTACACACAGACTGATGCTCTTCCTAATTAGTCCTTGGTCTAATAACTCCTACACTTGTCTAGCTACTTCTAGGTTTTGATCTAGTGTAAGCTTGTAAGCTGCTTTGTTTGGCAATGAAGCCCTTGGTATGAAGTCAATATGATGACTGATGGCTCTCTTTGGAGGTAGGGTTGCTAGTGTTCCATCACTGACTATGTCCTTGTACTTCTCAAGCAACTTTTGGACTGCTTCTGGTATGACTATTTTCTTAGCCTTATCTTCCTCCTTGGGTTGTACCATTACCATATATCCTTCCCCTCCTTGTTGTAGAGTATTGATAAACTCTTTGCCACTACTTAACAAGACACTGGGGGTCTTTGACTGTCCTTCTTCCTCATCTAACAATGACTGTAGTTTGAATGTATTTCCAGCCTTCTTGAATGAGATACTATTCTCCTTTCCATCATAGATGGCTCCTCTGTCATACTGCCATGGTCTTCCCAATAGAAGATGACATGCATCCATGGGCAACACATCACAAATCAACTTGTCTTTGTATCCTCCAATAGAGAACTCCACCATTGTCTGTTCATTCACAAGAACACTTTGTCCTTTGTTCAACCATGTCACCTTGTAAGGGTTAGTGTGGGGTACTTTCTCCAACTTCAACTTCCTCACTGCCTCCTCAGAGATAATGTTATCAGTAGACCCTGAATCCACTATAACCTCGCACACTTTTGCAAGCATTTTGCATCTTTCCTTGAATAAGGCTCTCCTTTGCTTTGGCTCTTCTTTGACTGGTTGTCTGATTAGAACCCTGCTAAACATCAAATTCTCCCCCATTTCTGACTCAATGTAACTAACCTCTGGTAACTTAACACTGATGAGGGCGTAGCCCGAGATAGAAAATAATCTACGAAAAAGAGAATAATTTTATTATTCAGAAAATGGAGCTTCTTACATGCAGAGGATCTCAAATCCCCAAGTTCTACAACACATGTAAGTTATAGAAAGCTATAGAATAACCCTTTCGCAATATGCGAGCTTGTCCCCAAAAAGTTACCCAAAAATTAGAAACATGCCCATAAATAGAGCTCCTCTTAAGTTTGGAGCGAAAACAACATTAAAATTTGAGTTTAGGCGGTTTGGCGCTGAAAATTACAACTTGAAGTTCAAATTTCAAAAGAACATTTACAATTGTATCTTCTAGAAAGTGCGCAACTTCCCGGGGCCATAACTTTTGATCCGGGGCTTTGATTCGCGAACCATTTGAACCGTTGGAAAGGTCTTGAAGTCAAGAACACACTAATAATATGCTACACCAATTTTGGCAAGTTTTAGGGCCATTATGGAAGATCTAAGTACCTCAAATCCAACTCAGAAGATTTTCAGGTGCAAATCCAGGAAACTAAAACTGGAATATCTTTCAACCCAGGAATAGAAAATAAAAACCATAAATTGGGAATTTAATTATGAAAAAAAGGGTATCCAAAAATGTAAAAACATATAAAAACCAAGAAACTTGAAATTTAACTATTTTTGGGTGATGCAAGATTGCCCTTACACCATTGGATGCTCTTGCATCAGACACCTAGGGTAATTTGAGAAGTGACCCCTTCACATTTTAGATGGTTGAGGAAAACCGAACCGGTCAACCGCTGCCTTAGATAGCCAGGATGAATCTTCCACAGGCCTTCCTCTCCATTTCACCAGATATTCTTCATATTGCTTGTTTTTGGTACTCCTTCCCACACGACTATCCAAGATTGCTTCAAGCTCCTCCCTTTCTGAAGTAGGTGTTGGAATTTCATACTACCCTATTGTTGGTGCTTCCTCCGTTCCACCATGATACTCTGTCAAATCTAAAATGTTGAACACAGGAGAAATGTCGATTCCATCAGGCAACTCTACCTCATATGCATTCCCTGAATCATGCTTCTTCAAAATCTTACAGGGACCGAATTTCTTCATCTTCAATTTATTATAGGTTCCCATGGGAAACCTTTCTTTTCTCAAGTGGACCATTACTTCATTGCCAATCTGAAACTCCTTATACCTCCTCTTCTGATCTGCCTTAGCCTTATACTGCATATTCATCTTGTTAATATGTTTTCTTACCTTCTCATGTATATCCTTGATGTGTTCTGTAAAATCTTCAGCTTCAACACTTATTTTCTTCTCTTGGTCCATCTTCCTTAATTCTGGAGTTGTTTTGGGGCTACCTCCATACACAATCTGGAATGGTGATCTACCAGTGCTTCTGTTGATAGAATTGTTGTAAGAAAATTCTACCTGGGGTAAGATCAAGTTCGATCCCTTGGGTTTATCTCCTACCAAACATCTCAGTAGGTTACCCAGACTCCTGTTAACAACCTCTGTCTGCCCATCTGTTTGTGGATGGTGTGCAGAACTGAACTTCAACTCTGTCTTCAGCTTCTTCCACAAGGTCCTCCAAAAGTACCCCACAAATTTGGTGTCACGATCTGAAACAATACTCTTTGGTAGACCATGTAGCCTCACCACCTCTTTGAAGAACAAGTCAGCAATGTGGACTACATCATGGGTCTCTGACATGGGATGAAATGTGCCATCTTTGAAAACCTATCAACCACCACAAAGACTGAATCATTCCCTCTTTGTGTCCTTGGAAAACCAAGAACAAAGTCCATACTTATATCCTCCCATGGCCTCTCTATGTAAGGGCTGATATAAGCCTATATTCTGGCTCACTCCTTTAGCCATCTGACATACCCTAGCTTTGTACAAACTTCTTCACATCCTGTGACAACTGAGGCCAATAATAATGCTCACTGATAATGGCAATGGTCTTATCCCGACCAAAATGTCCTGCCATTCCTCCACTATGCTTCTCCTTTATCAGGTTCTCCCTCATGGAACTCCTTGGGATACACAATTGACTTCCCTTAAATAACATGCCATCCTAGATTATGAAATCCAGCCACCTTGTCCTGTCCACTGTAATAGGTTCCTTGCAAGCTTTCCAAGCCTCTGCAAAATCAGGATCTTCTGCATACAGTGTCTTGAGTTCATTGAACCCAACCACTTCAATCTGCATCTTTGTCATCAATGTATGCCTCCTACTTAAGGCATCTGCAACCCTATTTGACTTCCCACTCCTATGTTTCAAAACAAAGGTATAACTCTACAAAAACTCTACCCATTTCATATGCCTCTGATTTAATTTTCCCTGACTATTTAGGTACTACAAAGCCTAATGATCAGTATATAGAACAAATTCCTTTGGCAACAAATGATGTTTCCATTTCTTTAATGCTTGAACTATTGCATAAAATTCCTGATCATATACATAATACTTTCTCTTGGCATCATTTAACTTTTCACTAAAATAGGCAATGGGCTTACCTTCTTGTCAATCTTTGCTCAATGGCACAGCCACTGGCATAAAATATGAAACCCCTTGTTGCGATCTGGGGCTAAAATAGGTTGCTCTGTCTTATACCTTCAGCAGTTCAAAACTTTCAGCTCCGTTGCTCCACTTGAATTCTTTTCTATCCCCTCTCATTGTTTGGTCAGGGGTCCACAAATACTACTGAAGTTTCTAATGAACTTTCTATAAAACTAGCCAAACCATGGAAGATCTCACCTCAGTAGTAGTTCTTGGGGTAGGCCATTCCAGAATAGCCTTCACCTTCTCTAGGTCCATCTTGAGACCTTTTGCTGAGACAACAAACCCAAGTACACCTACTCCCTCTTCACAAAACTACAATTCTTCAGATTAATCAACAATTTCTCTTCTTAACTTCTCAAATGCTCTCCGAATATGCATCAGATGCTCATCCAATGTATTACTGAAAATAAAAATATCATCTAAATACAATAACAAAACTTCCTATAAATTCTTTTAGTACCTCATTCATGAGCCGCATGAATGTGCTCGGTGCATTGGTTAGCCCAAAAGGCATGACTAACCACTCATACAAACCCTCTTTGGTCTTGAAGGCAGTCTTCCATTCATCTCCCTCTCGAATTTGGATCTGGTGATATCCAATCTTTAGATCAATCTTTGTGAAGTACTAAGCTCCACTCAAATAGTCCATTAGGTCATCCATCCTTGGCAGGGGAAATCTATACTTAATTGTTATCTTGTTTATGGCTCGGGAATCTGTACACATCCTCCATCCCCATCCTTCTTTGGTGCTAGTACTGTAGGTATCGCATATGGACTCAAACTCTCCTGTATCAAACCCTTTATCAACAACTCTTGAACTTGTCTGTTCAACTCCTCATTTTCTGTTGGAGTCATTCTATGAGCTGCCTTATTTGGCAAACTGGCTCCAGGAATCAAGTCAATCTGATGACTGATCTTCCTTATTGGTGGTAAACCCTCAGGTACATTATCAGAAACAATATCCTGAAACTCATCCAACATCCCAGAAACTTCTTCTGGAACCTTCTCACTATCCTCCTTACTCACTCTAGGAATCAATGCATAACACACATGCTCATGCTTCATACCTTCTAAAAAATTTCTTCCATCTACATAACAAATTCTAGCACTACTGCATACATTTTCTTCGGTCTCCTTCAGGGGTTTCAACTTGTGACGAACCCCATCCTTTGTCAAGGAATAAGTGTTTGCATGGCCATCATGTATAGCTCACCTATCAACGCCACGACCTCCCCAACATCATGTGACATGCATCCATGGGGATGATATCCTAGAGTACCTCATCATGGTAGCTCCCGATCTTGAACTTTACTGAGGCACTGCTCATTGCAAAACTTTGTGGTCTTTCTGCAACCAGGCAATCTGATACAATGCGGGTGCCTTTCCCTCTTCAGCTTCAACTTTGTGACCATCTCCTCTAACACTAGATTATCGGTGCTCCCACCATCAATAATGACATCACAACATTTTCCTTCACACTTGCACCTTGTGCGAAATAGATTCTTCCTCTATTCTGGTTCCTTTTCTTGAGTCACTAGGGCTCTCCTAATCACTAGGGTTTCTCCCTTTCAGCATCATCAGATGTTCGATTGGGCCTCCTCATCTCATGCAACCCTTCCCGACCTTACGGCCTTTTGTCTACCTTCCTTGGTGTTGTGGAAATTCATAGGCTCGATGCCCTTCTTCACCACACTAGAAACACGTTCCTTTAAAACCACCTCTTCTAGATCCTTGTCCATATCTCCCTCATCCTCTACCTCTTTGATCACCACTGTTTTGATCACAAGGGTGGTAGAAGTTGTCATTCCTTTGGTTTCGGTTGGTACCCACATCTTCACTTTTCTTTTCATCATCATTTCGGCTTCTGAAGGTCTTCCATTGCCCTTCCACTTTGACCTCCTCACCCTTTTTCTTGCCATCAAATCTTTTGTTGACTTCTCTTCCACCTTCAAAGCAAAGCGATACACATCCTTAATGGTGGTCATTCTGACAGGCTTAACTCCTCCACAGATGCTCGGTTGTAACCCATTAAGATATCGGGCTACCTTCTCTTATTGGCCTCTGTGACCCGTTACGTGATTATCTTGTGAAAATCTTGTATATTCTTTCCCGTCTGCTTCCTTGCTTCAACCCTTGTAGTTTCTTCATGAGATCTAACTTTCGTAGTCACGGTATGAATTGCTTCTTTAGTTTCTCTACCATGCGATCCCATCGGTGATCTTGACTTTTCCTCTTTGATTTCCTTCCAACTGGACCTCTTTCCACCAAATAGGCATGGCCTTCAGCTTCATTTTTTCAAACTTAACCCGATCTGGGTCCTCTATTTCCTCATACTCAAAATATTCTTCTAGCTCATTGATCGGTCGATCAACTCTTAGGGTTCGGACTTACGGAATAATTGGGACTTCGCTCTAGGTCTTTTCGATCTTGAAATGGCCCTTATTAGCCACATTTGGTCTTGATCAATTGCTTCTTCTTCCTCTTCTATATCTAAACCTTCTTCCTCTCCTTCATCCTCACTTTCCTCCCTCGGGTTTAACCCTCTTCTCAATTGCTCTTGTAACGCATCAATCTGTCTCTGGAGGGCTGCCAGTGCATCTCTTCCACCAGCATCTCTGCCACCTCGACCACCTCTGACACCACCACACCTACCAGGCATCACTCTTGGAGGCATCTTTCTTGACCTCGACCCACAACCATGGTCCTGGTGTGAACTGCCTCATGATCGACGATCTGTCCACATGCTCAAGAAAACCCGCTCTGATACCACTTGATGAGGGTGCAGCCCGAGACACAGAAAATAATCCACAAACAAGAGAATAATTTTATTATTCAGAAAATGGAGCTTCTTACATGAAAAGGATCTCAAATCCCCAAGTTCTACAACACATACAAGTTACAGAAAGCTATAGAATAACCCTTTCGCAATATGCGAGCTTGTCCCCAAAAAGTTACCCAAAAATTATAAACCTGCCCATAAATAGAGCTCCTCTTAAGTTTGGAGCGAAAACAACATTAAATTTTGAGTTTAGGCAGTTTGGCGCCAAAAATTACAGCTTGAAGTTCAAATTTCAAAAGAACATTTACAATTGTATCTTCTAGAAAGTGCGCCAACTTCCCGAGGACATAACTTTTGATCTGGGGCTCTGATTCATGAACCGTTTGAACCGTTGGAAAGGTCTCGAAGTCAAAAACGTGCTCAAAATTTGCTATGCCGTTTTCGGCAAGTTTTGGGGCCATTCCAGAAGCTCTAAGTTCCTCAAATCCAACTCAGAAGATTTTGAGGTGCAAATTTGGGAAACTAAAACTGCAATATCTTTCAACCTAGGAATAGAAAATAAAAATCATAAATTGGGAATTTCATGATGATGAAAAGAGTATCCAAAAATGTAAAAAAATATAAAAACTAAGAAAATTGAAATTTAACTATTTTTGGGTGATGCAAGATTTCCCTTACACCACTGAATGCTCTTGCATCAAACACTCATGGTGTCTTCTTGAGCATATGCTACTCTCTTTTTTGTATTTGAAGAAGATGCTTTCTCCGGGAACCTATAAGCTGGATGACCTACTTGACAACAGTTGTAACACTTCATGCTAGCAAAGTATGAGTTACTTCTGCCTACTTCTCTTCCTCTATTTGAACCTCCTTGAGGTCCTCTACCTCTTCCATATCCTCCTCTAGAAGTTGTTTCACCTCCATGCTCTGTGAGTTTAGACTCTCCATGATTTCTTTGTTGAGTCCCTCTACCTTGGTATCCACCTCTATGTCCTCTTTGATCTCTACCTTTTCCTCTACTCTTAGAAGCCTGGTCTTTTTTCCTCTTACTCCTCTCTTCAATCTTTATAGCCAATTGATAGCATTAGTGCACTGTCTTGGGACTTAGAAGAGTCATATCCTCTTGAATGTTCCACTTCAAACTGTTAAGGTATCTAGCCACCTTAAGACTTTCATCCTCAATAACATTAGACCTCATATAAAGTTTTTGAAACTCCTCAGTATAAGAATTCACATCTTGGTCTCTTTGTCTCAAGCTCTATCTTTTGTTGTGTAACTAAATTTCATAATCATCTGGCATGTATGCTTCTCTCACCTTGGAAACCATCCCCTTCCAAGTAGAAATAGGCTTCTTTCCTTCCTTTTCCCTCTCTGTCTGAATGAACTTCCGCCATGTCAAGGTAGAACCTCTTAATCTTGACTTTGCCACCTTCACCTTCTGTGCCTCAGTGACTCCATCACATTCAAAATGGTTTTCCATTCCCTCTATCCAATCCATGACTAGACCAGCTTCCATTTTCCCACTAAATAGTGGTATGCCTTCAAGTTATTTTCCACTCAAAGCCTTCAATGCCTTCAAGAAAGGTTCTTCTTGCAAAACTGGGTCAGGTTCAGGGATCTTGTCTTCCTCTGCAACCTCTTCTTTCTTTGGAACCCTTCCTTCTAACTGCACATTACTCACTGCTTGCTCAAGTTGGGCTATTCTTTCCCTCAATAGCCTATTGTCTTCCTCTTGTTCTTTGACCTTCTTGGCCAGTTCTACATTTGTCACCATGTCTTTAGAACCACTAGACTCAATCTCTAACATATATTATTTTATCCCAAATCTATTGCTGCTCTGATACCAATCTGATAGGGAGGTTGGATGAATCAATCACTGATTCATGCTCTAGGTCTTACTTGGAAGACCTCTAAGGTGTTTCACTCCACCACTACAACCTATAGGACCTTTCCTTACTTAGGATCCCCTGGTCTTGCCTTGCCAACCTCAACTACCAACATAATTTCTCCTACCAAGTCCAAACTTGGTGCAAACTTGCATCTCTAACCTTAGCCCTTAATCCACCCTAAAGGCTACAAACCTCCAAATTATTGAATTTAACTTTGCAGGGGTGTGGAGGTACCTCAAAAGACTTCAATCCATCCTACTATGGTTCTTGAAGGTCCACCTGACTCCATTTCTTGGCCGCTTTCACCAAACCCTCATTTAGGTCTTAAAAAGGCTACTAGCCCTAGGAGCCCCAATTAGGCCTCCTCTAAGAAAACAAGTTAATTCTCTAAATATTTCTTTCAGATTCCTGGTTCATACAAACACCTCACAAAGATTTTTGGGGTCTTGGGTCTTTACTATCCGTACAAAGCCTTAACTTGAAAATGGGCAATACTAGGGTTTTTAAGCCCTTTTCTGGTTTCTCTCAAACTGTCAAGTCTTTTTCTGACCAAATGAATTGATGGAGTTTCCTCCTGATTACCAGGTCTTGGCAAGACTTACACTTTCCTTCTCCAAAAGGAAATTTGTCAAGAATTTTCCACCCCTGCAAATTATGTACTCTACACTTAAGTCTTCCTAGCCAGGCACTTCCCTAGCTCGCCTAGGGCAAGAATTCCACAGTGGCTCTTATGCTTTCACAAACCTTAAATCCTACCATATATACATACACGGAGTCTAGTCACTGTTCCCAAAGGGCTGGACAATTTGTACGGTGGGCAAGTGAACTAATACTCCATTTTCTCAAAACTGCCTGGTTCAGACCAGCAACAGTGTGGAAACAAAACTATTTACAAACAGTGATTGAAATTGAATAAAGAGACTAATTAATGACACACAATGCTTGTAGAACTACTACAGTACCTCCTGCACCAGTTACAGTGCCATGATTAAGCCATTAAAACCTAACTTCAATGTAAAATAAGAAAAATTCCCTTTTAAACACTAATTTTTTTGAATTCATAAAACTTCAAAACTTAACAAAGGCTTCCAACCCTTCTCCCATGTCGAGGTCACCCTAAATAGGGTCTCAAAAAAGTTATGGGCTCTCCTTGGCCGCTTGTAACTCCAATTGAGCATTATTTTGCAAAAATTGAAAAGAAACTCCTAAAAGGCCTAAAAAGGTCAAAACCTTACTTGTACAAAAGCCTTAGGCCTATCCATTGGTCAACATGACCTTCATCAGATGATCAACACCCAAACAAAAATGCCATTAAGGCTTACATCCAAATGAACTAAGTTTTATTGCTTAGTTGTCCTATACAACCTGTGAGATAACCTATGGGTGCTCTTGCACCAGTTTCATATCCTTCATCCATTCACACAATCATTCAACATTGGTCCTAAACCTATCAAAGTTTGATTACTAGAAAAATTTGAGGTAACCAAAGAATTTCAACAAATCTGTTCACATTCAACATATCCTAGGGTTGACACAAATTTTATGGTCACAACAAGGTCCCTACATAAAAATAACATGGAAACAAGTCCTATTGTCTCAAACATACCTACCACAACAAGTGCTAGTGAACAAAATCTAAGGATTCTCGGTTTTGATCCTAAAGGTTTTAAAACTGCAAAGAAAACTCAAGTACCAACTCAGCCATCCCAATGTTAAATGTTTCACATATAATACATTACCAACAAGCCTAAAAATTTATCCCTGAAGAGATACTAGAGATGCAACAAAATCCAACTCTCACTCACATCATAAAAACCATGCTAAATCTTGACCCAAATTAATACATGCTTAAACATGCATAAGGTGGTGCAAAACTTCCCACAAACTTTGATGTGAACACACTAAAGGAGAAATCCTTTTCACACATAGAACCCATGAATCATCCTCCTCAAAATAAAACCCTGGTCCATAATTTCATACAAAAAATACCAAAACCATCCTCATCAAACATATCAAGTCAACCAATGGTTACTATGATAGGAATAGATTCAACAAACCTTGTACCTCAACATGGAAACCAATTGGGTCATCACAAAAATCTAGGGAATTACAAAAATTTGGGTGTTCAAAACACCAAAATCCCACCAACATTCAATGCTCACAACACCAACATCCCACCTACATTCAATGCTCAAGACACAAATATGACAAGCTATAGGATGAATTTTCCTTCACAAAATGTACATATAAATATCCCTAGTATGCAACATACACAACAAAACATCATGCAACAACCCCAACAAAATGTCATCCATCAAAATTCTCTTCAACAACATCAAAAAACACAACATCATGGTCAAGGCTCACAACATCAAAAACTTCAAAATCATCAATATCAACCTCAAAATTAGCAATATCAATTCCAAATTCATCAACATCAATATCAAAATCAACAACATTGATCCCAACATACACAACATCAAGTTCGACAATATCAAAATTCCCAACATCAAAATCAAATACCTCAACAACATTAAACACAAGCTCAACATCAAGGTCCAACAATCCTATCACAATGCCATCTCACAAAATAAATACATCCCACAACATCAACATTATCAACTTCTGGGACTATGATTTGTCATTGAAGGTTTTGAAGGACTTCTTGTGCAATGTTTGTATCCCCACTTTTTTCAGGTCGAATAGGGTTTTTGGGCCTGTTAGCTCTCAAAAACACAGGTTTTAACCACAAAAGGTTGCCAAGCTTTCACAACGTTTTAGGGTAATAGAACAAGGTTTGAAACAATTAAACCTTCTACTCTTTAGGTGCTGCAAAACCAAGGTGGGTGTACCTCTCTGAATAATGCATACTTAACTTGCAATCAATCCACTTACAACAATTGTTCACAATGGCACATGGGAGTGAATATATGATATCTAATTTGAAAATTGTGACAACAATTTGATCTAAGTCCCAAATACTCAATTAAAAGAAACTGAATGAATTTATAATGATGAAGTGAAGAGACTAGTGCCTTGTTGGGTATGCAGAGTCAAATGAGATCAAGATAAGCAACACTTTCTGGAGAAGACACAAATTATCTCGCATATGTTTTGTTTACAACTTGTATAAACATGCAACAATGTGACTACTAAGTTCTACTTTAATAATCCAAAATGAGTTTCTCTGATTACTGTGATCAATAAAAGGATTTAATATTTGCTTGAAAGAACTAGTTGATTGATCACACAAATACAACAAATGTGTATCGATAAATCAAACATAAACTTGTTATGTTAATTTAAACAACCAGAAAAATCATTCATGGAGACAACTTAGCAGTATTTTTCATTTCAATTCAACAGATAATTGACACCAGAGAAAATACAGAAACATCAATTGAATCTCATAAATACCTCCATTGTGAAAATCATGCAACAATAGCCTCTGGTTTGATAATTTTATTCTACTGTATCTATTTGCAGTGTATCAGAAATCTAATGTATGGTGGTAATTAACAACTACAACATGCTTATTTATACACTAGCATGAGAAAAATATCAAAATAAAATACTATGTCGGCCTTCCACAAGATTCGGGCTCAATTCAAGTCAGCTAGCAACGGTCTCCAAGCATTCAACATGTCGGCCACAAGACATTGAAATTTTGTTTTTATCAGTAGAACAGTCGGCCAGACACAATATATCATCCTGCCGAAGGCAATTCAAACGCTTCATTTCTGTGCTCTGTAATTTGTATTTGTCGTGACCACCCATTTGTTACATCGAAGTCATGAAGTATTGCCTTTGTTTCGCTATAACCTTAGGCAGTCGGTGAGATATCATACAGATTTCACTTTGCTTCACCGAAAGTCCTTTAGTACCCATAGGTCGCTATGACACCATGCTTGTTACATCGAGGCCACATAGTAGTCTTTCATTCATTTGTGCTTCGCCATAACACTCAAGTATCGTGGAAATGCCACACTGACCATTTTAAGTTTCACCAAGAGCCAAAATTTCATTTCCCAGTCGCTAAGACATCCTGCACACAATACCGAAGTCGCAGAGGTTGCCCATGTTCCTTCATTGTAACATTGTGGAATCGGGGAGACCACATACCGAGATCAATATGTTAGGCTGAAGGGAACTCACTACATCTAAGTCACCAAAACATAAGAAATCTCCCATTGAACTTCACATTTCATTATATCCGCTTCGCTATAGATCACAGATATCGGGGAGACCTAATGGAGAAATCACCTCGTCCCGCCGAAAGCCTCGAGCCATAATATATCGCCAAGACACCAATGCACCTATACCGACAGAAAAGCTTTGTCCCATGTTTGTAGCTGTAGCCCATCACACTCAAGGAGATGTCATATAGATTTTTCATGTTATACTGAAAGCCTTGTAGTCATTCCTCTTCGCCAAGACAAAGCCACTCCTATGCCGACAAAGATCAACTGTTGCTATAACCACAAACGCTCGGCAAGACGTTTTGTAGAATATGCAAGGCCACAGCGAAAGTCATTTCGGCACCATAGATCACCAAGAGAAGGTGAAACTCATGCCGAAGGAAAACCACATGTGAAGTCGGTGAGACAAAATGATATCGCTAAGACGTTAGCCCGACCGCAAAGACATATGCCGATAACTGCCAGCAGAAGAAAACTCCAATCGCCAAAACAAGAGAAATGTCATGCCAAAAACCACTTGCAAAAAAAATCCATTTGCTGTGACAAATAATAATTCTTGCCAATAGGAAACACAAACTTATTGCAAGCAGAAGAAGCACAACAGGTCGGGGAGACAAGAATGAACCTATGTCGATATGGACCCAGACATGAAAAATGTACAACAAAATTGATTCAATGGGACAATATGGAAAACTATAGATGAAAAATGCATATGGTCGGACCAAAACTGGAAGTTTATGAATGAACACTTATGTAAAAACACCAGATTTTTTATAGTTCTAGTAGTGGCTCTGTCTGGGGATGAGTGATAGTAAGATCATTGCAAGGATCCAGAATCTTGGGTGAGCAGACTAGACACAAAATGATGAACCAGTGAGAAGCAATGGAATGAAGCAAATGAAATGAATGGAAAGTGAAATGGATGCAAAATTAATGCTAAATGGAGGAAAATGGAAAATGAGAGTGAAATGGAGATGAATGACAATCTAAACTACTGTGCATGGAAAATAATTTTAAAGAGGATACACAAGAGTTGTCCATGCACTGGCAACCCTCAACCCTCTGTGTTGCTCAAGAGAAGAAAAGCTTCAAGAATTTCCCATGAATAGGCAATTCCTAATCTTCACCAGTCATGTTATGTAGATAATATGAGTCTTCACCCCTTTTTCCATCAACAACAAAAGGTCCCAGCCACAAAGCTTCGAATTTACCATGATTTCTCTTCTCCTGACACCTTGCATTCCACATCAACACTATCATTTTCTTCAAACTTTCTATCCTTTGCCTTCTTATCAAATAGATACTTCATTTATGCCTATAACTTCATGTTTTGACTTTGGGACTCTCTCCTTAATTCATCCAACTCAGCAAGTTGCTCCATCCTATCTTTCATGGGTTCAAGAACTTCCAAATCTTCCTGTAAGACAAACTTGTAAACTGGTAACAAATTCTGCAAAGGCATCCTAGCCTATGCTCCATATACTAATTCAAATGGATATTTTCCAATTTCCTTTTTCACAGTGATCTTATCGGCCCACACAGCCAATTTTAACTTTGAATCCCAAGCCTTCTTGTTCTATCCCAACATCCTCTTTATAATCTTCAAGAGACTCTTATTGTTGGACTCTGCTTGAACATTGGCTTGTGGATGATAAGGAGCTGCATAAGAAATAGTAATGCCATACTTATCACAAAATATTTTGAATTTGTCTGACCTGAAGCACATCCCATTATCAGTGATTATCCTCAATGGTGTACCAAATCTGGTGATAATGTTGTCCATCAAATAATTTATTACAACTTTACTTGTAGCTTGCTTAGTTGGGATTGCCTCTACCCATTTTGTAAAATAATTAGTGGCAACTAGTATCCACCTATTTCCTCCACTCGACTTCTCCTGTATCTCCCCAATGAAATCAATTCCCCATTGATGAAAAGGGGCATCAGCCTGTAGAGGTCGAAGTGGCAAAGCACCCTGATACTTCAATTTTCTAGAAAACTTTTGGCAAGCTTCACATTTTCTCACATGTGTAAAGGAATCATTAAAAACCTTTGGCCAATAATACCCAGCCCTGAGAATTTTGTGTGCAGTTGTCTTTGCTAAATAATGGCCTCCACAAACTCCTTCATGCATTTCCTTCAAAACATGCTTAGCATGTGACTCATCCAAACATAACAACAATATTCCATCCTTGTTTTTCCAAAATAGATTGCCATCCATAAAGACATATTTGGATGCTTCCAACCTCAAAGTTCTCCTTTGGCTGTCACTCAATCCATCTGGACACTTCATGTATTTAAGATAGTGCATAACATCAGTATACCAAGGAGTATGTTCAATGCTTGCAACTGCAGCCCCTTCCTCAACATTACAGATCAGATTTTCCTCAATATTAGTTTCTACCATCAACTTAGCCAAGCATTGACCTCTTACCAACTTAGTAATATGTATCTCCATGTCAAATTCTTGAATCTTGTTGATCCATCTGCATCTTTTCCTTGTGACTTCAGATTGTGTTAAAATGTCTTTGATAGCAGCATGAGGGACATAAGCAATTACTTTTGCTCCAACAAGATATGGTCTAAATGCTTTAGTAGCCTTCACAAGAGCAAAGGCCTATTTTTCCATTATGTCATACTTCAATTCAGACCCTTGTAATGATTTACTAAAGAAAGACACAAGCTGTTCATAACCATCCTCATTCTTCTGTAACATAACATCAGCAATAGTATGCATTAAGGCAAGAGAAAAAATCTGGAGACTTAAGAACAGGAGCCTCTTTGATAGCCTTCTTGATAGACATAAAAGCATCCAAAGCTTTAGCAGTCCAATCCATTTTTTTTCCTTTCTTCAACATTTTAGATATGGGCTTGATGATCTCAGCAAAATTAGAAACAAATCTTCTGACAAAATTAATTTGTCCAAAGAAAGATTGTATAGCCTTGACAGTTTTGGGAATAGGAACCTTATCAATAGCTTCAACCCTTTTAGGATCTATTCTAATTCCCTCTTTCGAAACAATATGCCCTAAGAGCTTACCCTCAATGACTACAAAATGACACTTCTTTGGATTTAAACTAATACCATATTCAAGAGATTTAATAAATACCTTTTCAAGATGTTGCACATGATCTTTAGCCTTCTTTAAATAAGCAATCAAATCATCTTAGTACACCACCATGATAACATTAATCAAATCAGCAAATGCTACGTCCATGGCTCTTTGGAAAGTCACTCCAGCATTGGTGAGACTGAATGGCATTCTTATGTACACATATGTTCTCCAAGGAGTAGTGAATGATGTCTTGTATTGCTCAGATTCCTTGACTTTGACTTGATTGTATCCAGAAAACCCATCCATCATAGATAACAGCTCACAACCTGTCACCTTATGCAATATTGCTTCCATGTTGGGTAGAGGATAATTATCCTTGAGAGATGCCATGTTCAGATTTCTAAAGTCCACACATAATCTGATATCACTATTCTTCTTTCTTACAGGAACCAAATTAGAAACCCATGTTGAATGTCTGATTGGTTTGATAATTCCTCCATCTCTGAGCTTTGTCAGTTCTTCTTGCATTTTAGGCTCCAATGTTGGATTTATAGGTCTTTGCTTCTATCTAAAAGGCTTGGCGTCTGGCTTCAATGGTATTTCATGCTAAAATAAATCTTCCCTATATTCTTTCAAATCTTCATATGACCAAGCAAAAACATGTTTATATTTTCTTAATAACTCAATCAACATTCTTCTAATTGTAGGGTTGATCTTCTTTCCAATATATACCTTTCTTGGTGCTATTTCAGTCCCCAAATTAATCTCTTCAACATCTTCCTTTCTGACTGGTGTTTGCTTCATTAGAGATCTATCATTTCCATCATACACTCTTTCCAATGCCACTAGACCCTTGGGAAATTTATTTGTTTTGAGTTGTAAGATCTCCTTGCCAAACACAGTTTGTTTCCCATCTACTTCCTCGACAAAAGCATTGAAATCAATTTCCTGAGCTTCATACTGATCTATACAATTGAGGAATTTCAAAAGATCAGTATCATCATTGAAGACCTACCAACTATAAACATTATTAGGAACAACAGGCTTTGTCTTGAACTCAATCTGTGATACCCCAGCCAATGTGATATCATCCTTCTTCAGTGCCACATTTGCTAAAAAATCAGCCATTATGTTCTTTGATCTGTCAATCCACTCAATTGAGAATGCATCAAACAGTTCAATTGTGTCCCATGCAGTATTCCTGTATTGCTTTAATCTTTTGTGCTTTGCTACATACTTGGATTTAATTTGTGAAACAACCAACTCAGAATCACCAAAAATAGTTAGCAACTTAATCTTGTGTTTCACAGCTATGTTCAAACCTGTCAATAAAGCTTCATACTCTGCCACATTGTTTGTACATTCAAATGCCAACAAGAATGAATATTTAAAAGTAGTACCTTCAGGGGAAAAAAAAGCAATCCTAGCGCCATTACCCTCTTGATTGTAGGCTCTATCAAAGTACATCTTCCATACACCATTGCAATTTTGTGCAGCATGTTTTTCAATTGGATCACTATTAATTAATTCTGGCTGAGCTAGTTCTACTTTAAAACTCCCCAGATCAACATCACAAAAACAATTAATCTGATCCTGTGGTACACATTCAACAAGTTGATTCATTCTTGGCTCTCTGTATAACTTCACATCTTGACCATTCACTGGAATAGTAGCATAAGACAAATCAAACTGGAAATTTCCTCCAACTGCTGCTGTCTATTGTCTTGACAAAAGCATACCAAACTATGGAGGAGTATCAATCACTATGATATCTATATTATAAGCCACATGTGGATAAGTAGCCAGCTTGACTTCAACATCTTTCATAATACCAACCATAGGAACAGGTCTGTTATCCATTGCATAACACTTGCCTCTAGTGATATCAACCCACAAACCAAGTTGTTTCATAACTCCAACAGGCATGATGTTTATAGCAGTACCAGAATCTATCATGCAGTTCCTTAACAATTTGTTATTAACAAGCAACATAGTAAAAAAGGGATCAACTTGAGGAGGAGTTGATAATATATCACTCAAGCAGACTTCATAATTATTTATCTTCTCCTGCTTATTAACTGCTTTAACAGTTATTTTATTTTCAGCATTCATGTGTTCTCCATTCGTTATCAATTGAACAACAGTATCCATATATTCTTTAATTTTCATCATCTCAAGTAGTGGAACAAACATTTTTACCTGGGACAATGCCTAAGTGAAATCAAAAGAGGAACTCTCCACCTTGATAGTCTTCTTTAATTCTGGTGCTTCCCTTTTGTTTCCTTCTTTTTCTTTTTTTACTGGACTGGTCAGGCGTCTGTATTTCTCTATTTAATTCCTTTACTTCCTCCTTTTGGCCTAATTTATGTTCAATTTTATAATGCTGCTTGTTTTCTAGCTTCTTTACAATTTCCTATGTTGCCTTTTGATCTTTTATAAAAATTCCCCTAGGAACCCCATCTTGCTCATTTACTTTTCTATTTCTCAACCAGTATTGACTTTTGGCTTTCTCAAATTCAGCAACAGTGATCCTTTGTATTTCATCCTCAGTAAGTCTCCTCACATTGCATTGAGCAGGCACTGCAACAGGATGTGGCTTTGTGTAATCCTCATCAGAATCATAAAAAATATGTTGTTCAACCATATGGACATTATACTTCTGATTGGAGACATCATATTCATAGCCTTTATCCTATGAAGATGAGTTCCTTTCCTTAGCATGGTGAAAAACATTTGAAGTCAAATATACAGTGTGATCTCCATTATTTTCCCTCAGCATTCCTTCTTCTTGCATCCTTTGAGCTACAACACAATGGTCTGGAGAATGTGGCTGATTACAAACTTCACAAAAATAATTATTACTCACCATGTAAGTTCCCTTCTTGCTTAATGGATCAGGGGTCTCTCTATTTCTGGGTCTGGCTGATATAGGTTTCCCATCTTTCCAGTTTGTATTGTAATGCATATCATGCAATCTTGGCCTTTCATTTTTGTTTTCATTTCTATATGTATTCTCTTGTCTATACTGATAATGATTGTTTTGCTGAGGAGGCCTTGGGTTCTCTCTCTTATTAGCTATACCAGCAGCCTTCCTGTTGTTTTCAATTGTCAAAGTGATCTTCTGTGCTTCAGCCAGACCTCTTGGAAATCTATTTCTCAGTTCGTACCCTATTTTGGGATCAAATACATTTAAATAAACATTTAAAGCTACAGAATCTAGCAACCTTGATCCATGAGGTACCTTAGTTTGCAATTTGTTAAATCTTTGATTGAAATCATAAACTGAGTCATTTTGATTTTTCTGAATCCTCATCAGTTCATGAAGAGATGCATCTGGTGCATTTAGATTTCCAAACTACTCTAGGAATCAATCTTGGAACACTTGAAGAGAATTAATTGAATATGATGGAAAGCTGTTAAACCAATCCCTAGAATCTTCAATAAGTGACATCATAAACAACCTCATGTGAAAGTCTTCATATGGCATACCTATATCTTGAATGAACACAATGAAATTCCTTAGATGTTCTTTACCAATGACTGCATTGCTCCCTGTAAACTTGGGAACCAGACCTCTCCAGCTGCTATCCATAGGGTAAGGGCATAGATGGAATCCTGCCAAATCAAATTGCCTGATCATTGCTGCATATTGGTGAGGGGGAGGGATAGGTGGATATTGATACTGATGCATAGGATTATTGTATTGCACATTATGCTGAGGGATGTGATGCTGACCAGGAGGTGGATGCATATTCGCATGCTGTGTGGGAATATAAGGGGGATTACCTGGCTGCTTATAATGATTCCCACCCTAATTGTAAGGAATGTTCTGTTTATTGGAGGATCCTACACCATGATCACCTTGCTTGTGAGGTGGAACATACTTTGAGCCACCAGCTGTCTGATCAGCAATTTGGGCTTTCTGTAATTTAGCTTCCAACTCCTTTATCTTTTTCTCTTGTTGTTCGAACTGTTCCTTTACTTCCTCAGGAAGCTCATGATCAACAACCATATTTTGGTTACTCTTCATCTTTTCATCATATTCATGCTGAATTCTGAGTCATTCAGGCTCAAGTGTAGCTTCAAACTCAACCTATTTCTTAGCTTGACAACTTGTTTTTGAGGATTATAAAATGGATTTAATTGCTCCTCAAGGGTACACAATTCTACACTTGAATAATCCTTCCATGTATCATAGCAATCTGCTTTGTCTCTACCTATTAGATACATATCCTCATTTATCTTTTTTCCTTTATCAACATTTTCATCCTTATGAATCCACTTACTGCTGTCAGCAGGGGCTCCTGTATGACCTCCCCTGTATTGAGATCTTCTTTTGTTCATGATGAACAACTACAAAATTTTGTCAGAGTCGCCACTCACTTTTATCATAAATGAGAAAAATGTTCAATATTTCTTGTTCCCAACGGAGTCTATTCAAGATTTCAAAATCTATGATTAAGGCCTTGATTCTGATTGTTCCCCAGCAAAGTCACCAATTTGTTAGCTCTCAAAAACACAAGTTTTAACCACAAAAGGTTGCCAAGCTTTCACAATGTTTTAGGGTAACACAACAAGGTTTGAAACAATTAAACCTTCTACTCTTTAGGTGTTGTAAAACCAAGGCGGGTGTACCTCTCTGAATAATGCAGACTTAACTTGCAATCAATCCTCTTACAAAACTTGTTCACAATGGCACATGGGAGTGAATAGATGAAATCTAATTTGAAAATTGTGACAACAATCTGATCTAATTCCCAAATACTCAATTAAAAGAAACTGAATGAATTTATAATGATGAGGTGCAGAGACTAGTGCCTTGTTGGGTATGCAAAGTCAAATGAGATCAAGATAAGCAACACTTTCTGGAGAAGACACAAATTATATGGCATATGTTTTGTTTACAACTTGTATAAACATACAACAATGTGACTACTAAGTTCTACTTTAATAATCCAAAATGAGTTTCTCTGATGACTGTGATCAATAAAAGGATTTAATCTTTGCTTGAAAGAACTAGTTGATTGATCACACAAATACAACAAATGTGTATCGATAAATCAAACATAAACTTGTTATGTTAATTTAAACAACCAGAAAAATCATTCATGGAGACAACTTAGCAATATTTTTCATTTCAATTCAACAGATAATTGACACCAGAGAAAATACAACAACATCAACTGAATCTCATAAATACCTCCATTGTGAAAATCATGCAACAATAGCCTCTGGTTTGATAATTTTATTCTACTGTATCTATTTGCAGTGTATCAGAAATCTAATGTCTGGTGGTAATTAACAACTACAACATGCTTATTTATACACCAACATGAGAAAAATATCAAAATAAAATACTATGTCAGCCTTCCACAAGATTCAGGCTCAATTCAAGTCGGCTAGCAATGGTCTCCAAGCATTCAACATGTCGGCCACAAGACATTGAAATACTATTTTTATCAGTAGAATAGTCGGCCAGACACAATTTATCATCCTGTCGAAGGCAATTCAAATGCTTCATCCCCGCGCTCTGTAATTCGCATTCACCATGACCACCCATTTTTTACATTGAAGTCACGAAGTATCGCCTTTGTTTCGCTATAACCTTAGGTAGTCAGTGAGATGCCATATAGATTTCACTTCACTTCACCGAAAGTCCTTCAGTACCTGTAGGTCGTTATGACACCATGCTTGTTACATCGATGCCACATAGTAGTCTTTCATTCATTTGTGCTTCGCCATAACACTCGAGTATTGTGGAGACTCCACACTGACCGTTTTAAGTTTCACCGAGAGCCAAAATTTCATTTCCCAGTCGCCAAGACATCCTGCACGCAATACCGAAGTCACGAAGGTTGACCATGTTCCTTCGTTGTAACATTATGGAATCAGGGAGACCACATACCGAGATCAATATGTCAGGCCGAAAGGCACTCACTACATCTAAGCTGCTAGAACATAAGAAATCTCCCACCAAACTTCACATTTCATTCTATCCGCTTCACTATAGATCACAGATATTGGGGAAACCTAATGGAGAAATCACCCTATCCCGCCGAAAGCCTCGAACCATAATATATCGCTAAGACACCAATGCACCCATATCGATAGAAAAGCTTTGTCCCATGTTTGTTACTGTAGCCCATCACACTCAGGGAGACGTCATAGTGTTTTCATGTTATACCGAAAGCCTTGTAGTCATTCTTGTTTGCCAAGACAAAGCCACTCCTACGCCGACAAAGATCAACTGTTGCTATAACCACAAACCCTCAGCAAGACGTTTTGTAGAATTTGCAAGGCCATAGCAAACGTCATTCTGGCACCATAGATTTCCAAGAGAAGGTGAAACTCATGCCGAAGGAAAACCATATGTGAAGTCGGCGAGAAAAAATGATATCACTAAGACGTTAGCCCGACCGCGAAGACATATGCCGATAACCACCAGCAGAAGAAAACTCGAATATCTGAAACAAGAGAAACGTCATACTGAAAACCACTTGCAGGAAAAATCCATTCGTTGTGACAAATAATAAGTCTTGCCGATAGGAAACACAGACTTATTGCAAGCAAAAGAAGCACAACGGGTCGGGGAGACAAGAATGAACCTATGCCGATATGGACCCAAACATGAAAAATGCACAACACGATTGATTCAATGGGACAGTATGGAAAACTATAGATGAAAAATGCATATGGTCGGACCAAAACTGGAAGTTTATGAATGAAAACTTATGTAAAAACACTAGATTTTTTATAGTTCTAACAGGGCCCCCTATGCTAATGGTAATTTCTCGGTGGCTTTTTCCCTTGTTAATTCATTGGAAAATCCCAATTCTCTTCCCTTCTGGGGGACGTTATGGAACAAGAAGTTGATTTACAAGGTGAATGTATTCTTATGGCTACTTATGGAAGGTAAAGTCTTAGCGTAGGAAAATATCTATAAAAGGGAATTTTTTATTCCTAATAGATGTGGTATTTGTGAAGTTGATGGAGAGAGTGATTATCACATCTTTCTTGGGTGTGATTTTTCTTCTTTTCTTTGGAGAAAATTTCTTGGTCTTTAGAATCTAGATTGGGTCTTCCCAAACTCCCTTGATAATTTTTTTGGGTAGTGGAAGTGCTCCTCCACCTCCCCTATTCTTTGATGGCTTTGGGAACTTATGTCCCCACATATTGCATGGGGGTTATAGAAAGAATGAAACAACATATTTTTTCATGCTTCTAAGCTAAAAGTTGGCAGTCTTTTCATCAAGATTCAAAGGGCGATTCTAGAGAATTTTTCTCGTATAGATTTTGAATCTTCTTGATGTGCCCTTGCTGCTTGTTTGGCTAGTTATTACCTCTTGGTGATTGCTAACTAGAATGTAACTTCTATTCCTCCTATGAATCCTAAGCCCAGTTTAAATGCTAGATTGATCACTAAGTGGCAACCACCTCCTCTAGGGTGGGTTAAAGTTAATTTTCATGGGGCAGCAAAGGGAAATCCTAGACCTACACGATGTGGGGGGGTGTTGAGGAATGATGATGGAAGACTCCTAGGTGTGGTGGCACTTCCATTGGGAAATCAGACAAATCACTATGCTGGGGAAGAGGTTGTGTTTATAAGCGTTAAATATGTTGTGGGAAAAGGCTACTCCAAAATATGGGTTGAAGGTTATTCACTAAACATCATCAATTATCTACGTGGCACTCATCAGCCTAGTTGGAATGTGGAACAACTTATTAAATATACTATAATCATGCTAGGATCTTATGAAGAGATTTGCATCTCACATTTACCGAGAAGGAAACTCATTGGAATTTTTTTTTTCCAATGAGGCTATCAATTTTAAATGAGTTTTGTGCATGTGAAGAGGGATCGATCCTTCCCAAGAAAGCTAGGAGCTTATTGAGAAATGATGGTGTGGGATGAGTTGATGCAACATTTAATTTCTAGTACCTTCCCCCATCTCACACACTTTTTTGGTTTCATTTGGTTCTCTGGAATTCAGTTGAGTAATATTCGCAAGGGTTTTCTTCTTCTAGTTTTGGAAGAAATGGGTGGTGATAGAAGAATAATCGAGTTGCACTCCTATGAGAGCCTTAGGAAGAAAAATAAGCTTTGGAATATCCTTCATCATGGGAATTCCATGCCATTTTTAGAAAGGCTACATGGGCATGATCATAATGCCTTGACGGAATTTGTGTCATGCTAGCATAATCGCAAGCCTTAAATAAAGGGTTTGGAAGTGGAGGTGAATGAGCATCTAGTTGCCACTATAACTAGGATGTCGATGGCTGGTCATAAGTTCTACAAGAACAAGAAGAGCAATGAGGAAGTGATGGCCCAATTCTTCAAAGATGACAAGTAGAAGAAATTGATTAAAATGGAAAGTTGTGGTTTTGAGTGCAAATCTCTTAAGAATATTTGGTTCAATGTTTCTAAGGTGTTAGTGCGCTATGTGACTCTAGAGGGTAGGTCTACTGCTATCCTCAGTCACAACTTCACACTTCTTAACCATTTCAAGCATGGTTTGTTCATTTCTTTTATATTCTTTCTATTATTGTCCATGGAGGTTTCTGTTTACGCTCATTTAAAGAATAGGAAGGCTATCATCCTCCATGAAGGTCTCATTCTTTTAATCAAGGAGCATGTTAATGCTCTTCTCCCATCCCCTACCATTAATGGTAGGGAAAAGAATTTGAGTGATGTTTTTGGTTTGTTGGGCTCAAATACTAGCATTACAAATGAGGAGGAATGGAACGAACATGAAGAAGATGTCTCCCCGACCCCTGTGACTACTTCCTCAAAGAAGAGGAAGATGGGTAGCTCTAAAAGCAATAGGGCAGGAAAGCACCTTGTTCTTTCTACTAGTGAGGACGTGGAGGTGGGCTTGGATGATTCCCCTCCTAGGAATCTAGAGTTGGGTGCTGACCAAGGTGAAGTCAAAGGTGGTGGTAATGAGGAGGTTTTGTAGGATAATGCTTTGGGTATGGAGGACAAGGATAAGCTAAGGAGGTCATCCAAGTGCATTTCCAACTTGAAGAACAAGGCCTTGAAAATGTTGGCAAAGGACCCTAGAGTGTTATTTGAGGGGAATGCTTCTAGCGAAAAGGTGATCACAATTGATGGATCCAAAATTTAGGACTCGCCCAATGTGGAGCTCAAAGAAGAGAATAAGGGACAAGAAGAGGAGGATTTGAGAAGAAGAGATCTAAACTAGAGCCTCTGAAGGTAAATCCCCTTTTTGAGGACCTTTTTACCTCGATGACAATTCTACCTCTATTTTTGAGTTACTGGAAATGGCTAGGACTAGGGCCACTGGAACTTTTAAGTTAGCTAAATGGATACTTCAAGAGTTTAATAAGATTAACATTAAAATTAGAGGTTTGAAGGAGAATTTGAAGAATGTTTCGAAAGGATCAGTGTTGGACATTCTGATCGATCATGGAGCTTGAGGGTTCTTTCCATGATTTCAAATCTCTGTGTGAAGATCGATTGGATGGTTTAGAAGCCAAGGTATTAGGAAAAAATGTAAACATAAATAAGCTTCTTCATGTGTGTCACATCTTAGTGAAGAATAATTCAAACTCTTTGGAAGTCCTATTCCAAAAGATAAGTGAGTTCAGGGAGAACCAAGTATGTTTTTCTGAGTTAATGAAGAAAGAGCATTCAACAAAAGGAAAAGGTAAAAAAGGTGTAAAAGATGATGATAAGGGCCCTACTATTAGAGGATTGGATGAATGGAAAAATTCCTTTGAGTCTGAAAAGAAGGAGCTATTGGACATGATTGAAAAGCATAGAAGCCATGAGCTTGAAGTGGCCAACACCTTGAGCAGTATGAATTAGTGTTTTTCCCTCTTCTTAGTTGTTGTCTATTTCCTGCTGGGTCTCGGTTTATTTCCTATTGTTTTGTTGATTTTATGTTGTTAGGTGTTGCTATTAGTTTACTATTTATCTCTCACTTAGCACCATTTTTTGTCTTGTTTTTTGGTTCTTAGTATGCTGATGGTTTCTTACTGAAGTAGTTTTTAGCAGTATTTGGTATCTTTAGTTGTAAAGGGTTTTGGGTCCATTCAAAACCTAATTTTCAAATACAATCAAAACATTATCAATGCATGGAATTGCAAAAAAATCCATCATCACAACACCAAATTCTATCTCCTCAACAAAAAAAATGTATTTCTCAACAAAAATCTATTGCTCAACAACAAATCATTGCCCAACAACAACAATTGCTTGCACAACAATAGCATCAATAAAACTTGCAATATAATCCTCAAAATCAGAAATACACAAACTCCTAATAAAATGTCACACCTCAACATCAATATGGAGCATACAATACACCACCACCTCCACCACCCACTGAAACCTAAAAAAATAGTTGTATGTATATGTATGATTGAGTAGATACAACCACCAATTTTCTACAAGTTTCACTCGAGGAAATCCCAAAGATTTCAATCCAATGATAGAATAAGAGAAAGTGATCTACAATAGGTTTCCTAGGGTGTGATTAAAGGTATAAATTGGGTTCACCGCCAAGCTAGGGCTTGGAAAGACAAGAAATATAAATGAGATGCAAGACTTAAACAAATGACCTAGAAATGAATTCAAATCATAACAATAAACTCAGAAAGTACAAAGATGCACCTAGAATCTTAAGGACCTTGAATGGAATTCTAAAATCCTAGAAATACTAATTTTCAATGCACACTAGGACTTGTATACCAGTAGGGCTGATATAGTCCCAGTTTAGAGTTTCGGGCCAAAATCATAATCTAGAACTGCTAAATCAGGATCTAAAAAAGTTTGAAAATAGGTATACTGGGACTCATATGCCACAAGTGGAAATTTAGTCCTAGTATCAGGGTTTCTCTAAAACTTTGATATCCTCTAATGCTTTCCTGTAGCTTCCCTCCTTCCAAATCTCTAGTTCTCAAACACTAAATTTTACTTTGTAGTTGACTTTTTGTAATCTTGCAAGTAAGGTGACAACTTTGATAACTTTGTAACTTGACAACATTTATCCAATCTTTCTCTTCAATGAATCTCCAACCTAAATCTACAAATCACATGTCAAAGAGAGGGAAAATAATGTCTTTTCTTAGTGGATAGGGGTTTTCCTTAGTCAATCCTCGAATTGGTAATAAAACCTTCAAATGAAATCAAATAGAATGAAGGAATGATGAATGAACAAATATGCAATGTTGCAACTCACCAAACCCTTGAACAAAAGGCTACAATGTTGTATGTAATGGCTAGCAAGAATTTAGATCTTGAATCTTTCTTGAATGATATAGATCTTGACTTAAAAGTTTGCCTGAATCATAAAATACCTACATCACAAATGTTAGCTCAAAAACAAACATGATGCATGATGACTTTGACATGATGCTTGATACTTGAATAATGTTCCAAAATTCTTGATAATCACTCTTTAAGACTCATAAATTCTCTTGTAAGTTCTCTTATGATAACATGATGACATGTAATCTTTCTAGGAGAAAATATGTAAAATAGCCTTGTATTTATAGTTGTTTATGCCAAATTTCTCGAGATTACAACACTACAAGTTGACATTAGATCTAGGAGAATAAAATACCACCATGAATTTGAATTTAAATTAGGTCTAAGATAATCAAGACTCATACACCAATTGGGACATATGAGTCCCATTAGGCTAAGCTTGGGACACATTTTTCAAGAAATGCTTAGTTTAATATAAAATCCATATTTAGGCCTTGAAACATAGGTGGGACCCATATGCCCAAAGTGGTGTATGATTCCCAAATCACTAAATCTAGACCATACAATCCAAAATCATTAAAATTTGATTGGTAACTTGATATATGTCATAATTATCCTTAGAACGATGCATTAATTAAGGCATAAAGAAGCCAAATTTCAATAGGGAGGGCCCAAACAAGTGTGAAAATGTAAAGGGATAAATTTTTCTATGCTACATTAGCCCCTATTTTAGTGAGAGGAGGAACTTGCTTCAAAATCACACTAAAGTAGACAAACTCACATCAAGAGGGTTCCAAGTGTACCAATGCTAGTAAGATAGGATGAAAATGAACAAGAGGGATGATCAAGCCCTTAGGATCAAGATCGTATGGCAAACCAACATAGGCACAAAAGAAAAAAAATGTAAATTATCTAAGGAGAAACAATAAGGTACAATAATATACTACCAAAGACAGAATCAAGAAAAACAAAAATAAAAGGGGTGGATCAAGCTTTGACTATTTGTCTTGCACGTTGTGGATTAGATCTAGGCTATTTTTCCAAAAACATTTACAAGTGGAACACGATGTCCACCATGCAAAGTAGACACATGCTCACAAGAGCTAGTGGAACCTTAGGCCATCCATACATGAGCACCAAGCGAGACACATATGCACATGGTTGATATGTGCTCACACAGACAACCAAGTGGCTATGGGAAAGTCACACCTAATTTTGGCTCCCATACATACAACCATACCAAAGCCATACCTTTTGATAAATTTGATAAGGCACTACACAACAATGAACTTCGAGCTTCATGAGGAAAGGAAAGCTTTGTATGCTTGACACTCATGAACAAACAAGATGGATCCACAAGCAAGCAAAGTGTGTTATGCAAGGTGGCCATATAATAAAAAATGCAAAAGAGTGTAAGGGTAAGTTCAAAGGAGTTTTTCTTAGTTCATGTAAGGTCTTGACTTAAGGAACATTGTGCCTAATTTCTCCAAGAGAAGACCAATCAAATAATAGAAGATTCACAATTTAGGGAATGCAATGTGTCACATCAAGCCACTAAGAGGTGTTAAAAGGCACAAGACAACTAAGAGTGGAGGGTGAATTAGTTGTCACCAAGTTCAAACACAAAACTTTAAGCACTTATCAACTTCACAACCACACTTATTTTTTTATTGAGTATGAACATGAAATACAGATAACGAAAAGAAAAATCAACACATTGAACACTAGATTTTATGTGGAAAACCAAATAAGGGAAAAACCACGGGGAGGATTAACTCACAATATAAAGTAATAGAAAAACTGAATACAAGAGGTTCACTGCCAAGGGCTCACTAGTTGAATACAAAGGCTCACTGACTATAGAAGGGACTCACTATCCAACAAGGAGGCTCACTACCTACATATATAAAAGATAAAAAAAAAATCCACCACAACAATTTGCACACATATGTAGCCTTGATTAGAATATTGCAGAAACCTTCAACTCATTGCTCTCAAGAATCTAACATAATAAAGTATTGTTGCTTCAACTCACTTTCACACAACTCTACACTTTGCTTGTGGCTTACTTCATTACTTTGTATATTTTAATCCTTCGCATCTCAACTTACATTTATACCATCTTCAACCTTAGAAACTTTCTCCAAGGTTGGGAACATATGCTTCATTTCATAAATTTAAATTAGGTTGTCAACTCAACATTCCCACGATAGAAAGGAATGAGAATGGACCAATTAAACACTTAACCAAGACCAAAAGCAATGTCTTGGATCAACCAAACACTTCCATAATTAAATTTTTAATTCTTCATATGAATTGTAAACACAAGGTCAGCCAAACCTAATGTAAACAAATGAGCATTGGAGTACACAATTCCCAGCAAGAAGATAACATGTAGATGATGTAACATGCTTTATAATGCATGAGAACACATATTAGATGCCTTCAAATACATCCAAAACAAGTGCAAAAATATTGAAACATAGAACACCTTCCATTAGTCCATTCGGACTATGCAAATGCATACAACAACTTTGAAACTCAACTTATGGAGCACCAAACCACAACAATCTCTACAAGAACCTAGAGAACATTATTACAAGACATATTCTAGATTTGCAAGACCTGAAACAAATCAGTGGAAGACTATGGAGAAAAAACATTTCTACCAATCCATAGACAAGCAACTCTATCAAACCAGTTCACACACCAGTGAACATAACTTTCACACTCTATCAAACTAGAAGCTACAAATCAGGAGATGCCACCAATAGATCCCCCAAAAACACCCTTTAGATCCACACAAGCATAGGATCAACACAAAAGAAATGTAGGGCACATAACAAAGCACATTCTAAACTCATACATAACTCTGACTTCACTCTTTATTAATTTTCTCAAAAGTGCTTGGTAACTCATCATTTCAGCACATCTACAACATCATAAGGATAGCTCCATGTACTCACAACATTTCAACAACATCTCACTATACATGCACAATCTACAACATTCTGAACCATGTTGACATCAATGAAAACATTAATGACAACACCACCAAACTTTCTCATACTTGCAACAATCTCCCCCTTTGTCATTGATGGAAACACATTATGTCAAAAACCATCAAAGACAACACTCTCCTTTATTTTCCAGATTAAAAAACTTGCACAACATTCTTGAATCCTCAACATTCTGAAAAAAAAACTTCTCTTCCTCTTCTACTATTTTTCACATGACTCTCTCCCCCCCTTTAACATCAATGGAAAATATCAAAAAACTATGATCACTCCCCCTTAGGAGTGCACCCATGCAACTCATACTGCAACAATGAAAAATTTCTACTCCCCCTATGAAGTAGACCCATTCATCAGTCTAGATAAATGAAGAATCTATGGATCCACTGGACTGATGCACCTCCATGTGCACCTAGTTCAAAGGGCCAATACCCCCCAACTTCTCCCTGAGATACTCAAAAGTATCCTTCGAAAGAACCTTAGTAAATATATTTGCAATCTATTCCTTTGTAGACACATACTCTAGCCTAACTTTATTCTCCAATACCTTCTCTCTCAGGAAATGATATCTAATAGATATATGTTTTATTCTTGAATGCATTACCAGATTATTTGAAATGTTTATAGCACTTGTATTGCCATAGAAGATAGAAATAGGCTCATCACATATCACTCCAATATCCTTTAGTGTTTGCTTCATCCACAAAACCTTTGTGCAGCAATATACTCTGCTTCTATAATGGATAAAGAAACTAGGTCTTGTTTCTTACTTAACCATGAAACCAATCTTCCACCATGAAAGAAAGCACCTCCACTGGCACTCTTTCAATCATCCACACAACCAGCCCAATCTGCATTGGTGTAATCACTTAAAGTGAAATTAGTATCCTTAGGATACCATAAGCCATAATCTGGTGTGCCTTTAAGATATACGAATATCCTCTTTACAACTATAACATGTGATTCTTTAGGTTCTACTTGAAATATGGCAACTAAACATATTGCATGCATGATATCCAATCTGGTAACAATAATATACAACATACCACCAATCATAGAATTTTATTTGCTCTAATCAGCTTTAGCAAATTCATCATTTTTACTCAACTTACATCTTGTCACCATAAGAGTACTAACTAGTTTGGTGTCATCCATTCCAAACTTCTTTAACAAATTTTTCACATACTTTGATTGTGAAATGAATATCCCCTTATTAATTTGATTTACTTGAAGACCAAGAAAGAAATTCAACTGACCAATCATGGAAATTTCAAACTCTTTTTTCATTTCCTCTACAAATCTCTCACACATACCTTCATTTCCTCCAAAGATGATATCATCAACATATACTACCACTATAAACATTTTGTTACCTTGCATTTTGAAGTAAAAATTTCTATCAGTAGAGCCTTTGTTGAATCCTTGTTTTTTCAGGTATCTATCCAATCTTGTGTATCATGCTCTAGGAGCTTGTTTCAGTCCATACAATGCCTTCTTCAATTTACAAACCATATCTAGTTTTTCTAGTAATTGAAATCCTTCAGGTTGTTCCATGTATACTTCTTCTTCTAGTTCACCATTCAGGAATGCATACTTGACATCCATTTGATATACTTTGAAGTTCTTGTGGGCAGAAAATGCCAAAAACATCTTAATAGCTTCCATTCTTGTAACCGGGGCAAATGTCTCTTCAATTTCGATGCCTTCAACTTGTGAGTATCCCTTTCATACAAGTCTTTCTTTGTTTCTTATAACTTCACCATTTTCATTCAACTTATTCCTGAACACCCATTTTGAACCAGTTACATTCTTATTCATAGGTCTAGGAACCAATTCCCATGTCTAATTCATCTCTATTTGCTACAACTCTTCTTTCATAGTCTAACCCAACTCTCATCTTCACATGCTTCATATAAAAACTTAGGTTGTATTTTAGGAAAGTAAATACAAATTTACCTTAGCTACTACTTTACTTCTTTTCTTCACACCTTCACTCTTATCTCCAATTATCTATTCCTTTGGATGATTCTTATGCACATACTTAGGACTCTTAGGAACAAGTTTTGGTTCATTTTCTTCTTCTTTGAAGTCAGTTCTTCTTCCTCTTCATTATTCTCTTTAGTTACTAGTGCGTAAATAGGATCATCTAGTTCAACTTCACTTATCTCAATAGGTCTATGGATATCCTCATCAACCTTCACATTAGCACTCTCAACAATCTTCCTCAATCTTTTATTAAAGCATCTATATGCTTTGCTAGTAGTTGAGTATCCAAGGAAAATCCCTTCATCACATCTAGCATCAAACTTCCCAAGATTCTCATCATCTCTTTTAATGTAACATCTACTTCCAAACACCTTAAATTATTTCATAGTAGGAGCCTTACCAGTCCATAACTCATAAGGAGTCTTTGCGTTATTGCCTTTGATTTTAACTCTATTAAAAACATAAACAATAGTGTGTATTGCATCTCTCCAATACACATCAAGTACATTTTATTCTTTCATCATGGTTCACATAGCTTCATGTACAGTTTCATTCACTCTCTCAACCACTCCATTCTACTGAGGGGTTCTAGGAGTAGAAAAGTGTCTCTTTATGCCATGCTCTTCACAAAATGCATTAAACTCACTAGAAGTGAATTCTCCACCTCTATCAGATCTCAAACATTTGATTCTTAGGTTCACTTCATTTTCTACTCTTGATTTGCACACTTTAAACATATCTAGAGCCTGAGTCTTCTCGATAAGAAAAGAAACCCATGTCATTTGAGACTAATCATCAATAAGGATCATGAAATACTTGTCACCATTTAGGCTTCCTATTCTAATAGGACCACAGAGCTCTATATGAATTAATTCTAGCATTTTGGTAGTAGTTTTCTCTTTTCCTTTAAAACTACATCTTGCCTGTTCCCCTAACTAAATTTTTTTGCAAATAGTATTAGCGGGATTTATGATTTTAGGTAGACCTAGGACAACATCTCTTGAACTAATCCTAACCAGATTCTCAAATTTTACATGTCCCTTTCTTTGGTGCCATAGCGAGCATTCATTAACTTTAGATACAAGGCACTGACCATCAACACCCTTAAGCTGATAGATGTTTCCATGAGTTCTCCTTCTTGTAGCAACCATAGCTTTGGACCCTTTTCTGATCTCATAGGTATTATCTTGAAACAAAAGTTTGAAACCTTTGCTACACATCTTTCCAACACTCAAAAGGTTATGCCTTAGGCCCTTTACATAATATACATCATCAATGTTGTGTATTCCATCAAAACTAATTGCACATTTCCCAACAATCTTTGCTCTAGAATCATCACCAAACATGACCAAATGAACATCATACTTTTCAAGTTTAGTGAACTTACTTTTATCTCTAGTCATGTGATTAGAACACCCACTATCAATCACCCAATAGTCTTCATCTTGTCTAGCATGAAAGGCAGTGGCCAAAGTACCTTCCATCTCATCCTTCTTGATCTCCAAATCACTTTTTCTTGCACACTTTCCAAAGTTAGCAGACATAGATTTATTCTCCAAAGCTAAGAACAAGCATTCACTATCGTCACCCTCATAATCAAATTCATCATCAACGATTCCAGCTTCTTCTCTAACATAATAAAAACTTTTTTATTTCTTATCCTTTCTATCTTTATGATCTTTTTCCTTCTTATGTACATCTCTATTTGAACATATTGAAGCATAATGACCAATATTACCACAACTAAAACATTTAAAGGGAAACATACCTTTATACTTACCGGTACCTTTCTTCAAATTCCTTGTAAATTTTGCTTCCAACTCATCTGAACCATCACTAACTAGATCATCTTCAATCTTTGTTGCTTTAAATGTTGTTTCTATCTTTTCCTCTTTCTTTCCAAAATTTCTCATCTTAAATGCAGTCAAAGCGCCAAATTGTTGTTCTTTAGTATATTTCTTAGGATCATATGTTTCCTTAATAACTGAAACCTTGTCACTGTAACACTCTGGTAGGGTCATTAGAATCTTCTCAATTACATCTTCATCTGCGAGAGTACCCACTTCATTCCTAACTTCATTTTCTAATAGATCAACCCTCTTGAAATAGCTTGCAATATCTTCACCTTCCATTTTCAAATTCTCATATCTACACTTTATTGTCATCTTCTTGGTCAATTTCACTCTATCATTTCCTTCATAAAGATCTTCCAAATTCTTCAAAACTTCATAAGCAATTCCCAAAGAAATAACTTTTGTTTGCTCAGTCTTGGATAAAGCACTGCAAATAACATACCTCACTTTTTCATTCTCCTCATAAGTAGAAACCTAATCTGCAATTTTAGGACCACTCGCATGGTGCAATTACTTTGTCTCAACAGCCTTCCAAGTCTTGTAACTAAGAGAGCTAATATAATATCTCACCTACACTTTCCAGTCATTGTAATCAGATCCATCAAACATAGGGATCACCAACTTATGCACCATCAAATCTACCTTAAGTAGTTAAGCTCTACACCAAGGAACCTTTCTCTGATACTAATTGTTAAAAGGCATAGGATAACTGAGAGGGGGGGTGAATCAGTTGTCACCAAATTCAAATACAAAACTTGAAGCACTTATCAACTTCACAACCACACATATTTTGTTATTCAGTATGAACATAAAATGCAGATAACAGAAAGAAAAATCAACACATTGAACATCAGATTTTACGTGGAAAACCCAATAAGGGAAAAATCACGATGAGGATTAACTGACAATATAAAGTAATAGAAAAACCGAATACAAGAGGCTCACTGCCAAGGGCTCACTACCCAAATACAAAGGCTCATTGCTTATAGAAAGGACTCACTATCCAATAGGGAGGCTCACTGCCTATAGATACAAAAGATAATACAAAAAATCACCACAACAATTTACACACATCCGTAGCCTTGATTAGAAGGCATAAACCTTCAACTCACTGCTTTTAGGAAAATAACACAATAAAGTATTTCTTCCTCAAATCACTTTCGCATAACTCTGCACTTTACTTATGGCTTTCTTTGTTACTTTGTATATTTTAATCCTTCACATCTCAACTTACATTTATACCATCTTCAACCTTAGAAACTTTCGCCAAGTTCGACCACATGTGCTTCATTTCATAAATTCAAATTAGGTCAACAACTAAACATTCCTACGGTGGAAAGGAATGAGAGTGGACCTATTAAACACTTAACCAAGACCAAAATAAATGTCTTGGATCAACCACACACTTCCTTAAATAAATTTTTAATTCTTCATATGAAGTGTAAACACTAGGTCAGCCAAACCTAATGCAAACACAAATGAGCATTGGAGTACACACTTTCTAGCAAGAAAATAACATTTGATGACATAAAATTCTTTATCATGCACAAGAACACATCTCAGATACCTTCAGATATATCTAAAACAAGTGCAACAACCTTCGAACATAGAACACCTTCCATCAGTCCATCAGGACTATGCAAACACATACTACAATTCTGAAACTCAAACTTCCAGAGTAGCAAACCATGAACATCTCTACCAAAACCTAGAGAACATTATTACAAGACATATTCTAGATCCGTAAGACCTGAAGCAAATCAATGGAGGATTGCGGAGCAAAAACATTTCACCTAGTCCATAGACAACCAACTCTATCAAACCAGTTCACACATAGGTGAAGACAATTTTCACACTCTATCAAACCAAAAGCTACAAATCAAGAGATGACACCAACACATCCCCAACAACAACCCTTCAGATCAGCACAAGCATAGGATCAACACATAAGAAATGCAGAGCACATACCAAAGAACATTCTAAACACATACATAACTCTGACTTCACTCTATTAATTTTATAAAAAGAACTTGGTAACTCATCATTTCAACACATCTAAAACATCATAAGGATAGCTCCGTGTACTCACAACATTTCAACAACATGTCAACTATACATCCATAATCTACAACATTCTGAATGATGTTGACATCAATGACAACATTAGTGACAACACCACCAAACTTGCTCATACTTGCAACAAGAGGAATATAATATGGTAAGAGAGATCAACTCTTGAGGGAAATCACACCCAATTTCACCACAAAGAAAAATATGCATCACATGAAGTGTAAAAATACTACACATTGAAACATGAGTTGCAAAAGAATAATGTCAATGTATGCCCCCACTTTATTGAAATTTCTAAACACCATGTTGTGAGAAATTAATTTAAAGTAGAAAATGATAAATGCTAACCAAAAAGAGGACATGAGAGCTTATTCAAAAATCCCTATGCCAAGTCATATGTTTCCAAATGAAGCTACATCATGAAAAGGGGTTTCCCCCAAAATACATCCCAAAATTACATAAGGGATCCAAGGATTTGGGGTTAGTATGTCTTTGTTGCAATGTTTTTAGAGAGCTCAAAATTATCATCATTCCCCAAATACTCATGGAATAAGAAGAATGACAAAAAGTGAGCGAAAACAAAGAAATAATTCTGGTTCAACATGGAAGAGACCTAAATGTCTCGATGCATTGTAGCATACCCAAAAGTAAAACACAAGACAAAGAAAGGGTAAAAGAAAAGCTTTTGGGTCAACATGGAAGAGACGTAAGTGTCTTGATGCCTTGCACCATCCCCAAAAGGAAAACACAAGACAAAGAAAAGATAAAAAATTTATGACATAGAGAAGAATGTAGGGAAAAATAAAGGAATGTCACAAAGAGAGAAGTACATCAAACATAACTGTATGGGGTATCACATTACACACATAAAAGAAACATGAAAAGAAAGAAAAGGACTAGTATGGCACATGCAAGTCAACCTAAAGTAGGTGGTCTTCATCCCAATCTTGTTCATAGTATACATAAGTCAAACAACTAGCCAAAGGGGAAATAGAAAGTGTCAAACTAGGGTCAAGGCTATCTAATTCTTGCCCCCACTATGTGCAAGACAAGAATGAGCCAAGGTAGGTGATGAGAAAGAGCTCCTTGCAATAAAGAGAATGATTTGCAATGAATGTAAAGAATGTAATAGTGATAATATTATGATCCTACAACTATTACATGTCAAGGAGCAAAAAGGAATCCTTTTTAAGGGATTATTTCTATGATATCAAACTTTTTAAATATTTGTTTTAAAGAATGACACTCATCAGTACTATGTCCAAAAATTCTATAATATTGACAATGTGATGTGTTTGTGTTCTTAAGATTTGGAAATTGGTTTTCTTGCATTGGTGGTAATGTACTAAGTCTTGGCTTAGAAGTGTATGTAAATTTCTTTCAATTGTAGATGGCGGACAAGGGAATTATAGTTTCTTTAGTTTGTAAGGCCTTCATTGTTTGCTAGATTTCCCAATTTCTTGAGTTAGATGTTGAGGATCTTGATATCCTAACCCTTTGGTATCGTTAGTTGGTATTTTCTCTAAATTTTGATGAATTTCATGCTCACTTGTCATATCACATCCTTGTTTTCTTAAGATCATGAATCTTTTTCCATATGTCTCTTCTATATTGATGGGAATGTTGGTCACTTTGTTAACATAAGATTGAAGCACTTGATTAGAGGAACTAAGATCACTTATTATAGTAAGTTTAGGTTTATCTTGTGATTCATTTATAGGATGCAAAGCGCAAAACATATCAAGTGGTGGGATGGTAGGGGGTTTTGGTTGTTTCATAGAAGGGTAAAAGGATGTATTAGTCTCAAGGTTGTTAAGGCAATCATTTATGAAGTTTTTCATGTTGTCATCATCTTCTCCAATGATTTCAACATCATGAAGAGGACATGCATTAGGATTTGAGTGATAATAAGTAAGTTCAATTTCATTAGGGTCATTTCCAAAAGCATATCTCGACACATCCACTAATGATTTCAAGGACATACAAAGCTTACCAAACTACATATCCATGCTTGTAATGCAATTTTCAGACTCTAAACAAGGTAATTTGGTAATTTCACTATGCCACAATCTAAAAATGAAGTGTTGTAAATGCAATTTTGAAATTAGGAAATGCACAAAATGAACCAAATGAAGCTAGATGCAATGAAATGAATGATTTTTTTTTGCTAACTAGAACATAAATCTAACAACAACAAACAAAAATATAGAAACCAAGTTTTTATTGCTGAAAATTGTACTTTAAGATCTAACACAGGACAAAATCACCTAGAGGGGCGTAAGAGTCCCAATTAGGGTTTTTCAGGGATTCAAATGTTTATAAATAGTCAACATAGAATACCCAAAAATCAGGAAAAACCACCTATACTGGGACTAAATTTCCCAAAGGAGTGTATGAGTCCCAAAATAGAGTTTTTGCACAAATTTTATAAAATTATGTTTAAATGTTATGTTTTCTAGTTTGAGTGATGTCTAGACTAAGTGTGATTATAGATTTTAATTGAAAATTGAATGATACAAGAGGAAAAAATGCAACCTATATGCACTTTAACTAATGCAAGATTAAGAAACCCTAGAATGAAAATTAACCAATGTAATGTCTAATGCAAAGTTAATGAAAGCTAATTCTAGGACTATGATGCCCTCCAAATCTGATATAAGGTATTCTAAAGGCTAGGTTCACCAAAATGAAACATAGAAAATTGTAGTTTTATGTATACGTATGATTTAGGAGATACAACCATCAATTTTCTACAAGTCTCACTCAAGGAAACCCTAGAGATCTCAATCCAATGATAGAATGAGGGTAAGAGACTATAATAAGATGTCCTAGGGTGTGATTAAAGGTATAAAGGGGGTTCACCACCAAGATAAGGCTTGGAAAGACAAGAAATGTAAATGAGATGTGAGACTTAAACAAATGACCTAGAAATGAACTCAAATTAGAACAGTAAACTAAGAAAGTACAAAGGTGCACCTAGAAACCTGAAGAGGCTTGAGTTAAGGCATAAAATCCTAAAAAATGGTGATTTTAATGCACATTGGGACTCATACACTAGTAGGGGTGATTTAGTCCCAGTTTAGGGTTTCGGGCCAAAACCAGAATCTAGAACAACTGAATCAGGATCTACATAAAACGCCTAAAAATAGGTATACTAGGACTCATATGCCACACGTGGAAATTTAGTACCAATATCAAGGTTGCTATGAAACTCTAATATCCTCTAACTCTTTCTTGTAGCTTCCCTCCTTCAAAATCTCTGGTTTTGAAACATCGAATTCTACTCTATAGATGACTTTCCGTAATCTTGAAAGGTGAAAAATTTGACAACTTTTATCCAATCTTTCTCTTTAGTGGATCTTCAACCTAAACCACCTAGATCTGCAATCACACATAAAATAGAGGGAAAAATGTTTTTTTTTAGTGGATAGGGGTTTTCCTTGTTCAAACTATGTTTTGATAATCAAACCTTGAAATGAAATCAAATAGGATGGAAGAATGATGAATGAACAAATATGCAATGTTACAACTCACCAAACCCTTGAACAAAAGGCTATAATATTGTATGTAATGGATAGCATGAATGTAGATCTTGAATCTTGCTTGAATGATAAAGATCTTGACTTGAATGCTTTCTTGAATCATAAAATACCTACATCACAAATGTTAGCTCAAAAACAAGCATGATGCATGATGACTTTGACATGATTCTTGATACTTGAATAATGCTCCAAATTTCTTGATAATCACTCTTGAGGGCTCTCGAATGCTCTTGTAAGGGATCTTATGATAACTTGTAAGCTTGCTAGGAGAAAATATGTGAAATATCCTTGTATTTTTACTTGTTTATGCTAAATTTCCTGAGATTACAACACTACAAGCCGATATCAAACCACGGAGAATAAAATCTCACCAAGAATATGAATTTAAATAAGGTCTAAGCTAAGCAAGATTCATATGCCACTTGGGATGTAGGAGTCCCATTAGGCTATGCTTGAGACACATTTTTCAAGAAATGCTTAGTTTAATGTGAAATTCAGATTCAAGTCCCAAAACTTAGGTGGGACCCATATGCCCAAGGTGGAGTATGAGTCCCAGATCATTAAATACTAGCCATACAATCCAAAATCATTAAATTTTTATTGCTCACTTGATATATTTCAGGATTATCCTCATAAAGATGCCTTAATTAAGGCTTGTGGATGCAAAATAAGGCCAATTAAGGCATAAAGAAGCCCAATTTTAGTAGAGATGGCTCATTGCCAAGATACAATGATAGTGGTTTGCTACCAAAAGAATGAACTGATGGAATACACCTTCAATGTGCAAGGTTTAGTTCCATTGAAGCTTAGAATAAAAATCACTACATTTCTCAACAAATCTATACTACTGATAAAGCATTTAGGCTATGATATTTTCCTCTTATCACTTGCTTGCACGCACACACACTCACACTATTTCTTTCTTTCTCTCATCCTCCTTGTCTTCAATCCTTAAAGAATCTTATATATATACAAGCATATCTTATTCATCAATTAGGTTGGCCTAATTGGATGAACACAAAATAATCAAAACCTTTCTTCGTTGGAACCATATAAGATTTAAACATTTATCCATGTAGTGCAATATGCTATGTTAGATATTAGTCTTCAAAATATATTTCATTCGCTAAGTCAGCCAAGACTAAAAACACAATTCTCCAAACAAACAAATAATCCTAAAAGAAAACTCCTTCTGGATTTGAGAACACATTAATTTCCCATCATACTACCAATAAAGAGACTATCAACACAACTATAGTATAAGAATGTTCACCTTAGTAGAATGTGGGGTCTCCCACACAGTACACCTCACATAGAACAATAGTAGAATACAGAGTTAAACTCTATCAGAGATAACTTTATGTTCATAGTCAAAAGAATGTCTCAAGATCTAAGAAAAAGTAGTCTGAATGAGTCAATAAAACATGGTTAGGAGATTAGAGTCATATAAGATCTTGCGATGAGTTCCTGACTCAAATACCAACACACTGATCCATCACAAAGGAGTATTATAAATAGAGAACAACTTCTAGTAAACCAAGATAATTTCCCATATAGTCATCACTTGTAGTTATTACCATGTTGACATCAATGACAACATAGAAACAACTAGTACAACCATCCATACTTCATGCTCATGTTGCAAGGATTCCAACAATCTCCCCCTTTAGAATTGATGGCAACACGAATGACAAATTTTTTTTTCAAGTGTAACACAACTGAATGTTCTGACTTACTCGCCCTATCAAAACTAATATTCACAAAAAAAATTTCCTCTGACTCTTTATCTCTCCATTTCTTTATCTCTCCATCTCTTTATGTCTCCATCTCTTTATCTCCCCATCTCCTTATCTCTCCATCTCTTTATATCTCCTCCTTTGACATCAATGATAGAGGAAGGGATCCGATATAAGAATGTATATAAAAAATGTAGCCAAAAAGATATGAACACAAAATTAATTTCAAGAAGAACCTCTGAGACTCTCCAAGATAGCCTTCCATGACACTTTACCTTCTTCCCATGAACCTTTTTCACTGACAAGAGTCTTGTAAAATAGCTCAAATTTAGTTAGAGACTCCATACCATCTGTTAAAGTATTGGGACTAAGCTTGATCTCTGATAGTTCACCAATACAAACAAGAGAAATAGAAAAAAAAGTATGTCTAAATTTAATCATGTCTTTGAGTGCCACAAACTTCCTAATGACATCTATTCTTCGATCCTGTACAGAGAAATTTTTTTCCTGAAGCTACACAATTTAGGACCATCTCTAATTATCTTTATCTTCTGCTAACTTGTATGTATCTTCCTGAGTGCACACTCGAGACTCACTCATCCTTATTTCATTTCTCATATCCAATGTATTGCCAAACAAATCTAGAGAAAAGGAAAGTAGTTCATGTGCCTCTTCTTCACAACCTTGTATATTTTCCAATTCCTTCATTACTCAATTGTGTGCATTCACACATTTTCCTTTGATATCTTTCAAGTCTTCTTCAGTAGACCTAGCTCAAGCAAACTCTTTAAGTCTAGATATGTAGACTTTCAAGGATTTAATCATGCCATGAAGATTCTCCACAATAGAAATAGATGAATCAAAATTAGCATCGGGAATAACCTTCTACAAATCTTGCAAAGCTCTTTGAATACTTATTCTTTCATGCTTATGTTTAAGCTTACTTTCCTCTACATCTTCTAGCTTCACTATACTCTTCCTTTTCTTCCATATTTCGGACTCACTACTAGGGGTAATTTCATTGAGATTCTTAGGGATTTCCAAGAGAATTTTAGCATATTTATCAATTTCATCCTCTAACACTTCATAATCCAATTCAGATATCAAAACTAACCTTGATTCAACTGCTTCCATGTGACAAAAATCTGAAGACACAAGAAAATTTATACTTTCAAAGTATCTTTCCACAACACTTATTGGATTCCTGGCCTTTTGTTCATCCTCATTTGAAATGTTCCAAAGAATGCAGCAAGGACATATTCTTATGCATCCAAACTACCTAGATTTATCATGAAGTTCCTGATTTGAGAGGAAATAGGCTCTAAATTTGACCATTCTAACTTTCCTATTATTGATAACTCTTTCAAAAAGTAAAAGAGTAGACAAAAAACCAAATTTCCATACCAAAAAGTATTCTACCTTCTCTTTTTGAAATCCTTTAAATTTTTCAAAATATGTATGTAGAGTAGTTCACATAATTCATATTCCATACCTCTTAACACCATATCAACAACAATATCCACCACAACAGTAGAAACTGTGGAGTCATTTTTTAGGGATACAAAATTTATGACCAATGACCACAGTATTATACCTTATTACTAGAACAACAATCAATCTCAAACCAATTTCTTTCCCTTTAGAACTCACACTTGTAACCTCAGTTATTTCTTTCGCATTCACAGTATTCAGTTTAGGAACTGGTTTGGAGGAACATAGACCAGTTACATCTCTAATTGCTTCTCTAGTAACCATATGTGTCTCATCAATCCACAAATATTCATCATGAATTTTTCTCACTACTATTCAAATATAATTCTCAAATTCAAAAAGGAACTTTCCTCCAAACATCCAACTTTTTCTCAACTAATATTTTGTAGGCATCACGATTCTCTTTCAATTCATTTTCCCAAAGAATATTCAATTGAACAAATGACATTTCTTCAATCTTACTTTAAACAAATGCATAGATATCTTCTATAGGAAACACTCTCGAAGGGATGCAAGAAAATGCACTAATAGATCCTTCCAACACATTCATATATCTCTTCAATCTAGCTTTATCCGCACGATTTACAATCTTTTAATTATCCATTAATAAAAGTAAAATATTGTGCAAATAGGAATACCTCTGAAAATGCCAACCAAAAATGTATAGATGTCATGTTTCTAGAGCTCACTTCAACTATTACTTTCTCCAAATTCTTAAACTCTAAATTACCTTCCAAACTTCCTTTGCATGCTTTTCTAAAAATAAATAGGCCTTTAATTTTATTTGATCTTATTCCTTCCATTCTAAATCATTTTGCAATAAATGTTTCAACTTGTAGGTAGATTGCCTCGAAAAATGTGTACACATCCATTCTTTCAAATTCTATAGACTTCATTCTTCACACATGTGAAAAATACCTTAATCTTGTTACCACATTAAATATACTTTTGTCATGATATGACACAAGTACCAAAAAGGGGGTTTATTATATTTTTTGATGATTGCTTTCCCTTTGCCACTGGTTTCATTTAGAAATTGATGGGAGTATTTGTACTAGAGGTCGACACAGATAAAACTAATGATTCATTTCTCCAAGTCCTTTCCATTTCTTTTCTTGTTAGTTTTGGATCAAAGGTTTGATCATTCTTCTTCACTAGATATATGTTCTTCTTTCTTCTATCGTTACTACCAGGATGTTCTAATTTTTTGCACTTACAATAGGTAACATTCTTCTTTCCATTTCCCCTTTTATCTAACACACTGTCATTATATCCATTCTTCTTGCCCTTAGAATCATTCACATTATTTTTGCAGTCCTTTGCTTTATGACCAAATCTCTTGTAGGAATCACAAATACCATTGAAGTTTAAATACCTTTTTGCATCATGTCGTTTTATAGGAGTTTTTCTGAAATTGCTTCTTCACTCCTTGACATGTCTATATTTGTATCACGTCTTCTTTCTAATGAATTCATTCGCTTTAGAAATTTGACCTTTTTCAAACCCTAAACCAATCTTATCCATTTTCATTCTATGAGAGTTAATCAATTCATCAAGCATCATCAAGCTTATCTTAAATTTTTCTTCAAAACTCTTTGCCTTTCTAGATTAGATCTTAGGATTTCCACTTCTAATTCAAGCTTTGTGCATTCATCCATCTACTTTTGAATTTCTTTTTCTTGATATTCTTCAATCCTTTTCTTCTCATCCAATTATTCCAGTAGGCTAGTAATGATTTATTCTCCTTCATTCAATAGATCACATGCATTCATACATGTGCTTTGTATATTTTCAATGTGCTCATTTTCTTTTATCAAGCTTTCCTTCAGGGCTTCCAGTACTTCTAAAAATTCAGCAGTGACTTCTTTTGAGGGAAAAAAATTCTCATGTTCAAATTCCAAGACCTTCCTCAAGTTGTTAGGCTTCTTCCAAGGAACCAAGCTCTGATAACAATTGTTGAACATCCAAAATACTGATAGGGGGTGAATCAGTATTCCACAAATTGATAATAAAATCCACTTAACCATTATTACTATTTTGATGGAATTAGCAAGAGAGAACATAAAAACAAGTCAATGCAATCACACACATGAACATCGGGATTTTTATGTGGAATACCTAGAATGGGAAAAACTAGGGTGAGGGTTAACTCACAATATATTATATTCAGATACAAAATATTATAGGGCTCACTACCAGGACTCACTATCCTTAAAAGGATCACGTCCTGAGTACAAGAGATGGCTCACTGCCAAGATACAATGATAGTGGCTCACTACCAAAAGAACGAACTAATGGAATAAACCTTCAATGTGTATGGTTCAGTTCCACTAAAGATCAAAATAAAAATCACTACATCATTTAACAAATTTTTACTACTGATAAAGAATTTAGGCTCTGATCTTCTCCTTCGTTCACTTGCTCTCGCTCACACACACACTCTCACACTATTTCTTTCTTGCTCTCATCTGTCTTGTCCTCAATCCTCAAAGCATCTTATATATATAAAATCATATCTTATTAATCAATTAGATCGGCCTATTGGATGAACATAAATTAATTAAAACCTTTCTTCATCAGCACCATATAAGATTTGAAAATTTTATCCATGTAGTACAATATGCCAAGTCAGCTATTAGTTTTCATAATATATTGCATTCACTGAGTCGTCCAAGAATAAAAAAAAAATTCTTCAAACCAACAAATAATCCTCAAAGTAAACACCTTTTGGATCTGAGAACACATGAACATTCCATCATACTTCTAGTAAAGAGACTATCAACACAACTGTAGTATAAGAATGTTCACCTTAGTAGAATTTGATGTCTCTCATATAGTACACCTCACAAATAACAATAGTAGGATACACAGTTAAAATATGTTAGAGATAACTTTCTATTCATAGTCAAAAGAATGTTTCAAGATCCAAGAAAAAGTAGTCGGAATGAGTCAATAAAACATGGTTAGGAGATTAGAGTCATATCAAATCTTGCAATGAGTTTTGGTCTCAAATTCCAACACATTGATCCATCACAAAGGAGTATTACCAATAGAGAACAACTTCCGGTAAACCAAGAAAACTTCCCATATAGTCATCACCATGTATTTATTACCAAATATCAATGACAACATAGAAACAACCAGTACAATCATTCATACTTCATGCTCATGTTGCAAGACTTCCAACACAAAAAAGTGTGAAAATGTAAAGGGATACACTTTTCTACACTACAGTTAGCCTCCACTTTAGTGAGAGGAGGAACTTGCTTCAAACTCACATTAAGAGGTGGTCAAGTGTACCAATGCTAATAAGATAGGTTGAAAACTATCAGAGATGATCAAGCCCCCAGGATCAAGATCCTATGGAAAACCAACATAGGCACAAAAGCATAAACATGTATATGATGTAAGGAGCAACAACAAGGAACAAGAATACACTACCAAAGACATAAAGAATAAAGAAAATTAAAAAAAGGGGTGGATCATGATTCAACCATTTGTCACAGTGATATAAGAGGGATTCACTGCACACAGGTCTCCCCTTTCTCTAGAGATCAACAGGGAATGAACTAACCTTATACACCTCAGAATAATAAAATGATAAAGAGCTAAAACCCAGTTACACTTCAAGGAAAATAATCAAAAATCCTGAGAGCCGAATTAAATGATTCTTATCCTAGAAGAGGGAGCTCTTGGCCAGAAGATGTCAACACAGTTCTAGGATGCCAGCACGACATGTTTTTGTCTGAAAGAAGCGCTGGCGTCTTGAGCAACAGAGAGCTTAGGAACTTGATGGAAATAAACAAATCCTACTTATAGACTCAAGAGTAATCTATATGGGACTGTTTAACTAACCAGAAAGCCAAATATTGAAAGAAATACTACGATGCTTGGAGAAAGCTTACCCTTTTTCCAGACGCTCAAGTCTTCACTCCAAGCTCCTTTTTGTGACCTGCACACAAAAAATCAAGGAGAAAGTTGTTAGGTGGATGTATAGGGGACTACCTCAATCAAACCCCATTTTGGTGTTCCCACCTCCACAGACAGCCAAGTTGGAATGGAATGCTAAAGGAGTAAATAAAGCATGTGGTGAAAGCAATACCAGCTTGGGGGTAGAACCCGCACCATGATAAGTGTGTGGTGAAAGAAATACCCACTCGAGAGTAGAACCCAGACCATGAAAAGTGTGTGATGAAAGCAATACTCGCTCGAGAGTAGAACCCGCACCACGATAAGCATGTGGTGAAAGAAATACCTGCTCAGGAGTAGAACACGCACCACAAAAAAGTAGACAAATATATGTAAAAAAAAGTGAGAGAGGAAGAGAGAGCGTTACCCATAGGCTAAGGCCCTCTTCGGAGCACATAGACGCACTATCGAGTGCTTTCTTGAGAGCTACTGCTATTACTAGGGGAGCCTTAGTCCAGCATGGCTTCACCTATGAATGCACTACTATCAAAGGAGAAGGAGTCTCAAAGTTGTAGAAAAATAGAATGAGAGCTAATGTGATGTCTTGCAACCTCCAAATGAGAGGTAAAAGGAGGTTTTTATGCTTGCAAGGGTGGCAAAGATCTATTACTTTCAAAGTGTAACCACCAGGACACATGTCTCTAGGGTTAACCTTCTAGATTTATCATTTTGAACTCGGGAAGTGGACAGGATGCTAGCATGCCGCATAGATGTTTGCATGCCGCACATTCATCCAAAGCCTTTACTCTTGGGAAACGCATCACCAGGCTTCTGTTACTCAGCCACTTATCCTCATGGAGTAGGGATCATGAAATTTTGACCCATGAGATTTTTTCATTAATATTTCAAAGTGTCATAAATGTTAGGCATAAATGTTAAAATCTGGAATTTCCCCTAGGTGCAATTTTGCGATATTACATTTTATGCCCACTTTAATGGGCTCGATTTTGAAAAAAATCAGCCTCACTAAAGTAGAAAAGAAAAAATTCACACAATTTTTGAATTTTACAGATTTGTGTGCCAACAAAGAGAGACCATAGTGGCTACTATAGCTGAGCTAACCAGAACTGAAGGTGCCCCTAACATCCGAGCTCAATAAATAGTATCTGAATGGTCATAAAATTGTTGAAGGTTCCACCCAAAAAAACTCAATGTTTAGGTCAACCTTGAAAAATTAGAAGAAAGCTACCACACAGAGAGGAATGATTAAGAAAAAATCATTGATTCAGAAGAAAAAATATGATCAAGAGACAACCTTATGCCCCCTCCTAAGTTTTCACCCAGCTTAGTGGGGCAAAATTCAAGAGATACCAAGAAGCCACAAGTCCTACAAAAAATGGGCCCTACGGGGCCTATATATACCTAGGTGGGCCCCTAGAAGGGTCATTTTCACTATTCACTACGAGAAAATTGTTGACTTTTGTGAGAGAAAAGTTAGTAAAATGCCTAGCAGGAGAGAGTATGAGGAGTCGAGGCTAGAGCAGCTACACTGGGACATCGTCGAGGGTCGTGAGGTGGACCAAGTAGGCCACAAACTCTTGTTCTTTGTGATTTTTTATGCATTTTTAAAGATTTTTCTGCTAGTGAGGTGCACAGGCATCTTTTCCATGCGCCTTTGTCCAAAAATTTCCCTATCATCCACAATAAGCGTTGTAGTCTCCTGTGCACACTGTCGTCTAAGAGACGTGTTGTCATCTCTGAAGTGACCATGGTGATAGGGAGATGTATGTGTGGTGCGCAAACATCTACGTGTCACACATAGGTCTTGGTTATTTTCTATTACTTTTGATGTAAAATGTTGATGTTCTGATTCAAAATTGTTTTTACTTTTTGGTAGGAGTACCTAGAGATAAGGGAGCATCCTGGAGGGAGATTTTTTTGGCTAGTTCGTGAGCAGAGGGACCGCCTATCTGAGGAAAAGGTCACACTCTTAGATGACCGTTACTCTTGAGGATGTCTATCAGATCCTTAGACTATCCATTTGTGGACAGCGGGTGGCCCTTGATGACACACGATCAACACATGAGTGATTAGAGGGCGTCTGCTACTGCACAGGGAGGACAGACGATGGCGATGGCACAAATCAAATCATACACACTAGTATGACCAGGCAAGGACTACAACACCATTGATCCACCGAGTTATGGTTGTGACCATTGCCTTCCAGATCATGATTGATGGGCGAGGCTCGTACCTACATGAGGGCCTCATTCATACTATCAGAGAGATGGTGGAGTATAGGACCATCTTTTCCTGGGGGTGCAACATGCTTGTGCACCTCTACCAGGAGCTAGGATGGTACGTGCACTATGAGTACCATAGCCTTACAGCGTGCACACTTTTGCAAGTGTGGGCCTTTGCCCACATCATGTGCACTTGACCAGTTAGTTTTCCCCAGCGATGGTTGTATCAGATCCCCATGGCCCACTTGTATGACATGATGAGCCAACGAAGGTTCAGGGACTTACAATTTTGACGGTTGCAGTTTGACACCCTCATGACAAATAGGGTCTAATGAAGACCCTATAAATTTTTCAAGTGGGTAGATGATGGCAGGAATTTGAGGAACCTATAGTGAGATCATTTTTTTATTGGGCGTAGGGATTTTCTTATTGTACCCTACTACTGGAGTAAGGTTACGCAGCAACATGGCTGACTACATACCATAATAGCAGATGTGCCCACTTATACTAGGGCCTATAGGAGCGCAACGAGGGTTGGGAACTACCCTTGCCCCACTATTACATATATCATCCCATCCATTGATGATGAGCTCGACCATGATCTATCGCCCATATTAGTGATAGATAATGTTGATGTGGCAGCAGACTTCATGCGGTGGTGGGAGAGGCATCATCTTGCTCCTGTGTTCAGCAAGGGTGCTCCGGGAGGGGACTCTAGTCAATAGGGGGACTTACTATCCCTACCATCATAGGACAGGAGGAGAGGTCAGTAGAAAACTGAGGAGGAGGAGGAGGCAGTGCCATCGAGGCCAAGGTGATGGAGGAGGTCAGACCCCCCACTGACTACCCTTTTTTTTTCAGCACCATCATCTTGTACTATGGTTGCATAACTTGTGGTATTAGGAGTGGCCACCGAGGTTGGCAGCTCAGGTCCTAGCACCGATCCTCACCTTGACCTGACATAGCAGCTGGGGGATCCAGGTATACATGATTCATTGTTTTATGTTATGTACTTTAAGTCTTATAATACATGTATCTTATACATGCCATGCAATACTGATGCCTTTTCCTTTTCTATGGTTGCAAAGGATGGACAGGGATTGACTGGGCTCATAGCTCAGTGTATTTTAGAGGTTTCCCCTAATGTACAAATTCAAGGATCAGTTCTCAAGGTGTATCAATCAGTGTCTGCGAGACATCATGCCCCTAGATTTGAGCTGGTTAAATGCCTACAAACTACTTACAAGGAGCGGGGCATAGAGATCATTCAACTCACTATAGAGTTGATGACCATGCGAGGGCAGCACGACCAACTATCAGGGGAGCTACAGACGGTGCTCGCCAAGTGAGACACAACAGTGAGGAGGGTTAATGCCACTGAGCAGGCATGTGACACCCTTTAGAGACATCTCGATGACCTCGATGGGCAGCTGACAACTATGAGTTTGGCAGAGGTTCAGTGACTGTGAGACCAGTTGCTTTAGGTAGAGCTGACAATATCTTCTCTTCAAGGGGAGATCATGGGGATGTAGGAAGCTATTTATGCATCACGCTCACATTGTTCGCTCTCCATGACCACTATATTTCCCCTCCTACGGCTTCCATAGCATCTGCCAGAGCCAGAGGGCTCTGGGAGCCACACGCTATAGTGATCAGGGGTTCATCATTAGTTTTTGTGCATATCATTTTTGTAGCAAGATACATATACGTTCATATATACTTATAGATCTTTATGTGTAGATATATATTCAATAGCCACTCAATTTTTTGTAGTAGTGGCTTGATACATGTACATGAAATTGGATACATACATTGTGTATATATATACATATATGAATACATCGATTCTGATTTCATGGCATTGTTTATATGGATGTGTATTTTTTTATTCATTTCTCTCATGTTTATGCTATGGATGTTATATTCTCATGTGGATGTATTCTTACATTAGATGTTAATATGGGGTGTTGCCACAATAATGGGTTACACTTTTTGGGACATCCTGATTTTTCTTGAAATCACATATTTTAGAAAATACAATGATTTAAGAATTTAAGGTTCTATTTAAATGATTTTAATTAAAGAGGGACTGATCAAACCCCCTTAGATCAAACCCCCTTGGATAGAACCTTGTTAGATTTAAACCATACCTATAATCGAGTCTCCTCTACACCTATCAAAATGCTGATAAAAAACCACTTTTGATTTACCTTTTGGGTGATCAAATGAATTCATTTAAAATATATGTTTTGTAAGCATGTATCCCTTACTATAAGCTTCCCAAAAAGTATAACTTTAAATATGTTTAATTTTATTATTATATATATTTTTTTATTTCTTGTGAATGTAGGATTTTCAATGAACATCAAGTTTTTAGTTTCACACATATGAAAAAATAGAAAAATAGAGAAAAAAAATTATAAAAAATACATGTGCACTAGGTATTGATGTGCTCATTCCAACAAAAAAAGAATAAGTTAATTCAAATGAATACAAAAAAGTTATGCGGGCCGAAGTACACCTCTATCCAAATTATAATTACTCTGACTTGGAAAATAAATTTAAAAAAAATTATGAAAAAATATCCATGCACTAGATATTGGTATGAAAAATCTGTATTTTAAAAATTAGAATTGTATCTTGTCTATAAGAAAAGTTATGAGGTCTGAAGTAAACATCACTTTTGAAAAATGTTGATTAGTAGAAAAAATAAGTTATTAAAAATTACATAAAATGATTCACAATTTATTTTTTTATTTTAAAAAAAATATATAATTAGAATCTACACAAAATATCTAACAAATAACTAGTTTGATTCATCTTTAAATTCTTAATGGTTTAGTTGCTATAGGTGTAAAAAAGTGAATATTTGGTGAAAAATCCTAATTTTAATGTCAAGTTTGGTAAAAAAACTGTAACCCATTATTGTGGGATCACCCTATGATTTAATAAACACACATAACTATATGTTAATTAAATACAATGATGATCTAATGGACACATACACACACATGCATGTGGTCATTCATAACACAAAAAATTCTCATAATGTGTTAATGAACAATGTCGGCATATGTAGTACTAATACTCTTTCTCATAGAGAGAGTGCCACATAGGTGACACATAGGACACTACGCATAGTAATGATGGAGATGCATTGCATTAACAAGTTCCTTTAAAGGCATTCCATCCATAGATGATAATCCATAGATGCCTAAGCCATATACATAAATCACAATGTAAGGGCCTAACCAGTTAGTGCTGAATTTTCCCCTTTGGTCGGGCAACACATTTACATTTCTTTGGTTTTCACAAAGAACCAAATCTCCTATTTTAAAGGTTCTAGGAAGCACACCTTGATTGTACTGTCTAGATAACCACCATTGATAAGCTTTAAGATGTTCGAGGGCTCGTAAACGACGTTCATCGAGCATCTTCAACTGATGCAAATGGTTAACTCGATAAGTTTCATTATCAATTAGCCCCTTAAGGGAAACTCGTAGAGACAAAATTCCCAACTCCAAAGGCATGATAGCTTTAACACCATACATGAGGTTATAGGGCGTTGTTCCCTTAGCTGTACGAATACTCGTGCGATAGGCCAATAAAGCATATGTCAATTGAATGTGCCAATCTTTACCATGTTTGTTAACTATTTTATAGAGAATAAGTTCAAGAGTTTTATTTGACACTTCCTCTTGACTGCTAGATTGCAGATAGCATGGCATGGAAAACCTATTTTGGATGTGAATTTTTTTGAGGAACTACTTCACTTCCTTGTTCTTAAATGGTGTACAATTGTCAAAAACAAGTGTAGTGGTCAATCAAAATTGAGAAATGATGCTCATAAGGAAGCTACAGATAGCTTTGACATTTTTGGATTAGAGTGGGATAGCCTCGGCCCACTTTATGAAGTAATCTATAGCAGTAATGGTAAAGGCATGTCCCTTGGAAGAGGGGGGTGATATCTTTCCAATAATATCCAACCCCCACTTAGCGAATGACCAAGGGGAAGTTTGGTTTTGTAACTCTTTGGTAGGTGCATAAATGAGTCAACTGTATTGTTGACATTGAGGGCACTTTTTGACAAATTCAAAGGAATCTTATTCCATTGTTTTCCAATAGTATCCCATGTGTATCAATCTTTGCACCAAGGATTTACCACCAAAATTTCCACCCCTAGAGACCGCATGGGCTTCCTTAAGGGTAAGGGGTATCTCTACTTTAGTAAGACACCTAAGAAGTAGGCCATTATAGGCCTTCCTATAAAGGGTGTCAGACAAGATGACGTAGCGAACTGAAAGCTTCCTTATATGAATGTGGTCATTTTTTGTCGCATCATCGGGGAAGTTCCCAGTCCTTAGATAGTTGTATATATTAGAAAACCATTCCCTAGAGTCCACATGGGAACACGTAGGGGACTCAACTTCAGGTTTTACAGGGACCGCGGGGGTTCACAAGACCTAGACCATGAAATGGTATTATTTTGTATCTTCTTTGGAAGGTACCAAGGAAGCTGCACTCTCCATGGCATCAACATGTCTATTTTCTCTCCTAGGGACATTGTCTATTGTGAAAGAAGAAAACTATTTGAGCAAAGATAAGGCAAGGTCCTTGTATCAAGACAACTTACTTTTCTTGGCCTAATGGGTTCCTATTATTTGGTTCACTATAAGTTCAAAGTCGCCTAGGATATGGAGGTGTTTGATCTTTAGCACCATCGTGGCACATAGGCCAACTATAAGGGATTTTTACTCAACAATTTTATTGGTACAAGGAAAATATAATCAAAAGGATAAGGGAATTGGTTTACCTTCGGGGGATATTAGAACTACACCCACTCTAGAACTAGTTTGACACCTTGATCTATCGAAATAAATTTTCCATTTGGGGTTGTGATCAATTACAAAAAAAAAATCATCAAGAAACAAATCCAAGCCAGTAAAGGAGCAAGGTGAGGGAGCATCCTCCAACTGTCCTGCAACCGCTTGACCCTTTATTGATTTTTGAGTAACAAACTTTATGTCAAACTTAGAAAGCAACATAACCCATTTCTCTAACCTTCCTACTAGATCAGTGTTGGAAATTAGATGTCTTAAAAGATTTGTTTTTACTATGATGTGCATTTTAGCATGGAGAAGATAATGCCTCAACTTCTATATATCAAAGACAAGAGCAAGGGACTACCTCTCCATGCAGGAATAATGAGTTTCATAGTCAACCAGGATGCAGCTAATGTGGTAGACTACCCTTTCCTTTCCAATGTCATCATATTGAGCCAAAAGAGTTGCCAAAGCATATGGTGGCGTAGCTAGATAAAGTAGAAAGGGTCTATCTTGCATAGCCGGCATCAATACGGGAGGTTTGGCCAAATAGGCTTTAATTGACTGAAAGGATCTTTGACAGTCCTCATCCCACATGAAGCAAACATCCTTTTCTAGTAGGCAAGTGAAAGGAAGGGTGCAATCAGCCAACTGAGATATGAATCTGCGAATTGCCTAAATCTTTCCTTGTAGACTTTGCAACTCAGTAATATTCTTTGGTGGAGGCATGTTAATGATGGCATCAATCTTTTTTAGTGTCAACTTCGATCCCACAATGAGAGACTATGAACCCCATAAGATTTCTGACGTCAACACCAAAGACAAACTTAAGGGGATTTAGTCTCATTTTATAGAGTCAAAGTCTTTCAAAATTAAAATGAAGGTTTTTAGGATGATCCTTATGGGTTACCAATTTTTCCAATATATCATCGACGTAATCTTCTAAAATATTTTGAATAAAGTCATGAAATATTAGGGTCATCGTCTGCTGGTAAGTAGCTCCTGCATTCTTTAGCCCAAATCGCATGACCATATAATAGAAATTACACCACGGGGTAGTGAAGGTTGTCTTGTACTAATCATCTGGGTTAATAGAGATCTGATTATAACCCAATAAGCCATCCATGAAAGAAATCAATGCATGGCCTGCCGTAGAGTCGACAAAAATATCTATATTAGGTAGCGGAAAATCGTCTTTAAGAGAAGCCTTGTTAAGATCTCAAAAGTTGATGCATATGTGAATATGACCATTAGGTTTACTAATGGAAACTATATTTGAAAGGGGAATAATTGATAGGGAAGATAAAACCTACTTTCAATAGTTTCTCTATCTTAGTCTTAACCATTAATGCCACCCTGAGATTGATCTTTCAAACTTTTTGCTTGATGGGCTTGGCATCAGGACATAGGATGATATTATGAACTACTATAGATTCATCAATACCAAGCATACCCTCATATGTCAAAGCAAAGATGTCGGGATGGGAACGTAAGAGATCGAAGTGTTCATCTGCTTCTTCCAAAGAGAGACACTTCCTGATTTTGATCACTTTTTTAGAGGATGTGGGATCCATGGAGATCTCAATAGTATCCCCTTTTAGGAGGGAAATATAGTCTTCATGATGAGGTATTGTGACATCGTCACTGGTGTTAGATAGAGGGTCCTCCTCATCAATACTCAAGATAGATTCCCCAAAATACGCTTGGTTGTGCAAGTGATACGGGAATCATCTTTTGTGGTGATAAGGGGGTAATAAGGAATAGGCACCTAGAAACTCCTCTAATGCTTCATCTGAAGAGAAGACATCAAGAGGTACTTTCTCAACTTGCTCCTTTTCCTCTATTAACTCAAGGTGAACAAGGTTTAATGGTTCGACCGAAATCATATTAACACTCCACCAAGGCTTTTGCTTAGACTGTTCAACAGAACATCCTAATCCCAAATTGTGTCATCATGGCTTAAGATGGATAGGGACCTAAATTCCTTGCTCGATATGTCCTAGGACCTTTCGCCTGTAGCCATACCAAGAAGAAATATCATACCTGAACCCATAACGAGTTTTCAAAACTTCAGGGGGTGGTGGATCCATATAGAGCACTTTGTTCCACCAATGGATGTCAAACGTCTCTATGGGGGTACTTCCACCTTCCTTGCCAACCTCACAAATGTTAATTTCTTTTGTAGGAGGTGGATTGTTCTCCTCAGTGCAGGAAGGAGTGATCTCCTAAATAGGGTTGCACTTCTTCTCCACCGCGGGAGTATTATCCACCTTTATGTTAGGGGCACATGGAAGTTCGACGCAAGAGGGATCTACCTTATATTCTATAATGAAGAACTCAGAAAAGTTTAGCAAACCCTAATCATCTCTGAGGAAAGCATTCATTTGAGAAGTCGACAAGGGAGATTTAGGATCTTCTGCCTTAAGCGGTTCTTCATTTCTAACATTAAAATTGGGGATGACTTCCACAGAGGGTATCAATGAAGAAAATGTCATAACATCAATAGTAAAAGAAGGAATACAATTCTTGAGGGTAGGTATAGTTGAAGCATGACCAGCGGTGGCCAATTCACAGAGGCAAATTCCTTCCAGATTTGCTTTGACTATAACTACCTGATTATTTGTGATGAATTTAAAGGAACGGTGTAAAGTAGAAGTTACCACACCTATAGCATAGATCCAAGGTCTCCCTAAGAGGAGATTCTATGGTAAGGGGTTGAGCATCACATAAACCAATGTAGGTAAGGTAATGGGGCCTAGCTTCAAAGGTAGTAGTATCGTACCTAGAGCTTGGCAGCCAACATTATCAAATCCATGAATGTACAAGGAGGAAGCTGCCAAAGAAGATGAATTAACTTTAATTTTAGGTAGTAAGTCCATACCACAAATGTTGAGAGTTGAACCGATGCCAACAAGGGTACGCCTAATTCAGAAGTTGTTGATATTGACTATAATCATCAAAGGCTTTGCTTCTTTCTACACGTCCGGAGGCATTTGTGATGAATTTCAAGGAACGGTGTAAAGAAGAAGTTACCACACCTATAGCATAGATCCAAGGTCTCCCTAAGAGGAGATTCTATGGTAAGGGGCTGAGCATCACATAAACCAATGTAGATAAGGTAATGGGGCCTAGCTTCAAAGGTAGTAGTATCGTACCTAGAGCTTGGAAACCAACATTATCAAATCCATGAATGTACAAGGAGGAAGCTACCAAAGAAGATGAATTAACTTTAATTTTAGGTAGTAAGTCCATACCACAAATGTTGAGAGTTGAACTGATGCCAACAAGGGTATGCCTAATTCAGAAGTTGTTGATATTGACTATAATCATCAAAGGCTTTGCTTCTTTCTACATGTCCGGAGGCAGGAGTTCTTGTGGATGGAACATGATATTCAGAAAATCCGAATGCATATGAGCCAACAACGCATTAACATCCATGGGCCTAGTAGAGGTAGGAAAGAGAATCTTGTGTAAAGCTTCTTGAAGCATCTCTTGATAAACTAGAGCAGTCTGAAGCATATCCCAAAGTGAGATCTTAGCCAGAGTAACATGAAGTTGCTCAAAGATAACATAATTTCCTGGTGCTTTGATCATAGGCTTAGGTGTTGCAGGAAGGTTTGGTTGAGAAGGTGGAAAAGAAATAGGTTGCAAAGTAGGAACAAAGGGTTTTTTATCCAAGCTCTATTTATTACTCCTTGTAGGATATGTGTCCAACAACATTGTAATATGGAGAGTCTGTAGCTTTCATGAACCTTGAATACAATTCTGATGAATCACTACAACACAAGATTCCATAGATGGAAGAGTTAGCTAGGGTTACATAGATGACAGGATTCTTAGGGCTCGGAGGAGCCACTAAGACCACCACCACATTTATCAATCCCTCAGCCTGTCGAGAGGAAACTTGTTCAGGATATTTTCGGATAGGGGAGAGTGCTTCTAAGAAATCATCTAGAGCATCCTCGAGCATATCAAAGTCTTCCTCAAAAAATCCATTATCATAAATGTGCAACATCGCAAATAAAGTTCTGACGTTCGCATTGGGTTCACCAAAATGTGATATAAGAGGGATTCGTTGCACATGGGTCTCCCCTTTCTCAAGAAATCACCAAGGAACGAACTGCCCTTATACACCTCAGAATAATAAAATGATAAAGATCTAAAACCCAATTACACTTCAAGGAAAATAATCAAAAATCCCAAGAGAGTTGGATTAAAGGATTGCTATCCTAGAAGAGGGTGCTCTTGGCCAAAAGATGTCAGCATAGTTCTAGGACACCAACATGATGCACTCTCATCTGAAAAATGCATTGGCATCCTGAGCAACAAATAACTCAAGAACTTGATGGACAAAAACAAATCCTAGTTACAGACTCAAGAGTAATCTATACAAGACTGTTTAGCTAACTAGAAAGCCAAATACTAAAGGAAATACTATGATTCTTGGAGAAAGCTTACCCTTTTTTCGGACACTCAAGTCTTCACTCCAAGCTCCTTTTTGTGACTTGCACACAAAAAATAAAGGAGAAAGTTGTTAGGTGGTTCTATAGGGGCCTGCCTCGGTCAAACCCCATTTTGGTGTTCCCACCTATACAAATAGCCAAGTTGGAAATGAATGCTAAAGGTGTAAATAAAGCATGTGGTGAAAGAAATACCCATTCAGGGGTAGAACCCACACCACGATAAACATTTGGTGAAAGAAATACCCACTCGGGAGTAGAACCCTCACCACGATAAGCAAGTGGTGAAAGCAATACCCGCTCGAGAATAGAACCTACACCATGATAAGCATGTGGTGAAAGCAATACCTGCTCAAAAGTAGAACCCGCACCACGAAAAAGTAGACATATGCGTGTAAAAGAAAAGTGAGAGAAAAAGAGAGAGCATTACCCACGGGCTAAGGCCCTCTCTGGAGTACATAGATGCACCACTAAGTACTTGCTTTACAGCTACTACTGCTGGTGGGGGGACCTCAGTCTGGCATGGATTTTCCTATGAATGTACTACTATCAAAGGAGAAGGAGTCTCAAAGTTGTAGCAAAACAAAAAGAGAGCTAATGTGATGTCTTCCAACCTCCAAAAGAGAGGTAGAAGGAGATTTTTATGCTTGCAAGGGTAGTAAAGAGCCGTAACTTTTGGAGTGTAAATGCTAGGACACGTGTCTTAAGGGTTAACCTTCTAGATTCCACATTTTGAATTCGGGAGGCAGACATGATGCTAGTGTGTTGCGCAGATGTCTGTGCTCTATGCATTCGTCCAAAGCTTGTATTCTCAAGAAGCACATCGCTAGGATTTTTTTGCTCAACCACTTGTCCTCATGGAGTCAGGATTGTGAAATTCTGACCCATGGTATTTTGCCATTAATATTTCAAAGTGCCATAAATGCAAGGCATAAATGTTAAAATATGGAATTGCCCCTTGGTGCAATTTTGCTATATTATAGTCATGAACATTGTGGATCAGATCTAGGATGTTTGTCCAAGAATGTTTACAAGTGGAACACTATACAAACCAAACACACACTCACAAGGGCTATTGAAACCTCAAGTTATCCACTAGGTGAATCCCCAGTGAGACACATGAGAACGCAACTAGTATGCGCTCACACAAACAAGCAAGTGGCTATGGGAAAGTCACACCTAAGTTTGGCTCCCATACGTACAAACATGCCAAAGCTATACCTCCTGATAATTTTGATAAGGTGCCACACAAAAAAGAACTTTGAGCTTCATGAGGCAAGCAAAGCTTCATATACTTGACACTCATGAACAAACAAGATGGCTCCACATACAAGAAAATTGTGTTATTGAAGGTGGCCATATAACCAAAAATGCAAGAGAGTGTAAGGGTAAGTTTAAAGGATATTTTCTTAGTTCATGTAAGGTCTTAACTTAGGGAACATCATACCTAATGTTTCCAATAGAGGACCAATTGAAGAATAGAATATTCACAACTTAGGGAATGTAGTGTGTCACATTAAACCACTAAGAGGAATATAATATTCTAAGAGAGATCATTCTCTTGAAGTACATCACACCCAATTTCACCACAAAGAGAAAGATGCATCGCATGAAGTAATAAGACTACACAATGAAACATGAATTGTAAAATAATAATTCCAATGTATGCCCCCACTTTTAAAAAATTGCTAAACACCATGCTATAAGAAATTACTTTAGAGTAGCAAATGATAAATATTAACAATAAAAAATACATGAAAGCCTATTTAGAAATCCCTTTTCCAAGTCATATGTTTCCAAATGAAGCTATGACATGAAAAGGGGTTGCCCCCAAAAATACTTCTAAAAATCACATAAGGGATCCATGGATTTGGGGTCAGTATGTCTATCCTACGATGTTTTTAGAGAGCTTTGAAATATCATCATTTCATGGAACAAGAATAATGACACAAAGAGTGTGAAAAGAAAGAAAAAAATTTAGGTCAACATGGAAGAGACCTAAATGTCTCTATGCCTTGCATCATCCCGAAAAGGAAAACACAAGACAAAAAAAAGATTAAAAAAAAAAAGATTTTGGGTCAACATGGAAGAGACATAAATGTCTCAATGCCTTGCATCATCCCCAAAAGGAAAAAAAAAAAGGAAAAGGAAAGGATAAAATTTTTATGAATTAGAGAAGAATGTAGGTACCAATAGAGGAATGTCACAAAGAGAGAAGTACATCAAACAAAACTATATGGGGATCACACTAGGCACATGCAACCACATAAAAGAAAGAAAAAGACTAGTACGACACATGTGAGTCAACCTATAGTAGCTCACCTACATCCCAACCTTTTTCATCATATACAAAAGGAAAAAAAAAATATCTAGAGGAACAATAGCAAGTGTCAAACTAGGGTCATTACCAAGTTCAACACTCTTCTTAGGAGAATTATCGATTAAGCTCATAGAGGAGGAAATCAATGTATTCAACTCATTATGCACTTCATCATCAATTTTAGCAACCTCATCATAGTCATCCAAGTTAATCACAATGGGAGGTCAAATGATAATTTCTAAAGAACGATTTAGTTCTTGTTTCAATTGTGGCATAGGATCTTTTTTTTGCGGAAAAGAGGGAGACTCATTGTGTATTGCTTCAGTTAAGTTTAGATTTAGATTTTATTTTTTTTTGTTTAAACTTAGAGCAAGAGCACTACATCTATGCCTATGCTCTCTAGTATTTCTATTTCTTTTAGTATGATTTTCAAGTTGTGTTTTTGTAGGAGTGGTTTTATAAACCATAGGTTTCTTTTATTCCCTAAGGGGTGTTGGAAAAACAAGGATATACAACTGAGAGGGGGGGAGGATGAATCAATTGTCACAAAATATTTAAATTTTTCAAACTTTACTTAATTTAATCTTAGATCTGATGAATGAACAATAAACCATAAACAATCAACACATAAGAAGCACAAAGAACACCAATATTTTTTACGTGGAAACCCTGTTAGGGGAAAAACCATGGTGGATGTTAGTCCACAATATTATACCCTGTTAAAAGTATAATGAAAAATAATGGGAATGCACATGCATTTAGGCACACTACCTAGAGCTCATTGCTCAAATATAAGAGGGGTCACTACCCAAAAGTACATAGTAATTTGGATTAGATCCAGAGGGTGTGAACTAAGAAAATAGCTTCTACACAAGCTTGATTACAGTTCCAGTTAAGCATAGAAAACCTTCTTCACACTTCGCTCAACCTTCTTCTCACTCTGCTCTACAATCAAATGATTAGATCAATGTTTTCACACTTTCTCTTTCTTCGGCTTTCCTTTTATTTCACACATTCACTAACACACACTAACTTCGCTCAAACAATCACTCTTATATATCCGCAACATGAAATTACATCAACAACTTAGTCGGCCAAAAATATAAAACATATTTGCAATGTTGGCCCAAGTTTACAAATAAATTTAATGTGAGGTGAACACCATCAACTAATGTTATGATGAGACCCAAAACAATATCTTTGAGCATGAAAAACATTCATATTTTTATCTTCAAGGATTTGCAACACGTTACAACCATCATGTCGGCCAAGAACACGAAAACCCGAACACACATGAGAAAAATATTCAACCACGAGCACTCTGATCAATGTGGACATACAACAAGAATAGAAAGTTATCTAGAAGCATCCACAAATGACAAGAACTAATAGAGAAGCATCCATAGAAACAAAAATTATCAGAATCACATAAATTTCAATTAGGAATACTGACAAATACCATAGAAACACTGTTAGAACACAACTGTTCATAGCACAATCAAATCTTCATGTGGACCTCTAAAACTTCTGATAGATAATCTAGATACTCAACAATAAACCATTTAGTCCACAACAACTGATATTCAACTTACAAAACAAAACACCTTCATGACCTTCACTGTTCCACTAGCAACCAGCAACTCTATAACTCTTCCTTCAACAATTTTCTTAATATCCTCGACATATACAACCTTCAATACAATAATACTAGTAGTGTTGACATCAATAACAACCACATATCAGCAACACATCCACAACATCCAACAAGGGGAGGAATAGAAGGAACCATGGAAGTTTGTTCAACCACTTTCTCTTTAGATTTTTAAACTTGTTTTATTTTAGGAGGCATGACGAGATTGGTTTCATTATCTCTTAGTCTTTTATAGGAGATAGGAAAAGGATCTATCTTAGTTTGGTCTTGGTTGTTGTTTCAAATGTATTTAGGTTCAATCATGGTTTTTTCAAGGATGGTAGGCTCAATCATAGAATGAGGCATGTTGTAAGGGTTAGTTTTACTATGCATTTTACATTGAACTTTTGATATGATCTAAAAAAGAAGTCCTCATGAGGTTTAATAGGTTCCATAGGCTCAGGCCAAAAGAAATCTGATGAAAAATTCCCATGAGAAGATAGAGGATTAGAGCCACTGTGGTACACAGTAAATATTTCAATGTCAAAGGGAAAATTTATGAATTTATGTTCAACCAATGGGATGACTTCCATGGAGCATAGCCATGGATAACCAAGCTTCACAAAAAATTGTTCCGATGTCGAGATGATGGAGAATGAGACATCTAATTGTTTCAGTTTTATTTTTAAAGGAAGGGTGATCAATCATATAATAGGGAAAGAGAAACCATTATGTGTTTTTTATCCATGCTTTCAGTTTGTCATATGTTTCTTGATAGATTTCATGCACAAGTAAGAATTATATAGTGATAAAATTCTCTCCATAGATGGGATCAACTAATATTCCATTAGTGGTCTTACAATTGATTTGGCCAACTATGTAAGAGGACCATTAGGTGCATTTATAATTATATCTTTAGAGGAGAAAGCAATGTCAAGAGGATTTTTAGTTCATCCCTTACAAGGTAGAATTTTGATCCATCCAACCATATCATATGTAGGATCATGTTCATCGATATCCATAGGACCTTATTCAATAGTATCAATGTTGTCATCATCCATGTCCACATTCATCACATCATTCTTCTTGGTTTCACAAGATTTGAAAAATGAAATATTATGATTAGGCATGGGGTTGGTAAAGATTTTCAAGTTTTTGTTAGGAGGGTAAAAACACTTATTTCCTTGATCATTAACACCTCCAATTGAAAGTTAACCAAAATCAATGAGGTCTTACACGAGATGCTTAAGATTATTACAATGTTTCATGTAGTGTCCATTTTATCTGTGATAATGGAAGTAAGCATTCGATATAAAATTCAAAGGTAATTTTTTATTAGGATCAGGAGTTTTAATGGAAGGTAAGGTGATCATTTTCTATTCTAGAAGTTGTGACATTGTGTTATGGAGGGTATCGATTAAGGTACTAAATTGTCTAGTCGGATCCCTAAATGTGAAAGGAGTCATCTTCTTTATAGGAGCCACTTGGGTATCAATATGTTGAGTTGGTTGTTGAGGGGGATTAATTTGAAGGAAGCCCTTATTCTATTTTATAAAAGTTTGATAATTGTTTTGGTTTTTGGATTCAAACTTTTCAGGTCAGCTAGAGGTGGGTTTTACTTCACAACTACTAACCGATTTTTGATAATCACAAAGGGCAATACACAAGTGTATGAAGGAAGGAAATTTCATCATGGTGAGCTTATCTTATATCTTGGTTTGTAAATTCTCAATGAACATTTGTTGAAGGAAGGGATCAAGAATGTTTATGTCGATTTGGGAATAAAGTGATTGGTAGTGTGAAATGAAGTCAGTAACTTTTTCATCATCTTTTTTCTTGCATCTTATCAAATTTGATAAGATCATCTTAGTTGTCATGTGCACTTGGAAATGGTTTATAAAAGCCTCAAAATTTTCATTGAATGAATGAATTGAGTTATTTGGTAATGAGTAAAACCATTCTAAGGCAGTATCTTTCAAGGACCTAGGGAAAAGCTTAGCTAGGAGCTTATCCTCAAGGAAAAAATCACTACATAATGTGGTATAAGTGGAAAAATGGTTAGAAGGATATCATTTCCCCCCATATTTCTCAAATATTTCAATTTCACCAAAATGAAACCTAAAAAATTGTAGCTGTATGTATATCTATGATTTAGGAGATACAACCACCAATTTCTACAAGTTTCACTCAAGAAAACCCTATAGATCTCAATCCAATGATAGAATGAGGGAAAGAGATCTGAAATAAGGTATTATAGGGTGTGATTAAAGTTATAAAGGGGGTTCACATCCAAGCTAGGGATTGGAAAGACAAGAAATGTAAATGAGATGCAAGACTTAAAAAGATGACTTAGAAATAAATTCAAATCAAAATAGTAAACTGAGAAAGTACGGAGGTGCACTTGGAATTGAACAAGCTTGAATGAAAGTTTGGAATATTGGAAATATTTATTTTTGATACACAATGGGAATCATATGCCAGTAGGGGAAATTTCATCCCAATTTAGGGTTTAAATCTGAAACTAGAATCTAGAACTGTTGAATCAAGATCTACATAAAAAGTCTGAAAATTGGTATACTAGGACTCATACGCCACAAGTGGTAATTTATTCCTAGTATTAGGTTTTATCTAAAGCTTTGATACCCTCTAATACTTTCCTGTAGCTTCCCTCCTACAAAATATTTGGTTTTGAAACACTAAATTCTACTCTATAGGTGACCCTTCGTAATCTTGCAAGTAAGGTAACAACTTTGAAAACTTTGTAATTTGAAAATTTTTCTCCAATCTTGCTCTTTAATAGATATTCTACTTAAAAAACCTATATCTACAATCACACATCAAAGAGAGGGAAAAAAATTGTTAGTGGATAGGATTTTTCCTTGGTCTAACCCCATTTTGGTAATCAAACCTTGAAATGAAATCAAATAGAATGAAGGAATGATGAATGCACAAATATGTAGTGTTGCAACTCACCAAACCATTGAAAAAAAAGCTACAATATTGTGTGTAATGCATAGCATTAATATTGATCTTGAATCTTGCTTGAATGATATATATCTTGACTTGAACACTTGCTTGACTAATAAAACCCTACATCACCAATGTTAGCTCAAAAAAAAACATGATGCATGATGACTTTGACATGATGCTTGATACCTGAATAATGCTCTAAAATGCTTGATAATCACTCTTGAAGGAACTTGGATGCTCTTGTAAGTGCTCTTATGATAACTTGATTCCTTGTAAGCTTGCTAGGAGAAAATATGTAAAATAACCTTGTATTTATACATATTTATGCCAAATTTCTCAAGATTACAACACTACAAGATGACATTAAATCTAGGAGAATAAAATATTTCCAAGAATTTGAATTTAAATTAGGTATAAGATAAGAATGACTCATATTCTTGTTGGGGTGTATGAGTCCCATTTGGCTAAGCTTGGGACACATTTTACAAGAAATGCTTAGTTTGATGTGAAATCAAGATTTAGGCCCAAAAACCTAGGTGAGACCCACATGCACAAGGTGGCGTATGAGTCCTAGATCACTAAATTTGGGTCATACAATCCAAAATAATTGAATTTTGATTGGTCATTTGATATATGTCAGGATTATACTCAGAACGATGCATTAATTAAGGTTTGTTGATGCAAAATAAGGACAATTAAGGCATAAAGAAGCCCAATTTTAGTAGTGAGGGCCCAAACAAGTGTGAAATGTAAAGGGGTACATTTTTCTACACTACATCCACAAACTCACAATATCAAGCTAATATGCAATACGTCCCATACAACATATACAACATAAATACACCTCCATACCAAAATCCAACATATAATTCATCTACCATCCCACAATACAAGTATTCCCCACCACCAAACAATTCTCCTTTGGACATATCTTTCCAAATTTAAACACTAACACAAAAAATCCAGGACATACAAATGGGGAAGACAAAAAATCCATACCCATTCAATTGAAACATCACAATGATACCATTTCCTTCAAAGTTTGAAATAACCAAGTTAAAAAAATACTAAGGATGTGGTAATCTTGAGGAACATATCATTGAGTTCTACATCGCATGCATGGAAGTGTCATGCAATGATTCATACTTAATGCATCTCTTCCTAAAAATTTTAGGAGGGAAGTCCATAGAGTGGTTCTCAGACTTACCTCTAGGAATCAAAGATTTCCATGAAATAATAGACCAATTTATAGAAAAATTTTCCTACAACATTGACATAGATGTAACCTTGGAGGAACTATATACCCTTAAATAGAACAAGGGAGAAGCCTTTGCATCCTTCTTACAAAGATGGAGACATAAGGCAAGCAAGTGTAAATGGCCCATGCCTAAGAAGCAACAAATAGAAATCATTGCAAGAAACTTAGATGCAGATTTAGCCTTCCAGGTAAGAATGCAATGTGTAATGATGATTCAAGAACTCATATCTAAAGATATTAACATTGAGAGGGACCTCATTTCCAAGGGAGTAGTGTAAATTTTCAAAGATAATCACCAACCATCTAGTTCCAATGAAAAAACCTTGTATATGGGATTAAAACAAGAATACTACTAATGATATAGTGTGGTCAATGTGAAATTTGTGAAAATTTTACACCCAAATCAAATACACAACAAAACAATCAGAAAAATGTTAAAATTACTAACCCTCCATGAGGACCACCACCAAGGTATAGCAACTATCCACCATGATGCAAATACACACCCTTGGGTGAATCAATAGAAATAGTCTTACACAAGTTTATTCAAAAAATCCTAATCACACTCCCAAACTTTAGAAACTATGATGAACCGTAAGTCAAACTAGTGTGGTATAAAGATGATGATCATTGTGAGTATCAACAAAAAAAGGGTCAAAATGAATCTAACTATATGAGACTCAAAAATTCCATCCAAGACATCATTGATCAGGGTGAGGTGAACATTAATTAACTCCCTAGAAATAATCACCTAGGTATATAAAAGAACCCGATGCCAAACCATGGAAAGGGTAATGATGTTAAAAAAGGGAAGGCTTATAATCAAGTCAATCTCACCTATAACAATGTTTCAGGAACATGTAATAATCACATCTCTATAATTACCATACAAGGACCTAATCCTGAATGTGGATTCACCACAAAAAAGGGAAGTTTACTATTCAAGGATCTGCTTTGCAATCAAGAGTCCCATCAAGGTCAAACCCTACATATTACAGTCTATTAGATCAACTTAAAAAAAAACTTGCCAAGATTTTCATCTTAGAAATTTTGAGGATTTCTCTAGCACATAAGGAAATCTTAGATAAGGCTCTTTCATCATCATTTGTACCCACTGATATTGATACTGAGAAATTCCATGCTATGGTTGGACACATCACATCCACCCATCAAATCATATTCATGAAAACCTGCCTCCTATCATAATCATTTCATAATCACACACTTCATCTTGAGGTTTACGTCCATAAAAACAAATTCAAAAGAGTCTTGAAAGATGGAGGTGTGGGATTATTTGTACCCTTAAGCTAATAAAAAACCTAGGCTATTTTGAGGATGTGATTGAAAAAAAAAAGGCATCACAATATGGTCCTATGATGATAATGAATGGAATTCAAGAGGAACAATCAAAATCCTCATACAAGTAGGGCCAACAATTGAAGAGACAATGTGTCAAGTATTGGATCTTAACTTTCCCTATAACATCCTTCTTGGCCACCCATGTATCTATGTCATGTAGGTCGTAGCATCCACATATCACCAATGCATAAAATTCTAGTATGATAACAAAGAGATAACAATTCACAATGATCCTAAGCCCTTCTACTATTACAAAAGTATGGAGGAGAAATACTACAAATTGATATAAGTACCCAAGAACAATGAAGTCCCATTACCCTCTTCCTTTTTTTACCCATCAACATTAGTATCCACATCAAAATCTACATCAACAACACAGTAAATTATCCCAAAGATCAAGGTACTAATGAAGGACAATGGTTGTGGTGATTACAACCTAAAAGATTATTTTGCTATGGGAGAACTTCCAATTTATACTAGAACTTATGGTAAACAATTTAACATATTTAAAATGTGGCTAAGACAATCAAAATGAGGAGTTATTAATTCATAAATCATAAATGAAGGTGACATGTACAAATGGGTATATTAGGATAAAAAAGAATAACCTCCTCTTCTAGTGGACACAAATAGAAAAGGTTTACAACTAATAAAAAGTATGGATTACATGGGAATAGGTGGAATTAGTCTAAATTATCGAGGGATGCATGAACCTATTATCCCCAAAAAGGGAATAAAGAATATTGGTCTTGGTTACACCTCAAGAAAAAATGTAACCCCCCTTGTTGAGGATACTTTAATTGAGGGATACAAAGCTTCCTCTTTGTTAAATACATCTAATTTTGAAGACATTGATGACTCCCCCTTTTGCATCATTGACCTATTTCAACATGCCTCTATCTTCATGATTACCATAACATCCTTCACACCCTCTAGCCAAGACAATGAACTAAAACTTACCTATCCTTAACTCATCAACTGGGACCAACAAGGACTACCAATTCTAGATTCATTAAAAAATGATGAGACTATCTCTGAATTCATGGGACTAGGAGACCACATACCTTTTAGAGGCCACAAAGAAGGTTTCAATATTGAGCTAGATATACAAGCATACTAGGGTGATATGATTGAATCCCTCAATTGTAAAATTGAAATTTTAAAAATCAAGAAAAGGTTTCTAAGTGAAAACCACGATGTGGCACTTTTTTATCACAAAAAGTAAAAACAAAGGATGCATCTAAAGGTGAAAACCTCTCAAAGGTGCTTAAGGATTATGGATTCAATCTTCATGGTATTGCGATAGACCAAGAAAAATTATCAGTACTTGTAGAATCATCTCAACCAATCAATGTGAACACAATAGAGGAACCTCAAATAATGTTTTACACATCTTCATTGGATGATGAGGAACAAAACAATCTTGAAACCTTCCTTGGAGAAATAAATATTTAATTTGCATCTTCATACATAGATGTGCTAGGGTTAGATATATCATTGGTCACACATCACCTCAGAATGCATCCTTAAGAAAAACTAGTGAAATAAAAACTAAGAAAAATGCATCTGTACATCGCATTGTTAATCAAGGTGGAATTACAAAACATTCTTGATGTAGGTTTTATAAGGTTGATCAAATATCCAAAGTAGATTTCAAAGTCAGTTCTAGTCTCAAAACCCATTGGGGGCATCAGTATATGTACAAACTTTATATATTTAAAAAATTCATGTTCTAAGAATGGCTTTCCACTTCCCAATATAGACATCATCATGGACCTGATAGCTAGGTATGAGATGCTTTCTCTCATGGATGGATTCTTTGGGTATAACCAAATAATGATAGTCAAATAAGATCAATATAAGAAAATTTTCACATGTTCATGGGGAACCTACTACTGGAAGGTGATGCCATTTGGTCTCAAGAACGTAGGAGAAACTTACCAAAGAGTAATGATGATGATCTTTCATGACATGTTTCACATAATCCTAGAGGACTATGTCTGCAGAATCCTAGCCAAATTAGTAACAAGGAAGGAACATTTAGAAACCTTGGCAAAATTTTCTAATAGACTTGAAAAGTATCAAGTGAGGTTGAACCCAAAGAAGTGTGTCTTTGGAGTCACGTACAATAAATTTTTTTGGCACATTGTATCACAAAGGGGAATTGAAGTGGACCCTACCAAAGTCAAAGGCATCATGGAAATACAACCACCTAAAACTCTCAAATAATTGTGCAACCTACAAGGAAAGCTTTAGTCAATCAAAAGGTTTATTGCACAACTAGCAGAAAAGTGTCACTCATTTTCCCATCTTCTCCATAAGGGTGTGGCATTTAAATGGGCTCATAATTGTGACTAATCATTCAAACAACTAAAATTTTGGGAATAAGGTGTCTCAACATTAGAGTCCTAATGTCGATTTAATTGATGTAATTAATGTATTTAATTTGTATTATTTAATTTCCTATGGTTTCAGGGCGGGGGCCCTAGCTCGGTTGGCTAAGTAATTCCGTTGCGGCTCTGCTGGTCACGAGTTCTAGTCTCCCCTCGTCCCGTGGTACCGGAGGGCGTGTCGCACCAGCGCTGCCGGTCACGTTAAAAAGTTTACCAGGCGCACTGCAGTTTATAGGGGGTCGTGCTACCCGATTCCTGCAGTCTAAAAAAAATAAAAAAAATAAAAATCCTATGGTTTCATGTCACTGTAGACACCAAAAAAGTTATGATTGATACTCAATATCTTATTCCAATCAACTAACACCATTTCTTCTAAAATCATCTCAAATTGATCAATTAATTAAATAATTAGCATTATTTTTAAAAAATTAGTAAATTCAGCTATTAATCAAATAATTAAATTTATTGATTAATTCATCCTCCTAACTAATTATTAATCTTATTTAATTAAATCCTTTTTTAATCCTCTCATTTGATTAAAAATTAATCAAATCAAATGTCACATCTCCTAATTCAATCCAATTAATTAATTTTGGATTAATTAATCCTAAATCAACTTTCTAATCATCATTAATCAAATCCTCCAGCTTTTAACGCATCAAGAGTTAAATAAACTATGGTTAACTAACCAGGTTGCACATAAAATCAATTTCTTCTAATTGTCTAATTACCTCAATTATCCTCACAAAGGCATATTCGAAGGAATATTCCTCTCAACCACCTCTTAATCAATTTCCCTCCAAAGGATTTCAAAAATCTATCACATCCTCTTACATTTACAATAAATTTTCTTACAACCTTTCAAATCCTCTGACATCCTCTCAAATCTCATTCAATTCCTCTTACAACAATTTCAAATTCTCAACCAACAATATTTACTTCTCTTCCATCCTACTCCACTCACACATTTCCCAAAATGTGCTCCACCCTCATCCAATAAAATGTGACACTTGACACATTCTCATTAGCTCTCAATTTATCCCACATTCACCAATTTCCTTAATTCTTCAACCCTTGGCTTCTATAAATAGAGGCATCCTTTTCATAATATGGATCCACAACTTCATGCATTATCACTATAGCCATTTGAGTTCATAGATTTTCGTCATTTTCATGTAATTTATCTAGATTATAGCCATTTTCCATACTTAGATCATCTTCAACATCAAATATTATCAAAGGGATTGGGAAAGGGCTTCTTTCCACATCAAAGGAGCACCACTCCCCCTATGGGATGAAGGTTTTGCTAGTTCAATGTAGATTACATGCTTCATTATGTTAATTTCTTGTTTATTTCATGTTTTCTCTTAAATTGGCTAAAGAATCTCATAGGGAGAATTATATTTTCTTTTCTAACATGTTTGACATTGTTTTGTTCATCAATTGTTAGTTTGTGCAGATTTTGCACTCACATTTTTCGCTGGAAGGAGGGCTAAGCAATCTAAAATGTCAAATTTTACCTAATTTCTCTATTTTTTGCAGACATAGGAACACGACGCCACCTTTCTGCAAATGCAATATCGTACAACACTGCTTTTGACATAAAACACTGCATTCATCATGTCACATCGCATTTGCACGTCTTTGGTGTGCCACATATGCACCCTCTGTCTTCTATCTAACTTTCTCGCCACAGAGCACCGCTTTTGATATAGTGTCACATTCACACTCTTTTTCTCTGTAGAGTGGCGCATTTGACTTTACCAAACTTCTGCATCTATATTTCAATGTCACATTTGATTTCTGCAAAGCACCACATTTGCAACAAGCAAAGGAGGGTAAGAGTTTGAAGTCTTAAAAGCATTTTTTAGTGCTCTTTGTGACAATTTGGGCTTTAATTTCAGCATTTCAATTTCTAGGACCAACTAGATTCAATTTGGACTTAAAATTAACCCACAAATCAAGCTTTGTCAAGTTGGTTGAAATTGAATCGTAGATACTTACTAGAATTTTGATTTTGGATTAAAATTGAACAATCAACTTTCACACTCAATTTTTTTGCTATAAAAATAATTCATTTATTGCTTTTGAAGACTAAAAAGAATTCGCGTTTGTTTTATTTTTTAATCTTCTTTACAAACTCTTGTCATTCAAATGTGTATGCACTTCTCTCACACTTCATAGTGCTCTTGAGAATCAAAATCATTTTAGTGGCATTAGGTTGTCTAAAAGATTGCCTCCACATTTCAAATTTGGGTTTTTAAAATTGAACAAATCTTGCTAGTGTGATCTCATGTAGTGTGTGGAAAAGAAGCTCAGAGTGCTCGGTGTGCTCCTATGTGTGAATATCATTCGATTGTAGAGCAGAGTGTGAAGAAGTTTGAGTGAAGAGCAAAGAAGGTTTTATGTGTTTAACTAGAACTATAATTAGGCTTCTATAGAAGCTATTTTCTTAGTTCACAATTTGGATGGTTTTAATCCAAACCTTTGGACAATGAGCCCTCTCTTGTAATAGAGCAGTGATCTCTAGGAAGTGTGCCTGAATGCATGTGCATTCCCCTTATTCTTATACTTTTAACAGGGTATAATATTGTGGACTAATCTCCACCATGGTTTTTCCCCTAACAAGGTTTCCACGTAAAAAATCTTCTTGTTCTCTGTCTCTCTAATGTGTTAATTGTTTATGGTTAATTTCTTATTCATCAAATATGAGATTAAGTTAAGTAAAGTTTGAAAAGTTTAATATTTTGTGACAACTGATTCACCTCCCCCCCTCTCAGTTGTTTGTCCTTGTTTTGCCAACAATTGGTATCAGAGCAAGTTCCTCTGAAGAAATCTAAAAGCTTGAGGTGATTTGAGATGGCAACATTCAAGAAGGACAGTCTGAGATTTGATGGAACTAACTACTCAATATGGAAATTCAGGATGCAATGCCACCTAAGGTGTATTGGTGAAGCCTACTAGAAGATTAAAAAAGATCCATATGTTATTCCTTAGAATGGTCCCTCAATTGCTGATGAGATCAAAGATACTGAAAACAATATTAGGGCTATTGAAGCTTTGGCGAGTGCTCTGATAGATTCAAAGATGGAAAATGTTGTAGGACTACAAACAACTCATGAGATTTGGACAAAGCTAGAAAATGTGTATGAAGGAGATGCATAGGCGAAGATGGCTAAGCTACAAAGTTTAAAAGGAAAGTATGAGAATTTGAAGATGGGTGAAGATGAAAATATCACTTCTTTTATGCAAAGAGTAAATGAAATAGTGATGGGTATTACATGTGTCAGTGGTTCTCTGGATGATGATGAAATTGTGGCTAAGATACTCAGATCCTTGCCTCCTTCCTACAAAGTGAAGGCTCAAACTATTGAAGAGCTCAGATTAGTAACAAAGATGTCAAGAGACACATTGTTTTGTAAGCTTGTTGCTTTTGAATTAAGTGAATTTGGTGAATTTGTTCTGAAAACTCAATCTGCATTCAAGGCTACCATATCGAGAAGTAATAAGAAAAGATATGGTACAGGAGAATGCTCCAAAAAGACATCCAAGTATGATGAAGAAATAAAAAACTTGAAGATAAAGAAACAGAGGTAGAAGAATTGGAAGCATTGATTGTAAAGAAAGAAAGAAAAGGAAAAGGTAAGTATGAAGGAGTGTTACCTATTAAATATTTTTCATGCAATAAAATAGGTCATTTTTCATCAAGATGTCCTAAAAGAGTTCCTATATCTAAGCCTAACAAGTCTAGATTCCAAAAGAAATGTTACTTTGTTGAAGGAGTGACTGATGATGAGTCTAATAAAGATAATGGAAATGAAGCTGAATGGGTTTTCATTGCTACGTTTGAAAATAGTCTTGTGGCTACTGAATCTACTAAAGATGGGAAAGATCTTGTAGCTTGAGTTGAATAAAACAATGAGTGGGTTATTGACAGTGGATGCTCACATCATATGACTGGTAATAAAAACAAATTTGTAAGTCTAGAGAAGTATGATGGTGGTGTTGTAAGATTTGGAGACAACAATGCTAGTGTGATTCATGGAAAAGGTTCTATTTTTCTTGGTGGTAAGGATAACACTAATGATGTTCTCTATGTTGAAGGCTTGAAGCAAAATCTTTTGAGTGTTGGACAGATGATGGACAAAGGCTATGATCTACAATTTAAAGATGGAAGATGCAAGATATGCGAAAGTTCTAGAAATATGATTACTACAGGTAAACAGAAAAAAGGTAATATTTTTCACCTGATTACTATTAGTGGGAGTTGTTTAATTTCTCAAGTAGATGAATGTTGGTTGTGGAAGAGGAGGTTGTGTCATGTAAATTTTGATAACATTGTCAAGGTATGTTCCACTCAAGCAGTAAGAGATCTACCTAAGTTAGTGAAGCTTGCTAACACAATTTGTAAAGAGTGTCAGATGGGTAAACATACTAGAGTCTCCTTCTAGAGCAAACAATTTCATTAAAATTATTTTTTGGAGCTACTACATAATGACCTCTATGGTCCCTCTAGAGTCAGAAGTATTCATGGAGAAAGGTACTTTATGTTGATTATTGATGATTACTCTAGAATGATATGGGTTTCCTTCTTAAAAGAAAAATGTGAAGCACTCGAAAAGTTCAAAAGTTTCAAGGCTATGTTAGGGAATGAGAGAGGTCTAAAAATCAAGTGTCTGAGATCTGATAGAGGTGGTCAGTTCACTTCTAGAGAGTTCAACTCTTTTTGTGAAGAACATGGAACTAGAAGATAGTTATCTGCTCCCTGAACCCCTCAATAGAATGGAGTTGTAGAAAGAAAGAATAGAACAATGATGATAGAAGGAAATGTGCCCCATATATATTGGAGTGAAGTTGTAAGCACTGCTATGTACACTTTAAACCAGGTAAATGTTAATGGTAACTCTGGTAAGACCCCTTTTGAGCTATGGTTTGATTACAAGCCTACTGTTAAATATTTCAAGATCTTTGGAAGAAAATGTTATATCAAGAGAGATGATAATATAGGAAAGTTTGATGCAAGAAGTGATGAAGGAATATTTTTAGGTTATTCTACTAAAAGCAAGGCCTACTAATGCTATAACAAAAGACTGAGAAAGATGGTTAAGAGTGAAAATGTCAGGGTTGATGAAGATTCTGCTAAATCAGATGGATATTATGGATATGATTCAGATGAAGACAATACAAGCAAAGTGAAAAATGTTCAGACACAAAATCTACTTCAGATTATTCCATATGTTCTAGTAAAGAAACCTCAATTCATTCCAGTAAATCAAGTAAGTCAGGAAGCACAGACAAGTGCAAGTGCAGAAGGAAGATCAGAAGAACCACAAGTTCATGAAATTCCCAAAACTCCAAGATATGTAAAGCTAAATAATTTTGAAAGCCAAATTATAGGAGATAAGAATAGAGGAGTGCAAACTAGAAGACAGATTGTGGAAGAGTATTTTCTGATTTCTAAGATTGAGCCTAAAAATGTAACTGAAGTCTTCCAAGATAAACACTAGATGGAAGCTATGAAGGAAGATCTAACATAGAATGATGATTCTCCCAAGGAAAATCAAACAAGGTATAGGTCAATGACTGGTGGATTTCTCTACTTAACATATACTATACCAAACATTATGAATGTTGTGTGTATGGTTTCTATATTTTAGGTTGATCCAAAAGAGTCTCATGTGACTACTATTAAGAGAATATTTAGATATTTGAAAGGAACAATTGATTTGGACTTTGGTATCCAAAGGATGATGATCTCACTTTGAGTGCATATATTGATGTGGATTGGGTTGGAGATGTAGATGACAAGAAAAGTACTAGTGGTGGTGCCTTCTTCCTAGGGAAGAAGCTGGTGTCCTGGTTAAGCAAAAAGCAGAATTCCATTTCTCTATCTACTACTAAAGCATAGTATATTGTTATTGAAAATAACTGTACTCAAGTAATATGGATGAAATAAATGTTGAAAGATAGTAGGGTGATATATGAAGATCCTATTGCCATATACTATGACAATTCAAGTGCAATAAATATTTCAAAGAATCTGATGCTGCACTCTAATACTAAACATATATCAATCAAGTTTCACTTCTTGAGGGAGAAAGTGAATGAGAAAGAAGTTAGATTGGAGTGTACCTACCAAAGAACAGATTGCAGACATCTTTACTAAGTTGTTGCCGAAGGATACTTCTGAGTATCTCAAAGGAATGCTAGGGGTAATTACCCCTACTGATAAGAACTAAGAGATGCAGTTACTTGGATCAATTTGTGAGCTACATTGCTATATTCTGATCTGGATTGATGTTTCTGTGGGTGCTACTCAGGGTGAGTAGTCAGATGTGCAGATATGTGGTTTAGAGCGTGTATATGGAAAGGTCATAGTTACCTTTTCCATTGATGTCAAAGGGGGAGAAGTGTAATGTGAATTTTTTTTTTAGGAGAAGAGCCTTGTGGGAGAAGAGCAATTGGGAAAGCAATTGTGTTGGGTTGATGGTATTTTTCGCATCATGTGTTGCCATCAATGTGAAAGGGGGAGATTGTTGGATTTTGTGGATGTGTTGTTGATATGTTGTTTTCATTGATGTCAAAACTATTAGCATTTGGTGTATCAAAAGTTGTATATGTCAAGGATATTGAGAAATTTGTAAAAGAAAGTGTTCTAGGTTCCCAATGGAACTGTACAGGTCGTGAAGGCGTCTTGTTATGTACGTTAAAGTTTAGTTGTTGTGGACTAAAGGGTTTATTCTTGAGATTATCTAGATCATCTACCAGAAGTTTTAGAGGTCCACATATATATTTGATCGTGTTGTGGTCAGGCAGTACTTTTGTGGCCTCTATCAATATTCCTAATTGAAGTTTTTGTGATTCTAGTAATCTCAATTGATTTCAATGTTTCTTTGTTGTTTCTTGGTGTTCTTGGATGTTCCTAGATCATTCTATATCTTTTTGGTATGTCCACATTAATTGGTGTGCTTGTGGTCGAAGATATTTTCTTGTGCATGTTCAGTTTTTCATGTTCCTAGCTGACATGATGATGGTAGCATGATGTGGATCTTTGAGGATATATTAATTGAAGTCTTTTTGTGTTGGAGTTGTTAATTTGGGTATCCACTATGTTGTGGCTGACCTTGGTGGATTTGCATCAAAAATTTAATTGTAAATTTGGGCCGACAATGTAATTATGTTTTATTTTCCTAGGCGACTAAGTTGATGAAATCTCATGTAGTGGATATATAAGAGCAATTGTTTCAACGATGTAGTGTTTGGAAAAGAAGCTCAGAGTGTTTGATGTGCTCTTATGTGTGAATATCATTCAATTGCAAAGCAGAGTGTGAAGAAGTTTGAGTGAAGAGCGAAGAAGGATTTATGTGCTTAACTGGAATTGTAATCAGGCTTATGTAGAAGCTATTTTCTTAGTTCACAATTTGGATGGTTTTAATACAAACCTTTGGACAGTGAGTCATCTCTTGTAATTGAGTAGTGAGCTCTAGGAAGTGTGCCTAAATGCATGTGCATTCCCCTTATTCTTATACTTTTAACAGGGTATAATATTGTAGACTAATCTCCACCATGGTTTTTCCCCTAACAGGGTTTCCACTTAAAAAATATTGGTGTTCTCTATGTCTCTAATGTGTTAATTGTTTATGGTTAATTTCTTATTCATCAGATCTGAGATTAAGTTAAGTAAAGTTTGAAAATTTTATTATTTTTTGACAGATGATTAATCCCCCCCCTCTCAGTTGTCTATCCTTGTTTTTCCAACAGGGAGATCTCTCACAAGGAGTTTATCATTGCACCCCCTAAACTAGATGGCCTTACTATGAACATTTGTTTAGAATCCAGAATCCCAATATTTTTTTGGCATTAGAAGGTCATACCTCTGGAGCCGTCCCACATATTTTTGGTTCTTTGTAGAGATGAAGAGTTTTTAATGGGAGATTCATAAGAAATTGAAGCTTGTTCGAACCATAGAAGTGAATGTCGTGGAGGGGAGCCAATGTGGCCAAGCTTCTAATCATCTGCTCTGAATAAGCACAACTGGAGAAATCCAAGTGGGAATTCAAAAAATATTTTCTTTTCCATCCTAGGATTGTGCAATATTTGAGTCAGTTAAACACATTGCTTGGATCCAAAATCTTGAAAAAAAACATTTAACAAGTTCATCAAACTTTAAACCCTTTAGAAGAGGCAAATTCCTTTCAAAATTCCAAGTATTACTATTTGTCCCTAGGGATTTATCCTTAGAGGCTTCTAAATATTTGGGCCTATATCTCAATTTTCTCTCTCTAAAGTCAACATTAGGGAACTATTGCTTTGATTCTCTTGATTTCCACATAATGGACCTTGTGGGATGAAAATAAATTGAGACATAGACATTTAGTTTGAAAAGCTAAGCCAAAAAGTTCTTGTGGTAAAAAGAATCCATTAAGCAAAGATAAAAGACAAATTGAACCCCACACATTTGTTTTCTCAAATGATTTCCCGCAAGATCAAAGTCCCAAAACCAAATTCCATCAATCATCACAAACGTCATAGTCCAAGAAATCTCAAGAAATGTCAGTCTATGCTTTATCAAGTTAGAGATAGGTTTCTCTATAACTTTTACAAACATGCATCAAAGGACAACCCAAACTTGTACTCATTTTATTATTGTCAAAATCCAATTCTCTTCCAACATTTTGAGTATCTCACTTAGTAGGGTTGAAAAGTTCTTGGAAGTATATCATGTTCTTCAATACCTACGTCTTGTAAACAAAAGTCTCTCTAAGTTCACTTAGGATCAAAATCAACACTTTCATCCATCCCCAAACATCAATTAAATCCCTTCTCACAAACAACTCTTACAATCTTGGAAAAAATCCTTCATGCTAGGGTTTTGGTAAAATACTCAAAATCAAAATCATCTTGTTTGACTAAGTTTGTGTGGATGCATCCTTCTTCACACACTTAGTTAACTTATCACCTTATGGACAAGTTTATTCCAAGATAACATCTAATATATTGGAGTTTATAAGTTCATTATCAAATCAAATCCAAATCAATCCAAATCAAATCCAAAATAAAAAAAATCCAAAAGTCCTAAAGTATAGTATCCCTCCAAGGTTTCTTAAGATTTCAATCATTCAAATCACCCATATTTCATTATCTCATCACAATCATTTGATTCTTGACATCTTAGATTTTATTTTTGTACCTAAAGTTTAGACCAACCTAACGAGTTAAAGGTTTACCTCCCATATTCCTAAAATTTGATCCTTACTTTATGGTCCAAACTAGATCTCAACAAAAGAAAAACATGGAAGCAAACAAAGAAACATCCACTTCAAGTGACTTAATTAAAACCACACCTGAAATCAGCCCCATTGGATCTAACAATTCCCCACTCATCCTTCCTCTACTACCACAAGATCTTCAAGAGGGAGGTTTCCAAGTGCGATATATCACCAACAATGTCCTAGGAATGAATCAAGATGAAATCATGGAAATGCTCCAAAATCCTAAAAATCATGAAATTGTCAACACAATGGTGAGACTTAATCCTTCACAATACATGTTGGAATTAGCAAAGAAAGGGGCTAAACTCCCTTTTGATTATGATGTGAGTAGCATTGTAGAGAAACCTCTTGGGATTATGCCATTGGTATCATTTACACTTTCCTTCCAAAACATCATCCAACCCATCCCACAACCAGCATCATCTCATGCTCCAAGTCAACCCATGGTTACCAAGGGGACTTCATTGCTTCATGCTCTTCATACACATCCCCTTGTAAACAACCAAGACTTAGATGCAAATACCATCTTGGTTCAACCAAATATTGTCCCTCAAGATCTAAAACATCCATACGTTCCACTCATCTTTCTTGATACCAACAATCCATCCACTTTCTCCACATCATTGACATATTCCCTTGACACACAAGTCTCTCTTCCCATGAATTCACAAGGACAAGGGGGGATATTTGGACTAGGGGGAATCTTTGATCCCTCATCATCACTTTCTCAAGGAAACACACAACCCATATTTTGATCATTTCCACCTCTTACATTGACATCCACACCAATCCTTGATTTAGGGAACCCCTTTACCAATCCTCAATCAACCAAATCAAAACAATCTAGTGATCGTAAATAAAATCAACATACCAAATCCTCCAAGCATGCCACCAATATCACAACACCAGGTGGCACCAATCCAAAAGACACAATCAATCGCTACATCATCTATAAATGTGGTCTCCCAAGGACCTAGCATATCAACCACACCATCTACCACACAATTCCTTACCATCACCCAATCGAAACCTCAAAAACCACCTCAACAAACTCTCATCACAACATCTCACACCATTATGAATCCTCCACCTCCACCACCAAATCCAAACATGGAAAATCATTACAACATCACACTACAAGCTGCCCAACAAGCCTATCAAAAAGCATTCCAACAATTTCAAGCTCAACAAGCCTTGCAAGTTGATGTAGAGTAGGGATGAAAAACCTTTCAAAATGTAAATCAAGTTGATAATAACGAAACTTCAAGGTAAAATCAAATGAATTTTCCAAAAATTCACCTTTTAGCCATGCCTTTCCTTGTAGCATAAGCAACCCGGTATAAGAGATTTTCCACTCAAAACTTCCAAAACACTTCACAAACTAATTAGTGAATCAGATACCCTTTTTCAAGGTTATACAACATATGTGGAAACAAATATTTATTCCTTTGGACCAAAACAAAGATTCAGTAACTCACCCCCTGACTAGGCTAGTAAATTAGCCCACTTTTGAAAAGAAATTTTTTTCCAGTCAACCTATTTCCACAAAATCACTTTAGATAGTCATTAGTCATGCATTGAAACATAAGATTCCACAATTTGTTGGCAGTTTCTAGGCTTCTACAATATTGTTCTTGAAAACCCTTACTTTACCATTCAAATACATAAGGTTTATAGGAAACCACATCTCCAGGGCTTACTGAATCAAACCAATGCTTCAAAAACCTTCCAAACCAAATGCACAAACTCACCAAACCTTCACAAGACCCATTCCTTCATTAATTTTTCAAAACCCTATCATGGTTCCACATTTTCACAATGAGATATCACTGCTCCAACCTAGAGCATCACACCCCAATTAATTTTATTCACTCATTTAACCCCTAAAGCATTGAAACATATAAAATAACATCCTACAAACCAATCCACCAAGCAATAGGACCAATACAATAGGTGGATTGGTTAAATCATCATGTTGCTACCCTAAAACCCTTAACTTAGAAAAATAGGAAAGTCCTTGAGTTTTATTGATTTCTCACACAAAACAATGAATTGAGCCTTCAAATCAACTTTAAATGAGATCAAACACATATACCTTTGACCTCAAAAGTTTTTAGGCCATGACGCACTTGTACAGGTCTATATAGCACAAAGAACTTTTGGAAAAACATAGGAAAAATGCAGATTGAATTTTGTTTTTATTGAATTTGATCTCAAAAAAATTTCAACAACCTTTTCTTGTGCCTTTTTGGGATTTTTAAACATGTTTGATTCAAAAACCAACCTCCAAACTCCCATAACTAACTTTCAAATTCTAATGACTCTTCAAATTCCCACTAAATTGCAATTTGACAACCTTTGTTCTTAATCATCTTTTACAACTTTGTTTTGCAATTCTCACCTATTCTTGACCCCTACTTACTCAAAAACCCCAATTGCATATTGAATGGCCATTTTGGACCTTATTCATCCTCTACTAAGAACTTTAGACTCAGAAACAACAAAAACCTTGCCTTTACCCATCTTGACATGGATTGACAACTTTTACATTTTTCATAATTTAACATATTTTGCAACTTCCTCATTGCTCATTGACCAAAAGACCTTCAAATCAATCTATTGAACCTACAAGATTCATTTTACTTTCATCACAAGGTGTAGGTTCCCCTACACCATACACCCCCCCATAGAAAAAACTATTGTCCCAAGAGTTGTAGTGTGCTCCATGCTTCAACATTGCTACTCCACATATCTTCAGGCCTGTTGTCAGCTTCCTCCTTATCCTTGGATCAAAACTTGGAGTTCTCCTAGTCCTTGTACCTGAAAACAAACAAAATTTAGCAGTACCATGCTCTACTTTCTTCTTGACTTCATCTGTACACTTGCATCCACCCACATTGACTTGTAAACTCTGCCCTCTCATTACTTGCATCAGACGTTTGTTCCTTTGCTCATACAGTCCTTTCATCATTTTTATCAGACCTTGCACCCTACCTTTTTCATGTTTCTCTACCCTCTCATAGTTACCAAACCCTACACTAGAAAGTTCCACTTGCTTTGTAACATCATTCATATTTATGGGACACACTAGGGTCCCAACAACAATTGCATCTTGCTCTTCATGCTGCCCTGCAAACTTGTCAACATTTACCTTGCCTAAATCAAACCTAGGCATTAGTTCTTTCTCTGCCTTTTGTAAAAATAAAATTTCCATTGTCCTAGCACCATTTGTAGGTGTCTTTCTTGTTGTCCCAACACCATAACCCTACTTCAAAGCAACAAACATATTGTCCTTTCTATCCTCAAGCCTTAAAGGCTCTTTTTTTCCAAAAATTACAACTTTAGACTTGCCTTTATCTATTACACTTCCCTACAAAGGATTTACCTTAAAGCTCTTATCATCCTTCCTAATTTTATAGGTGTTTTCCCTGCCATCATACATGGACCTTCTATCAAATTTCCATGGTATCCCCAATAGTAAATGGCAGCAATCCATTGGTAACACATCATACAAGATCCTATCTTTGTACTCCCTAATCTGGAAATCCACATAGGATTGTTCATTTACCACTAGAGTTTGACTATCATTCACATAAGAAACTTTGTAACGTGCTACATGAGGTATCTTCTCTAAATTTAATTTTTCTACCATCTCCCTAGACACCATATTATCCTAAGAACCTGAATCAATAAAAACTTGACACACTTTACCTTTACATTTGCATGAGGTTCTAAAGAGAATCCTTCTTTGGCTCATGTCTTCCTCCTTAGCTGCTTGCAACAAGGTCCTTCTCATCATGAGTGCTTCTCCCACCTCTGGTTCTATAGGTCTTCTTGAACTTTCACATTCTTCCTCTTGGATCAGTTGATTTCTTTGCCCACTCTTCCTATCAGCACTTGAAAATGAACTTTGGTTTTGAGGACACTTGAAAGATGGGTTCCCAAATTTATTGCATCTATAAAACCTACCTACAAACTCATTGAAATCTCTCCTTTTTTTAAAGTTAGTTCTTCCACCTCTCCATCCTCCTCTTGCTTCAAGTGCTTACTCCTTATTCTTATTAGCATCTTCAAGGTCTTCCTTGGTCTGCCTTGACGTTGAAGTAGTGCCTCTATCCCTAGAAGTGTTTCCTCTTCCTCTTGCTACCTTCTCTTGTTTCCTCTTGGGTTTTTCTTCTACCCTCATTGCCATTTGAAAGCATTGTTCAACTAATTTTGGTGCCAACAAGATAATCTCATCCTGAATGTTATACCTCAATATATTCAAGTACCTAGCAACAATTTCTTCCTCATCTTCTTCATGTTTAGTTCTTATACTTATCCTATACAATTATTTAGTATATGATTGCACATCTAAATCCTTTTGTCTAATATTTTGTAACTTAAGTAACTAAACATTATAATCACAAGGAAGGAATTTACCTTTTAGTTTCGTCTTCATCCTCTCCCAAGAACTGATCTTGCTTTTCCCTTGCTTTTTCCTTTCATCTTGCACAAAATTCCACCATAACAAAGCATGTCCTTTTAGTTTTGTTTTATCCTTCTTCACTATCAAAATAGTTTTCCAAAGCCCCTATCCAATCCAAGAGCTCTTCACTATCAAGTTTTCCTCCATACATAGGAACATCCATTTTTCCATCTCCATCCTTCTTCACAGCCTTCAAAAGCTTCATCATTCTCACATCATCTGGATCCATCTCCTCTTCTTCACTAGAGGTCTCTTCCCCTTCAGAATCACTTTCTTCCAAAAGAACCCTACCGTTAGCTTTCATTACAAAAAATTCCTACTTTAGGGCTTCTATTTCTTTGTCATGGTTTTCAATCTTTCTTGCAACAACATTCCCCTTAGGAGGAAATTTTATTCCTCCAATTACCTTCTTCTTCTTGCACACAAAACTTCAACCTTCTTTCACAAGAGACCTGCTCCCTTGCTCCAATACCACTCTGATGTGGAGTAGGGGTGACAAACCTTTCAAAATGTAAATCAAGTTGATAATAACCAAACTTTAAAGTAAAATCATATGACTTTCCCAAAATTCACATTTTAACCATGCCTTCCCTTGTAGCATAAGCAACACGGTATAAGATATTTTCCACTCAAAGCTTCCAAAACACTTCACAAAATAATTAGTTTATCAGATACCCTTTTTAGGGTTATACAACATATGTGGAAACCAATATTTACTCCTTTGGACCAAAATGGAGATTTAGTAACTCACCCCCTGACTAGGCTAGTAAATTAGCCCACTTTTGCAAAGAAAGCATTTCCCAATCAACCTATTTCCACAATATCACTTCAGACAGTCATTAGTCATACATCAAAACATAAGATTCCATAATTTGTTGGCAGTTTCTAGGCTTCTACCATACTATTCTTGAAAACCCTTACTTTACCATGCAAATACATAGGGTTTATAGAAAACCACATCTCCAGGGCTTACCCAATCAAACCAATGCTTAAAAAAACTTCCAAACCACCTACAAAAACTCACCAAACCTTCACAAGACCCATTCCTTCATTAATTTTTCAAAACCCTATCATGGTTCCATATTTTCACAATGAAATATCACTGCTCCAACCTAGAGCATCACACCCCCATCAATTTTCTTCAATACGTTAACCCCTAAATCATTAAAGCATCTAAAATAACATCCTAAAAACCAATCCACTAAGCAACATGACCAATACAGTAGGTGGATTGGTTAAATCATCATGTTGCTACCCTCAAACTCTTAACTAAGGAAACTAGGACAGTCCTTGAGTTTTATTGATTTCTCACACAAAACAATGAATTAAACCTTCAAATCAACTTTAAATGAGAGAAAAAACATATACCTTCGACCTCATAATTTTTTAGGCCATGAAACACTTGTACGGGTCATTACAACACAAAGAACTTCTAGAAAAACAGAGGAAAAATGCAGATTGGACATATTTTTTATTGAATTTGATCCCAAACTTTTTTCAACAACCTTTTCTCATGCCTTTTAAAGATTTGTAAACATGTTTGATTCAAAAAAAAACCTCCAAATGCCCATAACTAACTTTCAAATTCTAATGACTCTTCAAATTCCCACTAAATTGCAATTTGACAACCTTTGTTCTTAATCACCTTTTACAACTTTGTTTTACAATTCTCACCTATTCTTGACTCCTACTTACTCAAAAACCTCAATTACATATTGAATGGTAATTTTGGACGTTATTCACCCCCTACTAAGACCTTTAGAAAAAACAAAAACCTTTCCTTTACCCGTCTTTACATGGATTCACAACTTTTATATTTTTCATAATTTAACATATTTTGCAACATCCTCATTGCTCATTGACCAAAAGACCTTCAAATCAATATATTGAACCTAAAAGATTCATTTTACTTTCATCACAAGGTGTAGGTGCCCCTACACCACAAGCTGCACAACAAGCTACTCAACAAGCACATGAACAATAAGGTGCACAACAAGCATAACAGGCTACCCAAGTGCAAGCTCAAACTTTATTGCAACAACAACAATTTTCCAAGTAGTACAAGCCACACAAGCTTCCCAGGCCACCCGACAAGCTCAAGCTCAGGCACAAGCTCAATATCAAGCTCAATAAGCTCAAGCACAAGCTTTGTTATAGCAACAAGCTTATCAGCAAGCTTTGCAACAATACCAAGCACAACAATAAGTAGCTTAGTTGCAAGACCAACAACAAGCATTGTTGGCACAATGACAACAAGACTAGAAACAAGCATTATTGGCACAATAGTAGCAAGAACAATAATAAGTGTTGTTTGCATAGCAACAATCACATGCATACCAACAAGCATTGGTGGCACAACAAAACTTGTGGCAACCTCCCACAAACACACAAAAAAACCCACCTATCACTCAAACAATAAAGCCACCCCAAAAAAAATTCATCCCACCACTTGATCTGCAAAATGATGTGTTGGCACAAATCAAATTACTCAAACAACAAGTGCTAGACCTACAATCAGGAAAAAAAACAAAAAAAAAGGGAATTTGTGCCCTTATCCTTTTGACAGAAGAATTGCAATTTGGTTCCATTCCCACAATGATTTGAAATACTAAAATTTGACAAATACCGTGGAATCGGAAATCTTGAAGATCACATCAAGGAATTCCATGTACACTCTATGGCAGTTGCATACAATGATTCTTATCTAATGTGACCCTTCCCTCGAAGTTTGGCTAGCCCAATAATGGAATGGTTCTCTCGTCTTCCCCTTGGAATCAAAAAGTTACAAGAAATTATGGACGTATTCATATGGAAGTATTCATTCAACATAGGAATGGATGCGAATTTAGAAGAACAATCTGCTCTCAAACAAGCCAAGGGGGAAAAATTTTCATCCTTCTGGCAGCGATAGAAATCTAATGCCAATAGGAGCAAGTGGACTATGTTAGAAGAACAAAAAATCTATACTATCATTGCCAATCTTGAAGGGACCTTATCCTTCCATCTAAAAATGCAACGCATCACCACATATGACCAATTGACCCCCAAGGCGCTCAACATTGAAAGAGCCCTTATCACACAAGGGGGGACACCTACTTATCAAGACAACCATCCATCAACTAGTTACAATGAAAAACCTTACACATGGGCAAAGAACAAAAAATGTTACTAATGATGGTGTTGTTGATGCCAAAGTTATTATTAGTGCCCCAAGGAAAAACACACAATCATATCAACAACTGCAAATCAACAACCAAAAAAGTACACAAGCCAACACATCATCACAACAACCCAACAATAAAGTGGTTAATAACTTGAAAATCAAGGGGGACCACCCCCAAGAAACAAGTATCCCCTTAAAAAAAAATACACACCACTTGGGGAACTAATTGAGTCTATCCTAGAATAACTAATACAAGAAAAACTCATCAAGATCCCTATTTATGATAATTATCAAGAGCCTCAAGTTAAACCACCATGGTATAATGAGAAACATCTCTATGATTTTCACAAAATTAAGGGACACACAACGACCAACTACATGAGACTCAAAAATATGATTTAGGACCTCATCAATAACAAAACCATAACCATAGAACAACTCGCAGGAAATCAAGACCTTAAAATATACACGAATTTGATGCCATATCATAGTAAGTGAAACAACAATGGTAAGGCAAAGTATAATAATGTGAACCATGTTTACGGCCATGTTGTTGCATACTTAGATGAGTGGGTCACCGTTGTCAATATCATAGGATCCAAAGCCAAATGTGGAGTCACCACATGTGGTGGCAGGATTACCATTATGGGATAGTCCCAACCACCAAGGTCATCTGCCACCAATCTGAAGTCAGTACCTAGTGGTTATAATATCCTAGATTAATTAAAAAATACCCCTACCCAAATATCCATCATGGAGTTCCTAAAAATATCACCAGCCCATAGGGAAAATCTAGAAAAGGCATTAGCATCATCCACCATCCCCACGGATCTTGATGTAGACCAGTTCCAAGATATGGTCGGACATATCATCACCCCACATCTCCTAACATTTTCTGATCAAGACTTCCCAATTCAACTATCATATAACTGTGCACTCCATCTCGAAGTCTTATTCCATAAAAATAAATTCAAAAGAGTCTTGGTGGATGGAGGTGCGGGTCTAAATATTTGTACTCTCAAGCTAATAAAGAATCTGGGATTCTCTGAAGATGCCATTGAAAAAGGTAAGGGTATTACTATTACTACCAAGGAATATGATGACTAGGAACAAGTGTCTCAAGGAACCATTCAACTCCTTATTCAAGTAGGCCCAGTTATCATGGAAACTACATGCCAAGTCCTTGATCTTGAATTACCTTACAATATCTTCCTGGGGTGCCCATGGATCCATGGGATGCAAGCCATGGCATCCACATTTCATCAATGTGTCAAGTTTCCCTCTCACAATCAAGAGGTCACAGTCCATGGAGATTCTAAACCATTTTATTATTGCAAGAATTTGGAAGCCAAGTACTACAAGATCCCCTAAGTACCAAAGAATGATGAAGGAACAACATCTCCATATATAGACACATCTACCCTCACCTCCACTTTTGAGACAAAGAAACCCTCCATTCCGGACATCTCTGATATCAAATTCATTATCCAACATAATGGGCGTGGGGATTACAAAATGAAAAAGAGTACCTTTGTAATAGGAGAGTTACCTCAATCTCCTCGATCTCATGGGAAACCCCAATCAATTGACACATCAGATCAAACCTTCAAATCAAACCCCTATAGATTCAAAAGGTGGTTGGACCTAAGTCAGGAAGTGGTAGATGAATGAGATATATCAAGCTTATTATATCAAGATGAAAGGCCCATACCAAATCTTCTCGTCAACAATAACAACTGTAGACACCTAAAAATTACCTAGGCCTACAAGCTTCATTTTTACCACTTTCGTCCTAGCATAATTATGACATTTAATTATTTCCTTAGTCCACATTCGACTATTGATTAAATAATTCATAATTATTTAATTAATTCATGTTCTTTTATTCTTCATGATTATTAAATAAATAAATTTCATTTATTTATTAAATATGTCATTAATTATCTAAGTCTTCCCCTAATTAAATAAATTTCTAAATTTATTTAATTACCCTTCTTCAGTCATTTCTTCCTGATTATTAAATAAATAAGTTTTATTTATTTATTTAATGTCACTAATTGTCATAATTAAATGAATTAATTAATTAATTTAATTATTAGTCTTATCTCCTAAAATAAATAATTAAATTTAATTATTTAATTGCCAAATTTGAAATTCTTCTCATTTTAAATAAATTTAATTATTTAAAATGTCATCTCATTCTTAACTGTCAGCTCATTATGGTAAATAATCCAAAAAATTGATTATTTATTATTTCACAAAATTCACATTTGGAATTAATTTAATTCCAAATCGGTAACTTTCCTCCAAGAGTCAAGTGATCAAGAAGGTTCTTGACCCTTCCAAAATTGATATTCGGTCCGCTCTTTATCTTATTCATTTTCAAAAATCTTTATATTCAAATTAATTTCCTCATTTATTCTCCACCGCCGATTCGATTCTCTAAGATGACATCTTCACCGCTCAATTAATTATTTTTCCCTAACCCTAATTACGGATTCCTAGATTTAATCTAGACCCCTGGTTCTAGGTTTTCGTCAGAATTCAATCTCACCCATCCATTCAAAATGGCATTTTCTATAAAATGCCATTTTCCTCTCATTTCTCAATTACACACAAACACTGATATTGCACATTCACTTTATGCATTTTCGCACTTGCACGCTTAGATTTTCATAGCAATTGTTGGCACATTTCATTTATTTTGACATCTTTAGGCATAGAAATTCTTAGTCATTTAGGCATAGGCTTTAGACATGTGATCAAATCCTTCAAAGCTTGGTGTAGGTCTTCATCAAGGCTTGCTCGCACAATGAATCTGAGGGCAACACGTCAACCAACAAGTAAGAAGGTACTATGGAGGTAATCATGGAAAGTTTGATTTACAGGTATAACTATTTTATTATTTAATTTCCTTTGTACTCGATAGGTCTTCGGGTTTCTCTGTCATTCATTGATTTACTGCTAATACCCCTAATCAAACCTAAAATAAATCCTAAGTTACAACAACAAATGAATACAATTAATGCAAGGATGGGGCTATAACAAAAATGAAAAGCTTGGGAAAATGATAAAAACCTACTAGAACCTATCATTCTTGAGAAGCGAATAAAGAATCTTGGCCTTGGATGTGCATCTCTGAAGATAACCATACGTGGAAAAGGTGCCCCGGTTAAAAAATTCAAAGCTCCTCTTCAATTACCAATATCCACAGGTTTACCTTTAGACAACTTTAACTTTGATATAACCAATGTATGTGATGAGGACCCCATAACTAACCTACCCATGCTATTTGAGGATTCCTCTCTTTTCATGATTATTACCCTATCTTTCAAACCAAGTAACCAAACCAATGAGATAAAAATTGTCTTCCCCCAACTCATCAATTTGACCAACGAGGACCACCGATTTCACACACGTTAAAAAATGATGAGGCTCTCTCAGAATTCATCGGACTATGGGATACTCTACCATGTGGATATCATAAAGATAGGTTCAAAATTGAGCTAGAAACACATGCATACTATGGGGAAATGATTGAATCCTTTAGTTGCAAAGTTGAATATTTAAGAGTATTATCTAGGTCTTTAAGTGAAAACTACACTGTGGCACTTTCTGACTCAAAAAAAAGTAAAAAAAAAGGATGCATCCAATGGTGAAAACCTCTCTGAGGCACCAAAGGATGAGGGATTCAATCTTCCCCTTAGTCCTATTCATCAGGAAAAGTCAACAATCTTGGCAAAGAATTTCAATCTGGTCAACCTAGGAACTAAGGAAACACCACATATCACATTCTATGTAGAATCACTCTTGATAGAAGAACAAGAAATTTTATCTGCATTTATGAGAGAAAGGAAGATTAACTTTGCATGGACCTCTACCAAAATTCTAGGTCTTGATCTAGAGGTTGTAGTTCACCATCTAGCAGTCTATCCAGAAGAAAAACTAGTAAGACAAAAGCTAAGAAAGATGCATCCACAAATAACATTACTGGTCAAACTTGAATTATAGAAACTCCTTAATGCCAGCGTCATTCATCCAATTGATTATCCAAAATGGGTTTCAAACCTTGTACCTGTCTCTCATCCCACTAGGGGCAACCACATCTACAATGACTTCACAGACCTAAACAAAGCATTTCCTAAAGATGATTTCCCTCTCCAAAATCTAGACATGATTGTGGATATGATGGTAGGGCATGAAATGCTATCACTAATGGATGAATTCTAAGGATACAGTCAGATCATGATAGCTAAGGATGATCAACAAAAAAATTATTTCACCTACCCATGGGGAACTTATTGTCAGAACATCATGCCATTTGGGTTGAAAAACATAGGAGCTAACTATCAGAGAGCTATGATGATAATATTCCACAACATGGTTCACAAAACTATGGAATACTGTGTGGATGACATACTAGCTAAATCAAGAAAGTGTTGGGATCACATAGTGGCACTCAGCTCGATCTTTGACAGTCTAGAGGAATACAAGGTTAGAATCAATCCTAAGAAGTGTATCTTTAGTGTACAATCAGGAAAGCTCCATGGGTATATTGTCTCTATAAGAGAAATCAAGATAGATCCCACCAAATTCAAATCAATTCTCAAGATGGAAGCACCAAGAACATTAAAGTAGTTAAGGGGTTTTTAGGGAAGACTTCAATCCATTCGTTAGTTTATAGTATAGTTAGCAGATAACGCTATCCCATATTATCATCTACTCCACAAGGGGGTAGCATACAAATGGGACGAGAAATGTGATCAAGTGTTCAATAAAATCAAGGAGTACTTGCTCACACCACCATTTCTTATGCCACCAATTTCGAACAAGCCATTGATCTTGTATATATCGGCAATAACAGGAGCCCTTGGCACTCTCTTAGCTCAACATGATGAAAATGGGAAAGAGATATCTATTTACTACATTAGTAGAACCATGGTAGGACATGAGATGAATTATACATCCATTGAGAAGGCTTGCCTAGTAGTAGTGTTCGCTACATAGAAATTCAGACACTATATGTTGGTACATCAGATAAAACTCATTGCCAAGATAGATCCTCTCCAAGTATCTAATTTCTAAAGCAACACTCATAGGGAAAACAACTAAATGGGTCATGATCCTATAGAACATGACATTTAGTATGTCGAACAAAAGGCCATTAAGGAACAAGTAATTGCAGACCAGCTAGTAGAGGCACTGATATATTTAGAGAACCCATTGGTATTAAAATTTCCTGATGATTCAATCTTTAACCTAAGTGTGGTAGAAGAAAGTGTATTTTGATGGATCCTACACATAGCATGGGTCAAGAGTTGGAGTCTTCTTCATTACACCGCAAGGAGATTGCATACCAAATTCATACAAGCTATCTTTTCCTTTCACAAACAACATTGCATAGTATGAAGCTCTTGTTATAGGACTCAAAATTGTAGTACAATGGTAGATCATGGCACTCAAGGTCTATGGAGACTTGCAACTTATCATGAACAAGGTTAATGATGAATACCAAACGAAAGGTGAAAAATTGACTCCATACAAGAAACTAGTGGAAAGCCTCAAAGAATTCTTCATTGACATCATGTTTGAAAAAATAGCAAGAGAAAACAACAAAGTAGTAGATGTTATGGCAACAATCGGATCACTACTAGATATCGTGTGAAATTTCCATAAACATGAATTCCTGGTAGAGCAGCTTATCATACCAACATTTGAGGTACTAGAGTTTGAATTCATGTGTGAAATCGTTGGTCCTAGTGACCCTTGGTATCATAACATTTACACCTACTTGAAAATAGGGGTCCTCTCTGTTGATATCACCCTGAACCTTAAAAGAAATTTTGTCAAGAATTCATCCCACTTTGTTATCTTAGGAGACACCCTATACTGTAGGAGTATTGAAGAAACCTTTTTGTGATTCCTTAACCCTCAGGAAGCTTTGACTAATTTAACCAAGGTACACGATGGAATTTATGGATCACATTTGAGTGGTATGACCTTGGCAAAGAAACTGTTGAGGAATGGGTACTATTGGTCTACGATGGAGAAGGAAGCTCAAAACTATGTTAGAAGGTGTTTTCAATTTCAATAGCATGGGGACCTCATCCATGCACTAGCTCAAGAGCTCCAACCAATTATAACACCTTGGCCCTTTTCACAATGGGGGCTCGATCTCATCGGAAAAATCACACCCGCTTCATGTAATACATACAAGTTCATTATCATCACAACTGAGTACTTTATAAAGTGGGTAGAGGCCTTCCCAATAGCCTACATAATAGGGAAGAAAATTTCCAATTCCATCTTGAAATACCTCATTTGTCATTTTGGTGTTCCACAAATCCTTATCTCAGATAACGAGATACCTTTCAAAAACTAGGATGTTCAAGAACTATTCCAAAAATTCAATATCCAACATCACGTCTCCACCCCATACTACCCCCAAAGTAACTATCAAGTTGAGGCTACTAATAAAACCATTGTGAAAATTCTAAAGAAAATAGCCAATGAAGTTGGTCACAACTGGCACCTACAGCTAAATTCTATCCTATGGGCCTACCAAACAAGTATCTACATGCCTACAGGTGCAACCCCTTTCTCCCTAGTCTATGAATCAGAGGCCATTCTTCCTATTGAGATTGATCTCTCATCCTTAAGAATATCATTGTAGAATCTCATCATTGATGAAGAATATTGGGCGTCACAGTTGAATGAGCTAGAACTACTGGATGAGTGGTGCATGAATGCACAGTGAATGGATGCCTTGAACCATCTACAGGTTTACCAAAACTGTCTCAAGAGAAACTACAACAAGAAGATCAGGAGTCAGACCTTTCAAGTTGGAGAGCTTGTATTAAAGGATAATTAGAAGAATGTAACAAATCTAGACAACAAAGGAAAGTATGAACCCAACTGGTTGGGACCCTTCATCATCACATCAAGCTACATATGATACACAGAGTGACGCAATCGCTCTGTCGTGACACATTCATTTGGTAAAGTTTTCTGGTAATTTACATTCTTTTTTTTTTTGGGTTTTCTGTGTCCTTTATATTCTGGTTATTTTTTGCATTCTGTCAAGCATAGGTTTTCTGTTACTAATCAAGATTTGTAGCTCTTTGGCAGTTACTTTTCAAGGGTCGAAGGAAAACATTAAAACTACTAATGTGTGGTCTTGCAGGTTCGATCGTCAAAGATCAAACATTAAAACAATGTGCCTGTGTTTTTATTAGTATAACACACATTTTATTTTTGTGCAATTAAAAAAAACCTCTTTTTTACTATGTCTGAATGTGTTTGCAAAATGGTAGGTGAATATGCTCTCACCTTGTGAAAACTCGGTGATTAGAAAACTAGATCTGTTTTTATCTGTTTTTACCTGACGATTTGGTATGTCGGAGTATCCTCTCCCCTTGCGCATTCATGTGATCTTGGGTGTAAGAGAAACGGTTACCAACTCTATAAATTGGGCCTACCTGGGGATTTCATCACCCCAACATGACTCAAACTAGCAACTGATCTAAAGCCAAGCTACCCCTGACCGGCATATAAATGTGAATCTTAAGGCAAAACCTAAGATTATGAGTGCGAATGTGTCATACAGACAGAGTAGTACTCCCTTAAACCCTATTGAGCTTAACCTCTTTAGGCTGGAGTACCACCTAATCGGCGATTAATCTCTTGCCCCATGTATGGCCACTCAAACGGGGGTCCCGAACTAAACACCTTTGTGTAGTAAGCCAAAAACCTTCTATTTGTTAGCGCAGCACCAGTCGGTGTGAAGGAATCCACACTTTCACAGTTTGTAGTAGAGGTGATCAACCTGTCATGGGAGTTTCATGGGGGTTGCAAGCTTGGTTGGCCTGAGAAGAGAGTGCACTATAAGGGGGAGCCGATGCAGCCAAGCTTCTGGATTCACACGCTATAGATATGCGGTTGGGGAAACCCACGTGGAATCTAGTGAATATTGTCTTGGCCTAACCTAGGATTGTGTTTATCTGATGTGTGATTGGTTACATTCAAAACACTGTGCTTATCAAGTGCTTTCTGGATTCATCACATTTATAGCTCCGAACAAAACATTCAATATCAGACAACAAATTTTCCATCAGAATGACAAGAAACTCATTTTTCACAAACTGTGTCGCATTTGTTAAATCGTATTCTAGTTTATGAGTCTCAATTGCTCTGTTAAACCACATTCAAAATTTCAAACACCGCATACGCATGCGTCGCAACACAACTAATTGTCAAGGAGTCACATCTGCTAAAACGAGTCGCATTTGTCAGTTCTTGAGTCGCATTAGCTCAACCTGAGCCGCATTCACAAAACCGTGACACAATTGAAACCTCAAACGACGCATTCGCCTATCACAATTAAAACTTCATACAAAGTCAAATCTGAAGTCTTCACCTTGTCAATCATTTGTCAAACACTATCTCCAAGGAGACTCTGTCAGAAACCAATTTTGAAAGTGCTCAAATTTTTGACCATTAGTTTGCATTCGTCACCATAGGTTTCATCCTTCATTATTCTTTAGTTGTAAACATTAGGCATTAGGTTTTCCTTAGGTTTACATCTTGCATACTTTGGATTAGGAAAATCTCAGCACAATTTGCAATGTCATTGCTTTTGAAACTAGGCTCTCTTGGACTAAGTTATCAAATCCCTTTTTCAGTCATTGTCCCTTTTTGTGAGATTTTCCAACTCAAAAGTATAGTTTGGAAAACTCACTAGTCATTTAGACCTTGTCAACTTGTCATTTTCAACAAAGTCCTCTAGTAACCAAAATCGAAAACAAGGATTGAGCTTAGAAGTGCTTAGGTACCCTTGTCTTAAATCGCATTATAAGTCTAGACATTGCATATTCTATTCCCAAAAATCCAAAAACATTAGTCGTCCTAGTCGACATTTTGAACTTAGACCTTGCATAGTGTCATCATTGCATTTAGTTGGCATTTTAATTTGAGCAATCTCATTTATGGTGGAAACTAGACTCCAAAAACAACAACAACAAATGGCAAAATTTTGACAAGACCTCACTTCCACTGTTAACAATCCCACATACGACCCAAATTGGACTTTCGATGATCCATTTGGTAATACAAACAATCAACCTCTCACGATGACACCACCCTCATCAAACAACCCATTTGAACCATTCTTGTGAAAGAATGAATACAGTCAAATACTTGAGGAAAACCTAGAGATAGCGGCACAAGATCCAAAGGCCTCTCAATTTGTCGAACAAATGGTCCTATACGACAAAGACAGATACTTAGCTATACTCTTGAATCAAGGAGCTAAGTTACCACAAGGATTCAACATTGACATGTTAAAACCAACACCTCCCGACCCTAATATCCGCAACGCACATAACATGTCAAATAGTGGTCAACCTCCAAACACTACGAGCAATACTTTCTTTGACACCACAACAACAGTGCATGCTACCTCCAATACAATAAATACTACATCCATTGGAGGATCACAATCGACTACAATGCCCACCACATCCACAACACAGTCACAATCAGCTGGAACCACCTTTGGCTCCTCGGAAATGTGGGAAAATCATTCAAACCCTCTAAATACCACAACAGTAAATGCGATGGGGGAATCATCAAGTCACAAAAATCCCCCTTTGACAGCTACATCTACTACCATGAGCACACCTTCGACATATCCCCTCAGTGGTATCTCACAAAATCCTTCGGGAGGAGGCAAAGGACATATCTTTATCCAAGGACAACAACAAAACGTTAACATGACAACACGCTCACATGTCATTTCCTCCCAAGGTACAAATACAAATGTTCCCCTTGTGCAAACCCAAAAATTCACACATGGTGGCCAAATAACACAACCCATGGCATCACTAACACATCATAACATTCATGGTCATCATATTCCTCAGGTAATGACACACATGGCTGGGAGACACATCCCAACCTACTCATCTCACGTTCATACTCACCAGTATACACCAAACCCTAACTTCTAGTACCAACAACACGCCAATCCGCGCACATCATACATGTCACAACAATCCATACCGCCACAATACACCAATATTCATGCACAACAAATAGGAATCTATGGTGTACCAAGCAATACAACGTACGTAAACAAAAATGACCCTGTTATGGATGCCTTTCAAACAAGATTGATGGGTTTAGAAAAAACTACCCAAAACATATACATTTTAGGCAAGAAATCAGAAATATCATATGACCTCAATGTATACCCATTTGACATGAGCTTATACATGCATCCATTTCCTCTGGGATATGTGTCACCCAATTTCACAAAATACAGAGGCAAGACAAACCACATTGAACATGTTCGCAAATTTGCAACCAACTGTATGGACATCGCCTATGAACAAACATACTTGATGAGACTTTTTTCTAAAAGTCTGGCGGGTCCTGCCCTTGAATGGTTTTCCATGCAAAAGGATATCTAGACATGGGATGAGCTTAAAAAACAATTCATAAAAAATTACACGTACAACATCAACATGGATACCTCTATCACTAGCTTGTGCACTCCCACGCAAGAGGATGCTGGTGAGACGTTTATTCCATTCTTTCAAAAATGGAGAAGCCTTGCTAGTCGGTGTCACATTGGCATCCCCAAAAGGGAGAAAGTCGACATGTTTGTCCAAACACTTTTGGGGCCCCTAAAATATGCATTGCAAGTACATTATTGCACAAACTTCGTAGACTTAGTCGAAAAAGGGGTCCAAATTGAGAAAGCCCTTATCGCAAAGGGAGAACTAAGATATGGTCCCAAAAACACAAATGCCAATCCAACCACCAACAAGAATAAATACTGGGTAAAAAATAAACATGTTACAAATGACTATGTTGTTGACACCAAGACTGCAAACATTGTGGGTCCTGTACTAGCCCTAAAAGGGGTTCAACAACAAAATAAACCAACAACGACATCGACACCCCCTACTAATGTCCCTTCAAACAATCAAAACAGTCAAAATAATCAGGGACAATACCATCAGACAAGACAATTTCCTAAGGGTCGCACATACACTTCTTTGGGTGAACCTATTGAAGAAGTCCTTAAGAAATGTCTCTAGAATGGGGTCATCATACTTCAAGAACCAAAACCATATGACCCAGGACAATTCAAACTAGCATGGTGGAATGATAATACATTTTTTGAGTACCATCGAGCAAAAGGACATATAACCTCTAACTGTCGACAATTGAAAAACCTAATACAAGATCTTATCGAAAGTCGCATCATTGAAGTAGGTGGATCACAATTTTCCTCCAATTCAGATCATACTATCCATAAGAATCCACTGTAGGACCATGGTTCTCATAAGGCTTCCACTTTAGGTCCACAGATGAACAATAATCAAGCTAACTTCACCCAAGCCAAGTACGATTATTCTAGTGGACCAATTATAAATAATGTCCAAACTAACAACGAATACGTCAATACCATTACGGTCAAGAGAGCACCCCAATGTAACGCTACTACTCAAAGTGGCAAGGTCACTATAGCTGGTCCACCTCCCACTAGACAAGCCAAAATAACCATACCTGGCCCATCTGCTAAATAGTCAAAACCTGTCCCAACCACAAAGCAGTGGCAACCCAAAAATTAGTTCAACCTTATCGACCAGCTAGGCAAGACCCCCGCGCAAATCTCTATACTTGAGCTGCTTCGTATCTATGCCACGCACAAAGATATCCTAGATAAAAATTTGCAAGAGTCGTCAGTCCCCAAGGACATTGAAGTCAATCAATTTGAAACCATGGTGGGATACCTCACTACGCCTCACCACGTCACCTTCTCGGATCAAGACTACTCATCACCTAAAACCAACCACAATGATGCATTGCACATAGAAACTTTTGTCCACAAGCACAAAGTTAGATGGGTTTTAGTAGATGGTGGAGTAGGATTGAACATATGCTCCCTCAAATTGGTTAAGGCTCTAGGGTTCTCTGATGCATGCGTAGACCCAACAAAGAGTATAGTGATCAAAGCATACGATGACAAGGAATGCTCTTCACATGGCGTTATCTCTCTCCCTATCAAAGTGGGACTAGTCATTGTGGACACAACCTGCTAGGTCCTAGATTTGGAACTACCATATAACATCTTGCTTGGCTATCCATGGATTCATGCCTTAAAATTCATTCCATCCACATATCACCAATGGCTAAAGTTTCCATTTGACGGCATAGAAATAACCATATACGGAGACCTTGACCCCTTCAAATATTGTACCAACCTAAGGGGTATTTCTAAAAACTGAGTGCCTATTAACCAAGAAGCACCTAGCTCCTTGTCATCCAAATACATTGACCCATCCACACTCACATCATTTTCCGCATCCGCTCCATCCACGTCTTTCACCACACCACCACCTCCGGCAAACCCTAAGGCTAAATCCACTGTCAAAATCCAGGACCTCGACTGCGGAGAGTTCAAACTACATACAGTATACAACATAACAATAATACCCAAGTCTCCAAAGATATATGGTTGGCCATGTTTCAAAATGGAACCCAGGGAAACTTTCAAAGTTCCACAGAAAATAGTTTTTATCAAGTGGGGAGACATGAGTAATGAAGACCTTGCTGAAATTACAAGATGGATCTATAAGGATACTGTTGCACTACCCCCATTACCAGTTCAAAAGTATGGCAAGGGTTATGACATAATGAAGGCTAAAGGCTACGATGGTACTAGTGGCCTAGGAAGAAATAAAATTGGCCAAAGGGAGCCTATTGAACCTTTTCAAATTCCAAAGTATCTTGGATTAGGGTTTGGATCACCCGACAATGACGATCGACGTATCATTGGACTTTCGAGTGAGCGAGTACATGCTTCGAAAAGTGTCGAGACCACTAAGGAAACCCTCACTGAAATTGACTCCCAAGAGTGGGAATTTGGCTCAGAACGATCCCTAAGTGACTGTTGTCTTGATGATTTGTTTGTTGAACCAAGGGAATTGACCTCTAAACAACGATTTTGGAAAACATTCAAAATTGAACAGGCACCAAATATTCAAAGTCCCATTACCACTTCCCATGACATACAACACCCATTATCTGAACCCCTTCAGTCCAATCCATCGGAAGTATCAAACGACACTGACATCCAGGGCTCTAAAGCCTTCACCCCTTATTTTGACAATGAATATGACACTAGTGAAGGGGAATATTGGATAGAGTCTGATGTAGAGTGGGATGATGATAATCTCATCTACAACATCACTGAATCAGTCTGCATGCTTTTTGCATCCTTGCCTCAATTCACCAACATTGACGATGGCATTTCCATAGTTTACCCTGAGCTAGTCGATTGGGACCAACAAGGACCGCCAGCCCTGGACACATTTCAGAATGATGAGGCAATTGCTAAATTTATGGGATTACATGAATGCATACCTAGTGGGGACCACAAGTCAGGATTCACCATTGATTTAGACTGCACGACATACTTCGGTGAGACTGCTCCGTCCTCTAGTCGTAAAAGTAAAAATAAAAATAAAATAAAAAATGAAACGTCTCTAGGTGAAAATTGAAAGGCACCTTTTGACGATAAAATAGTAAAAATAAAGGACGTATCTGTGGGTGAAAACCTCTCTAAGGCGCCCAAAGATGGAGGACTGGACTATCTTCCCGTGCAACAAGAAAAATCAACTATGCTTATCGAAGACACAATAGAGGATAACATATCAACTACAGAAGATCCCAAGATGGTCCTCTTTGCTGCATCATTGACTGAAGAAGAGGGATCATAATTTCATAAATTCTTTGCAAAATGAAAAATCAACTTCACATGGTCTTATGCTGACATGCCAGGATTGGACCCAGAACTGGTTTTGCACCATTTGCCACTATTACCTAATGCTAAACTAGTCAAGCAGAAGTTACGTAAAATGCACCCTCAAGTCACTCTATTGGTCAAGGTCGAGTTAAAGAAATTACTAGACGTCAGATTCATACAGTCTATTGACTATGCTGAATGGATTTCTAACCTGGTGCCAGTAACAAAGCCAAATGGGCTGATCCGTGTCTGTACAAATTTTTGAGACCTAAATAAAGCATGTCCAAAGGATGACTTTCCTTTGCCAAACATTGACATCATAGTTGACCTCACAACAGGATATGAGATGCTATCCCTCATGGATGGTTTGTCCAACTATAATCAAATTCACATTGCTCCTGAAGACCAGCACAAAATGACATTTACTTGCCCATGGGGTACATACTGTTGGAATGTCATGCCATTTAGTCTAAAAAATGCAGGTGCCACATACCAAAGGGCTATGACCACGATCTTCCGTGACATGATGCACAAAATAATGGAAGATTATGTAGATGACCTATTGGCCAAATCAGTAACCAAGAAAGATCATTTGAAGGTGCTTGACACAATTTTCAAGAGACTTGAAGAGTACAAAGTCCGGCTAAATCCTAAGAAGTGTGTTTTCAGGGTCACATCAGGTAAACTCTTGGGATACATTATTTCCCGAATAGGCATAGAGGTTGATCTGGAAAAGTTCAAAGCCATCATAGACATGCCTCCACCCAGAGGAATCAGTGAACTTAGAACTCTACAAGGTAGGGTACAATCTATTCAGCATTTCATAGCCCAATTGGCAGATAAGTGTCACCCATTCCAATATCTGTTGCACAAAGGTATCCCCTTTGTGTGGATAGACAAATGTCAAGAAGCCTTTCAAAAAATCAAAGATTACCTACTATCAATGCTAGTCCTCATGCCTCCCATTCATGGAAAGCCATTGATCCTATACATCTCGACAACTAGTTCAACATTGGGGGCATTACTAGCACAGAACGACCAAGAAGAAAAAGAAAGAGCTATATATTATATCAGTCAGACATTGGTCAGGTATGAACTGAACTACACACCAATTGAACGAGCTTGCCTAGCTGCGGTCTTTGTAGCACAAAAGCTAAGACATTACATGTTGAGTCACCAAACACAACTAGTAGCAAAGATCGACCCACTCAAATATTTGTTAAGTCAGGCAGCATTAACAGAACATTTGGAAAAATGGGTCATGATTTTGAGTGAATATGACATTCAGTATGTTGAAAGAAAGGCTATAAAAGGACAAGCCATAGCGGACCAGCTGGCAGGCGCACCTTTGCAGAGTGATCACCCGTTAGTGGAATATTTTCCAAATGAGTCGATATTCCATATGGAACCTAAGGCACCTTGGCAACTCTACTTTGACGGATCACACACAAATCATGGCTCAGGGGTAGGAATCCTATTCATCACCTTGCAAGGAGACTCCATTCCTAAGTCTTTCCGCATCGCTTTCCCATGCACAAACAATGTGGCAGAATATGAGGCACTAGTTACAGGACTAAGAATGGCAATAAAATGGAAGATTAGAGCACTACATGTCTACGGGGATTCTCAGCTTGTCATCAACCAAGTTAATGATGACTATGACACAAAGGATGAGAAGTTGATTCCTTACAAATGGATGGTTGACAGTTTCCACACATACTTTCATATGGTAACTTTTGAACAAGTTCTGAGAGCCCAAAACAAAGCGGTAGATGTTATGGCTACAATAGGCTCTCTCCTTGACATACCAAGCAATTTTCCTTAGTTGGAATTCCTAATAGAGTAATTATTAGTCCTTGCCTATGACATTCCGGAGTCAGAGATGGTTTGTGAACTTGTTGGTCTTGACTCTCCCTGGTATCAGGATATTTATGACTACCTAAAATCTCAAACCCTTCCACCAAACTTGTCCAATAACCAAAGGAAGTCCTTCATCCAAAAATCCGCAAGGTATGCCATCGTCAGTGACACTCTTTACTATGGTAGCTTTGATGACACCCTCCTTAGATGTCTTGACACCAATGAAGCACATACAACCTTACGTGAAGTACATGATGGTATATGTGGGTCTCATTCGAGTGGTCCTACTCTAGCCAAGAAAGTAACAAGACTTGGGTATTATTGGCTGACCATTGAAAAGGATGCAATAGAATATGTCAGGACTTGTCGCAAATGTCAGATTCATAGTGATTTGATCCATACTCCAGCACAGGAACTTTGGCTGATCACTTCTCCTTGGCCCTTCACTCAATGGGGACTCGACCTCATGGGTAAGATTCATCCAACCTCATCCAATGGCCACAAATTCATCATCACTGCCACTGAGTATTTTACGAAGTGGATTGAAGCCATTCCTTTGACATACATAACTGGCAAACAAATATCCAAATTCATTATTAACTACATCATTTTCCAGTATGGCCTTCAGTAATCCATCATCACTGACAACGGACGTCTGTTTAAAAACCAAGATGTTCAGGAGTTATGTGAGCGATTTCACATCCAACATAATTTTTCATCTCTGTACTACCCACAAGGAAATGGTCAACCTGAGGTGTCAAATAAAACCTTTGTCAAAATCCTAAAAAAGACTCAATGACGCTGGTCGTGACTAGCATATACAACTCAACCCTGCTCTGTGGGCTTACTGAACTAGCATCTGTACGCCTACAGGAGCCACTCCATTTTCCCTAGTCTTTGGCGCTGAGGCCATCTTGCCCATTGAGGTTGAAATTCCTTCATTATGAGTCTCCCTGAAGGGTTTAACTGATGAAGAGGAGTATAGACAATCACGCTTGCACTAGTTGGAAATGTTAGAAGAAAGAAGGAAAAATTCACCGAACCATCTTCAAGCATATCAGAACCGTCTTTGTCGCAACTACAATAAGAAGGTTATGGTCAAGAAGTTTGACATTGCTGACCTAGTTCTCATGCAGAACCCCAAGAACCAAGCTGACAGAGAAAAGCCAGGAAAGTTTGAACCAAACTGGTTGGGTCCCTACATTATCATATTTTCTTTCAGTTCTGGAGCTTATCAACTGGCCACACCAGATGGAGAACAACTGACAGAGCCCATCAACAGTTTACATCTTTGAAGGTTCTACGCATAGCATCAGGGGATTGAGCTGAAAACCGTAAAATACAAAAAAAAATGAAAAATGATAAAAAAAATCGTTGCCTTGATGAAAACCTGGCAAATAGGTATCTTGGCAACACCAAAATAATGAGAAAAAGGAGAAAAATAGTAAAGAGAAAAATGATTCGTCCAATAGTGAAAACCTAGCAAACAGGCACTTTAGATAAGTACCATAGTGAAAACCTAGCAAATAGGTGTCTTGCATAATCAATCATTGCTCTGCCATCTACTATCACTTTGTCTACCTTGGCCTAGGATGAAAGGTATTTCTGCCATTATCACGCAAATCGCCACCACATTCTACCCTACCTGTCATAGTGGATAAACGATTGACATCAAGTCCTGACAACTATCCATTTGGTACACGAGCATCATCCCCTACATGTCCCTTAAAACTAGCTAAGTCTTGGACCTGACTGGGGGCAAAATTTCTATCATGTAACTGTAGTGGATGTCACACATGATCTCGGCAATTGGCAAAAAAAGTCCTGAAAAAAGACAAAAACATGGCAAAAAGTCCTGAAAAAAGACAAAAACATCATAAAATGTCCTGAAAAAAGAAAAAAACATCATAAAATGTCCTGAAAAAAGATAAAAACATGATAAAATGTCCTGAAAAAAAAGGAAAAAACATCATAAAACATCCTAAAAAAAACCACAACAAAACATCATACTGCTCAAAGAATGCAAACACAAGGTCATCTCTTGTCAAAGTCAGTCATCTCAATCAGTCTTTGTCATTTGTCCAAACTATGTTGTCTCTACGCACTTGCTACGTAGGCAAGACTCACATTTGAGTCTCTGAGACATTAGGTCAGTCCATTTAGGTTTGTCAAAATAAAATCATGGCACAATCTTTGGTCATCAATAAAAAGTCATTGGTCGTGTCGAACTACGAGGTCTCTAAGTGTATGACGTAGGCAAGGCCATCTGTTGATGAGCCCCTAAGGCTGCACTAGGTCAGTCCATTAGGGTTCATGGCACTACACTGGCACACATGTCAAAATATCTTCAGGGCAAAGCGAATCACTCCAAAATGGGTAAACTCCTAAAAAAAAATCATGGCAATCAATTATTTCAATATGACAGTCTCATCAACAGGTCAATCATATCATCATGACAATATCAGCATATAGTCAAACACAAGTCAAACTCAGTCAAAGTAGGTCAAATCATCATAACCTATCAAACTGTCAACTTTAGGTTAATCTTTAGATGTGTTCTTCTAAAAGATAGCCTCGGTCATTCATGCCTTAGGATGTGTCCTTCCTAGGCATCGTCACTATCATTTGACATTTTGAGGGATCCTCTTGGCATCTAAGGATTGCTCCTCTTAACATCAGTTTTCTTCAGATGTGTCCTTCTGAAGAACCAACTGCATCACTTATGCCTTAGGATGTGTCCTTCCTAGGCATCATCATTATCACTGTCACATGGCATTTTGAGGGATCCCTTTTGACATTTAGAGATCAAATCCTCTCAATATCAATGTTATTCAGGATGTGTCCTTCCTAAATTTGGCAACTTCAGACATTTGTCATCAGAGCATCATCAACGCTTTGACACTCTAGCATCTCATCATCATCAAACCTGACATCTTGACATCAGAGCAATGGTTATCTAGATGCACTTGGCAAACACTTGACAATTGTCTTTTGGTTTTTTATCATGTTATTAGTTTTTCAGCGAGATCCCACTAAGTAGGATTTAGAGAAACAACGACATATCATGACAATTGACACGCATGACTACTAGTTTCTCAGCAAGGTCTTGATTCTAGGATTTAGAAAAACAATGACATATCATGGTAAGGGCTCTATTTTGTTTGTTTTTCGACAATCATGCTGCTAGTTTCTCAAGGATGTCCTGGAAACAGGATTTAGAGAAGCAACGACGTTTCATGAATTGTCCTTGTCTTTTTCTGCTTGTGGTTGATTATGACAAAAAGAATGGGGCAATCACGCTCTTAGTAGGAGTGATGATCATCCTTGTCTACGACTGCTTGTCTTATGTGATGGTACGACCTTGCACACCTTGATCTATGTCATATCATGGTGTTTGTTGGCCATTACAACAGCCTGCCCAATGATTATTAAGAGCAATAAATATTAAAGTCCTATGGTAACGCTTTGAAGGATTTGATCAAAGTCTAGGAATTAACATGCATCTTCTTTGGTCTGGTCATCTTCTTTTCTTCTATCTGGTCATCTTCTCTCTTCCATCTCATGATGATATCATGTGACATCCAAAAACATAAGTGCATCCATGATCATATAAACGTTGCATAAGGTCCATACATACATCATCCATAGCAGTAAATCATATACATAATCACAAACATTGCATTAACATCCATTTACTAAATACATTATGCACATAATTATCATCATCATCTCATATAAGTAAGCATTGTATCATCATGGCATCAAAATCATAAATAAGCATCATAGGACATACATGATACATTATAAATCAACATCATACATCACATATACTATAATGCATTAAATCAAAGAACATCACATAACGCACATGTAGGCTGCATCAAAACTGCATCATCATATAATATCACCTCAAAAATGTATAATGTCACAGGATAAAGTCAAGAGATATCCCAAAAATGGAGCTCGCAGGCTCAATAATATATACATAGTGTGTCATAATAACAAAAATGCCCCTAGGGTAGACTCTCATCATCCCCTTGTGGTGAAGAATGTGGTGGTTGCAACTCTAAGACTGGCACTGAAATGATAGGTGGACCTTTGGCAACCTCTACCTGTGCAACCATTGGTATTGACAATGATGGCATCATCACCACGGTAATAGAAACCGGTGACGTCACTGCGGCCTAACTCTAAGAAGCTGAAGGATCTACCACTGGTGGCTGTCCCTGTACCAACCTCTGCACTAAACCAGTCAACCCATGACTATGGCTCAAATGGTGACTCGGGATGTGCCGGTGTGAGTGATGTGACCTATGCCCTGATGTGTACCCTGTCGAGGTAGACCCTCTGACACTAGTGTGACTCCTGTTGCCACTAGCACTGCCTGATCTATGGCCACTGCCTGTCCTCGTCTGTGACTGTGACAAGGTAGGATCCCATCACTCAGGTGGCACTGTCTGTTCATATAATTTCCAGTACTATCCCAGTCTCGTGCTCACCCTGGCTAGCTTGCAAGCCATATCCCTTGCAGGCCCTGTATATAATGCTGCAAACTGTGTACACCACTGAGCCGAGTCCTGCTAGCGGATCATTGCCTAATCCCGCTCTACCCGAGCTACCTCTAACTCTAACTGCAATGATCTGACCTAGGCTAGGCTCTCATCCAATTTCTGCTGTAAATCAGCCACCCTCTGATCTTTCGTGACATCCTGGGGCAATCCCAAGGAGGACGGTATCTCCTCGTCTCCCTCCACCATCTGCCATCTGAGGAGTCTCTCGGCCTCATCCATGGCATCATCCTCATCATCATCGTCATCAACCACATCCTCTACCACCACCACGTCCTCCTCCTGTCCCCCCACCACCACATCCTCCTCCTATCCCCCCACCTCCACATCCTTTGTATGTCTCTCCTCCTCAGCCATGTCCTCCTCCTATCTCCCCTCCTCTGCCTCCTCCTCCTATCTCCCCACCTCCACCTCATCCTCTTCCTCTTGTCGGGGCTGCTCCTCTCTCTCCCCCTCCTCGCCAACCTCAGGGATAGCATCTAATGCCACCCTTGCCACACATGGGCACACCCTTCGGGCCTGTCTCTGACCATCTCGCCGTCGCCTCTGGCCGTCTCTGCCATCATCTCCACCCCTATCTCTATCTCTACCTCCATCTCCACCTCGGCCTCCATCTCTGCCTCTATCCCGACCTCCATCTCTCTCCCTGCCTCTACCCTTGTCATCGTCCCTGCCACCTCATCTGGCCCTCGGCACACGAGGTATCACTGACCGTCTGTCCACCGGTGCTAGCCCATCCAGATCTATCAATGGCACTGGTTTGTGTGTCTGCCACCATAAATCATAGTCCGCTGTGGTCCCAGGGTTGGCTACTCCACCACTCCATCCCCATGCCTGGGCTCCTAGCCCATCAATCTACTACTCTGTAAAGGCCACTGAAATGGCTGGTCCCCAAGCATACTCTCTAGATGATCGGGCATACTCGGCTATCCCTGCAGGTACACCCTACTACTCTCTGAACTGCCTAAGGACACGCTGTGGCAAATACATCTCGATAATCAATGAGGTTTGCACAGTCCTCCCAATCAAATATTTGTACTGTCTGCAATGGCTTAGGTGGTCGTCCTCATCATCCCACTGCTCATAGTCTCTGTACAGCCTCCAGATAAATTTCACCATGGTGTCAATCTTGTGCTGCCACCAACTGGTCTCACCCATTCGTGTCTGCTATAACGCATCGACATAGTAGTAAGCGTAGGGCATCCCCTTGGCCAGCTATGGTCTCTGAATGGGAGGACGAAATATGGCAATGTGCTCCCAAGCCCAAATCATCATCAGAGTAGTCCCACACGAGATACTCTCTACTCTCCTGTAGGCAACATCATGCAACTGATGGTAGAGTGTCCCCAATAAACAAGGACCCCAAGCATAAATTGTCCTGTCACGTCTCATGCCAACCAAGACGTCTCCCCAGCCAATGGGAATCCGTGTCCCCGACGGCCAGGAATCAAGATACCTCTAATCAAGGTCAGAAGGAATGCATCAAAGCAACCATAGTGCTCCACCATGAACTCCCATATGATCTCATATCCCTGGATGCCCAGTCCAGCACCCTGATCTTAGTAGTATGCTCAAAAATTTTTCTCACCATGGCAAGGCTCATAGACGATCCGCTCTCCTCAGATCGGCACTCGCAAAATCTGGTAGACATCCTCTAAAGTAATAGTGGCCTCACCTATCAACAAGTGGAAGGAGCAGGTCTTCGAATGACAACGCTCACACAGCGCAGTTAGTAATCCCCTATTCACCCAAATGGCGGGCATATAAGCAACATAGAACAATCCCAGTCGCATCAATTGGCACCGCTCTCATGGGCTCAGCTGGTCAGCAAACTGAAATGTCGTCGGTCTGCTCTCTCATGTGTAAATCGGGGCAAGCTACCTCTACAAAAGGCCAAACAAGTCATCAGTACCTTTTACACAAACTGTCAATATTATCAAAAGCATTTAAAGTTACACAAACATAAAAATTAGCCTTGGTCAAAGTCAAAATCAAATGTGTCACGTCAACCACAAATGTGTCGCAAAACATCAATTACGTCGATCCGTACTTTAAATGTGTTTCAAAATGGAAATTGCATCATTTACTTGCTCAAATGCATTGCATTAGAGCATTTGCGTCATGAAATATATCACTTGCATCGCATAAATGGGAATGTGTCGCATAATCGCAATTGCGTTGCGAAAACGGGCGAATGCATCGTAATTTTATGAATGCGGCTTTCTAATTGACAATTGGGACTCAGAAAGGAATTTGTGTCACTATTTTTGGCAAATGCGGCACAAAACCGCAAACTCCTCCTATTTGGCATTGCACTTGCATCACGACGCAATGAATGCATTGAACACGATGGTGAATGCGTCAAACGCGAATGCATATGCATCGCGGCACATTTGTTGTTTGTCCTAGAAACCTAATTATGACACGCAAAACGAAAAAATTACAAAGGAGGATGGGGGTACATACCATCGGCTCTGAGCCCTCTAGCCGCTTGAATGTCTGCACGATCTCGTTGTGATGCTCTGTCACTGGAATCACCATCGTCGCTATTGTCATTTTTGCTCTGAGCTCTCGAAATTTACAAAGTAAATAGTGAGAATGAATTAACTTTTACCCCTTTGTCAACCTATTTATAAAGTCAAAATGGTATTTGTCAGCTAGGTTATAACTGGAGACTCGTTTGACCAACTTTGACCACCCTGTTGGCTCTCTTAAACATGTCAGAATCCAAAACCGACTGTTCCATTGTTTTTCTGGTCACCAAATTGACTTATCGGGACCCTTTCCAATTTTTTTTGCTGTCAACCCAAAATTTGAAAAAAATTCCCGAGGGGGCATCAATACTCCATACCTTCACTGGGGCATGACTTTGACTTATTTTCTTTGTCACAATGCGACACGTGACATTATGACAAAGAGGGGCAAAATGTAGACACCTAAAAATGACCTAGGCTTGCAAGCTTCATTTTTACCACTTTCATACTAGCATAATTATGACATTTAATTATGTCCTTAGTCCACATTCAACTATTGATTAAATAATTCATAATTATTCAATTAATTCATGTTCTTTTATTCTTCATGATTATTAAATAAATAAATTTTATTTATTTATTAAATATGTCATTAATTATCTAAGTCTTCCCCTAACTAAATAAATTTCTAAATTTATTTAATTACCATTCTTCAGTCATTTCTTCCTGATTATTAAATAAATAAGTTTTATTTATTTATTTAATATGTCACTAATTGTCATAATTAAATGAATGAATTAATTTATTTAATTATTAATCTTATCTCCTAAATTAAATAATTAAATTTAATTATTTAATTGCCAAATTTGAAATTCTTCTCATTTTAAATAAATTAAAGTATTTTAAATGTCATCTCATTCTTAACTATCAGATCATTATGGTAAATAATCTAAAAAATTGATTATTTATTATTTCACAAAATTCACATTTGGAATTAATTTAATCCCAAATCGGTAACTTTCCTCCAAGAGTCAAGTGATCGGGCAGGTTCTTGACCCTTCCAAAACTAATCTTCATTCTGGTCTTTATCTTATTCATTTTCGAAAATCTTTATTTTTGAATTAATTTCCTCATTTATTCTCCACCACCAATTTGATTCTCTAAGATGACATCTTGACTGCTCGATTAATTATTTTTCCCTATCCCTAATTAGGGATTCCCAAATTTAATCTGGACCTCTACTTCTAGGTTTTGGTCAGAATTCGATCTCACCTGTCCATTCAAAATGGCATTTTCTATAAAATGACATGTTCCTCTCATTTCTTGATTACACGCAAACACTGATATTGCACATTCACTTTATGCATTTTCGCACTTGCACACTTAGATTTTCATAGAAATTGTTGGCACATTTCATTGAGTTTTGACATCTTTAGGCATAGACATTCTTAGTCATTTAGGCATAGGCTTTAGATATGTGATCAAATCCTTCAAAGCTTGGTGTAGGTCTTCATCAAGGCTTGCTCGCACAACAAATCTGAGAGCAACACGTCAACCGGCAAGTAAGAAGGTACAATGGAGGTAATCATGGAAAGTTTGATTTACAGGTATAACTGTTTTATTATTTAATTTCCTTTGTACTTGATAGGTCTTTGGGTTTCTCTGTCATTCATTGATTTACTGCTAATACCCCTAATCAAACCTAAAAGAAATCCTAAGTTACAACAACAAATGAATACAATTAATGCAAGGATGGGGCTATAACAAAAATGAAAAGCTTGGGAAAAATGATAAAAACCTACTAGAACCTATCATTCCAAAGAAGCGAATAAAGAATCTTGGCCTTGGATGTGCATCTCTGAAGATAACCATACGTGGAAAAGGTGCCCCAATTAAAAAATTTAAAGATCCTCTTCAATTACCAGTATCCACAGGTTTACCTTTAGATAACTTTAACTTTGATATAACCAATGTATGTGATGAGGAACCCGTAACTGACCTACCCATGCTATTTGAGGATTCCTCTCTTTTCATGATTATTACCCTATCTTTCGAACCAAGTAACCAAACCAATGAGATAAAAATTGTCTACCCCCAACTCATCAATTTGACCAATGAGGACCACTAATTCTAGACATGTTAAAAAATGATGAGGCTCTCTCAGAATTCATGGGACTATGGGATACTCTACCATGTGGATATCATAAAGCTAGGTTCAAAATTGAGCTAGAAACACATGTATCCAATGGTGAAAACCTCTCTGAGGCACTAAAGGATGAGGGATTCAATCTTCCCCTTAGTGCTATTCATCAGGAAAAGTCAACAATCTTGGCAGAGAATTTCAATCTAGTCAACCTAGAAACTAAGGAAACACCACATATCACATTCTATGCAGAATCACTCTTGATAGAAGAACAAGAACTTTTATCTGCATTTATGAGAGAAAGGAAAATTAACTTTGCATGGACCTATGCCAACATTCTAGGTCTTGATCTAGAGGTTGTAGTTCACCATCTAGTAGTCTATCCAGAAGAAAAACTAGTAAGAAAAAAGCTAAGAAAGATGCATCCACAAATAGCATTACTAGTCAAACTTGAATTACAAAAGCTCCTTAATGCCAGCTTCATACATCCAATTGATTATCCAAAATGGGTTTCAAACCTTGTACCTGTCTCTCAGCCCACTAGGGGCAACCGCATCTACAATGACTTCACAGACCTAAACAAAGCATTTCCTAAAGATGATTTCCCTCTCCAAAATATAGACATGATTGTGGATATGATGGTAGGGCATGAAATGCTATCACTAATGGACGAATTCTCAGGATACAGTCAGAACATGATAGCTAAGGATGATCAACAAAAAAAATCTTTCACCTACCCATGGGGAACTTACTATCAGAACATGATGCCATTTGGGTTGAAAAACATAGGAGCTACCTATCAGAGAGCTATGATGCTAATATTCCACAACATGGTTCACAAAACTATGGAAGACTGTGTGGATGACATATTAGCTAAATCAAGAAAGTGTCAGGATCACATAGTGGCACTGAGCTCGATCTTTGACAGGCCAGAGGAATACAAGGTTAGAATCAATCCTAAGAAGTGTATCTTTAGTGTACAATCAGGAAACCTCCATGGGTGTATTGTCTCTATAAGAGAAATCAAGATAGATCCCACCAAATTCAAATCAATTCTCAAGATGGAAGCATCAAGAACATTAAAGTAGTTAAGGGGTTTGTAGGGAAGACTTCAATCCATTAGTTAGTTTATAGTATAGTTAGCAAATAACCCCATCCCATATTATCATCTTCTCCACAAGGGGGTAGCATACAAATGGGATGAGAAATGTGATCAAGCATTCAATAAAATCAAGGAGTACTTGCTCACACCACCATTTCTTATGCCACCAATTCCAAACAAGCCAATTATCTTGTATATATCGGCAATAGCAGGATCCCTTGGCACTCTCTTAGCTCAACATGATGAAAATGGGAAATAGAGATCTATTTACTACATTAGTAGAACCATGGTAGGACATGAGCTGAATTATACATCCATTGAGAAGGCTTGCCTAGTAGTAGTGTTCGATGCATAGAAATTCAGACACTATATGTTGGTACATCAGATAAAACTCATTGCCAAGATAGATGCTCTCAAGTATCTAATTTCTAAAGCAACACTCACAGGGAAAACAACTAAATGGGTCATGATCCTATAGAGCATGACATTTAGTATGTTGAATGAAAGGCCATTAAGGAACAAGTAATTGCAGACCAGCTAGTAGAGGCACTGATATATTTAGAGAACCCATTGGTATCAAAATTTCCTGATGATTCAATCTTTAACCTAAGTGTGGTAGAAGAAAGTGTATTTTGATGGATCCTACACATAGCATGGGTCAGGAGTTGGAGTCTTCTTCATTACACTATAAGGAGATTGCATACCAAATTCATACAAGCTATCTTTTCTTTTCACAAACAACATTGCATAGTATGAAGCTCTTGTTATAGGACTCAAAATTGTAGTACAATGGTAGATCATGGCACTCAAGGTCTATGGAGACTTGCAGCTTATCATGAACTAGGTTAATGATGAATACCAAACGAAAGATGAAAAATTGACTCCATACAAGAAACTAGTGGAAAGCCTCAAAGAATTCTTCATTGACATCATGTTTGAAAAAATACCAAGAGAAAACAACAAAGCAGTTGATGTTATGGCAACAATCGGATCACTACTAGATATCGTGTGAAATTTCCATAAACATGAATTCCTGGTAGAGCAGCTTATCGTACCAACATTTGAGGTACTAGAGTTTGAATTCATGTGTGAAATCGTTGGTCCTAGTGACCCTTGGTATCATAACATTTACACCTACTTGAAAATCTGAACCTTAAAAGAAAATTTGTCAAGAATTCATCCCGCTTTGTTATCTTAGGAGACACCCTATACCGTAGGAGTATTGAAGAAAGCTTTTTGTGATTCCTTAACCCTCAGGAAGCTTTGACTAATTTAACCAAGGTACACAATGGAATTTATGGATCACATTTGAGTGGTATGACCTTGGCGAAGAAACTGTTGAGGAATGGGTACTATTGGTCTACGATGGAGAAGGAAGCTCACAACTATGTCAGAAGGTGTTTTCAATTTCAATAGCATGGGGACCTCATCCATGCACTAGCTCAAGAGCTCCAACCAATTATAACACCTTGGCCCTTTTCACAATGGGGGCTCGATCTCATCGGCAAAATCACACCCGCTTCATGCAATACATACAAGTTCATTATCATCGCAACTGAGTACTTTATAAAGTGGGTAGAGGCCTTCCCAATAACCTACATAATAGGGAAGAAAATTTCCAATTCCATCTTGAAATACCTCATTTGTCATTTCGGTGTTCCACAAATCCTTATCTCAGATAATGAGATACCTTTCAAAAACTAGGATGTTCAAGAACTATTCCAAAAATTCAATATCCAACATCACGTCTCCACCCCATACTACCCCCAAAGTAACTATCAAGTTGAGGCTACCAATAAAACCATTATGAAAATTCTAAAGAAAATAGCCAATGAAGTTGGTCGCAACTGGCATCTATAGCTAAATTCTATCTTATGGGTCTACCAGACAAGTATCTACATGCATACAGGTGCAACCACTTTCTCGTTGGTCTACGATTCAAAAGCCATCCTTCCTATTGAGATTGATCTCTCATCCTTAAGAATATCATTGTAGAATCTCATCATTGATGAAGAATATTGGGCATCACAATTGAATGAGCTAGAACTACTGGATGAGTGGTGCATGGATGCACAGTGCATGGATTCCTTGAACCATCTACAGGTTTACCAAAACTGTCTCAAGAGAAACAACAACAAGAAGATCATGATTCAGACCTTTCAAGTTGGAGAGCTTGTATTAAAGGATAATTAGAAGAATGTACCAAATCTAGACAACAAAGGAAAGTATGAACCTAACTGGTTGGGACCCTTCATCATGACATCAAGCTACAAATCAAGAGCATATCAGCTATCTACACCAAAAGGTGAGCCTTTATAGGAGCCCATCAACAACTCTCATCTCAAAAAAAATTATGCCTAAACTTGCAAGGTATGAATCCAAAAATACAAAAAAATCAAAAAATTTAAAAATCCAAAAAAAACTAGAAAAAGGATTGAAAACAGTAAAGAAAAAAAATTGTCCTCTAGTGAAAACCACTTCAGTGGCACTTTGGGAAAGTACCTTGGAGAAAACCTGGAAAACAAGTGCCTGGTGTAAATAAGCACTTTTCATCCACCATGATTTCTACAACTTATTTTTCATCATTCATCCATCACATCCCATTGATCCTTCTGACACCCATCTGTGTCTGCATCATAGCTTGATCCTGTGTTTGTATCATTTTCCCTCCTAGTACTACTTGGAACATTCCTAAGGTCAATTTTTCCTACCTATATCAGAGTAGTCTATCACATTAAACTAGGGGCATGTTATTCTACCTACATTAGATCAAATTCATGTGTATTCTTGAAGTCTTCCTTAAAATCAAAAAATATGAAAACATTTAGAAAATCAGAAAATCCAAAAACATCCAAAACATATCAAAATCCAAAAAATAGGTCAAAAAGTCATTAAAAAAAAGTCAAAAATAGAGTTAGCATGTTGAAATACGGGTCTCTGACCTCTAAACATAGGCAATGCCATCAACGATGTGCCCCTAAGATACCCTAGGTTAGTCCTTTAGGAGTTTGTCATAATAAATTGGCAATCCATTTGTTCATATCTCATCAATAAATGAGTATGTGTTAGTCAAACTACATGGTCTCTGTGTGTATAACATAGGAAAGGATAATCTTTGATCATCCCCCAAGACCCCTAGGATAGGTCTTTAGGTTAGGTTCTTGTTCAAAATCTCAGAAAAAAACAAAAACATTGGAAATTTTGAAAATTAAAAAATTTATAAAACATCTCGAAAATACCAAAAACAACCTCAAAACATCAAAAACATCCAAATATTTTTTAAAAAAACATCCATCTTGTTTCACAATCGCCTAAAATAAACATCTGCTCATAATAAATCGTCATCATCCCAACCTTTGGTGACACTATCAGAAACAAGTATAGCAAATCAAAAGTGAAAACTCAGACGTTGAGGTCTCAAGTCTAGGTCAGTAAGTAAACAAAGTTGGTAAACTCTTGGTATTAATAGCCCATCATCTAGTTAGTCCCAAAATCATCTGATAACATCAAATCCTAGGATGCATCCTTCCTACAATGGACATCAACATTAGACATCACTATATTTTAGTCTTGGTTAGAGGTATGAAGAACATTAGCTTGTTTCTTTAATTGACCTTTCTCTTGTTGATTTATCTTATTGCACTCATTCCAATGACCTCTCCATGATGTCTAAACAAAACAATTTAGAGAGAAAGGAATGGGGCACTGATCATTATTTTTTTATCTACTATTCTTGTTGGATATTCTTGTAATATAACCTTGGTCATGCTTACTTTGCTTGGTCTGTAGGGAGTGTGTTTTGGGTATCTTGTTGACCACATGGGAAGGTTTTTCTTTTCTATGTTTTGGTCTAAGATGTTTGAAATATCTGAACTGCATCCTAAATAGGGTTTTGTATGTTAGGTGTGAGCAAGGATACTCCTATCTGATTGTCAAGTTAAATTCCATCACAATAGGTATAACACCATCCTGGTTCTTTATACCTTGATGCATTGTATCTATGTGTGTTATCAAAAATAAGGTAAGTAAGCTCTTTATATCCCCAATCTCTGATAAGAAATCTTCACCATTATCATCATTTTTTTGTATCATCTCGAAGTCAAGGGTTAATTTATCTTTCTTCTATCTTTCTCAAATACTAATACTAACATGGTATCATGACATTTAGAAACAAAAAAATCTATATATGTATCCATCCTGCATCCACAAAACATCAACATATTGCATATCATTCATATCATACATAATAGGAAACATCAAGCATCTCACATACACTGCATAATATAGATTGGTTATTCTAAGCATCCCATAAACCATAGAAAATACATTACATAATCATATAGGCATCAACACATGTTGCATCATCCATACATACATCGCATATGAAAAAATACTAAAAAAGAAGTTAGGCATCATCACATGAACACCTGAAGATCACATTTTTCATATTGCACCATCATATGGCATATAGAAAAGATACTGGAAAAGAATTATAACATATCATTGCATTGCATCCATCATCCATAAATACATCTACATCCACATAAATCCATCATACATTGATAATATCGTATAACATCATAAGATAAACATTACATGCATCCATCCATTCATATATATGTACACATCACATAAAAATAAAATAAAAATCACATCATATGAATGCATCACAAGTCATATCATATATATCAAAAAAATTGAATGTCATGACACATCAAAATTAGATATATAGTATTGAATATACAAGAGGCTAGTAAAAAACTTAGCCAATGAATGTATACACATCATAACTAGGTTGTACAAAAAATGTGTCCCTGTGTACTATCAATATCCCAAGCTGCCCGCACTCTCTCCACCTCCATGATGGCTACCTCAGTTCTGATGATAAGACCCTAATGGTCTCCCTGATGTGCCTACATGAGGGGTCCTAGTGGGAGAAACCTAACTAAGATAGGAGAAATATAGCTCTCTCCACTCATGTGCCATAGCTCTGCAGTACAAAACCTTGTAATATGAGGCCTCCAGTATCACTCAGTTAGGTATCTCAGTCAGAACCATAGCTTGTCCCTAAATCTACTAAGCTGCAACCTCTAGTTGTTGCCTCTATCTTGTCTCAAGTGCAAGAGCCATATTGGATTCCTACCTCATCTAGTGTTCCTGCACCACTTCTTATCGAGTCTGGTCCCTCTCCTAGACCAATGTTTGTTTCTGGGCCTACACCTGCTAGAACTGCCCTATAAGAACCTGTATCTATGCCTATATCATTGTTATCTAACCGTCCCTAGGATTGGGACCTAGTGGTGGTCATGGGGGTGGCATATGTGGTTTTTGTGGTGGCTATACTGGCGGCCTCTGCCCAACAGGTGGTACCAATGGTAGGATCTATCCATCATGATCCCCACCCCCGTCCTGTCCATCTTGTAGTTGACTTCCTGGCTGTTGTGGAACCTGGCCAATCCTTGGTCCCTTGACCTATCCTCTCCCCACTATTGGCACTGCTATAAAATTCAAACGAATAGGGGCATGAGCCTGCCAATATGCATCATAAACCTGGGTGGTCCCTGCATCCACAAGACTATCAAAGTATACTCACAACACCATAACCAGCTATCTGAAATCATCAATCACCTATTGGGGTGGGATCCTCTATCCCCATCCTACCTCTCTAGACTTATGAGTAAAGATGGCTTTCTGTGTATCATCAGGTGCATCCTAAAGCTCCCCGAACTGGCGAGCAACCCTATCTAGGAGGTACCACTCAGCCATGTAATGCTCTCATCCCTACATGTATCAGGACTACCAATAGTAGAAAAGATGATGATCATCATCATCATGCCATTTGGGAAAGTGGAGCCAAGGACTCCACATGAAAACTATCATCTCATCCAAAACTCGCCTCTAGTGTGGGATGCATGTGATACCTGTGAAGTGGAGGGTATTCATCCCCCTATATTTGTATACTGCAGGATCATTGTGGTTAGTCTAAACATCTACAATTTGCAGCCTCAAGATGACAATGTGCTCATAGGCCCACACATGAAGAAGGGTGATGCTTGCTCCAATGTTGCGAGCCCTACTGTATATGACCTAGTGCATATCATGGTACAATGAAGCCAAGACGATTGGCCCCTAGGTGTAGACGGTCAACTCCTACATCAACCAGGACAAAAAAATCCCCTAGCCGATGTTGCATCCTCGAGCTTGATGATCGGTAACAAGGACTCCTGAGATCAATGTGCCAATGAATAATATCAGATCAGGGGTTATCCCCTCATAATGACAGAGGTCTATCTAGCCACTATCCACCTCATACGAGTCAACGCCAAGCAAAGAAAAAATGGCATCACCGTCGACCTTGATTTCATAGATGACGTACTCACCATGAATTGAGATCTATAGGATTTGCCACATGTCTTCCAAGGTGATGGTGGCCTTGCCAGTTGGTAGATGGAATGAACAAGTCTCACTCTGCCATCTCTCGACCAAAGTTTTCATCATCATGAGGTGTGTCTGCACCTCTGGCATCTGGGCAATGTGACCGAACCTAATCACTCCAAGAAAAAATAGGGCCTGATTTGAAAAATGCCTAGTTGAGCGTAGAAATTGACTCTTATGCTCCTTCAAATGGAGCACCAGTAGGACCTTATGCAACCAAAATGCGTACGATGTCAAAAAATCACAAAATGAATGCCTTTTAAAAATTAAAAATCCTTCAAAAGAAAAACCAAGTTGGTATGTCAAAGGTGGCATGACATTTGCAAAAGTGATGCTCTGCATCTTGCAAATGCGACACTATCCTGTAAAGTCAAGTCAACATTTCTACGCAACGCCAAAACCTCCTAGGGTCGCATGAAGCTATCTTACAAAGGTGAGTCAAATTTTTTGCGCGACTCTAGAATGTTAGAGCACCGGGTGACACTCCACTGCAAACATGGGTCAACATTTGCAAAAGTGATGCCACTTATAACATTTGTGACACCCTAGGGAGCCACTTTTGGCTAACCTAAAGGTACCTTAATAAATGCACTAAACTACAAAAGATGAGAAATTTTTTGAAAGGTATATCGAGGTTCCTACATCCTGAGGCCTCTAGAACTCACAAACTTGATCTTTCTGATGTCTATGAAGCACGCAAGCAGCCATTCTATGAGCACCTCAGATCAAAATCGGTAGAATCTCTAGAAGACAAGTGAGAAAATGATTTGAAAATGACCCTCTTAACCCCTTATAGGCAATTTTTTTAGGGTTTTCTTGGTATTTTTTACGGTTTTTAAACCCATTTAATATGTTTTTTCCGAAACAAAGCCCATTTTAGTTTGTCTTGTTGCCATGAGCCTAATTTCGCATCCTATGGGCTGTTTTCCACTCCTGAATCATTGTTGAATATTTTTCATGAGATCAACCTAATTTTGCAAATTTTCACTTGATATCTCAAGGGGGCAGTGTAGCAACGTAATTTCTTCTACTGGGATAGCAATAGGCCATCTGAAAAAATTAAAAAATAAAAATAAAAATTGATCATGGCAGTGTTATTCTTTGAATTGACGCAACAGGTACTTGCTTCAAAGAGGGCCAAAATGTAGACACCGAAAAAGCCCTGATTGATACTGGATATCTAATTCCAATCAACTAACACCGCTTCTTCTAAAATCATCTCAAATTGATCAATTAATTGAATAATCAACATTATTTAATTAAAATTAGCAAATTTAGCTATTAATAAAATTATTAAATTTATTGATTAATTCATCCTCCTTCTAACTAATTATTCATCTTATTTAATTAAATTAAATCCTCTCTTAATCCTCTCATTTCATTAAAAATCAATCAAATCAAAAGTCACATCTCCTAATTCACTCCAATTAATCAATTATGTATTAATTAATCCTAAATCAACTTTCTAATCATCATTAATCAAATCCTCTAGATTTTAACTCCTTAAGAGTTAAATCAACTATGGTCAACTAACCAAGTTGCACATAAAATCATTTTTTTCTAATTATATAATTACCTCAATTATCCTAACAAAGGCATATTTTGAGGAATATTCCTCTCTCTTAATCAATTTCCCTCCAAAGGATTTCAAAAATCTATCACATCCTCTTACATTTGCAATAAATTCTCTTACAACCTTTCAAATCCTCTTACATCCTCTCAAATCTCATTCAATTCCTCTTACAACTATTTCAAATTCTTAACCAATAACATTTACTTCTCTTCCATCCTCCTCCAGTCACACATTTCCCAAAATGTGTTCCACCCTCATCCAATAGAATTGTGACACTTGGAACATTCTCATTGGCTCTCAATTTATCTGGCATTGACCAATTTCCTCCATTCTTCAACCCTTGGCTTCTATAAATAGAGGCATCATTTTCACAATATGGATCCACAACTTCATGCATTATCTCTATAGCCAATTTCCATACTTGGATCATCTTCAACATAAAATATTATCAAAGGAATTGGGAAAGGGCTTCTTTCCACATCAAAGGAGCACCACTCCCCTTATGGGATGAAGGTTTTGCTAGTTTAATGTAGATTACATGCTTCATTATCTTAATTTCTTGTTTATTTCTTGTTTTCTCTTAAATTGGCTAAAGAATCTCATAGGGAGCATTAGATTTTCTTTTCTAACATGTTTGACATGGTTTTTTTGATCAATTGTTAGCTTGTATATGTTTTGTGCTCACGGTCACAAATTGGGATCCACCGGCTAGGTGGCATCCCTATTGGAAGTGACTAGATGACACATCATCATCCCAAGTGGACATAGGTGTCCCACTTTGGAACCTATGGCATATGATAGATTCTATAACATGTCATAATGCATCTTTGAATGCATGGAGAAATTTGGTGCCCAGGTTGGGTTATGATAGGATGTAAGAGAATTGGCTATTTTTAGTCAGTTATTACAAATTCTCTTGTGAATCCTATGATAGATTCTATTGAAGATTTATGATATATTCTATGATACTTGAAAGGCATCTATCATAATTATTTTTAGAATATTCTAGGCACCCAAGCTTGGAAGAACAATATTTGCATGTTTGACCATTGTAAGTGGTGTAAGGGAATATTGTACATGTGTCCTAATGCATGTCTAAGGTGTGTGATATTGTTCCATGTGGATTTGGACTCCCATCACCTTCTAGATGCTTCTTGAAGCTTGTATCACTCTATTTATTAAGTTCCTTGAGTTTTAGATGCATATTTTTTTTCCAAGTAATGAAGTGCTACCAATATCACTCCAGAACAAGTGTTCGTGTTGAAGCACTTGTTGAAGAAGCTTTGTACTTGTTGATACCCTATATTCATTATTTTCAAAGTAATATAGAAGTACTATTCATTTGGAGGGTGGGGTTTGTTAGCTCTCAAAAATGCAGGCGAATTACCTCAAGAGGTTTCCAATCTCTTGGTACATTTCAGGGTAACAAACAAGGTTTAAATGGTTTAAACCTTCTTCTCTTCAGGTGCTACTGAACCTAGGCGGGTATACCTATATGAATAAGTTAGACTTAACTTATATTTATTTCCTAAAGTATTTTACCCACAATGGAAAATGGGAATGGATAAATAGAATGTGATTTGGTATAGATTGTATAACAATATCAAAGCACAAACCTAATATGTTTAGTTAACAGATGTGAATAATGAGTGAAACTAAAATAGTGAATATGTGGAGACTAGTGCCTTATTGGGTATGCGGAGTCAAAAAAGATCTAAAATGAGTAACTTCTTTCTGTCAAGTACTCTAATTGTTCGACATATAATTTGAGTTTATAACTTGTATAAACATGCAAGAATATGATTACCAAGTTCTTCTTAATGATCCAAATGAAATTCCCTAATTACTATGATCAAATAAAAGGATTTAATCTTTTCTTGAAAGAAACAATTAATCAACCATACAGATATAACAAATGTGCACCAATAAACTAAATATAAACTTGTTATATCAATTTAAAAAACTAGAAAACATCAACCTTGGAGACAACTTCAATAATACTTTCAATGAACACAACAAACAACTGATACCAGAAATATGCCACCACATCAAATGATTCTCATTTATATCTCCATAATTTTAAACATGCATCATAGTCTCATATTTATAAAACATTGTAATCTACTGTATCTTTCTTCTATATCCTATATCTTATATTCTATGTTCTATGTTTCACTACCAAAATAGATATTTATACATCAAATACTCGAAAGGACACATCCTTTCAGAAGTCATATGTTTAAAAAACAATAGATTAAAAGATAATTAGGCTTTGTTAAGCTATAAATGAATTTTAGATAGGTGATCCAAGTAATCTCGACATTCATGTGTATCTACATCTCCTACTGCGTTCCGGATTGTGATCTCCATTTTTACCATCTTCTCATTTTGCTCACATGCCTCATCCAATGTTGTGTCTTTCACGGTAGCTATCTTCAGGATTTCTTGCAATATGGACTCACTTTCACTTTTCCATCTAGTCATTTTTTAAAATTCTCCTTTATCGTTAAAGAATGTAGTCAATCCTTTCCTAGTGGCATTTATCAATCCCTGCGCATCCCCTCGCAATTCTTTAGAGAAGTCTCAATGTTTATTCACAAAATTATTTGTAGCTTCAATTTCTACATTATCAGAAACATCCTTCTGGTTTATTTCTTCAAACTTCTCCAGAATCATTCCATTGATTCTTTCATGTTCTTTCAATGCAGAAATATTATGTGAATGTTTTCCCCAGAGTTTATTTAACCAAGATGTTAAACTAGCATGTCTTTTCTTGATTATTGCTACAAGTGCATCATATTTCCCTTGAAATTAAACACTTGATCCTTCCCAATGATCTTTTGACTGGGAGCTTTCACCATGAGTAAGTAGCTTGGTTGACTTCATTGTAACACCTAACAAATATTTTAGGTGGTCATTTTCTCTCAACATCCTCTCATTATTCATTTTTTACATTTCCCTCTCCTTAATTAACATATGAATTTGGGCTTTGTTTAATTTTGCAACATTAATTCCAATTTCTGCAGTTGCCACAGGATCAGCCTCTCTAATTTTTAGATTCATAACATGCCCAAATGCCTTCTTAGTATCAATGACAACTAATTTTTTGTGAGGCAGATGTAAAGCCCAAATCATCAATGACCCTTCATCTGGATTGTACTTTGACCCTGCATATACTTATGTCACTTTTATGGGCTAAGCTTATGTGTAGCATTACTATCTTTCAAGAAACTATCAAAAACTAGTGCAAAATTGAGATACAAACCAGGAAAAATTATAACACCGACATTTTCCAACATTTTCCTCCCCTTTTCAGGGGTCATATCTGCCATCTTCTTGTCCACACACATCTTTAAATCATTAAGTAATTGTTCTTCATTACCTGATGTGATATTGTCAACTTTATCCCTTATTTCTTTTCTTTTTTGTTTGTATAGGAATGCCTTAAACTATGGAGAATTTACAAATTCATCATCTGATACAAATGATTTGTACTCTACATGCCTTGCATCTGTATCTACATTTTCTTCAGCACTCAATTCTCTAGCAGGGCAAGTGTAGTGTTGAGTTCTCAACCTGGGCATTTTACTTGGTTGGTTTTGTGGCACATTATCCTCATATGCCTCCTCCCCAGAGGACAATAACTTTGTATCCTTCAACCCTTGATTATATCTTTTGACCACTACCTCTACTTCTTCCTCTTCCAAATTCTGGATCATATCATCAAATTGATAGGGCACATGTTGATACCTTCCAAAGTTTATCCTTATTTTAGTAGAATTGTTGTACCCCTCTGGGTCAAAATTCTTTCTAGGTGGTCCTCTTTTCATATTGTATTGCAATAATTTATCAAGGATCAAATTGTATCCTTCCTTGGCTAACATAGTAAAATCACCAAAGCATAATGTACTGGGCATGAAAGCCTATTTTCCAAAGGAGCTAAAATTCATAACACTAGAATAGTCCATTTGTCTAACAATTTCCAAATATGCAGTTCTGTCCGGGACTATTTTTGGCAAAATGAATGGGGCATCTTCAAATCCATAAACCCTAATCATGGTAGCATCCTCCAAGCAATACCAATCTCCCCAGTTATGACAATTTGGCCTGTTGAAATCCTTTGGCCAAAGAAACCTCTTTATCTCTTCAGATAAAGAATAATCACATGGATGATTGTACAATTTGTATAATGTCTTCACAAAATATTCCTCGAAATGAACAAAACTACAATTAGAAAATCTACTGTCACAAATAGCCGTCCACAATTGAATAGGTAATGTCATGCCTTCCTTGTCAACTTGAGAAATTCTCATCTCCTGAGGCCACAATCCCAACTCCTACCCAAAATATAACACTATGTGCATCAACAATGAATAATGCCTAAGATGAAAGATAGAGGCTTCGCCCTTTATTACCATTAATCCAGAATAAAGCACCTTAAAAATGTATGAGGCATAATCAAATGGTCTAGAGTTGTGGTACTGGATATCTATTGAAATTATCATAGGAACAATTGACATATACTCAGGGACATCCATTCCCAATATCTGGCCTACCGAGAAATAAGTATACTTCATATAGGGTTAAAATAAGTCAACATGAAAAGGAGGTCCATCACTATCCTGTAGAGGAACTGGTTTTCCAACTTGTCTAATCCTATGAATTGGCAACCTACAACCCTTATAAATTGTGTCCATTCTCCCGAACTCCATTTCCAATTCTTCACATATGATTTTTTCATTGCAAACCCCTTCCAAATTGAAAACCTCCCCTATTGCATCTTCTGATAAGTGTATTTGTGGTTTCCTGAATGGGTCACATATAGCTTTGAGTTTTGAGTTATAATGAACAACTAACAATTTTACCAATTCTACATTGACAAATACATTAGGGCACACCAGCTTTCCCAAATTAAGCTTCCATGGGTTGCATACTGGTTCAAAATGATTTCTTCGATAATAGTGAAAGTTAAACAATTCATACCCTCTTATTGGAGTCCAAACATCTCCTATGAGTTTACATTTATCATCCAATTTATCTATTTCTGCCCTAAGTTGTGCAGATCGTCTGGCTTTAGGTCCAAAGCTAGGTAATTGGTCAATGAGGTCTTGATATAATCTTCGTTCAGTGCCCTCATGTTCTATTTCAATTTTCTGTTTCTTTCCTTTAGGTTGACTGCTTTCACCATGCTTTCTACTTTTTAATTTTCTTGAGCTGGGGGACTCCATTCCTGAAAAGTTACAAAAGTTAAAATTAGCGGAATTAAGGCACAAGAACTTACTATATTTTTCTCGAAACCTTCAGACTGAAAGAATGCCCTGGTTCTTCGTTTGCCTTTCTGATTCTCCCGCTATCAATTCCACACTAATGTTTCAATTGAATTCTCCTTATTGTGCTCCGTCGCGCCATTAATGTGTTAGCTGCAACATGAGTGTAGTAAGTCCTTTTTTGAAACTCACACTATCACATCATATAGTATTGTTGGTGAGACATTTTCAAATCTTGGGCGATAGCTTTTAGCAACGTTCATCAAACCATTCATCAAAACATTTTGTAGTCTCCCCAACACTTCGAGTCTTACAGACTATTGAAAACTGTATATCGCTCTAATGTCTCACAGTCTCATCAACATTCGAAGTCTCACCGATGGTTATCCTCTCGGTCTTATGTATATCGCTGTGACATTTTGAGTTGGGGAGATGTTCCATTGATTATTTCATGTCTCACCAAGATATATCCCTTGGTATGTTTTCTAGTTGCTGAGACATAATTACTTTCTCACCGATGAAACAACACTCAGCGTGACTCTCATCTCTCTCCAATGAAATTAGTCTCGCCAATAATCAATTCATATTGTTGAGTCCTTTACCCACATAATCCTATCGGCGTGACATATGGGTCGGCAGGATTACCTGACTTCATCCCGATAATCATTGATAGAATCCCCTTATGCTTTATCCGTAAGACTAGATGCATGCGATAAGACTTCATTCCAATGACTTTTAGTCTGGTTGATATGTCTCCTTGTGTGTCAGTCGGTAAGACATAAATAAGTTCATTATGACTTATTTCGATGATGACTTTCCTGCCAATATGATCTTTCTGTCACCGAGAAAATGAATTGTGTCTTGCCGATATGTGTCTGCAGATGAAATCATATCGGTATGACATTCCCAAACTCTTGTTGATAGACTACAAAAGATACACATTAGTAAAAAATGCTTTATGGATCAGGGAGACCCTCACCATCTCTTGTCGATATGAATTATACAATGAAATATTCAAGGCTAGATGGGTTCTATGGGACCACATGACAAAGTATGGGAAAAAATATTATGAAGAGAGGATTTTTGTGCTTATGGTAAGGACTAATTTGGAGACTCATGGGTATAAATAACTATAAAATTTTATAGTTCTAATAGGATTATTGGTTTTTTCCAAGTGCACCTAAATAATCTCTAAAGAGTAGCCATTTCCTATACTCAAGACCCTTAAAATGAATGGCCAATTGACAAGATTCAGTCAAAGACTAAAATATTCAACACTTTAGGCTCTGTGGGACCTACGAGGTTGTTCCTACTATGTTCATGTTGGTTAATACATTGTAGAACACATTAATTCATAGATCAATTCCTATGAGGAGAAAATATACATGAATTATTGAAAGATTGGCTTATCTTTGAGCAAACTGTGACCCACTCATTAGGAGTCAAGGTTTGTTCCAAAATACTTCACATACATGTCTCATGATTGATAAAATTTAAAAAGAATTTGTGTTCTAATTTCAAATCGGTGACAAGATAGACAATTAACAAACTTTTGAAGTAAATATTTAACAAATAGACCAGTGTCTTGTCAAATTGGGCATCAGAGTCACATATACGACAACTAGTAATATAGAAATGATTTAATTCAGATAATAATTGACAACTCTTATAATACATTGCATCATGGAGCTCACAGTTTCTAAGACATGACTACTTACCAAATCCTTTGTAAATTATTGCAAATTTATGACTTTGTTTAAACATTTTAATTGACTCCTTGAATCAAATAAAAAATAGAGACACATTCAAACAAATGTTTGAAGATGAACAATCATATCATTGGAATTTCATTCAAAACTTGCAACAATCCACGGAAGGAGAGTACATGCATTAGAATTATAGATTTCTTTTGATATCAGTCATTACTATAAAAAAAATTAAGATCACTACTTACATGCTTTAGAGCCAAAACTAGTTATCTACTCTATTCATTAATTCCCTTCTACACTCAATTATCTACCCAGACATATACCGAACTCAAAACTTATGACCAAAACCCCCTTGCAAATGAGTCATGAATTAATTTTATAACACAAGGAGAAAACAAGCTTCTAGCTCGAAATTCAAATTACATTACAAAAGTTTCATTTCAGCACTAATTGCAGTTGCATTTCAAAATTCCCCTCATGTTGATCCTACAGTAACATGTTGAAAATGGGGAAACCAAAATTATAATCGCCATCAACAGGGAAATGTAAAATGTTGCCAAAATTTCCCTTAGTTGCCAGGTAAGAAATGAATCTAATGTCCACATTGCCATGAAGGTACATAGTTAGCACCAAACACCGCTAAAGTACCACCCATGCATGCAAAAAAAGAGAATTGCCATAGAAATTTATCAAAGAACACAAATTTTTCCATCCTACACACCACCTTTTCACCGACCAAAAGACTTACCACCACCAACACCTAGTCCACGATACATGCACTCACTTCATGTCATCATGAGAGATGGAGAAGAGACCTCAAATCCCTCTTAATCTCTATCACTATTGAGCATAGAACCATCTCAGCTGCTTGGAGTCTTGACAGCCAATGGCGGGACAAACAATACCTCCATTCTTGGGACTGGAGCTCGGCCTAGGGTCGTGAGATACTGACAATAGCCAGAGTTCGTCTATGTTTCACTTTTAGATGGGCTATCTGTGATGTCAATGGGTGATTTATGTCCTCCAAAGGAACCGTGCTCATATCTTACCTTCCTATAAGCTTCAGTAGCAAATTATGCCAGTCCCTTGCCTTTATCCTCTATCTTTCTAGCAGTAGGTCCTTGGAATTACAACCTCCTAGTACACATTGAAGGTGCACTCACAGGCTTGTTGAAAGGACCCTTGTCCTTTGTAGCCAAAGCACATTGTGGAATATCATCATGGAGCCTCTAAAAATTTAGTCTGGATGATCTTCTAACTGGTCCTACAAAAGCAACTGGTTTGCTCATTTTCATTGTATGATAGTTTCTCGAGCTCACAATTGAATATTATTCACTCAACTTCAACTTAGAAAATTTTCAACCGCTAAATGCAAATGATAAAACTAGCAACTATTCCATCCTATATTTATTGAGTGACATGATGAAACAACCATCAATGCGCAGAGAAAACACATGCGCGAAATGGTGGAATTTTTTTGGCATGTGTATTATCACTGTTTATTTCTCAAGTGCATGGAAATTTGCATATCATACTTCATGATTACCAACAATTAAGTCTCCACATGCATGGAGCTCAATTTGATCATTCCTACAAAGAGCAAATCATTAATGCTCATTGGTAGTAGAACTAAACGACTATCATGTGCCTATTTATGGATTTTTGAATGTCAATCGTTGATCCTCTGATGAGATGGTAAATCAAACAACTCACATTGGGCTAACTGGGTTTGAATTTCAACAATTCTTCATTCATTTGTCTTTAGCCAATAGCATTTTTCCAAATTAGATGATAGCTCACCCATCTCACACACTAGTGGATTAATCCATGTGTCAGGATCTCGCCACTCTCGTAGCCTTTAACAATCATTCATCTTCTCTCTGCGAGCTAGCGGGGAATGGTAGAGATTAATCCTGACACTTGATCTTCACCGTTAGTTTGGAACCACGGGCGGTGAGATAGATAGTGGATAATGGGCCCCACATCTGTATAAGGACACATGTCCTCATCTCGCTATCCTCACACTACATAACTGATTGTCACTTAACATCTGTGATCTGGTGGGGTACTGCCAAGATTGTTTCCCACAGTTATGAATCTCTAAACTTGCACATACAAAAATTTTAGCACTAAAGAAGGGGCCATTGTTAGGCCAATGGTGATTTAACCCTCATGGATGAATGACTTAAGTTTAAGTCATTTAGGAGTGAAATATTAAAGCCTAACTTTAGGAAGATATTAAAGTTGGCAACAAACTAGATGATCGACACTCTAGCCAAACCGATTAGTGACCAAACGCATATGATGGCTCACGTGACAACTTAGAGAATGGGAAACTGATAGAGCAATTCAATGTGAAATTAGAATAACACAGGTTTTTCTAAGCCAAAACCCTATCCAAACCATGGGGACAAGGGCTTCATATGCTGATTAAGTCCATGGGTGACTCAGAAATTGCAATTTTTTGGGGAGCTCCATTAGTATATCATGCTCAGGGATGTATATCCCCAGTGGTTATAGTGAGAATCTAGATCTCAGGTTGAAGCAAACCAGGGCAGAACACAAAAACCCAAGAGCTTTTCCAAGTAAGGCAAGCAGACACAACAAAAAGCAAACAAGCCAAACCAACCTATATACAGTATTTACAAAATGTACAATGCAGTTTGTTTCCCTTAGAAGCCTTTTCACAATTGGCTCCCCTCAAATTGGAGGCCCATGGCCCCCAAAACTCAAGCATGTTTCTTTCCTCTATCAAATATTTTGTCCTACTCTACTGGCAGTGGATGTGTCATTGCACCAAGTACCTCTGCACCATCAACTTCACTACCATCAACATGGTCCACCATTCTATTGAAACATTCTTTCCCATAATCCCATTCAGACATGGTCTCCTTTGGTTGCATTAGAAAAATGAAATATCCATATTCCATTTCTTTTTCTTTATCATGAATCTTGTCTTGATACCCCACAGCATGCAAGCAATCCTCAAATATATCAAAATAAAAATTCTCAAATCTAGGAATTCACATGAGTTGGAAATTAGGACCCAAGAGTGATTCTACCTGTTCTTGCTCAAATGAATTAGCATTTAATCTATCTTCAACACCAGGGTTATATCCACTTGATGGAAATAGTTCCATGATCAAATCAAGAAGATATGGGGCATCAACAAAATAACACTTGAAACTCACCTCATACTGACCATTAGCATATTCACTATTGTTCATATCATCCAGTAGCTCTTCATACCAATCAAAAGATTCTACATTTCCCATGTGGTTTAAGAATTCTTCAAAAAAATTCTCCTTATGGTCAAGAACTAAGCCTTCTCCTTTTCTAATATGTGCTTCATTTCCCTTTGTAGGTGTAGATATTACTTTAGTGGCCACCTTACCACAATCACCAAAAGCTATAGGGATGTACAAATATTCATCAATCCCTGTTTCATCATAACATTCCACAGAAGGAGAGTACATGTCTTAGAATTATAGATTTCTTTCGATATCAGTCATTACTATAAAACCAATTAAGATCACTACATACATGATTTAGAGCCAAAACTAGTTATCTACTCTATTCATTAATTCCCTTCTGCACTCAATTATCTACCTAGACATATACTCAACACAAAACTTATGAACATAACCCCCTTGCAAATGAGCCATGAATTCCTTTTATAACACAAGGAGAAAACAACCTTCTGGCTCGAATTGCAAATTACATTACAAAAATTTCATTTCAACACTAGTTTCAGTTACATTTCAAAATTCCCCTCATGTTGATCTTGTAGTAACACATTGAAAAAGGGGAAACCAAAATTGCAATCGCCATCAACAAGGAAATGTAAAGTGCCAACAAAATTTCCCTTAGCTGCTAAGTAAGCAATGAATCTGATGTCCACATTGCCATGAAGGCACACACTCAGCACCAAACACCCCAAAATTACCACCCATGCAGGTGGAGAAAGAGCAATCGCCATAGAAATTTATCAAAGAACACAAAATTTTCCATCCTGCACACCACCTTTTCACCGGCCAGAAGAATTACCACCACCAACACCCAATCCATGATACACACGCCCACCTCACATCGTCATGAGAGATGGAGAAGAGACCTAAAATCCCTCTTCATCTCTATCACTATTGAGCATAGAACCATTTCGCCCACTTGGAGTCTTGACAGCCAATGGTAGGACAAACAATACCTCCATTCTTAGGGTCAAAGTTCAGCCCAGGGTCATGAGATATAGATGATAGCTAGAGTCCATCTTCATTTCACTTTCAAATGGGATGCCTATCATGTCAATGGGTGAGTTTTTTCATCCAAAGGAACCGTGCCCATATCTTACCTTCATGTAAGCTCCGACAACAAATTGTGTTGGTCCCTTTCCTTTATCCTCTATGTTTCTAGCAACAGGTCCCTGGAATTGCAGCCTCCTGCTACACCTTGAAGGTGCACACATAGGCTTGTTGATAGGAGCCTTGTCCTCTATAGCCAAAGCACGTTGTGGAATATCATCATGGGGCCTCTACAAATTTAAACTGGATGACCTTCTAATTGGTCCTACAAAAGGAACTAGTTTGCTCATTTTCACTGTATGATAGTTTCTCAAGCTCACAATTGAATACTATTCACTAAGCTTCAACTCAGAAAATTTCCAACTGCTAAATGAAAATGATACAACTAGTAGCTATTCTATCTTGTATTTATTGAGTGATGTGATGATACCAACCATGAATGCTTAGAGAAAACACATGTGCAAAATGCTAGTAATTCATTGACGTGCGTATTATCACCATTTATTTCCCAAGTGTATGGAAATCTGCATATCATACTTCATGATTACCAGAAATTAAGTCTCCACATGCACAAAGATCAATTTGATCATTCCTACAAAGAACATATCATTAATGCTCACTCGTTGCAGAACTAAATGGCTATCACATGCCTATTTATATATTTTTGAATGCTAACTGTAGATCCCATGATGAGATGGTAGATCAAACAGATCACATTGAGTTGACTGGGTCTGAATTTTAGCAATTCTTCATTCATTTGTCTCTGGCCAATAGCATTTGTCCAAATTAGATGACAACTCACTCATCAACGAGTTTCACCCATCTCAAGAACTGGGGGATTAATCCACGTGTCAGGATCTCACTGCTCTCGCAGACTTTAATGTGCATTCATCTTCTCTCCACGAGCTAGTGTGGAATGAAAAAGATTAATACCCACTCTTGATGTTCACTATCAGTTTGGAACCACGGTCAGTGAAATAGATAGTGGAGACTGAACCCCGTGTCTATATAAGGACGCGTGTCCTCATCTCGTTATCCTTGCACTACATAACCGGCTAGAACTTAACATCTATGAGCTAGCAGGGTATGGCCAAGATTGTTTCCCACAGTCACAAATCTCTAAACCTACACATATGGAAATGTTAGAATTAAAGAAGGGGCCATTGTTAGGCCAACAATGATTTAACCCTCAAAAATGAATGACTTAAGCTTAATTCATTTAGGAGCAAAATATTAAATCCTGACTTTAGGAAGATATTAAATTCGGAAACAAACTAGATGACCGGTGCTCTAGCCAAAGGGGTCAGTGACCAAATGCATTATTGGAAAATATGCCTCAACCTTACTAACATGAAACTCCTGAAAGAGAAAAATTGGTGAGACCCTCAGAATGTCTTACTGACCAACAACTATGTTCAAAAGAATAAATTCGCTATGACTTTGGTTGTGTCTTGCCGATGGGAGTCATCGACAAGACATGGCTATCACTATGAAATTCCTATCTCTTTCCATTGGGGTAGACCTCTTGCTGATGGGTTGATTCCTGGTGATCCTCGGGGAGACTCTTGGTGATGAGTGGCATTGGGGAGAGGCATGAACCTTCAGAGTGACTCATTCTGATAGAGTATGTCTCACCAATGGTTTTACACACGAATGTCATCGGGGTGACATGAAGGCTCAATAAGAGTCTAAGCAACAGTGGAGGTCTCGCCGACAGGTATACCTTCGGTGAGAACTCTTGCCGATGGATGTTTCTCTCGATGACATTTTTTCATTTGGTATGATCTCTTGCCGATAGCGTTGGTCTCTCCAATAGTTCTATGTTTGGTATCAGCTCTCACTGATAGCAATGGTCTTGCCGATAGAGCTACATGTGATGGACATTGGTGTGAAGTCTTAACAATAGCGATGGTCTTGCCTATAGTTCTGCAATGGACATCGGTGAGATGTCTTTTTGATAGAGTGGGTCTAGCTGATGGTTTTGCATTCAGTATGATCTCTTGTCGATGGTCTTGGTCTTGCTGATGGACATATCGGAGTGACATTAACTGTCGATGGACAGTTGGTTTTCGTGTGATATCGGGGAGACTTGATATGTTATCGATCTAACTTCTTAGGCTCTTGTCGATACCTTTGGTCTTGCCGATAGCTATGTGATCGAGCATTTTTGGCATCGAGGAGACATGGTCTAGTGTCTCACTGACATGTGATACAGCTGAACATTTTGACCGAACGTCTATCGTACGTGGTGTATTCTAATCCAATGAGAGAAGTAGAATGTGAACCAATGGAAGTTGAACAATTGTGACTATTCTGTTGTGGAAAATGAACAGGCCGTGATTACGCTCTACAATGGTTGAAAATGGTGGAAAGTTCGAGATAACGAAATGGTTGCTCAATTGAATATGGTTTTGATCAGTGTGAATGAATTCAATTCGGAGAGCATTGTAACAGTGATGTTCTGAACAAGGTTGATCAAGGAAATGTTGTTGCTGTTAATTTGACATCAGAAAGTGAAGTTCGATCTTTGTATGTAATTTTTTTTACTATAATTCAAAGAGACTTTTCTTGGTGTTGTGGGTTTTTCTCCCATAAGGGTTTTCCCACGTAAATCTGGTGTCCAATTGTGTATGTGTTCATTTCTCTTTTCTGTTATTCTTTTCAAGTGTATCTTAATGAACTGTAATTGAAAAATTTAAAGTTATATCTACATTCTTCCTTGAGGTTTTTATGTTAGGAGAGTTTGTTCCACACCTAAGCTTTCCTTACAAGTGGTATCAGAGCCTAGCTAGTTGTGTTATCCTTGTGGGTACATTGGATTTTTTGTGTCAATTCTATTCAGTGGGAGTCTTGTAGAAGTCTGGTAATTCGAATTACAGATTAAGATGGCAAGCACATAAGGAAAGATTGAAATTGAGAAATTCAGTGGCAGTAATTTTGAGTTGTGGAAACTCAAAATGGAAGATCTGTTGGTTGATCGTGATCTTTGGCTTGTTGTGTCTGGAACAAAGCCTACAGGCATGAAGCAAGAGGATTGGGACCTTGCAGATCGAAAATCAAAGGGGATGATAAGGCTCTGCTTAGCAAACTCTATTCTTCTAAATGTTCATGAAGAAAAGACAACATCCTCTTTGTGGAAAAGACTGGGAGCTATTTATCAGGGCAAGTCCTTGGTGAATAAGTTGTTCTTGAGGAAGAATTTGTACTCTTTGAAAATGCAGGAAGGAGCATCTATTGCTGATCATTTGAATGCTTTCAACATGTTGATTGTTTAGTTAGCATATGTGGGTGTAAATATTGATGAAGAAGATCATTGTATGCTATTCTTGTATTCTTTGCTAGGTTCTTGGGATCAATTGGTGATGGTTGTTGGGAGTACTACTTCCTCTTTTAAGATGGAAGATATTTTTGCTTATTTCTTATCAGAAGAGATGAGAAGAAAATCTTCTGAGATGGGGAAGGAGGCTCTTGCTGCAAGAGGCATATCGAGAGAAAAAAGCAAGAAGAAGAACAAGAAGTCCAAATCCAAATTAGAGGGGAGATCAAAGTCTCCTAGTAAGAAGTCCAAGGTAAAGTGTTGGAATTGTGGGAAACCTGGTCATGTCTGAAAGGATTGCAAAGAGGAGAAAAATAAGAAGAATAAGTATTCTTCTAACAATGATTCTTCTCAAAGTGATGTAGACGCTTTCATTGCAACCTTGGCTACATAGGCATTAGATGATGTCTGGATGATTGATTCTGGAGCATCTTTCCACATGACATCTCATAGAAACTCGTTCACTAAGTATGAAAAATACGATGGTGGAAGGGTGTATTTGGAAAGCGATTCATCTCTAGAAATAGTTGGTCATCAAAGAGTCAGAATACAGTTCCCTAATGGAAGAGTAAAGGGAATCAATGTTGTGATGCATATACCGGGTCTGGCTCAAAATTTACTTTCTGTTAGTAAGCTGCATGATGTTGGAGTGCAAGTCTCATTCTCTGGAAATGGCTGCAAGTTGAATAGAGGCTCAATGGTGCTAGCTAGGGGTGCTCGTATTGGTACCTTGTATAAGTTGGATGCACATGTTGTGCAATGCAATAGTGTCTCTGTAAAGTCACATAAGGCTACTCATGGAGAAAAGGAGAAAAAATTTCTTGATAGTGCAAACTCTATGGAAGTTAAACTTCTAGTAGAAAAGACTATGCTCTGGCATCATAGGCTTGGAAACATTCAAGAAAAATGTTTAAAAACCTGGTTGAAGGGCTTGACGATTGTAACCTCGAATTCGAGTTTTGTGAAAATTGTATATATGGTAAACAACATCATGTTTCATTCTACTCCAGTCCTCACAAATCTTCTGGTTTACTTGATTATATACATTTTGATGTTTTTGGTCTAGTAAATGTTCCTTCTTTGTCGAAATCAAGATATTATGTATCGTTCATTGATGACTATTCAAGAAGGGAATTTGTTTATTTTTTGAAAAGTAAAGCAGAAGTGTTCAGTCATTTTAAGGAATTTAAAAACCTTGTGAAAAATCAGACTGGAAGAAAAATAAAATGTTTAAGGACTGACAATGGCGGTGAGCTTTGTTCTCATGAGTTTGAAAGGTACTGTAAAGATCATGGGATTAAAAGACATAAAACTACACCATACACTTTACAAAAAAATGGAGTTGCTGAAAGGTTCAACAGGACAGTGATGGAAAGAGCATTAAGTATGCTAAGTAGTTTGGCTTGGAGGAGAAGTTCTGGGCTGAGGCAGTTGCAACAACATGTTATTTAATAAACCGTTCTCTGAATTCCACTCTTGTTGAGAAAACACCTTTGGAAGCATGGTCTAGAAAGAAGCCCTCTCTGAGACACATTCGTGTCTTTAGCTGTGAGGTATATGCATATGTGTCGAATGAAAAAAGGTCTAAATTGGAAAACAAGGTTGTTAAATGTATTTTTTTTGGTTATAGTGCTGGCATAAAAGGATACAAGCTTTGGAATCCTGATACGGAGAAGGTTCTATACAAAAAAAGTGTTATTTTTCGTGAGCTAAAGCCTTCTACTTTGGATTTGCAGTCAGAGACAAAATTAGAAGATAAAAAGGTGTAGTTGAAATTCCTCCGACACCAAATAAAGAGGAATTCACAATTCAAAATGTACCTGAAACTGAGGAGAGCTCAAGTAGTTTTGAGATTTTTGAAGAAGAAGATCAACCTCAGCCTCAGCCTATGAGGAGGTCAACACGTGAAAGAAAGCAACATGATAGGTATGGTTTTTCTTTGTTAGATTCTACTTGCACCTATGCTTTAGTTTCTAGCATTGATAAGCCTAGGAATATGAAAGAGGCATTTAGAATGTTCGATTCAAACTCTTGGTTGGAAGCCATGAATGAAGAAATGGCATCATTAGAAAAGAATGATACTTGGAGTTTGGTGCCCTTGCTTGAAGGCAAAAAACTTGTTGGCTGCAAATGGGTATTTAAAAAGACAATAGGTCTAGATGGCAGTGTGGAAAAGTATAAGGTGAGGTTGGTTGCGAAGGGGTATTCCCACGTAGAGGGAATTGATTATGGAGAAATTTTTTCTCATGTACCTAAGCTGACGTCTATCAGATTTCTTTTGTCACCTGTAGCAATGTATGACTTAGAGATTGAACAGATGGATGTGAAGACAACATTTCTTCATGGTGACCTTGAAGAAGAAATTCATATGTCCCAGCCTGAGCACTATGTGGAAAAAGGTAAAGAAAATCTGGTTTGCAAGTTGAAAAAATCTTTGTATGGATTAAAACAATCTCCAAGAATGTGGTACCAGAAGTTTCACACTTTTTTTTTGTCATTGAGATTTGTAAGATCGAAATATGATCATTGTGTGTACTACAAAGCTGAAAATGATTGTGTTCTTATTATTGCTCTCTATGTTGATGATATGATGTTCATAGGCAATAGTAAGTTAATGATTTATGATCTAAAATCTTAGTTATCTACAAAGTTCGAAATGAAATATCTTGGTGCAGCTAGGTATATACTGGGAATGGAAATAACTAGGGACAGGAAGAGTAGAAAACTTTGGCTTAGTCAGAGTAAGTATATTAATACTATTTTGGAGAGATTTTGTATGACTGATCGCAAGCAGCTAGTTGTTCCAGTTTTGCAAGGAATGAAGCTATCTGTTGAATATTATCCAAAATCTCATACTGAGATAGAGGACGTGACTAGAGTGCCTTATTCTAGTGCAGTTGGTAGTTTAATGTATGCAGTGGTTTGTACAAGGCCAAACATTTCCCAAGCAGTGGGACTACTTAGTCATTTTATGGAAAATCTTGGAAGGACACATTGGGATGCTATGAAAAGAGTGTTTAGATATCTAAATGGCACTTCAGAATATGCTTTGTGTTACCATGGGAATTTGTTTGAATCACAGAGGACACTCATCATTCGAGGCTATGTGGATTATGATTGGGCAGGGGACATTAACAGTAGAAGATCCACCAGTGGATATATTTTCATGATGAATGGTGGTGCAGTTAGTTGGATGAGTAAGCGGCAGGTTGTAGTCACTTTTTCCACTACAGAGGCATAATACATGGCAGCAACACATGCTTGTAAAGAATCAATCTCGTTAAAACGTTTGTGTTCTAACATTGGGTTTGATGCAGAGAAAATTACAATTTACTATGATAGTCAGAGTGCTACTTGTTTGGCGAAAAATACTACTTTCCATGCCAAGATGAAACATATTGATGTGCAGTATCATTTTGTATGAGATATGGTTGAGGATGGAAAGGTCTCTTTATAAAACATGGATACTCTAGAAAATGTTGCAGATGCATTGATGAAACCAGTGAGCACAGACAAGTTCAGGTGGTGTGCCAGTTCAATGGGCCTTAGTGCCCATGAATTTTAGTAGTTTTGTTGTGCTCTAGAGGTGTCAGTAACATCTTCATCAAGTGGGAGATTGTTGGAAGATATGCCTCAAGCTTACTGACATGAAACTCCTGAAAGAGAAAAAATGGTGAGACCCTCAGAATGTCTTACTATCCAGCAGTTTTGTTCAAAAGATTAAAGTCGATGTGACTTTGGTTCTATCTTACCGATGGGAGTCATTGGAAATACATGGCTATCACTGTGAAATTCCTATCTCTTTCCATCTGGGTAGACCTCTTGCCGATGGGTTGATTCTTGGTGATCATTGGAGAGACTCTTGGTGATGAGTGGCATTGGGGATAGGCATGAACCTTCGTAGTGACTCATTCCGACAGAGTATGTCTCACTGATGGTTTTACACACGAATGTCATCGGGGTGACATGAAGGCTCGATAAGAGTATAATCGATAGTGGAGGTCTCGCTGATAGGTATACTTTCGGTGAGAACTCTTGCCGATGGATGTTTCTCTCACTGACAGTTTTACATTTGGTATGATCTCTTGCCGATAGCGTTGGTTTCTCTGACTATTCTGTGTTTGGTATAAGCTCTCGCCAATAGCGATGGTCTTGCCGATAGAGCTACATGTGATGGACATCGGTGTGAAGTCTTAGTGACACTGATGGTCTTGCTGCTAGTTTTGCAATGGAAATTAGTGAGATGTCTTGCCGATAGAGTGGGTCTGGCCAATGGTTTTGCATTCGGTATGAACTCTTGTCGACAGACATATCGAAGTGACATTAAATGTCAATGAAATCTCCTGGACTCTTGCCGATGGATAGTTGGTTTTCGTGTGATATCGAGGAGACTTGATATGTTATCGGTCTGACTTCTTAGGCTCTTGTTGATACCTTTGGTCTTACCAATAGCTATGTGATTGATCATTTTGGCATTGGGGAGATACGGTCTAGTGTCTCACCGACATGTGATACAGTTGAACATTTTTACCAAACGTCTATCCTATGTGGTGTGTTCTAAGCCAATGAGAGAAGCAAAATGTGAACCATTGGAAGTTGACCAGTTGCGACTATTCTATTGTGGAAAATGAATAGGTCATGATTACCCTCTGCAATGGTTGAAAATGGTGGAAATTTTGAGATAACAAAAGGGTTGCTTGATTGAACATGGTTTTGATCAGTGTGAATGAATTCAATTCAGAGAGCATTGTAACAGTGATGTTCTATAAAAGGTTTATCAAGGAAATGTTGTTGTTAATTTGACATCAGAAAGTGAAGTTCAATCTCTGTATGTAATTTTTTTACTGTAATACAAAGATACTTTTCTTGGTGTGGTGAGTTTCTCTCCCGTAAGGGTTTTCCCACGTAAATCTGGTGTCCAATTGTGTATGTGTTCATTTCTCTTTTCTATTATTCTTTTCAAGTGTATCTTAATGAATTGTAATTGAAAAATTTAAATTCATATCTACATTCTTCCTTGAGGTTTTGACGTTAGGAGAGTTTGTTCTACACCTAAGCTTTCCTTACATGCATATGATGGCTCATGTGACAACTTAGAGAATGAGAAACCGACAAAGAAAGTCAATGTGAAATTAGAATAACAAAGGGTTTTCTAAACCAAAACCCTATCCAAACCATAGGGACAAGGGCTTGATATGTTGATTAAGTCCATGGGCTACTCAGAAATTGAAATTTTTTGGAGAGCTCCATCAAGAGTTTTTTACCCGAAAGGGTGTTCCCCACGTATATCTGGTGTATGTTGTATTTGTCTACTTGCTATTCTATTTCCATTATTCTCTATGTGATTCTCTTGTTGTAATTGTTAAAGGTGTTAAAATGAAATTTTTGTAACTCTCCCCTACTTAGACTAGTGTAGGAAGTTGTTTTCACTCACTCGGATTCCTTTTAGTTGGTATTGGAGCCTAGCCAACCATGATTCCTTTGTTGGGTTAGAAGATTTTTTTGAGATGATCTTTGTTTCAATGGGAGTTTTGTGAAGTGTTTGTTTTGTTACCTTATTGTAGGGAAGAGATGGAATAAACATCTGGGAGGATTGAGATGGAGAAGTTTAACGATGATAATTTTGAGATGTGGAAGCTCAAAATGGAAGACATACTCATAGATTGTGATCTATGGCCTGTTATTTTTGAAACCAAACCTTCAAGCATGAAACAAGAAGATTGGGATCTCATGGATAGGAAATATAAGGGTCTTATTATACTTTGTTTAGCTGATTTCATCCCCCTAAATTTCTATGAAGAGAAAACTTATGCTTCTCTTTGAAAGAATCTTGGTGATCTCTATCAAGCTAAATTTCCGGTAAACAAGATTTTCTTGAGAAAGAAGATGTATTCTCTAAAAATGGAAGATGGAGGGTATGCATTAGATCATATAAATGCATTTAACACATGTTGGTTCCACAACTAGGTTCCATTGGAGACAATATTGATGAACAAGACCGTCACATGCTCATTTTGTGTTTGTTGTTAGACTCTTGGGATCACCTAGTAATGGATATTGGAATCACTACTTCCACCTTTAAGATGGATGAGGTTGTTGCCTCATTATTATCTAAAGAGATATGAAGGAATTCTTCTAAGATGGCCAAGGAGGCCCTTGCAGTTTGAGGAAGACCAAAGGAGAGAGGAAAAAAGAAAGAAAAGAAAAATAATTCAAAGTCTCTAGGGAGATCTAAGTCTTCTGGTAGGAAGTCCAAGGAAAAATGTTGGAATTATGGTGAATTTTTTCACATATGAAAAGATTCCAAGAAGGAGAAGAAGAAAAAAAACAAGTATTTCTTCAATTCTAAATTTGAGAAATCATCTCAAGATGATGGAGAAGCATTTATTGCATCGTTCGTAGCCCATGCATCAGATGATGTGTTGTTAATAGATTTGGGTTCATCCTTTCAAATGAATTCTCATAGAGACTATTCTCAAAGTATTAGGAGTACAATGGTGGAGAGGTGTACCTGGGTGATGACTCTCACCTAAAGATTGTTGGCAGTGGAAGAGTCAAAATAAGATTTCTTGATGAATGAGTGAAGGGGATTGATGGTTTCTTGCATATATTGGGTTTGGAATGAAACCTACTTTTTTTAAGTAAACTAAATGATTCAGGAGTGAAAGTTTTTTTCTCTAGTGGAGGATGCAAGATCACTAGAGGAGTTATGGTGCTAGCTAAGGGAGTTTGTATTGGCACTTTTTTTTAGCTTGATGCATGCACTGTATAGTGCAATAGTTCTTCTGATGTATCAAAGAAGATATCTTCATCCTCACCATCATATTGTACATATAAGAAGCATGTTTCATCTACATCTGATGGTTGTGCATAAGGGTGCATAAGGGTGCTCATTCCATGGAAATGAAGCTTCTTGTAGAGAAGAAAATGTTATGGCACCAACAACTTGGTCACATTGCTGAGAAGGGTCTTAAAAATCTAAAAAATATGAGCCTTTTTCAAGGCCTTGATGATTGTAATCTCAAGTTTTACTTTTGTGAGTATTGTGTCTATAGAAAACAACAACGTGTTTCTTTCTACTATAGTTCTCATAAGTCTTATGGGGTTTTGGACTATGTTCATTTAGATGTTTTTGGTCCTATGAATGTCCCTTCATTATCAAAATCTATATATTTTGTTTATTTTATAGATGACTATAGTAGAATGACATTTTTATTTCCTTAGAAGTAAATCTGAGGTCTTTTGTTGGTTTAAGGAGCTTAAGGCCTTGGTAGAAAATCAGAATATTAGAAAGATTAAGTGCTTGAGGACTGATAATGGTGGTGAGTTTTGTTATGTAGAGTTTGAAATTTTTTGTAAAGACCATGGAATTGAGAGACATAAGACAACTCCTTACCCTCCATAGAAAAATGGAGTTGCAGAGAGGATGGACAAAACATTGATGGAGAGGGCTAGGAGTATGTTGAGTGGTGCTAGCATTGAACATAAATTTTAGGCTGAAGTGGTAGCCACTACATGTTATTTCATCAATAGATCTCCTACATCGACGCTTGTTGGTAAGACACCCATGGAGGCATGGTCTAGAAAAAATCATTTAGTGAGACTATTGATGATGATGTTACTCACAACAATAGGGTGAACAAATTCTTCATAGACAAACCACGAAGAGCCTATCCTTCTTGAAAGATCTAGAACAAAGACAATCTAAAAGAAGAATATGTTTAACAGGAAAAGATTGACTGAATTCAATCCCAAGTCTCTGGTAGTCAGGTCTTGACTATACTAGGTTCACTTTAGGATATGATGTGATATTGTTGTTAATCTCAAATAGAATATGGTTTTTTCTGGTTTCATTAAGAATCATAAGCATTTTACACAAGATTTACAATTCATTCATAAAATAACATCATGAAATTGAAATATTTGAAATAATATTTCATGAATATTAGCAATTTATTTTCTATCACTTAAATAGATTTAGCTTTAAGCATTCAAAAATTTCATAGAAAATGAAATATTTTCAATAAATTTCCATTCATTCATCTATTTTTTAGAACATTTTCAAGAATTTAAACATCTATTCTAAAATAAAGCATTAAAAATATTGAAAATTAAAATTTCTCCCAGTTATTCTCCATGCATGCCCCAAAGAATTAACCAAATCAAAGAAAATCACATTATACTTACCAGATTGCTTCACAGCTACATATAAAACAATGTGAGCTTTTAAAGAGAGGAGTTTTAGTTTGGACACCAAGTAGGTTCTCTATGAACCCTTAAATGGCGCAGCATATAGTCTTGTTTGGTTGAACTAACATAACCAGCCACAAAAGATTCATGAGATAGGTAGCTATCAAATTGACTCTGATATTCATTAATGTCTACATGCATACAAGTTTTTAGACCGGAATGATTCAGAAAATAGGAAAAAAGAACAAAACTTAGAGAAGTTATGTCTCTTCCAACATCCACAAATTCTAAACTCAAAATGAAAATAAAATAGTAAACAACCTTTTATAGGAACAAAGCCCCAAGAGCTCAAACTTAAAGTTTATCTAGAGAATCGGAAAGAAAAAATCAAAATGTAGCATGTGGCATATGCCAACTGTTATCAGAATATTCTAGATGAAGTCAAAGCTTTGACTTTATCAATAGCATTGACTTCGTCAGTAGCAACACTTTTCACTTCTTACTCTGATATGCAATACTTCACATAAATCAAGGCTATTAACATCCTTTAGAATACCAAATGGGAAACATCTATTGGGACCAGGTAGAACCTACAAAACTCAAATGCAACCAAAAATATTTTTATGACCCCTCCAGTATCTAGTATCCACTATCTAGTTCTTCCTTTCATGATTTAGGGCTTAGGCTCTGAAATTTTTTCTTTGCCTTTCTTCAATTGATATTCTCAAAAAGTGTTCAATGTTTGATGCATATGTTCTTTTGAAATCCTTTGTATTTCCTTCCAAGTGAGTTTGAGCCTAGTTTATTCTTTTGTACCTAGAGTATACTATCATTCCTCTACACTTTGTTTATTTCATAGCTAGCTATAGTGTCCCTACACTGTATAATTTAATCAATGGCCTCCTGAGTTAACAACTGAATAGGTCTTTGTTTCTCCTTTCAATCCATTTCTTGAAGTCTTTAGCTTCTTTACCCTCCTTTCCTAGCGTTTGGGCATCACAACCTTGGCGTGCTAGCATTTTAATAAAGTCTTGATCTTTATCAAGCAATTTTCTACCTTCCACGGTGACCTTCTCAAATCCTTCAATAAATTGCATCGAAATGTCACCTTCCCATTTCAATTGTTTCTTCCATTTTCTAGAAATGGAACTTCTCACTCTGAAATTACATTTCCTTATATTAATTCCTGGACATCCATTTGTATGAAAATTTCAACATTTCTCCTTTCATCATTAGCCTGTTCCTTGCGAAACTTGCATTCACTTTCAAACCTTCTGGATTTCTCAAATCAACAGTATGCTTCCTTATACTTCCCTATTGCATCTGTAATAAATTATTCTCCTTGCCTCACCCAATACTCAATCCATTCTTCAAATACATTCATTTTATGGCGAATTGTTGCAATTGCATCCACTTGTTCTTGTGACATTAGTACTGGATGTTGGGGAAATTCAACCTATGCTTGACTAGATAGGGTTAATGATTTTATAAATTTTTCCAAGGTATCAACCCGTTCTTTCAATTCTCTTTTCTTCTTTTTATATTTTTGTACTCTAGCAACAGTGGCATCCAGATTCATCTTTATTTCTTCCAACTCTTGCCTCCAAGATGAGTGTCCAAGATTAATAATTGTTATCTTGTACTCCTTAGGTGTTATTTTATGTTTATTTTTATCAGATGTTGGAGCAGCTATATGGATATTTTGTTCTCCATCTGCATTTTTTTGTATGACATGTTTCGCTTTAGCTCTAAGCCTAGGCTTAGGAGTATCTACTTCCTGTATGAAACTATTAACATCCAGAGGCAATACTTCTACTTCCATTAGAGAATCCAATTCCCTGATCAACCAATCAGGTGCATCCTCATCTCGCTCTACTTCTACAACATTCCTTTTTTCCTAGTTTCCACTTGATTCAGGAACTTCTTCTCTTACTTCTTTAGTTATATATGTTACATCCTCCAAAATAGGAATTTCTTCAACAATTTTTGGCATAGATTCAAGATTTTTGGGATTTTGCAATGTCTCCTTTGTATGAAGACTTATATTCTCCTATCTATCCAAATGTTCAACATCAGCTTCTTGGTTGTCACTTTCTTTATATTCTACTACGCTACGATTTTGCTCATTTCCAACTCCATCACCTGAAACCTATGTAGCTTCTTCTTTCTCAATCTCAACTTCAACTGAGTCTTTTGATTCTTCAAAGACCTACAACTATTCATTATCATTTAGATTATTCCTAAGCGAAGGCTAGGAATAAAAAGTATCTTTGATAACTATTTCATCAATAGGATCCTACTCTATAGTCTCCCATATTTCCATCTAAAGAATATCAAGGTTTCCCACTTGTGAAGTGAGTGTTCCTTGTACAAATTCTTCTTTAGCATTTGTAGGAGTGGACCCTGTTAGCTCTCAAAAACACAGGAAAGATGCCTCAAGAGGCTTCCAATCTCTTGATATGCTTCAGGGTGATAGACAAGGTCAAGAGAACTCAACCTTCTACTCTTCAGGTGCTGCTAGACCTAGGCGGGTGTACCTAACTGAATGAAGCAGACTTTATGTACTTATAATTATCTTTCTTGTAGTGATTTGTCCACAATGGCAAATGGAAGTGAACAAATGAAACCAAACTTGACAGCAATAAAAATCTTTTGATCTAAATCCTAAAATGCCTAATTAGTAGATATAAAGAAACTGAATGGATTCAAAATGATGAAGTGCAGAGACCAGTGCCCTGTTGGGTATGCGGAGTCAAATGAGATCAAGATGAGCAACACTTCTCTAGAGAAAATTCAAATTATTTGGCATATATTCTATTTACAACTTGTATAAACATGCAATACTATAACTACTAAGCTTTGCTTTAATAATCCAGATGAAACTCTCTGATTACTATGATACAACAAATGTGCATTGATAAATTGAACATAAACTTGTTATGTCAATTTGAACAACCAGAAAGCATCAATCTTGGAGACAACTTAGCAATATTTTTCATTGAATTCAACAAATAATTGATATCAGAAATGTGTTGCAACATCAATTGACTTTCATAAATACCTCCATTTTGAAAACATGCACCATAGTCTCTGATCTGATAAATCTATTATACTCTATCCATATAATTTTCCTACTGTATATCGAATAACTAATAGATGATGATAATTTACAACTACAAAATTCCTATTTATACACTAGCATCAGAAAAATATATCATATTGAAATCCCATGTTGGCCAACCGTAGCATTCGAGCTCATTTCATGTTGGCCTGCAATGGTATTTTATGAACTCACATGTCAGCCACAGTTTTTGAATTTTCATTAGTCACCAATGAAACAGTCAGAGAGACATATTGTGGTTATGCCAAAGGTAATTCAATCGCTAGTCGTCCCCTTGGTTCTATTCACTTTCGCTGTGACACATTAGAGTCAGGGAGATGTCATACAACCAACATTATGTTTCATCGATATGCTTCTCATAGTATATTATTCATTCACTAAGACATAGGGAAACTTCTCACCGAGATGAACCTTTGTTTTCATTCACTATCACTGTAACTTAATGGTATCAAAGAGACCTCATGCAGATTTTATTTTGTTTCACCGAAAGTCTTTATCCATTCTGAGTCGCTGAGACAAGATCACACTCTCGCTGACAAGGTCCTTCATTGTTTTCCATTGGCGAGACCAAAGGTCACTCACCGAGACCTCTTATTAAGAACCTTAACTCATATCGATATAACATCCACTTATGTTGTCAGTCGGTGTAACAATTAAACTTTGCCAAGACCTTTCATCGATAGCAGCATGTCTGGCCGAAGCGAACATTTGTGCGCAAGTCGGTAAGACAAGAAAGAATCGCTATGACATTACCCCAAAGACGATTTCCTTTGCCAATATGCCCATTCTGATGTCAGTCGGGGAGACATAATGAAATTGATATGACCTCATCCCAACAGTATAACTCTTGCCGATGTGATTCCTCCACTGTCGCCAAAATAATGCAAATGTCCTGCCGAAAGTCGTCTGCATGCAAACCTCGATCGTTGTGACATCAAATGAGTCTTTCCGGTAGGCAACACAGACTCATGTTAGCAGAAAATGCAAAATTGGTTGGGGAGACAATGGTATTCTCACGCCGACACAGACCATGATGTGGAAAATGCATGACTCGATAGATTTATGGGATAAATATAGGCCAAAATGCAAGCAAAATGTCATGATGGAAGGCCCTTGTTCCTATGATGAGGAGCTATATGGAAACTTAGGAATACAAAAAATATGTAAAATCATCAGATTTTTACAGTTCCAATAGACCCTATATCAAAAATTTATTCTACCACTAGTTGTATAATGGGTTTATCTTTAAACTTATTCTCTTTTACATTTTCCCACATGGCACCCCAATTATCCATCTGTTCTTTAATTTTCGCTTCATCTGCCTCAGAAATTTCATTCAAAACCACATGAGTTCCTCTCAGTTCTTGTTTCATACTAGCAATATTAATAGAGGGAGGAGAAGTAAGTAATGTTGTAGCCTTTTGAGATGCGGACGTCGTCTGTGTTCTAACATTTTATGTTACTCCTACTTCTTCATCAATAACAACTTTAGTCCTTGGTTTCGTTGTAGAGGAAGATGCACCTTTAGGTCTTACTTTTTATTTATCTTTGCTTGATTATGCATCTTTCTACTTATTAGATGGCTTTACTGAAAATCCTGGACTTAAAGCCTCAGGGGTTCTCTCTTCTATTCTCATACTAGGAGTTTCCTTACTAGTTTTCCTTTTCCTTCTAGCAAGTTCCCAAATCTCAAATGTAGTTTCATTTCTTTGTTTTCTTCTTTTGTCTTCTAATAACGTGGGTTCAATTCCTCTTTCTCTTAAATCTTTACAAAAATCATTTATCTAGTGTTGAGTGTGTAATAGAACTGGTGCAAAGAACTCATCAATTGATGCCACTTCTTCACCCTCGTAATCAGAGTATAGGATAGGTTCATCATACACTCTATCTTCATTATAATCTTTATTCAACACTTCCTCATCATCCTCTTCCAAAATATTTAGAATGTCATGAATTATAAGAATTTGAGCAGATTTTAAGGACAATCTTTCACACTTTCTTACTCTTTGTCCTCATCTTCACAATTAAGCCAATAATATTCTAGTTGTTGGACATTAGCACGGTAACCAGCTATGGCCTTGGCAATATTCCCTTCAATATCATAATACATTCTTTGAAGTGGAAAATACTCAAAATTCTATGTTTTCAGTTCTTCACATGAGTTAGACAACCTGATTGCATTGCATTTATAATTCCCTATCACAAAAGGAAATCTGAAAGAGGCCTTCATATTGGCCTTGTTATAAAGAGCCTAAGACGGATTTAACTGTCTTACCAATTCTAATAAGACAATTATTTTTGTTGGATACCTTGGCAACATGAAAGGATCTCCATCAAACCCTTCCATCCTAATGTAGGAGTAAATGGGGAGCTAAACATACCAGCTTCCCATTGGTTTGATGACATTTTTTTCCTCCAAAGACAATCTTTTGGCTTTATCACCTTCCATAGTTCTGACTAGCTTCATGGAGAACATATCATTAACTCTCCTATAATTCTCTTTGTATTTGTGGATAGTGATTTGGGGTAAATGAGCATATATCAAACTATTTCCTACTTCCCTTCCCAAAGTACCAATCTTTTTCAACCCTTGTTTACTTGCCCTCATTGTGTAAGAATAAATCACATATGAAAACATATAAAAAAAATTATTTTTGGGAAATTCCTTTATCTATTCACACAATTTGTCACTAATAAACTTTCCCCAATGCATTTGCACAAGATTTTCCATCAATCTGGATATTATTACAAACATCCAGGGTTTGAATTTACTAGCTTCTCATAAACCGGCTATCTTGTTCAACAAAGTTATAATATCTTGAACATCTTGGTTGAACATAGATGTTTGAATTACTTTGGTTTGTGGTATAATCAGCTCTTGGCACCATTAAATACTCATAATTTCTCTATTGTTTCCTTCAACATTCTGATAAGTTTTGGCCTTCGTTTTCATATCAACATTATACATCTGAGTGAATATAGGGAGCCCAAATGTGTATGTAATTCCTTTCTAGGAAAGATCTTCATAAATTCTCCCCTCCTCAACAACTCTTTTGTTTGGGTCATAATTATTTATACATATCATAACCAATTCAGGGGCTCCATTGCTGGTAGAAACCCTCTTGCTAAAAATAACCTATAATCCAAGGAACTTACTTCCAAGCTTTAGAGAAAAATAAAAAAACCAGGAACCGGGTTCAAGAGAGGTTAAAACATTTCAAAACAAAATCTCCAATTTCTGAGTTCTGAATAAAAAATGAAATAAAATTATCAGACTCCGATATAAGAAAATGGTATTGGGATTAACACTTTTGGTCGATGACTTACCAAGCGGGGCTAGGACCAACTGGAGATACAACTCACTTTGATGCAACCACGCAACTCTGGAGTCCAATTTTTGATAAAATATTAAACTTCATGAAAAGAACGAAACACTGAATCTAGGAAAAAAAGATTAAGTATTACTAAGCTCACGTGTGTGCAATTGGTTATTTCTGCCACAATAAACTTAGAAATAGAAATTATTTGCATTGACCTACATAATTTGACAATTCCTTTTAAACCAACCAGGGATAGAGCCTTGTTGCTAGTGATGTTTCCATAGCCCTGACAAGGTTATCTTTGTAATTCCCCAAAACATAGCTCTACTACCAGCCAAGCATCTATAGCCTTGGTAGAGATATTTGGATAGCCTAAAGAGTTGATTTATTTTCTCTTTTTTTTTTATATTGCAATAATAGCTCATTTTTCTTTTGATATTTCAATGATAGCTCATTTTTTAACTTGCAAGCAATGAAGCCCACCATTAGGCTGGGAATTATAGTGGTAGCAAAGGTAGCCTTTTAATTTTTCACTCAATGCAAATATTTGTTATACCAAATTTTAGTACAATGATTTAAATGTGTGCGTTTGTAGCTCAACATCAACTGAATGATTCATGCTAAGCAGAGTAAAAAGAATCGAACAATTCTCAAACAATTTATAAATAAAGGATTATTTCTTACCAAGACATGGAACAAATTTCTAGAATTGATGTTCTATTAACCTATTCACCTTCAAAGGTTTCCAATCATTGTAAATTCCAACAACGTGACACCAAAAAAAATAAAACAAAAGCAACAAATGATTATTTACAAAACAATAGCAAAAAATAACCTAAAAAAACTATTTACAAAGAACTATTTACTTATGACTGGAAGTTTTAGAAACTTCCCATTTATGGGCAATGGGATATCTTCACCAATCATAGACTTCAATCTATAAGTTTTTTCACCCAAGATTTTAGAAACTTGATATGGGCCTGTCCATAGCTTGTTAGACTTACCATGCTCACCTTTTCGTCCATGGTCTTTATTCCAGTACAGGACCAAGTTAGATATTCTAAAAATATTTAATCTAGCCCTTTTATCAAACCATTGTTTTGCCACATATTGATTTTTATCAAAATGGTCTATAGCTCAAGTACGCTTTTCATCTAGATGCATTAATTGCAATAACTAAGCTCCAATTTGGTCATCCAATCCAATATATTCCTAGGTAAATTGCCAAGTAGGGATTTTCATATTTATTGGTAGTCTAGGATCTACCCCATAAACTAGGTGATAAGGAGAATTCCCTAACACAACTTTCATCCTAGTATGGTCTACCCAAAGGGAAATTTTTAGCAAAGAATGTCATTCCCTAGGATTCTTTTCAATAAATTTTTTAATTGTATCCAATAGATTTTTATTTAATGACTTAGCTAATACATTTCCCTACGGATAATAGTTAGATGAGAATTTTAATGTTATACCATATTCAAATACCCAATTAGAAAATTTTAATGAATAAAAGGCAGGGCCATTATCACATACTAGTCTGTATGGTACTCCAAACCTGGTGATGAGATTCTCTTCCAAAAATTTGATTACTATTTCTGTAGTGCATTGTTTGTTGGGGCATGCCTATGTCCATCTAGTGCAATAGTTTGTAGATGTTAATAAAAATCTATGGCTTGTGGATGATGGAGGATTAATAGTTCCAATGAAATCCAACCCCCATTGTGAAAAGGGACGCATCTCCATCACTAGTTGTAGTGGTTGAGCATTGCATCTTCCTCTGTTTGATGCAGTTTGACATGTATAGTAGTGTTTCACATGTTCATATGTATCTTTTAAAATCATTGGCCAGTAGTAACCGACTCTCAAAATGAGGTGTCCAGTGGCTAAAGGTGCTCCATGACCTATTCCAAATTTATCATGTAATTCCTTCAACACTTCATTCATTTCTATTCTATTCAAGCATCTTAAATAGAATCTTCATGGTTTATTTTGAATAGAGCTCCTCCTTTGATCATATAACTTTGTGATTTTATCTTAAGAGCTCTTCCTTGATTCCTTTGCATATGATCAAAGCATGTATGGCTAACCAGGTAATGCCATATATATGAATACTAGTCTTCTTGGTCTTTTACATCCAAAGTGTATTATTGACTCAAAATTTGTGGATCTATTTCTACAATAGATCTGACCAAAACCTGTCCCTAGACCAATTTCATGGGCATGATCTCTAGATCAATTTTTTGTAGGATGTTAATCCATTTGGCTCTTTTTTCTCTGAGCTCACTCTGTGTTAATAACATCTTAACTATGGAATCTAGAACAATAGATTTGACTATACTCCTGAGGATGTAATATATAAATTTTTGTACCACTTTGACCAAAGAAAAGGCTTGTTTTTCAACATCTGTATATCTCAGCTCCACTTCTTTAAATGGAGAACTCGTAAAACCAATTGACTTCTCTTCTTTATCCCTACGCTTTTGTGTTAGTACTGTTGCACAAGTATGACTAGAAGTAAAAGAGTAAATATAAAAAGGTTTAACATAATCTGGACTTACCAATGCTAGAGCTTCTATAATTGTAGTCTTCATACTTTCGAAGGCGATCTTAGCTTCAATTTTCCACTCTATCTTGGCATATTTCTTTAACATATCATTAAGTGGTTTTACTATTTCAGCAAATCCGGTAATAAATTTTTGAACGAAATTAATCTTACTGAAATATGATTTCAATTCTTTCTTGCTTCCTGGGGGTTGTAGCTTGAGTAGTACACTCACTTTGTCTAGTTCTATCAAAATGCCTATTTCATAAATAATATGTCCCAATAACTTACCTTCAGTTACCCTGAAAATACACTTTTTAGGATTTAATGAAACTCCATAAGTTTCACACTTCTATAATATTGCTCTGAGATCTTGAACATGATCTTTTATATTTTTCAAAAATACTGTGAGATCATCCATGTAGATAATAATTCATTTTCCTATCAACTCACAAAAAGCATAATCCATGGCCCTCTAGAATGTAGCTCTGATATTTATCAATCTGAATGGCATCCTTCTGTAAGAAAAAGTTCCCCACTTCATGGTGAATGTTGTTTTCATTTGATCTTCCCTTGCCACCATTACTTAGTTATATCCAGAGAATCCTTCCAAAAAGGACATCATCTGTGAACCATTGACTATTTGTAGCACTTCTTCTAGTGAGGGTAGTGGATAATTATCTTTCTTAGATGCCTTGTTAACATTTTGGAAATCTACACAAAGTTGTATATCTCCATTCTTCTTTCTCACAGGTATGAAATTTGATACCCAAGTAGAATGTCTGATAGGAAAGATTATTTTAATTGATAAATTTTTTTGGACTTCCTTTTGAATTAACGGTTCTAAGAGTGCATTTATTGGCCATTGTTTCTACTGGAAAGGCTTTACATTAGGCTTTACATTAAGCTTTAACAATATCGTATGAGTAATGATAGAAGTTTCGTAAGTCTTCATATCTTCATATGTCTAGGCTATAACCTTCCAATAATCTTTAAGTGCCTAAGCAATGTTTCTCCTCTCTTCCTCAGTATAAACCTTTCCTATTAGCACATTCTTAGTATCCTCTTTAGTATACAAATTGTATAATTTATATTTTCCTCCATCGCTTTGAGATAAATCTTTTTGTCTAACTATCTGATCAATGTCAAATAGTCATTCTAACTCATTCATTCCTTTCAAAATATTATTATCTTTGACTTGAGATAGTTCTTCATCTTTAATTTCACAATCAAGGTGATCTATCTCTTCAATTATTTGTTCTTTGAAAACACCAGAATTAATGATGAATTACAATATATGTCGGTCATCTTCAAACACCTACAGATTAGTAACATTATTCAGAACCGAAGGTAGCTACACCAACTTGACTATGAATATCTTCAAATCAAAGGCATCTAGAGGTTCTAGAGCACTGGCAATAGTTGCCAAAGCATCAACTCTTTGGTTGAATCTTCTTGGGATATGAGTAATGTTAAATGTGTTGATATATTTTATCAAATCCCATACTTTGTGTTGATAATTGGACAATCGCTTGTAGTGGTATATATACTACTTTTGAACTTGTATAACTACTAATTCTGAATCACCGAGCAACTTGAGAATTTTGACTTTCTTCTTGATTGTGAGGATCAGGCCATGTATAAGGGCTTCATATTCTGCCATATTGTTAGTACATTGAAATTGTAACTGATATGCAGCAAGAAAAGATTTACCTTGTAGTTTGATGAGTTCAACTCCGATTCCAATTTTGTGTATCGATTTGGATCCATCAAATTTAGGAATCTAGGATTGATCATCTATAGCTTGTAATTTACCATTCTTCGGTATCAACAAATTAGTCTTTTTAGTCTGTGTAACATGGATTCTATCTTTATGCATTTCTTGTTCAAACCTTTCGACCTTGTCATGTTCTGGAGAGTATTGGTTCTCGATTCTATGAATTATCTCTAGGAACATCATGCAACTATTTTCTGAGTGTGCAACATTATGTAACCTATACCAATCCTACAACAACAAAAATTTTAGTGAAATTTCAATTTTATCTCTCTTTTAAGCTTTTGAAACAATATTCTTCTGAAATTTATCATAAGGACTATTTTCTTCTTCAGAATAATCACAATCTAATTCAATTAAAACGTCTATTCTAAGAGTTAACTAGTTAGGTTTTCTAGCATCACATGTAAATACTTCTTCTATTTTAACTCCTGAACTTCATATTTTATAAACTCTTAGTTCTACATCAATATATAGAACTTCATTTTTCTAATCGTAATCAGTGATCATGTATTTCATGCATAGTTCTCTTTCGATTCTGATTTGGTTAGGAACTCCTTTCAATGGTAACCATGTATATGAGAAATTAGTAGCCATATATCCATTCAAGGTTTTGGACCAATCTATACTCAATAACATACCATAGGTATCAGGTATCTCAACAACTTGAATGTCTATGTAATATTGAACTCTAGGATCCAATGCTAGTTGCATGTGAATATTAGTCAACTCTCTAACTAAATTTACTTCCATTTTATCAAGTTGATTGACCTTCTTTAAAAAACTTTTCAGAGTTAACCATAGTGTTTGACATATGGACAAAGGAATCACATTTCTAGACACTCTAGAGTCTACTAAGCAATTATGAAGGGTTTTACCAAATATTCTCAAAGTGGGTAAAAATGGTGGAGATTCTAATTTTCCTTTGTAAAAGGCTACTTGCACATCCATTATAGGAACAATGTTCTTATCTTTTACATTAGCTTGATTACCTTTCACTTGAGAGTCCTTGAATTTTCCTTCTTTTGGAAGATCTATAGTATTTAAGAAAGCTTTACTAATAACAGGTGTTTTGAGCAATTCTGATAAAGAGAGGCTGATCTTTACCTTTTTTATTTCTTCTGCGAAATAGTTAGTCAAATTGTTTTAGTCAATGGAATCTACCTTTTCATTTCTTGAAACATTTGATGAATTATAATGAGAGGTCACCATAGGTAGCCCTAGGTTATTTCTTGATTTATCATTGGGTGGAGTATTAAAGTTGTTAGGAGGGATTGACGTCGTTAATGGCTTGTTGAATTTACTTCCACCATTGGTGTTACTTCTTAGGTTATAATTATGTCCTTTCTAATACTATTGAAAAGCATGAATTCTGTCGATTTCTTCCTGAGGTTCATTTTCATCTTGGTAGGGAAATGTATACATTTCTAGAGTCATAGTTGAATTATCTCCCTCATATTCATGAGTGTAACTTGTAACGACAGTAGGTGGTTTGAAAAATTCATAACTTTCAAGAACTAAAGCAGAATCATATCCTACTAGGATGAACTCATTTCCCTTAGGAGGATGAGAGTCACACTATTCATTATAATGTGTGGCAACTAGAAAAATGTCTAAAGCAATTTTAAACTATGAACAATCTACTTTAGCATGAGCATTTGTATTATGAATTCTACACCAATTATTCATTGTAAGATCAACTAAATTCACTTTTGGCATGGATCTTTCTTTAGTAGGATTAGTGTTATCTAAAGGTGTTCACACTTCTCCATTATTCAGTCATGTATTCCAAGGTCTAGGTGGTCTGGGAGCATTATACATCCGATTTTGCAAATTTTGGTCGTTATTTTGAGCATAAAAGTTTTGATTTCTTAATTGTGTAACCTCTGTGGTTAATCTTTTGAGTTGAGATATAATTTCTTTCATGTCTTCCTTTTCCTTTGGAAATGGTCAAGCTTTAGTCCCTCACCCTGGTCTAGCTATCACAAAGTTGTGTCCTAATGGAAATTCAAAGGAAATGTCCCATTCTAGACCACTAAAGGATAAACATTAGGAGTTATAGGATGATTTAAAGGGACTCCATTTACACTCGGGGTAGGGTAATTATTTAATTCATTTCATCCATTTGCAGACAATCTATTTCTAAGGTGTTTCATTTCTAAATTTACACTTACGGCTTCGACATGGGCTTTGGGTAAAGTAGTAGGAGGATTTCCCCTTCGCTTTAAAAACATAGAAGTTAAAGGATCTACTACTATATAATAAACTACAATAGCAGAAGAATTATCTACTACGTAAGGTGCTTGCAACCTAGAACAAACCTTTTGAAACCTGTCATTAAGAGCAGTTAAAAGTTCTCCTTCAAACTTCTTGATTTGAGAAAATTGGTGATATAACAAAGCAGGGTCAATCAGTGTTCTAAATCTAGGTAAGAATTGACTTTCCTTATCCTGCCATGATCTAATAGAGTTGTGAGGTAGGTTGATATACCACTAGTAAATTTCATCGCTTACGGTGTATGGGAACAACCTACATATGACATCTTCATGTTGAATCCTTGCTCTAAAACATGCATCCTTAAAAATACTAATATGTTCTTCTGCATCTTTATGGAGATAATATTTGGGACACAACTTATCAGGATTTTTTAGTAAATCATTGTACATGAAAAATTGAATCAGTGACTCTATGTTAAAGAATGTCATCGTTATAGAGGTGGTGGTGTTACAAAAATAGTTGGATTCTATGAAATCACACTTATACCTCTAGACTTTTGAGGTCTAGATGACATTCGACCACTAATCTCGACTAAAGTCACATGAGGATCACCAGATTGAGATCTAGTAACTACGAAAATTTAGTTTAAAGCCTAACAAAGCCAAAAGAGCAATAGTGAGGCCCCCCTTCTAGCACTAGTTCTTGTTCATGATGATGTTACTCACAATAACAGGGTGAATAAATTCTTCACAGACAAACCACGAAGAGCCTATCCTTCTTGAAAGATCTAGAACAAAGATAATCTAAAAGAGGAATCTATTTAATAGGAAAATATTGACTCAGTTCAATCCCAAGTCTCCAATAGTTAGGTCTTGATTGTACTAGGTTCACTTCAGGGTATGATGTGATATTTTTGTTAATCTCAAAGGGAATATGGTTGTTTCTATTTTTGTTAAGAATCATAAGTGTTTTGTACAAGATTTCCAATTCATTCATAAAAATAACATCATGAAATCAAAAGATTTGAAATAATATTTCATGAATATTAACAATTTCTTTGCTATCACTTAAGTAGAATTAGCTTTAAGCATTTATAAATTTCATAGAAAACAAAATATTTTCAATAAACTTCCATTCATTCATCTATTTTTTGGAAGATTTTCAAGAATTTAAACATCTATTCTAAAATAAAGCATAAAAAATACTAAAAATTAAAATTTCTCCTAGTTACTCTCCACGCATGCCCCAAATAATTAACCAAATCAAAGAAAACCACTTTATACTTCACCATATTTCTTCAAAACTACATATAAAATGGTGCGATCTTTTAAAGAGAGTGGTTTTAGTTTGGACATCGAGTAGGTTTTGTATGCACCCTTAAACGGGACAACATACAGTATTGTTCAGATGAACTAACAAAACCAGCTACAAAAGATTCATGAGATAGGTAGCTATCAAATTGGCTCTAATATTGATTTATGTCTATGTGCATACAAGTTTTTAGACATAGATGATTCATAAAATAGGAAAAATGAACAAAACTTAGAGAAGTTTTGGCTCTTCTGACATCCACAAATTCTAAACTTAAAATTAAAATAAAGTAGTAAACATCGTGTTATAGGAACAAGGCCCCAAGAGTTCAAACTTAAAGTTTATCCAGAGAATCATAAATGAATAATCAAAATGTAGCATGTAGAATACGCCAACGGTCATCAAAATATTCTAGATGAAGTAAAGCTTTGACTTTGTCATTAGCAACACTTTTCACTTCTTACTCTAGCATGCAATACTTTGCATAAATCAAGGCTATTGGCATCCTTTAGAATACCGAATAGGAAACATCTACTGGAACTAGGTTCAACTTGCAAAACTCAAATGCAACAAAAAATATTGCTATGACCCCTTCGATATCTGGTATCTAGTTCTTCCTTTCATCATTTAGGGCTTAGGCTCTAGGATCTTTTCTTCAACTTTCTTCAATTAATATTCTCATAAAGCATTCAATTTTTTATGCATATTTTCTTTTTAAATCCCTTGTATTTCCTTCCAAGTGAGTTTGAGCCTATTGTATTCTTCTAATACCTAGAGTATACTATCATTCCTCTGCACTTTGTCTATTTCATATCTAGCTACAGTGTACTTGCATTGTATAATCTCATCAACGACCTCCTAAGTTAACAATTGAACATGGTCTCTATTTATCCTTTCAATCCATTCCTTGAAGGCTTTAGTTTCTTTACCCTCCTATTCTAGCATTTGGGGATGACAACCTTGATGTGCTAGCATTTCAATAAAGTCTTGATCTTTATCAAGCAATTTTCTACATTCCACAATGACCTTTTCAAATCTATCAATACATTGCATCAGCATGTCACATTCCCATTTCAATTGTTTCTTCCATTTTCTAGCAATGGAACTTCTCACTCTAGAATTACATTTCCTTGTATTAATTCTTGTACATCCATTTGTATGATAATTTCAACATTTTTCCTTTCATCATAACCTGTTCCTCATGAAACTTACATTCACTTTCAAATATTTTGTATTTCTTGGATCAACTGTATGCTTCCTTATACTTCCCTATTGCATATGTAAGAAATTCTTCTCCCTACCTCACCCAATACTCAATCCATTCTTCAAATACAGTCATTTTATGGTGAACTACTGCAGTAGCATCCACCTATTCTTGTGAGATTAGTACTAGATGTTGGGGCAATTCAGTTTGTGCTTGACCAAATAGGGTTAATGATTTTATAAAAAAATTAGCAACTGATTCTTTCAATTCTCTTTTCTTCTTTTTTATATTTTTGTACTCTAGCAACACTGGCATCCAGATTCATCTTTATTTCTTGCAACTCTTGCCTCCAAGATGAGTTTCCAAGATTAATACTTGTTATCTTGTACTCCTTAGGCATTATTTCATGTCTATTTTTGTCATTTGTTGGAGTAGCTATATGGATAGTTCATTCTCCATCTGCAACATTCCTTTTTTCCTAGTTTGAACTTGATTTAGGAACCTCTTATCTTACTTATTTAGTTTTATCCATTATGTCCTCTGAAATAGGAATTTATTCAATAATTTTTGGCATAGATTCAATATTTTTGGGATTTGGCAGTGCCTCTTATGTTTGAAGACTTATATTCTCTTGTCTATCTAGATTTTCAACATTAGCTTCTTGGATGTTACTTTCTTTATATTCTACTATGCTAGGGTTTTCCCCATTTCCAACTCCATCACCTGAAACCTATGTAGCTTCTTCCTTCTCAATCTCAACTTCAACCCAATCCTTCTTTGATTATTCAAAGACCTAAGTTTTTTCATTGTCATTTGGATTATTTCCAAGCGAAGGGTGGGAATCAAAAGTATCTTCGATAACTATTTTATCAATAGGATACTGCTCTATAGTCTCCCTTGTTTCCATCTCAAGAATACTAAGGTTTCTCGCTTCTAAAGCAAGTGTTCCTTGTATAAATTCTTCTTCTTCAACATTTGTAGGAGTGGACCCTGTATCTAGAATTTATTCTACCACTAGTTGTACCATGGGTTTATCTTTAAAATTCATTTACCTTTTCACACATGGCTCCCTGTTTATCCATCTGTTCTTTAATTTTGGCTTCATCTACCTCAAAAATTTCATCCAAAACCATAGGAGTTCCATCTATTGCTTGTTTCATGCTATCCATATTAACAGAGGGATGAGAAGTAAATAATACTTGTTGCAAGTATGAGCAAGTTTGGTGGTGTTGTCATTAATGTTTTCATTGATGTCAACACGGTTCAATATGTTGCAGATTGTGCATGTATAGTTGAGATAATATTGAGATGTGAGTACATGGAGCTATCTTTATGATATTGCAGATGTGTTGGAATGATGGGTTTCCAAGTGCTTTTGAGAAAATTAATAAAGAGATAAGTCAAAGTTATGTAAGTGTTCAGAATGTGCTCTAGTATGTGCTTCCTTTTTTCTCCTATGTTGATCTTATGCATATGTAGATCTGAAGGATTGTTTTTGATGATCTGATGGTGATATCTACTGATTTTTAGCTTCTTGTTTGATGGAGTGTGAAAGTTGTGTTCACCGATGTTTGAACTGTTCTGACAGAGTTGGCTTTCTATCGATTGGGAGAAATGTTTTTGCTCCACACTCCTCTATTATTTTGTTTCATGTCTTGTGGATTTGGAATATGTCATGTAATGGTGTTCTCTGGGTTCTAACAAAGATTTTTGTGGTTTGGTGATCTAGAAGTTGAGTTTCAGAGTTGTATGTGTTTTCACAGTCTAGATGGACTGATGGAAGGAGTTATGTGTTTGAAGGTTGTTACACTTCCTATGGATGTATCTGAAGGAACGTATGATATGTTCTCATACATGATGAAGTGTGTTACATCATCTGCATGTTATCTTTTTGCTAGGAAGCATGTACTTCAATGTTCATTTTTGTTTTCCTTAGGTTTGGCTGACCTGGTGTTTATGCTTCATATGAAGAATTAAATTTATTTAAGGAAGCATGCGGTTGATCCGAGACATTATTTTTGGTCTTGGTTAAGTATGTATTTGGTCCACTCTCCATTGTGGGAATGTTGAGTTGCCAACCTAATTTGAATTTTTGAAATGAAGGGTATGTGGCCAACCTTGGAGAAAGTTTCTAAGGTTGAAGATGGTATAAATGCAAATTGAGATGCAAAGAATTGTATGATGAAAAGCAATGAAGTAAGCCACAAGTAAAGAGTAGAAGTGTGTGAAATTTGAGGAAGCAACACTTCATTGTGTTAGATTCCTAAAGGTAGTGAGCTGAAGGATTCTACAATCTTTTGATCAAGGCTGTAGATGTGTGTAAATTGTTGTGGTGGGTCTTTTTTTTTCTTTTGTATCTATAGGCAATGAGCCTCCCTATTGGACAATGAGTCCTTTCTATAGGCAGTGATCCCTTGGTAGTGAGCCTTTATATCTAATTTTTCTATCTCTTCATATTGTGAGTTAATCCTCACCATGGTTTTTCCCTCATTGGGTTTTCCACGTAAAATCTGGTGTTCATTGTGTTGATTTTGTTTTATGTTATATGCATTTCATGTTCATACTTAATAATAGAACAGTGTGGTTGTAAAGTTAATAAGTGTTGAAGTTTTGAGTTTAAGTTTGCTGACAACTAATTCACCCCCCCTCTCAGTTGTCCTATGCCTTTTACCAGCTGGTATCAAAGCTTTGGTTCCTTGGTGTAGAGCTTAACCACTTAAGGAAGATTTGATGATGCATAAGTTGGTGATCCCTATGTTCAATAGATCTAATTACAATGACTAGAAATTGTAGATAAGAGAATACATTATTTCTCTTGGTTACAAGACCTGGAAGACTATTGAGACAAAGTATGTTTCTCTAACAAGTGGTCCTACTACTGCAAATGAGGTTTCTGCTTATGACGAGAATGAGAAGGTGAGGTATGCTATTTTTAATGCTTTGTATAAAATTGAGGAAACTAAGGTTCTTTCTTTGGGTACTGCTCATGAAGTTTGGAAGAAGTTGGAAGATCTCTATGAAGGAAATGACAAAGTGAAATTGACAAAGAAGTTGATGACAAAATGCAGATATGAGAATTTGAATATGAAAGAAGGTGAAGATTTTGTAATCTATTTCTAGAGGGTTGAAATTGCAGTAAATGATGTTAGGAATCAAGGAGGAAATATGACAGATGAAGATATAATTGAGAAGATTTTAATAACCCTACCTGAGTGTTACAGTTATAAGATCTCAATTATTGAAGAGATGTATGATCCTAAGAAGTACACTAAAGAAGAGCTATTTGGCACCTTAACAACATTTGAGATGAGAAAGTTTGGAAAGAAAGAGGAAAAGGTAGAAACAACATTTAAAGAAACAAAGACTAAGGATGACCTGGATAGTGATGGTTCTAATGAGTTGGAAGTGAATTTTACCAAAAATTTGAAGAAAGGTACTGGTAAGTATAAATGTATGTTTCCCTTTAAATGTTTCAGTTGTGGAAATGTTGGTCATTATGCTTCAAGATGTCAAAATAGAGATATACATAAGAAGAACAAGGATCATAAAGATAAATATAGAAAGGATAAGAAATGTAAGAAGTTGTATTATGTTAAAGAAGAAGTTAGAATCTCTGATGATGAATCTGATTATGAGGGTGATGATAGTGAATGCTTGTTTTTAGCTTTGGAGTAAATTCGTGTCTACTAACCCTAGAAAATGTGCAAGAAAGAATGGTCTAGAGAATAAAAAGAATGAGATGGAAGGTACTTTGGTCATCACCTTTCATGCTAGACATGATGAAGAATACTGTGTGATTGATAGTGGATGCTCTAATCACATGACTGGAGATAAAAGTATGTTTACTAAACTTGAAAAGTATGATGGTGGTCTAGTCATGTTTGGTGATGATTCAGAATCGAAGATTGTTGGGAAAGGTACAATTAGTTATGATGGAATACACATAATTGATAATGTATATTATGTAAAGGGTTTAAGGCATAACCTTTTGAGTGTTGGATAGATGTGTAGCAATGGTTTTAAACTTGTGTTTCAGAATAATACCTATGATATCAGAAAAGGGTCTAGAGATATGGTTGTTGCATGAAGGAGAACTCATGGAAACATCTATCAGCTTAAGGGTGTTAATGGTCAGTTCCTTGCATCTCAAGTCAATGAAAGTTGGTTGTGGCATTGGAGAATGGGACATGTAAACTTTGATAATCTAGTTAGGATCATTTCAAGAGACATTGTTTGAGGTCTAACTAGAATCACAAAGCCTGCTAATACTATTTGCAGAAGTTGTTAGCTAGGGAAACAAACAAGATACAATTTTAAGGGAAAAGAGCAATCTATTATTGGGATGTTGGAATTAATTCATATTGACCTCTATGGTCCAACCAAAATAGGAATCTTGATTGGTGACAGACATTTCATGCTCCTTATTGATGATTATTCTCGAATGACATGGGTTGTTTTTCTCAGAGAAAAGACTTAGGCTCAGGATAGGTTTAAAGTGTTCAAAAAAAGAGTGGAAAATGAAGTGAACCTAAGAATCAAATGTTTGAGATCTGATAGAGGTGGAGAATTCACTTCTACTGAATTTAGTACATTTTGTGAAGAGCATGGCATAAAAAGACAATTTTCTACTCTAAGAACCCCTTGGCAAAATGGAGTGGTTGAGAGGGAAAAATAGATGGTACAAGAAGTTGCAAGAACCATGATGAAAGAATCAAACATACCTAATGTGTACTAAAGAGAGGCCATACACACTATTGTTTATGTTCTTAATAGAGTTTATATTAGAGGCAACAACACTAAGACTCCTTTTGAGTTATGGACTAGTAAGACTCCTACTGTGAAGTACTTTAAGGTATTTGGAAGCATATGTTACATTAAAAGAGATGATGAAAATCTTGGGAATTTTGATACTAGATGTGAGGAAGGAATTTTTTTTGGATACTCAACTACCAGCAAAGCATACAAATGCTTCAATAAAATATTGAACAAGATTGTTGAGAGCGCTAATGTGAAAGTTGATGAGGACATGCACAGACCTATTGAGATAAGTGTAGCTGAACCTAATGATCCTATTTGTGGGTAGGTACCTAAAGAAAATAAGGAAAAGGGAGAAGAAAAAGAAGAAGAAATCTTGGAACTTGTTGTTAATAATCTTAAGTATATGCAGAAGAATCATCTGGGGGAACAAATAATTGGAGATAAAATTGAAGGTGTGAAGATTAAAAGTAAAGTAGGAGCTGAGGTAAATTTTTGTTTACTTTCTAAAATAGAACCTAATTTTGTGTGTGAAGCATGTGAAGATGAGAGTTGGATTAGAGCTATGAAAGAAGAGTTGCAGCAAATAGAAAAGAATCAGACATGGGAATTGGTCCCTAGATCTATGAATAAGAATGCTATTGGTTAAAAATGGGTGTTCAAGAATAAGTTGAATGAAAATGGTGAAGTTATAAGAAATAAAGCAAGACTTGTATGAAAGGGATACTCACAAGTTGAAGGCATAGACTTTGAAGAAACATTTTCCCCTATGGCTAGAATGGAAGCTATTAGGATCTTTTTGGGATTTTCTTCTCACAAGGACTTCAAAGTATATCAGATGGAAGTCAAGTCAGCATTCCTAAATAGTGAATTGGAGGAAGAAGTGTTCATGGAACAACCTAAAGGATTTCAATTATTAGACAAACTAGACATGGTTTGTAAGCTAAGAAAGGCATTGTATGGACTGAAGCAAGCTCCCAGAGCTTGGTATGCAAGATTGGATAGATACCTAGCTCAGTAAAGATTTAGCAAAGGCTTTTCTAATAACAATCTTTACTTCAAAGTGCAAGGTAACAGAATGTTTATAGTGGTAGTATATGTTGATGATATCATATTTGGTGGAAATGAAAAAAGAATTTGAAATGTCCATGATTGGTGAGTTGAGTTTATTTCTTGGTCTTCAAATAAATAAAACTGATAAAGGGATATTCATCTCATAGTTTAAGTATGTGAAAGAGTTGTTAAAGAAGTTTGGAATGGATGACTCCAAACCAGTTAGTACTCCTATGGTAACCAGATGTAAGCTAAGTAAAGATGATGAATCTACTAAATCTAATCAGAGCAAATACATATCTTTGATTGGTGGGTTGTTGTATCTTATTACTACTAGACTGGATATTATGCATGTAGTATGTTTAGTTGCTAGATTTCAATCAAATCCTAAAGAGACACATGTTACAACTGTAAAGAGGATATTTAGATATCTTAAAGGTACACCAAATTATGGATTATGGTATCCTAAGGATGATGATTTCACCTTTAGTTCTTATACTAATGCATATTGGGTTGGTTGTGTGGATGACCAAAAGAGTACTAGTGGAGGTGCTTTCTTTCTTGGTGGAAGATTGATTTCTTGGTTGAGTAATAAACAAGAGTTGGTTTCTTTATCCACTGCAGAGGCAGAATATATTGCTACAACATCCTACTACACACAAGTTTTGTGGATGAAGCAAACTTTGAAAGAAATTGGAGTGACATGTGATGAGCCTATTCCTATTTTCTACAACAACACAAGTGCTATTAACATTTCAAAGAATATGGTGATGCATTCAAGAACAAAACACATATCTATCAGATATCATTTTCTGAGAGAGAAGGTGTTGGAGAATGAAGTCAGACTAGAGTATGTGTCAACAAAGGAACAAATTGCAAATATATTTACTAAGGCTCTTCTGAATGATACTTTTGAGTATCTTAGGGAGAGGTTGGGGGTCATTGGCCCTCTAAAATAGGTGCACATGGAGGTGCATCAGCCTAGTGAATTGATAGATTCTTCATTTATCTAGACTGATGAATGGGTCTACTCTGCAGGGGGAGTAGAAAAGGTTTTCATTGTTGCAATATGAGTTGAATGGGTGTACTCGTAAGGGGGAGTAATCAGATATTTTGATCTTTTCCATTGATGTTAAAGGGGGAGAGAGACACATGTGAAAAATAGTAAGAAAAGGAAGAAAATGTGTTCTCCCAGAATATTGTGTAGGTTGTTGTCTTTGATGGTTTTTCACATCATGTGTTGCCATCAATGACAAAGGGGGAGATTGTTGCAAGTATGAGCAAGTTTGGTGGTGTTGTCATTAATGTTGTCATTGATATCAACACAATTCAATATGTTGTAGATTTTGCATGTATAGTTGAGATATTGTTGAGATGTTGTGAGTACATGGAGCTATCTTTATGATATTGCAAATGTGCTAAAATGTTGGGTTTCCAAGTGCTTTTGAGAAAATTAATAAAGAGATAAGTTAGATTTATGTAAGTGTTTAGAATGTGCTATGTGTTGATCCTATGCCTATGCGGATCTAAACAATTATTGTTGATGATCTGATGGTGATATCTACTAATTTGTAGCTTCTGGTTTGATGGAGTGTAAAAGTTGTGTTCACCAGTGTGTGAACTATTTTGACAAATTTGGCTTTCTATGGACTGGGAGAAATGTTTCTACTCCACAGTCCTTTGCTATTTTGTTTTAGGTCTTGAAAATATAAAATATGTCATATAATGGTGTTCTCTAGGTTCTAAAAAAGATGTTTGTGGTTTGGTGATCCAAAAGTTGAGTTTTAGAGTTGTTGTATGTGTTTGCACAGTATGGATGGACTGATGGAAGGAGTTTTGTGTTTGACGGTTGTTACACTTGTTGTAGATGTATCTGAAAGAACCTTAGATTTTTTCTCGTGCATGCTAAAGAGTGTTACATTTTTTGCATGTTATCTTCTTGTTGGGAAACATGTACTTCAATGTTCATTTGTGTTTTCATTAGGTTTGGGTGACCTTGTGTTTACACTTCATATGAAGAATTAAATTTATTTAAGGAAGTGTGTGGTTGATCCAAGACATTATTTTTGGTCATGGTTAAGAATGTATTTGGTCCACTTTCATTCCTTTCCACTGTAGGAATGTCAAGTTTCCAACCTAATTTGAATTTTTGAAATGAAGCGTATGTGACCAAGCTTGGAGAAATTTTCTAAGCTTGAAGATGGTATAAATGCAAATTGAGATTTGAAGAATTGTATGATGAAAAGCAATGAAGTAAGCCACAAGTAAAGAGAAGTGTGTGAAAGTAAGTTGAGGTAGTAGTACTTCGTTGTGTTAGATTCCTGAAGGCATTGAGCTGAAGGATTCTACAATCTTTTGATTAAGGTAGTGGATGTAAATTGTTGTGGTGGGTCTTTTCTTTTCTTTTCTATCTATATGTAGTAAGCCTCCCTATTGGATAGTGAGTCCTTTCTGTAGGTAGCGAGCCTTTGTATCTAGATAGCGAGTCCTCTTCTAGGCAGTGAGCCTTTGTATCTGGTTTTTCTATCTCTTTATATTGTGAGTTAATCCTCACCATGGTTTTTCCCTCGTTGGGTTTTCCACATAAAATCTAGTGTTATTTATGCTGATTTTTCTTTATGTTATCTACATTTCATGTTCATACTTAATAACAGAACAGTGTGGTTGTGAAGTGAATAAGTGTTGAATTTTTGAGTTTAAGTTTGGTGACAACTGATTCACCACCCCCTCTTAGTTGTCCTGCACCTTTTAACAATATTGCAGCCCTTTGAGATGTAGACCTCGTCTATGTACCAACATTTTATGTTACTCTTGATTCTTCATCAATAACAGGTTTAGTCCTTGATTTTGTTGTAGAGGAAGATGCACCTTTAGGTCTTACTTTTGATTTATCTTTGCTTGATTCTGCATCCTTTTTCTCATCAGATTGCTTTACTGAAACTTCTAGACTTGAAGCCTCGGGGAATTTCATGAAGCATAAGAATCTGAGCAGATTTTGAAGACAATCTTTCATACTTTCTTACTCTTATTTTATGCTCATCTTCACAATTAAGCCAATAATCTTCTAGGTGTTGGACATGAGCACAACAGCCAGCTATGGCCTTGGAAATATTCCCTTCAGGATAATCATACATTCTTTGAAGTGCAAAATACTCAAAATTATATGTTTTCAGTTCTTCATACAAGTCAGACAACCTGATTGCATTGCATTTATAATTCCCTATCACAATAGGAAATCTAAAAGAGGCCTTCTTACGAGCCTTGTTATAAAGAGCCTAAGATAGTTTTAATTGTCTCACCAATTCTAATAAAACAATTTTTATCTGTTGGATACCTGGGTAACATGAAAGGATGTCCATCAAACCCTTCCACCATAATGTAGGAGTAAGTGGGGAACTGAACATACTAGCCTCCCATTGGTCCAATGACACTTTGTGCCTCCAAGGACAATCTTTTGGCTTTATCACCTTCCATCGTTCTAACTAGATTCATGGAGAACATATCATTAACTCTCCTGTAATTCTCTTTGTATCCGTGGATAGTGATTTGGGGTAAATGAGCATATATTAAACTATTTCCTACTTCCTTGCCCAGAGTACCAATATTTTTCAACTCTTGTTTACTTGCCCTCTTGGTTCTGGAATAAATCACATATGTAGACATATAAAAACATCTGGTTTTGGGAAATTCATGTATCTTTTCATGCAATCTATTACTAATAAACTTTCCCCAATGCATTTGCATGGGATTTTTCATCAATCTAGATATTATTACAATCAACCAAGGTTCAAATTTACTAGCATCTCATAAACTGGCTATCTTGCTCAGCAAAGTTATAATATCTCAAACATCTTGGTTGAACATAGACCTTTGAATTACTTTGGTATGTGGTGTAATCGGATCTTGACACCATTGGGTACTCATAATTCTGATAATTTTTGGCCTTTGTTTTCATATCAACATTATACATCTGAGTGAATATAAGGAGCCAAAATGTGTATGTAATTCCTTTCTAGAAGAGATCTACATAAATTCTCCCCTCCTTCTCAACAACTCTTTTTCCTAGGTTATAATGATTTATACATAGCATAACCAATTCAGGGGTCTCCATTGCTGGTGGAAACCCTCCTACTAAAAATAACCTATTTGTTGTAACATTTCTGGTACACTGAGAATAATTTTCCTGCCGTACTCGTGTGAAAATTTCAACATTAGAAGACCACCCCATTTGAGTATCTATAACTACCACATTAATTGGTATGGATTGCAAATTGCAATATTTAAATTCATCTTCTTCTCTTGCATCAGAAGTATTCATTTTTGCTTGTGTGTTCTACATTTTCAAATGTGTCTCATGTGTTAGGGTTAAATTAAACCAAATTTCTTACAATTTATAAAAAAATTCAATTCACCTTTCAGCTAAATTCAAAATCAAAGAATAATCAACATTTCAATTTCTAAAGGGAAATACAATATTTTGAGATTTTCATGTCTAAAAATGATTAACAGAATATCAGTTTTTTGAAACATAACTAGTTCTAGTTGATGATGACAATCTTTTTAGAATGTAGCTTCAAAACCCTTGGTAGATGTGTTCTTATTTTCTCAAAATTTACTTTTCCTTGCGTGCTAGTATTATTTTGTTCTTTCAATGTCCTTTGCAAAATTTGTAGCATGACATGAAGTGGAGTGTTATAAAAGAAACTGCATGCTTAAGGTGGTGCCAAGTACATGAGTAGTTTGCCATCTTCATTAATTACCTGTTATAATGCATTATTTTCTTGAATAAAGGTGCAATCATTACAAATTAGGGTTCAAATTATGAATGCCTAGATTTATGCGTGAGCTTGTTGTTAGAGGAGAAAGACAGCATGACGATCAGACGTAGCACTCTAGTGTCACTTTGATTTTTGTGAGGCATAAGCCATTAAAGATACATGATCAATTTATGATCACTAGGATTAAAATTTCTAGTATCAACTTTTGAGGAGAAATACTAGGATCCAGGGCACTTACTTCCAAGCTTCAGAGAAAATTGGAATGAAAGAAAAAGACCGGGAACCAAGTTCAAGAGAGGTTAAAAAATTTCAAAATAAAATCTCTAGTTTCTGAGTTCCAAATAAAAAATGAAATAAAACTATTGGACTTTGATATAAGAAAATGGTATCACCAAGATTAACACTTTTGGTCAATGACTTATCGGATGGGGCTAGGACCAACTGGAGATACAACTCACTTTGATGCAACTACACAACTCTAAGATTCTTGTTTCTGATAAAATATTAAGCTTCATGAAAAGACCAAAACACTGAATCCAAGAAAGAATAAGGATAAAACAAGTACCAAGAAAAATTGAAAATGAGACCTGCAATCGATCAAATCGCAATACAACGCCAAAGCAAATGAAAGAAAAAGGGACAGGGGAAAAAAAGGGGGTCCACATTTTTCCAAAGGGGAAAAATGAGGCGTGTTGTGAGACCACACAACAGAGACATCTCAGAGTATTTGGTTGCAAATCTTATGCTCATGTTTTGATTGAGAAGAGGTCAAAGTTGGAGAACAAGGTTGTTAAGTGTATCTTTAGCAGTTATGGTGTTAGTGTGAAAGGGTACAAGCTTTGGGATCTAGAAGCTTAGAAGGTTTTCTACAACAAAAGTGTGATATTTAGAGAGATGAAAGCTTCCACTATTGAGCTAAAACCAGAGAAAGAGAGGAAACAAAAGGAGGTAGCACATATTCCACCTACTCTGAAGAAAGAAGAATCAAGTACTCTTGCTGGACCTGATGATGAGGAGAGCTCAAGTAGCTCTGAAAGTTCTGAAGAAGGAGAACCTCAACCTCAGCCTTTGAGGAGGTCTACATGAGTTAGGTGGAAACTAAAAAGGTTTGGTTATTCATTATTAGATTCCAATTTCATTTTTTCCTTGATTACTAACATTCATGAACCTAGGACAGTTAGAGAGGCATTGGGTTGAGTGATTCAAATTCCTAGATGCAAGTCATGGATGAAGAGATGGCTTCTTTAAAGAAAAAAAAGACTTGGGATTTCGTACCTTTTCCTACTAGACAAAAACCTGTTTGTTGTAAATGGGTTTTAAAGAAAAAGTGTGGTCTTGATGGCATTGTTGAGAAGTATAAGGCATGGTTGGCTGCTAAGGGGTTTTCTCAAGTGGAGGGAATTTATTATGGGGAGATATTCTCTCTTTTAGTAAAGTTGACATCTATCTGGCTTCTATTGTCACTTGCAGCTACATATGACTTAGAAGTGGAAAAAATGGATGTGAAGATAGTTTTCCTTCATGCTGATTTGGAGGAAGAGATTTACATGTCATAGCCATAGCATTTCATTGAAAAAAGTAAATAAAATTTTGTTTAAAACCTGAAGAAGTCTCTTTATGGTTTGAAACAGTCTCCTAAAATGTGGTATCAAAATTTTGCTACCTATGTGTTTTCATTGGGATTTTAGAGATCTAAATCTAACCTTTTTATGTACTTTAAAACTGATAATGGTCGCATTCTCATTATTGTCCTATATATAGATGATATGTTGTTTATTGGGAATGGTAAAAGTATGATTTCAAATTTGAAGTTTCAGTTGGCAACATAGTTTGAGATGAAAAACCTAGGTGTAGCTAGGTGTTACTGAGGGTAATTTTTTTAGGTTAGCAAATCAATTAAGACAATAAACCCAAAGCAATTACAAAATACAATGGAAGTTAAAACAAAGAACGATTATACCTGTAAATCGTTGAGACCTCCATGCTTCACTTTTGTAACACCTTCTAGCTTGCTGGATGATGCTTTGCCCTCGGATTTGACATGCGACCAATCTAAAAATATTAGTCTATGTCCTACACCAAGTTTTGAAGGATTTGAGAAAATGTATAAATGCCTAATGCCTATGACAACATGAGTGAAATGCCTATGCCTAAATATGTCAGAATAATAAAGTCTAAATGTAAATGTTTCTATCTATTCGAAAAATGAGAGGAAAATGGCATTTTATAGAAAATGCCATTTCAAATGGATGGATGAGATGAGAGATTGAGAAAATGCCCTAGAATCAATGGTTAAGATTCGAAATGGCAACTCTCAATTAGGGTTAGGGAAAAATTCTCAAATGTGTGAATAAGATTTAATTAAATAAATTAAATCAAAGATAAATGTGATGGTTGAGATGAAATTAACAAAAATCAGAAGATAAGAAGATGGGATTTTAGAAAATCAGTAATTTTAAAAATTACTTGATTTGTAGAAGAATATTTCCATTTTGAATTAAATTAATTCAAAATATGGATTTTGTGAGATAAGGAGTAATTGATTTTTGAAATTAATTACTAAAAGAAGAATCAGTTAACTATGCAAGACATTTTTAAATAAATTGCTTTATTTAAAAATAAAGAAGTGTCACATAAAGCAATTAAATAATTAAAAATAATTATTTAATTTAGAAGAAGTGGTTAATTAATTAAATAAGTTAGCAAATCTATTTAATTAAAAAAGAGGATTTAGGAATTAGTGACATATTGAATAAATATATTAAAATATATTTATTTGATAATCAGGAGGACATTAATGACAAAGATTAATTAAATAAAATGAGAATTTTATTTAATTATGAGTTGACTTTAGATAATTAGTGACGCATTAAATAAATATGATTTATTCATTTAATAATCAAGAAGAATAGAAGACCCTAAATTAATTAAATAATTGTGACTTATTTAATTAATAGTTGAAGATGGGTTAGGAACATAATTAAAGTGTCATAATTATGCTAGGACGAAAAGTGGTAAAAATAGTGCTCGCAGGCCTAGGTCATTTTTAGGTGTCTACATTTTCCCCACTTTGTCATAATGCTGCTTGTCACATTGTGACAAAGAAAATAAGTCAAAAATATGCCCCAGTGCAAAATAAGATGAGGAAGAATGACAAGGAGGGTTACGGTATGCCCCCTCGAGAGGACAGACAGGTTCCAAGAACACAGGTGTGCTCTCGAAATGGATGAGAAGACTAGAATATGAAGAGACAAAGGAATATTAGTGCAAATGATATGGATGATGATATGGATGCAATGCCTATATGAGATAGGCTAAGGAAGATGACAAGACTAAAGAAGATGCATGTTAGTTCCTAGAACAAATCCTTCAAAACATTGCCATAAGACTTTTAATATTTATTGCTCTTAATCATCATTGGGCGGTAAAAATGACACAAATGGACAACAAACACCATGATATGACGTAGACCAAGGTGTGCAAGTTCATCCACTTGAAAAACAGATAGTCACAGACAAGGAATGTCATAACTCATACTAAGGGTCATGTTGCCCCAGTCTTTTTGTCAAGACAATCCACTCACAATAGTTAAAGAAAATAAAATAGCCCAGGAGACATCATCGCACCTCTAAATCCTTCATGGGACATCCTTGAGGTAGCTAGTAACATGACCAAAAAGACAAGAAAGTAAAAATATAAGACAAGATAGACCAAAAAGATTAACAGCCATTTTATTTTGTTTGCCAATATTTGTTTGCCAAAGATTGATTTCTTGTCGGTTTGACAGTTTTGACAGTTTAAGAGTTTTGCCAATTTGACGGTGTTGACAGTTTGACGGGGCCTATTGTTAGGAAGGACACATCCTGAAAAAGGCAAAGGACATTTTGGCGATGTCCAAATCCGAGAAGGACACATCTTGAAGAGGACCAAAGAGTGATGAGACTGACATTGTTTTGACTAATATGTTTTGGCAAGTTGACTGATGTTGACTGTATGATTGATTGGCTTATGTTGTCTGATTTTGACCAATTTTGACGTTGGCGTTTCGAATGACTATCTTGTGTCTAAGTTTGACTATGTCTGACTTATTTGACCGATGCGACAATTGTGACAAATGTCATGATTTTATTTGGACCAACCTAAAAGGACTGACCTAATGTCTCAGGGACTCATCGACTGATGGCCTTGCCTACATAGCAAATGCACAGAGACAACGTAGTTCGACTATGACATGGACTAACTGACATGACGGACTTTGACTCCATTTTTAGGATTTTGACATTGATTTGGATGTTTTTGTGTTTTTCTTCAAGACATTTTTATGATTTTTAGGTCTTTCTTCAGGACATTTTATGATGTTTTTGGTATTTTTTCAGGACATTTTATGATGTTTTTGGTCTTTCTTCTAGGACTTTTTGTGAATTTTTTTTTTTGGTCTTTTTTTCGTGACTTTTTGTAATGTTTTTGTCTTTTTTATGTTTAAGAGGATCGTGACAAATGCATATGACTGATGCCTACACATGAGAATCCAAGGAAAAACATGATTGTGCCCCTAGTCAAGCTGAATACCAATTGACATGTGATGACAACGTTGTTTGACGTGGGAAGGACGCATCCCAAAACAACGTGAGGACAATGACGATAATGTGACAAAAGTATGGAGGTCTATAGCCGGGCCAAGAATGCAGTCAAGTAAAATTTTGGATAATGTGCTTGTATGGATTAGACTCGTTGCATTTGGAATGACTTGGTTATGACTAGATGGGATGATGATTATCCTTAGACCGTTTGACAAGGGAAAGCCAAGATAGGTGACATACATGAAAGGATAAGAGGTGGCCTTGGTAAAGGACGAGAGACATGAGACTAAGGGAACTGTCATATGATTTTCAAGGACTATGTCATATAAGGACAATAAGATGATGACAGTCAATAACATGATGTTTCATGAATCGTGTATGACCAAAGGATAGACATGTCAAGAGTTTTCCCAAAGCATGATTTATGTGTGCCAGTTTTATGTCAAGACTGAGGTAAGTGGGAAGAATGCGTGGAAATGATAGGGCTTAGATGGATGTCAATGTCATGAGGAAGGCATGGGAAATGAGATGACTTGCCCCCAAGTGTAAGAGTCCACATAGACGATTTATTTTACACATGACACCTGTTTGCCAGGTTTTCATCATGGTACTTATCCATGGCGCCTATTTGCCAAGTTTTCACCATTGGATGAAAATTTTCTCTTTACTATTTTCTTGACTTTTTTTATTTTTTTGGTATCACCAAGACACTTGTTTGCCAGGTTTTCATCAAGGTGACAATTTTTTTTTATCATTTTTCAATTTTTTTTATTTTTTTGTATTTCTGATTTTGCAAATAGCCTAGATGCTTTAGATGACCACTGACTGTTCTGAATCCACTGACGATGCCGATGTAGAGACTGGTGCCATGATATGCAAATAATTTCGTATCTAAAGTAGTTGTCTTGTCAGGATCGTAGCGCTTGTATACAACTGATCAATGTCATTGTGGTCCTTTCTGATACTAGAGTTGGCCTTGTCATAATACGCACATCTCAATAGAGTGCCATGAGAGTCCTTGCGGTAAAGAGTTTCTGCCAAAATGTGACAGATTTGTAACATGGGATTATTGGACTTTAGACGAGATGTAGGGTTATGATGAATGATGGTAGACATGGAAATATTGTTTGGACATTTGGATGAATGACTTTTTATTTTCCAAACTTGGGATGGTGGATGACGGATTTTGGAGGGATGGTGTTTGGAACCAACACTTTTAAATGCCTTGTTTGATGACCATTTTGAAGGAGGTGGACATGTGTTGTATGTGGGAGTCCTCTTGTCTTGTGGCTCCACATTGTGATTGACTTTTTCTTTTGACATATTTTCTTTGCTTGATCCACTTGTCTTTGGGATCCATTTTAATTTCATTTGTCCACTTGTATTTTTGTTTGATTCAATGGCCTTTGACATTTGATTTTGATCTTTTGATTTGTATGACTTTTGTTTTTGTTGGTTCCAAAGGGAAGTTTTATTTATGATGGAATGACGATTCATGATGTGGGTGGAGGGGGTGTTGGCAGCAATCTTATGACAAAGATTTCTCATGGACTCCATTTTGACATTTGTATCTGACAAAGTTTCCCCCAGTATCAAGGAGGTACCACTGACATCGTTTGATTTACTAACTGAGGAATAGCCAAGACCTTGAAGTATGTAATTTGCTTGAAGCTGTATTGGTTCTAGAATGCCTTGCTCGTGTATGCCTAGTCCTTTTCCTTGATATTGCATGCTTTGACAGATTCTATTTGCGATGGGGTATTTGTTGTTTTGAAAGCAAGATGCTAACCCATCATTAGGTATGTGGATACTGTCACTTGTAATATTTTCGTCTGCAAGAAAGTATGCTCTGACAAAGATAGATGACCCTAGTTGATAAAGTTTTTTAGCTTCATTGTCATGTTGGACATACTCTTGACTGATATCTTTGGTCTGATCATGTGACATGTCAGGTTCAAATGATTCTGTTGGTGCTTCCAAGGCAATGTCAAATCCATCATTATGTTTAATGTCATAGAGTCCAATGATTTTAGCTATAACTTGATCATATGCAAGCATGTCCCTAGTGGAAGATTCTTGTTCTGGAGGAATATCGTCTATGTTTCCCATGGAGGCAAGTGTCTCATCGTGGGAAGTGTCAATAGTCGAGGCCTTTATAGGGTTGACAAGTGTTTGATCATGAATGGCATAAAGGTCAAGGAGTGGATCATTTTGGATTTCTTGGTCAATGGTAGGGTCTTGGTCGAAGATGGGGTTGTCATGGATTTGGACTTCTTGGTCAATGGTAGGTGTACTTTGGATGTTATGATTGTCTTGAAGGACTTCATGGATAGACTAAAGGATAGGGTCATGGGATGGACTACCTTGTTCTTGACATGAGGATGACATTATAAAGTCATGCTTTGGGCTTTCATTTTGACATGTATCCTCAAGTTTATTAAATGGGATTTGACTTTGAGTAATGACAGAATTTTCATGACTAGATGTGGCTTGTGAGGCGATGACTTGAAAATGATTAATGGATGAAGGACTAGGATAGGACATGGAGACTTGGACTGGACTAGTATGTGAAGGACTAGGATATGACATGGGGACTTGGACTGGACTAGCATGTGAGGGACAAAGATAGGACATGGAGTCTTGGACTGGATATGTCATGGAGTCTTGGACTAGATTAACTGTTGAAGGACAAGGATATGACATGGAGACTTCGACTGGATTGGTGTAAGGTTGATTGAAATAGGACATGGAGACTTGGACAGGATTGATATGGTATGATGTGGGGACGTGACATGAGTTGGTAGATGGTTGATAAGGGATGCAGACTTGGATGGGATTAATAGGTGAAGGACTAGGATATGATGTGGAGACATGGAATGGACTAGCGGACAATTGACTTCCCTTGTTAAAGTTCGGATAAGGTTGATTAATGGATGTTTGTTGTGGACTAATGGCAGGATTTTTGTTAAGTGACTGTTGATAGTGAGGGTAGACGGATGGAGGATTTGGACTGATTGGTTGTTGGTACGAAAGGCATTGATTTTCGGCTTGGATAAATTCTCTCCTAAAGTCAAAGGCTTCTTGGTATCGACCTCTACAGAGTAATTCGTATTCAACTTTACTAGCAAGCCTATCAACATTTTCTTGAAGGGAAGACAAGGTGGTGGATGCCATGATGTTGTGAGATGATAATTTTTTTCAGATTTGACAAGTTTGGACCCAAATTGTTGATGTTTAGTTTGTTGAAGTTTGTCTAAAAATAATTGGCAAACACATAAAAACTAAAACATTGAGTGTATGTTCAAGGATCGAACATGACCCTTTTTTTTTTGTTTTCACTGGTATTTGAACAAAAAGACACCTCAAGAAAACTCACTCTTAATAGTCAAAAGGTCATCATAGCAATCACAACCCACATCTTAAAATCGCGTCGACTCACATAGCCGTGTCACCCCCTAGAGGGCACCCGTGTTTTTGTCTTTTCCAGGTGCGTACTCAAGGTGACGGAAGTGGATATCAAATCCCCTGAGCAAACAATCCGTGGTGATTATATGGTGAGTGTCTTGGGGGAAGATTCTTCCCTCCCCTTGCACTGTGATTGAAATAATGTCTAGATACTGACATAGCTGGCTTTCTACACTATGGTTCGTAGTCAAGGTTTCCGTTCAGCGCGACAATAGATAAACTCCCTCAGGAGACCTCCCAATCTTTAGAACAAAGATTTTTGGGATGGTTATCTTGCTCACTGCCGTTAAATATGGGTTTCCCCAAAATTCACTTTTGATTATAGTGGGTTGGAAAACCTGGCTTTGGTTGTTCCCACTTAGGTCGTTCCCATAGGGTGAGTACTTTTTCCCACTACGACAGGCCTTCTAAAGGTTTAATTAAAGCATAAATTGTATAAAGATAAAATGGGTAAGTCTGGTTTTTTTATCACCCAGTATATACCTATTACCCAACAAACACAACAAACAAAAGTTTAGTTTTAAACCCAAATGACGATTATCTACACTAAGTGAAGATGTTGCTTCACGACAAACAAGGGATTCATTTTAACCAACATAAAATAAAGTTTGGTGTCTACCCTAGGATTGATAAATTCTAGATTAAAGTGTCTATCCTAGGATTGGTTCATTTTAATCCCCATACATGAATCAAACTACTGGCCGCAGTTGCGTCCAATCCAGATAACAATTTAATAAAGGAAATAACCAGTCATTTGCGGTCGTGTAGGCTTGCGGTTGTGTTCTTTCATACTCTGCACCTGTAAAACAAAATATGAGACTGTATGAGAACCTACAAAATCATGTTAGGAGTTTGAATTTTTTCCTTTGACCCAGGAAAAGTAACCGCCAAATGCTATAAACAAAGATTAGTAAAAAAAACTAAAAAAAAAAACTTAAATGAAAACAGAAAACTTAAAATAGTGATAACTTCCTCAAAACTTAACGAAATTTTAATTGGTAGATATCCATGGAAAGCTGAAAATCAAACCTTCAAAACCCAAAAAGTATTTTCCACAATTTTGCACAAAAAAAACTTTATAGACAAAAGGAAACACGGGTTTTAAAAGTTAAATTAAAAAAATAGTGATCACTAAAATAGCCATAACTTTCCCAAATCTTAACAAAATTTAAAACTGTTTAAAGTTCTGGAAAGTTGAGACTGAGATCTACAAAACCCAAAAAATGTTTTAAAATATTTTATTCGCCCATTTTTCTGTGCTCAAATAAATGTGACAGGATTTCGTATGACTTCTTGGCTGTAACCTGCAAAATAATGAAAACAAACAAGAACACACACAAATTTCTCTACAAAATGTCAGGTTCACCAGTGTAACTGAGGGTAATTTTTTCAGGTTAGCAAATCAATGAAGAGAATAAACCCAAAGCAATTACAAAATACAAAGGAAGTTAAAACAAAGAACGATTATACCTGTAAATCGTTGAGACCTCCATGCTTCACTTTTGTAACACCTTCTAGCTTGTTGGATGATGCTTTTCCCTCAGATTTGACATGCGACCAATCTAAAAATATTAGTCTATGTCCTACACCAAGTTTTGAAGGATTTGAGAAAATGTCTAAATGGCTAATGCCTATAACAACATGAGTGAAATGCCTATGCCTAAATATGTCAGAATAATAAAGTCTAAATGTAAATGTCTCTATCTGTTCGAAAAATGAGAAGAAAATGGCATTTTATAGAAAACGCCATTTCAAATGGATGGATGAGATGAGAGATTGAGAAAATGCCCTAGAATCAATGGTTAAGATTCGAAATGGCAACTCTCAATTAGGGTTAGGGCAAAATTCTCAAATGTGTGAATAAGATTTAATTAAATAAATTAAATCAAAGATAAATGTGACAGTTGAGATGAAATTAGCAAAAATCAGAAGATAAGAAGATGGGATTTTAGAAAATCAGTAATTTTAGAAATTACTTGATTTGTAGAAGAATATTTCCATTTTGAATTAAATTAATTCAAAATATGGATTTTGTGAGATAAGGAGTAATTGATTTTTGAAATTAATTACTAAAAGAAGAATTAGTTAACTACGCAAGACATTTTTAAATAAATTGCTTTATTTGAAAATAAAGAAGTGTCACATAAAGCAATTAAATAATTAAGAATAATTATTTAATTTAGAAGAAGTGGTTAATTAATTAAATAAATTATCAAATCTATTTAATTAAAAAAGAGGATTTAGGAATTAGTGACATATTGAATAAATATATTAAAATATATTTATTTGATAATCAGGAGGACATTAATGACAAAGATTAATTAAATAAAATGAGAATTTTATTTAATTATGAGTTAACTTTAGATAATTAGTGACGCATTAAATAAATATGATTTATTCATTTAATAATCAAGAAGAATGGAAGACCTTGAATTAATTAAATAATTTTGACTTATTTAATTAATAATTGAAGATGGGTTAGGAACATAATTAAAGTGTCATAATTATGCTAGGACGAAAAGTGGTAAAAATAGTGCTCGCAGGCCTAGGTCATTTTTAGGTGTCTACACTAGGTACATTCTGGGAATAGTGATCATAAGAAATACAACTCAGAAAAATTTGGTTGATCCAAAGAAAGTATGTGAAGTTGGTGTTGGAAATATTCAACATGGTAGATTGTAGATAGTTAGTTGTTCCTATGATGCAAGGGATGAAGCTTTTTGTGAATGATTGTCCAAAATATCCTACTGAGATGGAGGAAATGACCAAAGTACCATATGTGAATGCAGTTGGAAGTCTTATGTATACAATGGTTTGTATGAGACTAGACATTTCCCAAGCAATGGGAGTCAGCCATTTTATGGCTAATTCTAAATGGGTGCATCAGAATGTGATTAAAGGAGTGTTCAGATATTTACTAGGTACTTCTAAGTATTCCTTGTGTTTTCATGGTTATCCTTCTAGACCGCAGCACTTTGTGAGTATTCGAGGATATGTGGATTCAGATTGGGTAGATGACATTGACAATAGAAGATCCACCAGTGGTTACGTGTTTATGATGTTTGGTGGTTCTATAAGTTGGATGAGTAAGTGGTAGGCTATAGTCATGTTATCCACGATAGAGGCAGAGTATATGATAGCCACTCATTCATATAAGGAAGCCATTTGGCTTAAGATATTGTGTTTTGATATTGGTTTAGATGTAGGACAAATTACTATTTGTTGTGACACTCAAAGTGCAATTTTCCTAGTAAAGAATCCTACCTTCCATGCTAGAAGAAAGAACATCAATATTCAATATCATTTTGTTTTGTGATATGGTAGAGGATGGAAAGGTGAACTTGGAAAAGGTTGACACTTTGGTGAATGTTGCAGATGCACTAAAAAACCAGTGAGCACAGAGAATTTCAGATGGTGTTTCGATTCCATGAGCCTTGGGGCCCTAAGAAGATGATTTTGTATAACTCTCATTAGGTCTTCGGCATGTGGGAGAATGTTGGGAATAAGGTATCTCAACCTTAGAGTCCTAATATTGATTTAATTTATGTAATTAATGTATTTTATTTGTATTATTTAATTGCCTATGGTGTCATGTCACAAAATGGGACCCACTGGTTGGGTGCCATCCCCATTGGAAGTGACTAGATGACACATCATCATCCCAAGTGGACATAGGCATCCCACTTTGGAATCTATGACATATGACAAATTCTATGATGCATCATAAGGAATCTTTGAATACATGGAGAAATTTGGCGCCCAAGTTGGGTTATGATAGGTTGTAAGAGAAACGGCTATTTTTAGTCGATTATGATAGATTCTCTTACGGATCCTATGAAAAATTATATGGCAGAATTATGACATATTCTATGAAAATTGTAAGGCATCTATCATTAGCTATTTTTAGCATATTATAGGTTCCCAAGCTTGGAAGAACAATATTTGCATGTTTGACCATTGTAAGGGGTGTAAGGGAATATTACACATGTGTCCAAATGCATTTCTAAGGTATTGGATATTGTGTCATGTGGATTTGGATGCCCCTCACCTTCTAGATGTGTCTTGAAGCTTGTATCACTCTATTTATTGAGTGCCTTGAGTTGTAGAATGCATAGTTTGTTTGCAGGTAATGAAGTGCTGCTAGTATCACTCCAAAATAGGTGTTCATATTGAAGCACTTGTTGAAGAAGATTTGTACTTGGTAATACCTTGTATTCATTATTTGAAGTAATATAGAAGTATTGTGCTTTTGGAGGATGGGGTTTTTTACTTGAAATGGTTTTCCTCACATATATCTGGTGTATGTTGTATTTGTGTACTTGTTCTATTTCCATTATTCTCTATGTGCTTCTCTTGTAATTGTTAAAGGTTTTAAAAAAAAAATTGTAACTCTCCCCTACTTAGATTAGTGTAGGAAGTTGTTTTTTCTCACTTGACTTCCTTTTATAAAATATTATCTAACACCACTTGTATTTATGCCACAAAAAGTAGGGAAACCATTGATACTATACATTTCAACAACCTTAATGGCTTTAGGGGCTCTCCTAGCAAAACATGATGAAATAGGTAGAGGGATGTCTATTATATCAATAGGAACTTAGTGGGATATGAGATCAACTACACATCCATTGAAAGAGCTTGGTTAACAATAGTGTTCACTTCTCAAAATTTGAGACACTATGTGTTATCTCATCAAATCAAACTTATCTCCAAGATTGATCCACTAAAATATTTTTTTATCAAAATCCACTCTAATAGGTCACATGGAAAATTTGGTGACGATCCTTAGTGAATTTGGTATAGAGTATGTTGATGGAAAATATATTAAAGAATAGCTCATTGCTGACCAGCTAGGAGAATCCTTAATCTATGTAGAAAACCCCTTGGTCTCAAAGTTTCTTGATGAAACAGTGTTCACCATCACCTCAAAAGATCAATGGAAATTATACTTTTATGGTTTATATATGCAACATGGATCTAGAGTAGGAATTTTTTTTATCACCCCACAAGGTGATTGCATCCCAGAGTCATATAGGCTAGTGTTTCCATGCAGAAAAACATAGTTGAATATAAGACCCTCATCATAGGGTTAAGGATAGAAATCTAATGGAAGATACAAGAACTCAAATTCTATGGTGACTCCCAACTAATATTAAAATAGGTTAATGATGATTACCAAAATAAAGATGATAGACTAATGCCATATAAAAAAATGGTGGATAGCATCAAGGATTACTTCATCAATATCACATTTGAGAAAATCCCAAGAATAAAAAATAGAGTAGTGGATGTAATAGACACCATCATATATTAGCTAGATATGTCACACAATAGCCTAAAATGTGAGTTTCTCATCGAATAGCTTCTCATGCCATCTTTCAAGGTACTCAAATAATAATTTTTGTGTGAAAACGTTGGTCCCAATTCCCTATGGTATCATGAAATTTTCACCTACCTCCATAGAGGCATTCCCATTTTACCTTACCCCCAACCTATGAAGAACATTTATTTGAAGAGAATCCTGATTTGTCCTTATGGGCAACACCCTTTATTCAAAGAAGTCTTAAAGGAATTTCATTATGATGCCTTAACCAAGAGGAATCTTTGACTACCTTCAAAGAGGTACACGAAGGAATCTGTGGGTCACATTTGAGTGGTGTAACCATAACTAACAAGTTGATGAGAATGAGATACTATTGGCCAACCATGGAGTAAGAAGCTAATCAATTTGTGAATAAATGTTTACAATGCTATTAGCATGGGGACCTCATCCATGTACCAACACAAGAGCTTAGGCCCATCACCACACCATGGCCTTTTTCATAGTGGGGGCTCGACCTCATAGGTAAAATCACACCTACATCCTCAAATGACCATAAGTTTATAATCACAGCCATTGAGTACTTCACCGAGTGGATTGAGGCCATCCTTATGACCTACATAACTAGAAAGCAAGTATCCAAGTTCATCTTAAATTATATCATTTGTTGCTATGGTGTTCCCAAGGCCATTATCATAGATGAAACACTTTTTAAAAACTAGGATGTCCATGAGCTATGCAACCAATTCAATATCCAATATCACTTTTCTACCCCTAAATAAACAACCAAGATGAATCTTCTAATAAAAATATCATCAAAATCCTAAAAAAGTTAATGATGGTGGTTGGGATTGGCACCTATAGTTAAACCTCACCCTTTGGGCTTACCAAACCAACATTAGAACACCCACTACTGCTACACCATATTCCTTGGTTTATGAAACCAAACCCATCCTTCCTATTGAGATTGAGCTCCCACCATTAATGGTTTCATTGCAATATCTAATCACAGATGAAGAATGTAGGGTGTCAAGATTGAATGAACTGGAACTGTTGGATGAACATCACCTTGAAGCACTCAATCACCTATAGGCCTATCAAAATAGACTTAAAAGAAGTTACAACAAAAATATCAAAGGTTGGTGGTTCTAGGTAGGGGATCTTGTTCTGAAGGAAATTATTCTTGAGGAAACAGTGCATATTAATAAAGAAATTTATGTTGGAACTCAAGTTGATAAATGGATATAGAAATAAGAAATAAATACTTTTGTGGGATAATAAGTGATACTTGGTGTAGTCCACCATTATATGCCCATAATCATAAGGTTAAATGAAGGAATTAAGAAGATTGATTCCAATTTCCAAATCAAACAACCATTGGAACAACAAGAGGTGAATGTTCCTACTTTTGGATATATGATAATGGAAGATATCCATTCAAAGAATAACCACAACATTATTGTGCAAAGTATAAAAGGGAAAAATTAAATAGTATCATCCAAAAGATCACCTCCACATGGAACATGACTTGATGCTAGTACACGTACTTGGTTGACCAACAAAATCTAGCATAAGAAACAAGCTGAAATTGTCCCTATTGATATGAAAAAATTGATGAAAAATGATTGAAACACGAGTCCAAACTAAAACCTAAGGTACTATCATCTATCACAAGAGATACATCAAGAGAAATTATTGCATAAGTTGTAACTCCAATAGTGGCCAAATATCAACAAGAGATAACTCATGTATAATACCAACTAATGACCATCAATTTAGGATATTTGACCAAGAGATGGAAATAATAAAGTGAAAAGCCAATATTGATGATGTTTTTTTTAGAATGAAAAATTATAAGAATAAGAAATGATAATTAAAAGGAAAAGTTTCTAGGATACATACTAGCGCCATAAAAAGAGAATGGATGAAAATGGTGATTTCAAGAAGAGAATAAATGATCAATATTGTGAATGAAAAATGGGAGCAATAATTGGAATGGGAAGATAATTTAATTTATAAATTAATACGTGATTGTGAAGCTATATTGGATTAGAAATAAATTGAATTTTGTAGGCTCAACGAAATTGAAAGTTTAAGCAATAAGTTTCTCCTAAGAGAAAATATTGTCACTAAGGAAACACTCTCACAAATGAAGACATGGATCCAACACCTTAAGTGGTAGAGAATTTGTTGAAATAATTAATCAAATAAATAAAATAACTAAATAATTATATTATAGACCTCAAGTTAAACTAATTAACTATCATGGAAAAGATGTCGGAAATGGGCTTCAGTGTTCATGTTTCTCTAGATGAAGAAGTTTCCTTATCAAATTTTAAAAAAATGTTTAGCAATTTATTGGAGGATCAAGTTGAGAATGTCAATTTAGAGGTAATGGCCTAAGAAAAAAATTATATTGATGTGATGAAAAATGCAATGGAAAAACTTGATCCTCAAGCTGAGAATTTAGTTGATCCTGATTAAGGAGTAGGAGGGGTAGCAATTAGGTATTGAGAAAGTTGAGCTACTACCTTATTATATTCCTACAACAACATCAAATATTTTTCATGCAATTTATTGTAATTATCCTATTTCTTCTTAGTAGTTGCTTCACTAAACATTGCAGTGTGGACTGCCAAAGTTGTTTCTTGTGGGGCTAATGTATCTGACAATATCTTAATAATTAATTGTTGAACACAATGATGTGTTGAGAGGGGGGTGAATTATAACATATTAAAACTTAACCATTCCATTTTTAGATTAACAATACATCACAATAACTAAAAAGAATATAAGAGATCACATGCATCGCATAGAGAAACCCATATTGTAATGTGGAAAACCCAATGAGGGAAAAACTAGGGTGAGGATTATAATATTTTATGGCTCACTACCTATGGAATTGTAGACTAAGGTATACAACCTTAGAGAAAGATATAAAGGATATAATGAGACTCATTGTCTCAAAGCAAGATATATAAAAATTATATTGAGAAAATTGATTATGAATTGTTATGAAGAAGCATCTGATACATGTTGATGTTGTGACCATTGTTTCACACAATTAGTCCTTTACATTGACTTTAGGAACTTCATCCTTTTCATTCTTCTCAGTTCATATTTCTTTTTTTCATCATCTTCATAAATTATTTGTCCTTATACAAATATCCTCCACAACAACTCAACACTTCAAATAGGTCGGCACCAAGATGACCTTTTTCATAAATCAAATGATATAGCATAGGTCATATTCAATTATATTCATCATGAAGAGATAAAGACTTTTCAGTCAATACACAACATTTTAGGACCCAATTTCATCACAACACAACCTCCAAAAGAGGATTAATTGATTAGGTTCAACTGTATATGGAACAAATAAATCATGTCATCTCAAATAGTATCAATACCATCAACACTACCACTGTTTGACTTTGTACCACTGGGGAGATAGAAAAAACACCATGTGGAACAAGATTTGAACCATTTAGGTAACCATATAAATCCTTGCAACCTTCTCCAAAAAGATATAATCATCTTGTGTTGGAAAATTTTGAGAAACCTACATAATAAACCAAAATAGAGCAATTTGAATAAACTGTAGCAAATTTTCATTCAAAAAAATGAGCTTGTGGACCATCACAACACTTGATATAGCTAAGTACTATGTCATGAAAACCAATGGACATGTTCAGAAAACTACAAGACCAATACTTCGAATCTAGAGGAATATGGTTCATTCCAATAGACCTTCATTAGCATAGTACTCTATCGAAGCACAGACTGAAACATTGTTACCTGTAACTTTTACTATAGAAGGTGTGATGAATTTCTTTCTTGGATATGGAACCTTCATAACTTGGCCAACATATCATCTAAACCACAAGACTAATTCTTTCACAACAGAAAGATGTGGAACAAAATACCATGACTCTTCCTTAGAGTCTCCATTATGAATTCCTTAGTGAAACTTTTGAACCTTGTTTCCTTGTGTGGTACACTAAATTGAGATTATATCATAGTAGAAATGTTGGAAACATACTATAACATGTGTACCCACCTCCACATCACACGCATATCACCATTCTTCCTTATACTACTCTATAGACATACACCAACTAATATCAACAACTACTATGCAACAACTATTTCCATAGTATGTACATACTACAACAACTATTTCCATAGTATGTACATACTAAAACAACACATATAACATCAATAATAGCCCATATTGGCTTGAAATCAATGACAACACTTATTTCTAGCATTAATCTCCCTAATAGCTATTCTACATATTTTGAATTGAAACTAGATGCAAAATATGCATATTCATCTTTCCTTCAGAAGAAAAAGCTTCCTCATTTTGGTTTCTTATTGTGTAAAGAGAAATATTTAATGCAATATATCATTCAAGGAGAAAAATAAAACCTCTTTCTCTTACTAATCTCCTTCCCTCTTTTGGGGTAATATTACTAACATAAAAATTTGTTTCTTCTAATATGTGTTGAGTAACATCTTCATATTGAGAAGGGTGAACCTCACCCTTAGCTTTATTAAGATTATCTTGAAATTATTCTCTCCTTATTCTCAAATCAAAATACCTAAACTCTTTTTTCTTAACATAATTATCATCAAACATAAATTTGTTACAAGAAAAAACTCTTACATCATTTTCTATCACACAACGATCATTAAAATATATGAATAGCCTACATTTTTCCACCTATTATGCATTTTTATTTACTTGATGAGAAGAAAAATATGATCAACCTATTCATCCACAATAACAACCTCACCCACATCCTTAGTATTAATAGAATAGTCCACCAAAGGCTACATGCCACATGGTAGCATAGGAGCTACCATGTGATGTATTGCTGATTGTGTTGGCATAGCCTCTTCTTGAACTAGATGTTCAACTTCCCTTTCACTAGGAATATCCTCTAGAATCGGCTTCTTCATGAAAGAAAATCTATTAAAATTGTCTAGAAATTTTGCCATTTTGTCAAACAAATCTACAATATCAAGGAAAGCTCCCTTATAGGATGGATTTTATTTCTTCCTCATTTCCTCTATCTGTCCATTCCTAATCCATTTTTTCTTCCTCTATTTGACTTGATCTTATATGAGACAATTTCTAATAACATCATCCAAAGCATTAAACTTATAATAATATGGTGACCTTTTAGCCTCCAATATGATTTTGTTGATATAATGCTTAGGGTCATAATTTCTTGCAGCATCAACTTTTGTTATATAGATTTGGAATAAAGAAGGTAAAATTTATGAACCCTCCTTGGTTATAATGTTGAAATCTAAGTACATTCTAACAAGAATATTATAACCCTTCTTTATTGACCTGAGATGATGCTTATTGGATTTAATCAATTGCCACATTATTTCCATAAATGCAAGTCCATCATATACATATTTTGATAGGAAGAGAGGATGGAAAGGAGATCCATAAACCCTAACCATTGTGGAATTTGTATGTAGGTAATAATCACCCCAATTATGATTAGTTCCATTTTCATGATCCAATTCCAAGGGCCTAAGGAACTTAATCACCTTATCTGATAATCTTTGTTTAGACCAAAGGCCTAAATTCTCCAAGAAACCTTGCAAAAGTATATTCTCAAACACCAAATTAATAATCAGCATGGGGGAAATGATAATCCTACCAATTATTCCATATTTGGATAGGAAATTTAACAACAACATCATCTATCATTCTTAGTTTCATGGGTTTATTCCATATTTTCATTCCACTATGCAATATCAAATAACATGATAGAGAGTATCATTTGAACTACAACCCAACTTTAGGATCCTTCAAGAAACTTAGTTGTTTCTGAATAACCTCTGCAATATAGGAAGCAAAGTCAAAACTTCTATTTAGATCCTAGTGTTGTAAGTCTAGAGATAGCATCATCATCTATGCATGCATCCGCACCTTCCAATATTCTCCCAATACTTGGCACAAAGAAAAGTAGGTATTGATGAATTAATCTTCAAAAATCAAAAGGCTCAACCTCATTTAGAAAACTTCACTAGTTTTCTATATGGCCCTCATCTTCTATGTTGAGGCAACCACATCACTCTAAAATTGTTCTTATCCATGGAAAATTCGTTACTGAAAGCTCCAAAATCAATACCCATATTGACTATAAAATTTAAATTGAATACATCCACAATGACATGCATGTTTATCTCCAATAATGGAGACCCCTTATCACTTTTGGTGACTTTATTCTTAGCATCATAATTATGCACCAATGATTTAATCAAATCAATACTAATGAGCACATTTGGGATCACCAATTTTCCTAGATCTTGAGTCCATAGGTTTGAGATATGGCTATCAAATTTACTCCTCTTATAGTTATATTAAAAAATATTCCATTCTTGTTGATTAATAATATCATCCCAAATTTGACTGGATTTGTTACTAATTTTATCTATTAAAACCCACATTCCTTGAGTGTGCTTTGATCTGAAGTAGAACTATGAAAATCTTCCATCAAATAATCCTCAGGGAACCTTTTAACCCCCTATATTTGGTATTAGATTCACTCATTTTGAAAATTCTTAGAAAAGTATGCTTTTTAAAATTGTTTCCTAAATAATCCAGGGTTTTTCTTTTTGAAAAGAATAAGAAGAGATGCTTCTAAATATCCTTTTGTGGAAACCACAATAAATTATTATAAATTACCATGTTTTTGGACATAATTAGAATGAATTATCCATGATTTTTCTTGGAAACCCTAGTCTTTGTCTGGACAAATTTCTCTAGGAGTTCAATTTTTTATCATTCTTACAAATTTAGAAATGTTTTGATTACAATGACATAGAAAAGCTCAAAATAATTTCTTTAAAACAATAGTTCTTGCACCTTAATTTCTACAAGAATGGTTCATGAAGATTAAATTATTTGTCTACAAGTAGCCATTTTCAACTTTGAATTTCAATCGTTGATTTTAAAATGTCATGGTATGATGGATGGTTAGAGTATTCATAAGGCATTTTGCATAAATGGTTTGAAAGACCAGGAAAAAATATACTATATTATAATTATGCATTGGTTTAAAATATGGAGGCATGCCAATTTTCTTTTTAATTTATAAGGCATTAACACATTATGGGAGGAATATTCAGGCTATAAAATGCATTGCAAAAAAAATCAATGGGAAATTGACAAGTTTTATTTCCTTAAACAATATAAGAATAGTGAAATTTTCCTATATAGTGATAATAAAAAAGTATGTTGTGAAAGGATTGCATGCTCTAATCAAGAGTCGCCATGTGTCTTGCATATTCAAAGGAATTCAAGTTGTCATATTTTGTGTATGTGTTGTAGAGAAGAAATTATGGTATGAAAGAAATGGACACTCTAATGGGAAGCAAACATGTGTATTGTATGAAAGAAATTTATGCTTAAGGCATAAATTTTAGCATGTGCATTAAATCTATTATAAAATTCCAAGGTACAGGGCCACTAAGTGGTAAGAAAGGGGTTGTGATGTAGGATCATCCATGGTTGTAAAGCAATCTTGTATCAACCAAAAACAGTTATTTTCTTGCATTGCATTCAGTAGCAATTTCAGTAGTTCATTCTACATTTTATTTTATCTTTATTTCTCAGCTCACAGAGCAGGATATAGCATCTACACATTGACATCCACCATGTATTTTAATTTCACATCATTTCAAGTTGTTTTTTGGAAGTTATCACTCTCAAAATTTCACTATGTTACCAGTCAGAGCATTTGGGGCTGACTTGGTCCAAATCTCTTAGTGCAAACCTACTCTAGATTGTGTGAAGATTAATTAAACATCATGCAAGCATTTTGGGTTCATTGGGACCTATCTTGAAGATTTACAAGTTAACTCATTTCACATGGAGATAATTCTTCATATCTTGAGGCCGACATTCATACCAAATCATTCATCATTTTTTTTACCATTGTGGCCAATTTAGACCTATTTTGGAGCTCGAGCATATTTATAAGCATTTTATGTAGATCATCAGTTCTAAGTTAGATGTTTTAGATTCATTTTCTTTCACACAAAAAAAATTCCTTCAGGGGCATGTAATAAGGCCTGTTGGCTAATTGTGTTGTTGAAGCCTTTGTGGAAAGGCTTGTGAGCCTTGTAATTTGCACTTGTGGCCAATGTTGCATGTAAGCATTCCATATTAATGAAGATTCATGTTTTCCTATCCATTTTCTATGTTGTTTCTATTGTGTTGACTCACTCTTGCATAGTTTAGACTAATCCTTAGGGAACCCTCCTATTATTATTGCACCAAGTGGTATGATAGAGATTTTTTGGTTCTTGAAGGAATTCCTTGAGGTGAAAATTTTTCTAACTAAGATAGATTGCATTAGTTTTCAACCATTCACCAATTTTGACGCAATTGAAACCCTTGTAGCTAGATCACCAAATTGATGTAGCTGTACTGATTTGAGGGGAGACATGCTTCCAAGGAGAGAACATGTTATGGAAAATGTTCTTGGAAGAATGGAAGAAATGTAAGATTCGAGTTAGTTTAGATGTTGTTAAAGAATATCAAAGGTGGGGCCTAAACCCTAGATAAAATGATGAAAGTGATGATGAAGCAGAACATGTAAATCAAATAACAGAAACCCTAGATGATGATGATGATGAAGAATCAGATCAAGTGAAGATGTTGAAAGTGATCTCAAAGATTAGCAAGCGACGTAGAGTCAAAATTCAAAATTACGTGAGAAATTTGAACCCTAAAGAATTGATTGATTGGATCAATGAGATGGAAGAATACTTTGAATATGAAGAAATTGAAGATCTAGAAAGAGTCAGATTTGTGAAAACAAAGTTGAAAGTTCATGTACATTATGGTGGAAAGAAGTTCAATTAGGCTGAAATAGAAGAAGAAAAGAAAGAATTATGAAGTGGGATAGAATGGTGAAAAAGTTGAAGAATCAATTCATACTAGTAGATTATGAACTTGAATTGTTGAAGAGATTACATACCCTAAGACAAAAAGAAATATTTGTGGAGTATACTGAAGAATTCTACAAGATGATAATTAGAACTAGTCATAGTGAAGCAAGCAAAGAAAAGGTTGCAAGATATATCAATGTACTAAGAAAAAACATTCAAGAAGAATTGAGCCTAGTAAAGATGGCATCTATTGAAGAATCATATCAGTTTGCATTGAAGTTTGAAGAGAAGTTGAACAAGAAATTTGAACAAAGACAGAAAAGTGCTTGAGATGAATATTTCAAAGGAATGGACCCCAATCCAGAGAAAGAAGGCCATATGTAGAGCAGAACAAAGATCCAAAACCATACCAAAGTGAATAAAATGATGCTAAGCCATACCATAGAGGGATAGAAGATATAAATTTTCACCATAGTAACAAAGGAGACCATAATTATTATAGAAATGATGGATACTAGAGAGATGAAGGAAGATCTAAGAGAATATCATTCTAAGGAACCTATTTCAAGTGTGGAAGTGAAGGACATAGAGAATTTGAGTGTCATCAAGGAAGTACCAGAAAGAAACCTGAGCATACCAATAGAATAACATATGTCAAGGAAGAACATGTTGGATCCCCTAATTTAGTTGGTAAACTTGAGAAATGCAAATCATTGGTGATGAGGAGAGATTTGATGCATGATGAAGTGATTGAAGAACCATCGTAGAGGAAAATTATATTCAGAACTATATGTATGTTTGGAGGAATGTTATATAAAGTTATAATTGATAATGGTATTACTAATAATCTAGTTTCAGAAGAGATGGTAACTAAGTTGAACTTGAAGAGATTGAAACATCCAAACCCCTATAGAATAGCATGGATTCAAGATGAACAAAATATATTGGTGAATGAACAATGTTTGGTGAAATTTCACATTGGATCATATAGGGATGAAGTCTTGTGTGATATTATTCATATGGATGCATGCCATTTATTGTTAGGGAGACCATGGCAATATGATAAGAAAGCAATTCATGATGGAAGAAGGAATACTTCTACTATGACATCGAATGGAAAGAGAATTAAGTTGATACCTTTGGAAGAAGAGGAGAAAATAGATTTTGTGGCACTGCCAAAATATGTTTGGTAGATGGAAGGAATTTTCTAGATGGATTGATACATGAAAACATGTGTTTTACATTCATTTCCAAGAAAGGTGGAAGTTTGAAGATAGCAAAGATTGAGGATTTACCAAAGAAAAAAGTTGAAAAATTATTGACAGAGTATGAAGACATCATGTTAGAGAATTTACAAGAGGGATTGTTGTCAATCCAAAGTATTAGTCATCATATAGATCTTATATTGGGAGCTACTTTCTTGAACAAAGCACCACATATAATGACATCGATAGAGAATGCAGAGTTAAACCTATAAATTCAGGAACTTTTGAGGAAAGGATTGATTAGAGAAAGTTTGAGCCCATGTACATACCTATTTTATTTGCACCAAAGAAAGATGGAAAATGGAGAATGTGTACCGATTCAAGAGAAATCAATAAGATCACTATCAATTATAGATTTCCATTTCCAAGGATGGATGACATTATGGATTGTTTGGGTGGAGCAAAGTATTTCATAGAGATCAATCTCAAGAGTGGATATCATCATATCAAAATTAGAGAAGGAGATGAATGGAAGACTACATTTAAGACAAATGAGGGATTTTATGAGTGATTAGTGATGCCTTTTGGATTGACCAATGCACTAAGCACTTTCATGAGGTTAATGAATGAGATATTGAAGAAATTATTGGGTAAATTTTTTATTGTTTACTTGGATGATATTTTGATTTTTAGTAAGACTAGGGAATATCATTTGTGGCACATCTAGCAAATATTACAGAGGTTGAGAGAAGAGAATTTGTTGTTTAATATCAAGAAGTTTACTTTCATGAAGATAGAGTTGGTATACCTTGGATTTGTTATTTCTATCGAAGTATTGAAGATGGATCCAAAGAAAGTGAAAGAAATATTAGATTGGCCTACACTAGTAAATATTGGAGAAGTCGGATCATTCCATGGATTATCTATTTTCTATCAGAATTTTATCAATAAGTTTAGTAGTGTTTGTAACCCTATGAAAAAAACAATGAGAGGAGACAAGAAGGATTTTAAGTGGACATCTAGAGCACAAAAGAGTTTTGAATTTGTTGAAGTAAAAGGTGATAGAATAGTAAGTGTTAGCATTACCATATTTTGATGAAGTATTTCAAGTTTATTGTGATGCCAATTGAAATGAAATTGGAGTAGTGTTGAGTCAAAAAGGAAGACCTGTAGCCTATTTTAGTGAAAAATTAAATGATGCCAGAAGAAGATACTTATTTTATGATCAAGAATTCTATGACATAATTCAAGCCTTGAAGAGGTGGAGACATTACTAATTACCTAAGGATTTTGTATTGCATATAGACCATCAAGCTTTGTAGTACTTGAATAGCCAAGGGAAGTTGAATCAGAGACATATGAGGTGGGTTGAGTTCTTGTAAAGTTATACATTTATGTTGAAGCATAGGAGTGGAAATTCAAACAAAGTTGTTGATGCATTGAGCGGGAGGAGGAATTTGTTAATAGAAATGAGAGTGCAAGTATTGGGATTTAAATAATTAAAACATATTTATGAAGATGATGCAAATTTTGGTGAAGTGTGGAGAGCATGTAAGGAACTAGTAGTGATATAATAGAGCCAATGGTTTGATTATTTCATCCAAGAAGGTATGTTATTCAGAGGAAATAAATTGTGTATACCAAGGATTTCAATGAGGGAGAATTTGATCAAGGAAAAGCATAGTGGAGGATTAGAAGGACATTTTGGACTGGATAAGATATTAGCTTTGGTGAATGATTTTTTTTTTCCATAGATACATAAGGATGTAAGGAAGTATGTTCAAAGTTGCAAAAATTTTCAAGTTGCAAAAGGGAGTAGCTAGAATACTGGATTATACAAACCTTTGATAGTACCAAAGAGACCTTGGGAAGATTTGAGCTTGGATTTCATTTTTGGATCACCTAGAACATAGAGAGGTTATGATTCTATTATGGTAGTAGTGGAAATATTTTCCAAAATGACACATTTTTTTCCTTGTAAGAAGACTAATGATGTTATGCATGTTGCTGATTTATTTTAAAAAGAAATTGTGAGATTGTATGGACTACCTAAGAGCATAGTTTTAGATAGAGACACCAAATTCATTGGATACTTTTGGAGGGAATTGTGGAAGAAGATGAAGATAGACTTGAAGTTTAGTTCAACATATCACCCATAAATGGATGGAGAAATAGAGGTAGTGAACAAAAGCTTGTGTTAGGGTTCAAGTAGATTGAAGCAATAAACAATAACAATTATATGCAGATTAAATAACCCAGAAATAAAAATGAAGAATAACACAAAAGAGGTCAACATAGAATTTTAACGTGGTTCACCCAATATGGGCTACATCCACATAAACTCAGTCATCCAATCATTTTATTATCCAATGCAAGATAGATTACAATCCTGTGAATCCTATACCGGAACTTACACCCCATTTTCTTATAACAAGCTTTTTAGAAGCTTCTAGAATTAGGCTTTTACAAAGTCATTTTTCATTTGTTGATTAACAAAAAATAAACTACCGACCCCTTGATGTGTAAAAAAAAGAGAAAAAAAATTGGGGGCTACGCCCCCAAACCCCAGAAAGGATATGAAAGAGTGTAATGTAAAGAGTGTACAGTATTTACATGATCAGACACCACATACCAACAATTTGGGTAATTTGTTGAGATATTTGGTTGGAGATGAGACAAGGAATTGGGACATATTTTTACCATAGGCAGAGTTTTCATACAATAATTTAGTGAACTAGAGCACAGGAAAGACACCATCCTAGGTTGTTACCAGAGTAAGTCCTAGATGAGTTGCAAAGTTAAGAGACATTAGTATGGAGAATAAAAGGAGTGTGGAGGCAAAAAAAAATTGTAGATTTCATGGATACATTAAATAATTTGGTTTGGAAGCACTTGGAAGAAATGAATGGTAAGTATAAGGAGAAGATAGATGAGTACCAGAGACATAAGGAATTTTTTGTTGGAGATGAAGTGATGGTATATTTGAGGAAGGAAATATTTCCATTCCGTACATACAATAAGTTGAAAATGAGGAATTTTGTACCATATAAGATACTTAGGAAGTTTTATTTTCGAAATGCATACGAAGTAGAGTTACTGAAGACATTGGGTATCTCACCTATTTTCAATGTTGTAGACATATATGAGTTTCATAAAGGATAATCAAGTGACAGTAATGATGAAGCTGATTTGAGGGAGCAATTACCACACTAGAAATCAAAGGAGATTGAGTAGATTTTGGATTCTAAAACTAGAAGAAGCACTAGGAATAAACAATACAAAGAATATATTGTGAAATGGAAAGGAAAACCATTGGATGATTCATCATGGATTCCTCAGGCTGAGGTGCACCCTCTTAGTTTTTCTCTTAGCCCTAGAAAGTGAGGGACTCATTTTTCTTCCAAACTTAAGTGTTTAATGTAGGAGCATCCCTGGTTGTAAAGCAATCCTATATCAACCAAAAAAAAATATTTTCTTGCATTGCATTCAATCGCAGTTTTAGTATTTCATTCCACATTTTATGACATCTTTGTTTCTCATTTCGTGGAGTAAGATATTATAGCATCTACACATCGACATCCACCACATATCCAAATTTCACATCATTTGTAGTTGGCTATTGGAATTTATCGCTCTCAAAATTTCACTGTGTTACTAGTAAGAGCATTTGGGGCCAACCTAGTCCAGATCTCTTAGTGAGGACCTACTCTAGATCATGTGAAGCTTAATTAAACATCATACAATCATCTTGGGTTCATTAGGACCTATCTTGAAGACTCACAAGTTAACTCTTTTTTCTTGGAGCTGATTCTTCATATCGTGAGGCCGACATTCATACAAGATCATTCATCGGGTTATTGACCCTTTTGGTTGATGTTGACCTATTTTGGAGCTTGAGGAGCATATTTATAAGCATTGTAATTCATTGTATATCATTAGTTATAAGTTAGATGTTTTAGATTCATTTTCTTTCACATAAAAAAAACCCTTCGAGGGCATGTAATAAGGCCTACTAGCCAATTGTGTTGTTGAAGCCTTTGTAGCAAGGCCTGTGAGCCCTTGTAATTCTCCCTTGTTGCCAATGTTGCATGTAATAATTCCATATTAATGAAGATTCATGTTTTCCTATCCATTTTCTATGTTGTTTCCACTATGTTGACTCACTGTTGCATGGTTTAGACTATTCCTTCTAGAACCGTCCTACCATGACTGCACTAGGTTGGCAATCAATTGGACCAAATGCCTCAAAGAAAAAAATTAAGGGACTAGGATATTCAAGAAGGTGGTCAAAAAGAGAAGAAAAAAGTGTAAGTGCATTAGCCAAGTCTAGGGTTTTTCACAACCATAATGCATAAAGGATGATTGCTTCAAAGAACCAATGTGAGAATCCATAAATCTAAGGGAGTAGACAAGAAAAAACAAGACTGTACATAAATTTACACATGATATAGTGTGCATGGAAATGATCTATTTTTAAAAAAGTAGGGTTTCAGTAATTTTCCATGCATTGGAAATTCCATAAATTCACCATTTAAACTTTGAAGAAAGTATGAATCCTCACTGTGAATGTTTGCAACAAGATATGGGCCTACCCAGAGGGCATCAAATTTTACATGTTTCCCTTTATCTCGAGGTCTAGCATTCCATATAGTACCATGTCATTTATTTCAAAAAATTTAGTTGATGATCTTATGTCAAAGAGATATTTGACCTATTTTTATTGTATTATATTTCTTTGTCATTCCAACCTTCTAGAATCATCCAACTCTATGAACTAATTCATTCTACATTTCATAGAATCACATATAGTTTCATCATTTTCCTAGATTAATATGCAAATGGGTACTAAGTTTCTTATAGGAATTTTTCCTTCTAACACATATACCAAATCATAGAGATATTTTTCAGTAATTTTTTTTATGGTCACCCTATTAGCCCAAAGTGCAAATATGAGCTTGGTATCCCAGGATTTCTTATTTTTTCCTATCATTATTTTCACAATTTTCATCAAAAATTTGTTGCTTGATTATTCCTATCCATTTCCTTGTGGATGATAGGGGGATGAGTAAGACAAGTTTATTCCATATTAGTGGTAGAAATTTGTAAACTCTTCATATTTGAAGTACATTGCATTATGTATGATTAACTTGACTAGTACTCCAATTCTGATGATGAGGTTTTCCAATATAAAATCCATTACAACCTTACTAGTAGCATTTTTAGTAGGGATAACTTCTATCCACTAAGTAAAATATTTTTTTTTTCTACTAAGATCCATCTAATCCCACCACTATATTTTTCTATAATTTCTCCAATAAAATCAATTCTCCACTATTGAAAAGGAGCTTATACAAAGATTGGTCTTAAAGGTAAAGCTCCAAAATATTTCAACTTTCTTGAAAACTTTTGGTATGCTTTTATGTTTATAAAATTTCCTCCACATAAGCCACTATGCAACTCATCAAGGATTTGAGTAGCCTATTCCTTATTTACACACTTGAGAAATACACTATCTATGATTCTCTAGTATAGATCATCTTGCAACACAACATATTTGATAGAGTCTAGTTTAAGATTCCTCTTTTGACTATCATTCATGTTTTCTAGAAATGAAATGTTCTTTAGATAATGCACAAAATCTTTGTACTAGGGAGGTGATTGCAACTTTCAGTCCATTGAGGCTATGCTTGTCTCTAACTCATTTACCTAATTTAATTTGAGGTTTGACTTAGCCATAAGCTTAGAAAACCCTTATCTTCTAAATATATTTGTAATTTGGATATCTATATTAAATTATTAGATCTTATTGAGCCATATGCACATCCTCCTTATTACTTGTTAAGTAAAAGTGTCCTTAACTATAACATTGGATACATGAGAAACACTTTTATCCCCTATAAAATAAGGTCTAAATTTTTTTACTACCTTAACCAAAGCATAATCTTGCTTCACCATGATTTCATATTTTAATTCAACTTGGAGAGACTCACTAAAAAGGGACATAGGTTGTTCATACTCTTCATTATTATTTTGTGACAAGACATCAGCTATGGTATGAAAAGAAGAAAAAGAAAAAAACTATAAAAGATTTGATTTTTTTTTATATTTTAATAGAGGGGGTTGTTAAATTGCTTCATTAATTCTCTAGAATTCCTTGGTTGGATCTTCTCCCCAATATATGGATTCCCCTTTCTTGAGCATTTTGGATATAGACTTTTTCAACTCATAAAGGTTTGTGACAAATCTTCTAACAAAATTCAATTTCCCAAATAAAGATTGAATATCTTTAATATTTTTGGGTTGAGAGGTCCTTTCTATTGTAGCAACTCATTTAATATCTATCCTTATTCCTTCATTTGACACAATATTTCTCAATAATTTTCCCTTTCTAACCCAAAACACATATTTCTTGCAGTTTAACAATATGACATATTCAAGAGCTCTATGAAAAATATTTTCAAAATGTATGTAGTGATCCTCTTATTTATTATAAAAAGGAATCAAGTCATCTTGATATAATACCATGATTATATCAATGAGGTCTACAAATGAAACATCCATTTCTCTCTAAAATGTTGGTCTAACATTTTTTAGTCTGAATAGAATCCTTTACATATACTTATGCTTTCCAACACGTAGTGAAAGAATTTTTTTACGACTAAAATTATTTTACCTTTACCTAGTTGTAACTTGAGAAACCACCCATCATTGATAGTAATGCAAAACTAGTTACTTTCTACAAAATTATCTTCATGTTTGGCAATGTGATTATCTTTTAATGAAGACACATTGAGATTTCTAAAATATACACAAAGTTTGATGTCTCCATTTTTATATATAATTAGCACCAAGTTAGAAACCCAAGTGAAATTTTTGATATGCTTGATGATGCCTCAATCCTTGAGTTTCATCAACTCATGTTGTATTTTGGGTTCTAGGGTAGGGTTGATTGGTCTTTGCTTTTGTTTAAAGTGTTTGGCATCAAATTTTAGAGGAATATTATGTTGAAATAAGTCCTCTCTATATGCCTTCATTTCATCATAGGACCAAGAAAATATGTGCTTGTATTTCTTAAGTAAGGAAACAAGCATAGCTCTAACCTTTGGGATCAATATTTTCCCAATGTATACCTTTTTTGGTGCATTTTATGTTCCTTATTTTATCTCTTCCAGGTCATGTTTATGTGTAGGGGCTAGCTTTGCATCATAATTATTAGCATTATCCATAACTCTCTATAAATCCACCAATCCATTTAGGTTTTTTTTTAACTAAATAATTTTTTTCCCAAAAATCATCTCCTTCCCATAAAAAACCTCAACAAAACCCTAGAAATCAATTTCATGGATATGGTACTCATCTATATAGTGTATGAACTTTAGTAAGTATTGATCATCACTGAATACCTGCCAACTACAAAAATGGTTTGGAATATAAGGCCTTGTTTTAACCTCAACCTTTTGTATTTCAGAAAATGTTATGCCATCAGGTCTATAAGCAATATCGAAAATGAGATATGTCATTACATTATTAGAGCTTTCCATCCAATCAATGATAAAAGAATCAAACATTTCTATAATATCCTAAGTTATGGCCTTATATTTCTTTAATATTTTATGTTTAGACACATATTTATCTCAAACGTGGGATATTACTATCCTAGAGTCCCATATAACCATAAGTTTCTTGATATTAAGTTTGATGTCCATGTTAATCCCTAATGGTAATGGCTCAAACTTACAACATTATTTGTGTATTCAAAATTTAAAGAGAATGTGTATCTATAGGACTTACCAATTGGTGATACACATGCTCCTTATTTTAAAAATTTCCCAAAAAAATACATGGACCGCATATTATTTTCTTGAACATATTCCTTTAATTCTTGATCCAAGTGTGCACTTTTTTCTTTCTTAGATGAAGAGGCTTTCATTCTGAAGTTACCTATATCAATATCAATGAAATACACTTCTTAAACTAGTTGTAGATCTTTAGCAAGGGTAGAATATATTTTTTCTCTATTTAATATCACATTATTTCCATTAATAGGGATCATGGCATAAGATAAATCTAATTTTAAACCATTTCCTAGATAGTAGCATCCAATATTGAGGTGGGATGTCTACTACAACTACATTCATTATGAAGCATTTCTCAAGGAAGATAGCTAGTTTAAATTATGCATCCTTCATAATCTCCATTACTGGAACTTCCCTAGAATCCATAGAAAAACACCTTCCATATGCTTTACTAACTTGCACTCCTATCTCTTTCATGATTACCAGGGGCATAACATTGGTGGAAGCTCTTGAATAAATCATGCAATTCTTGATTAACTTATTATTTATTTGTAAAGTAACAAAAAAAGGGTCAACCTAAGTAGGGAACTTTGTCAAAGTTGTGCCAAAGTGCACCTCAAGTACTTCAATATTTCAATCTTCTATTTCAACCCTATTTGATTGTTTTTTTACCCTTTTCAAGAAGGGTAATAACCTTTTTCTTATCTCCAAAGGCTATAGATGCACCATTGATAAGGGAAATTACCTTGTCTTTATGTTCTTGAATCCTCATAATCTTTAGTAGAGGAATAAACACCTTGATATGTGACAACACTTGTGCCATGTCCACAAAAACATATTTAGGAATACGGTATGTTTTATCCATTGATCTTACTAGATTACCAACCTTTTCTTATTTATTTTCCACACCAACTCTCGAAGCACACCAAACATTTTCCTTTTCTTGTTCTATCCTCATTTTCTCATACTTGACCTTTATGATAGGAGATACAATCGAATTTGTGTGCCTCTCAAGACCTTTTCCTTTATTTTATGTGGTCTTGTCCTTTATTTTACGATTTTATTTTTTCCTAATAATAGACTAATCTTTTACCTCACTTTTGTGCTCCTTTATCAAAATATTTCCTACTATGCCTTGATCATTATTTATTTCTTTATTCCTCAATTTATACTTACTTTTTACTTGAGCAATATAAATAGTAGTCAATTCCATGGATTCCTCCTCAGAGGGTCTTCTTAATTTGATATCAAACTCAAAGGTTTCAAAATTATGCACTTCAACATGTTCTTCTTCTTCACTATTAGAAAAAACTTCTGATTGCATTCATAACTCTGATATATTTTATCATGAACATCTATTTAAACATATCCTTCATTAGAATAATAATTTTCACTTGTAGAGCATAGTTTGGTTGACATCATATTAATCTCATGACTTTCACCATGAGGACTATTACAATCATCACAAGGATTGGAATAATATTCAAAATATTTTTCAATCATTCACTATCTAGGAGAATGAGTTAATTAGAAATTCATTCACCAAAGGTTATCTTCAGTAAGTTTTGCATTATTTCTTCTTAGATGATCTAGAATTTCTCTATTAGGTATTCCTTTTTGGTTACCTAAAACATGTTTAAACCATTATGCCAATTCATATTATAAGGTTGGTTAGATAACTTAGGAATTATTTCTTGCTTTTGATAAATATTTTTATCATGGGATAAACCCTTCTCATTTCTATCTTCCTTATAACTTAATTCTTTGAGATAACCCATTACCTTGTAAATCTTATCTTAATATGAAATATTTTTTTCTTAATGTCCTTTTGGATTCTGGAATTCTTTATATCATCTCTTTTTTCCATATCTCCAAATAATTTTCTATTACTTTTAATATGAATTACTATCTTGAAAGAATCTCTTAGGGAATGAGTATCATTATATCTTAGTTCATAGCCAATTTTTTCATTAGAAGTGTTATAGTATAGGACCAAACACATGGGTTCACTAGGCCCCATTCATTATGGAATATTATTCATGACCTTAATAAACCTAGTGTTAAAATAAGACATAGATTCATCATAGCCTTTGCTAATGCTAGTGAACTCATTTATGATGAACCTGGGTTTTTCTTATCACCATAATATTCTTTGAATATCCTCTTAAATCATCACATGACCCTATGCTTGTATTAGGTAGGCCTTTGTACCAATCTCTTGCATCATCTATTAGAGATTACATAAATAGCTACATCACCACATCATCATCTTCTACCTAAAATTCATCTATCATATTTTGGAAATTTCTTAGATGATCTTCCCATGGCAATGCATGATTGCTAGAGAATCTAGATAATACATTTCTAATATCATTAGGAAACAAATTAGGGTATCCTAGGATACTAGTAAAATCCAATTTCCTGTACCTTTCTATTTTCAAAGGTCTTCTAGCTTGGAATTTTCCCACAATAGGATTTCCTTGAGGATTGGCTTGAACATTTTTATAATTTACAATATTATGGCCCTCTAGTGGATTAAAAAATTTCCTACCCATTTGACCACCCATATTTGGATTAAACTATTGGTATTTTACATAATCCCCCATTTGTTTTTGGTAAGCCCATTTAAGGTTGTGGGTTAGGGATAGGTATATTCTAGTTAATTAAGGTATTTGTTGAGGTATAAGAGGTTTGTGAAATTATTTGTTGGGGAAAAGAGGTCGTAATATCTATTAATGGTATTTTTTGGACAAGGCTTACATGAATTTTTTGGAACTATATATTTCTAAAAGGAAAATTTTGGGGATTAGAACATATAGATGGATCTCCTAACCCATAAGAGAGTTTTAGAGCATTTATTCTTCTTCTAGTATCATCTCTTACTCTAATATTTTTTATTCTTTCCAATTCTATCTTAAGGTCATCAACTTCTTTCAACAATTATTCTTCAGTTTGAGTTTGGTGTCCAGATGTAAAGGCTTTTTGTGAAGATAGATCAATTTATGAATTCCTATATAACATAGCATGAGAACTAGGGACATTTAAGCTTAAGGATGAAATATTTCCTTGATTTTATGGCTATATATGTAGGATTGTATTGAACATATGTGGTCGCAACCACCGTAGGAGAACTAACCCATGCATATAATCCTTCTCTAAGGTCATAATCTCTTTGGACCTATTCTCTTTCTCTCTCAATATTTTCCATAAATGCATCATGTTCTAACAAAAATATCTCATCTCTCATGTATTCGACTTTCATAATAGGTCTTTGGACATTATCACCTAGTAGAGGTGTTGCTAATATTCTTTCTTCCTTATTTGCAAAGGTATTGACAATGGATTCAAAAGACTTACTTGTGTCTAGATAGCACTCCACATTTTATTTTTAGGTTGGAGCTCATCACCCAATTTTTTACTAGGATTAGTATGTAATAGAAATCTTCTCTCATCTATATATAATGATGGTCATTTTCTCCTTAAAATTTCATTAACAAGGAGATTCTCAGATTCACCACACACAAATGGGAATAAATATTTTTTTAAATTATCAAAATTGTGAGTCACAAACACAACCAATTGTGTACAAGTACTTTATACAACATAAGGCTTTCAATACAACAATTTCTTAGACTCTACCTATTAGACTAGAAATTTTCATGCATGTCATCAACAATGTTTCTAATTTGTTGGTGTTATTCTAATTGATTATCTGATTGTCTCTATAGATAAGACACTTCTAATGCTCAAGAATTTTAGGTCAGTGGAAAAATTAACAAAGAAGTTAAATGAGTTTTTTATACTCTTTATTCTTTGCAAAACCTAGGTGAGGTACCCTTATAAACATCATCTTAAGATATTTCAAGATACAAATCATGTGATAAAAAATAATAATTTCACATAATTTAATGAGTATTTTAAAAAAATAGCTGTTATCAAGGGTTTTCTTCAGATTTGGAGAGTTAGCAATAAACAATAAATAATAATCGAAACCCAAAGATTTTACGAAACACAAAGGAAGTAAACAAAAGAACAATTATACCTGATTATTGATACCTCCATGATTCCCTTTCGTAATACCTTCTTGCTTGCTGGATAATGTTGCCCTCAGATTCGTCAATCGAGCAATCTAAAATGCCTAAGCCCTACAAGATTCGAAGGATTTGATATGCCTAAATGACTATGTCTACAAACCAATGCCTTATGTCTAAAATAATGCCAAAATTGAAATACTAAGATTGCCTATGACCATGAACATGAGAGTAAATAAATGCCTATAGTAATTACGCCAAATGTCTGTCCTCAAAAATGAGAAGAAGATGGCATTTTATAGAAAAGGCCATTTCGAACGGACGGACGAGATAAATCATTGACAAGAACCTAAAATGAACCATCCAGATTAAACCTGAGAATCCCTAATTAGGGTTAGTGCAAAATCCTTAATCGAACAGTCAGAATAAAATCAGATCGACGGTGGAGAATAAATGAGGAAACTAATTAAAAAATAAAGATTTTTGAAAAATCAAGAAGATAATACTGCCTGATTTACAAGATTCGAAAAATCAAAGAGAAAAGATGTGAACTGAAGATAAGATTTGGAAAAATCAAGAATCTGCCCGATTGCTTGATTTTTAGAATATTAATTACTAATTTGAATTAAAATAATTCAAATTATAGATTTTGAGAGATAATAAATAATCTTTTTCAGATTATTTATCAAAAAGGACTGACAGTTGAGATTGACATGACATTTTAAATAATTTAATTTATTTAAAATGAGAAGAATATTAATTGACAATTAAATAATTAAATTTAATTATTTAATTTAGCAGATAAGGCCAATTAATTAAATAAATCAATCAATTTATTTAATTAAGACAGTTAGTGATGTATTTAATAAATAAATAAAATTTATTTATTTAATAATCAAGAAGAAATAAATGACAAAGGAGAATTAAATAAATTAAGAAATTTATTTAATTAAGGGAAGACTTAGACAATTAATGACGTATTTAATAAATAAATAAAATTTATTTATTTAATAATCATGAAGAATAAATGACATGAATTAATTAAATAATTATGAATTATTTAATCAATAGTCGAATGTGGACCAAGGACATAATTAAATGACATAATTATGCTAGGATGAAAGTGGTAAAAATGAAGCTTGCAGGCCTAGGTCATTTTTAGGTGTCTACATTTTGCCCCTCTTTGTCATAATGTTGCTTGTCGCATTGTGACAAAGAAAACAAGTCAAAAGTATGCCCCAGTGCAAAATAAGATGAGGAAGAATGACGAGGAGGGTTGTGGTATGCCTCCTCGAGAGGATAGACAGGTTCCAAGAACATGGGTGTGCTCTCGAAATTAATGAGAAGACTAGAATATGAAGAGACAAAAAAAATGTTAATGAAAAAGATATGGATTATGATATGGATGCAATGCCTATATGAGATGGGTGAGAGAAGATGACAAGACTAAAGAAGATGCATGTTAGTTCCTAGACCAAATCCTTCAAAACATTGCCATAGGACTTTAATATTTATTGCTCTTAATCATCATTGGGCGAACTGTTGTAATGGCCAATAAACACCATGATATGACATAGATCAAGGTGTGCAAGTTCGTACCATCACATAAGACAAGTAGTCACAGACAAGGATGATCATGCCTCATACTAGGAGCGTGCTTGCCCCAGTCTTTTTGCCATAATCAACCACATGCAGAAAAAAGACAAGGAAAAATCATGAAACGTCGCTGCTTCTCTAAATCCTATTTCCAAGACATCCTTGAGAAACTAGTAGCATGATTGTCAAAATACAAAAAGAAAGAGTCCTTACCATGATATGTCATTTTTCTAAATCCCAAAATCAGGACCTCACTGAGAAACTAGTAGTCATGCATGTCAATTGACATGATACGTCGCTGCTTCTCTAAATCCTGCTTAGTGGGATCTCGCTGAAAAACTAATATCATGATAAAAACTAAAAACAAATTCCAAGTGTTTTCCAAGTGCGTCTGGATGCCGAGTGCATTGATGTGTCAATGTAAATTTAAATGATGCCAAGATAACAAATGCCGAAGGTTGCCATATTCAGGAAGGACACATCCTGAATAATGTCGATGTCTAGGAAGGACACATCCTAAAACACCAATGTCAGAGTTTTGTTCTTCAGAAGGACACATCTGAAAGAACATTGTTGTCGAGAGGAATGATCCTTAAGTGTCAGAAAGGATCCCTCAAAAATGATGAATGATAGGGACGATGCCTAGGAAGGACACATCCTAAGGCACCAATGTCAGAGTTTTTTTCTTCAGAAGGACACATCTGAAAGAACGTTGTTGTCGAGAGGAATGATCCTTAAGTGTCAGAAAGGATCCCTCGAAAATGTCAAATGACAATGTTGATTCCTAGGAAGGACACATCCTAAGGCATAAATGACAGAGGTTATTCTTCATAAGGACCCATCTGAAAGGTAACCAAGAGTTGATAGTTTGACTGGTTGCGATAATTTGACTTGTTTTGACTAAGTTTGACTTGTTTTGACTGAGTTTGACTTGTGTTGACCATATGTCGATATTGTCATGATGATATGTGCCGATGAGATTGTCTTGTTGTGATAATGATTGTCATGATGAGTTTTGTTCGTTTGGGAAAGATTTGTGTTGTCTTGAAGACTTTTTGACATGTGTGTTAGTGTGATGCCATGAACCCTAATGGACTGACCTAGTGCGGCCTCGGGGGCTCATCGATAGATGGCCTTGCCTACGTCATACACTCAGAGACCTCGTAGTTCAACACGACCAATGATTTTGTCTTGATGACCAAAGATTGCATCATGATTTTATTTTGACAAACCTAAAAGGACTGACCTAATGTCTCGGGGACTCAAACGTGAGTCTTGCCTACATAGCAAATGCGCAGAGACAATGTAGTTCAGACAGATGATAAAGATTGATTTGACATGACTGACTTTGACAAGAGATGCCCATGTGTTGGCCCTTTTCGACCAGTTTGATGTTTTTGTTTGGTTTTGTTCAGGACGTTTTATGATTTTTAGGTCTTTTTTCAGGACATTTTGCGATGTTTTTGGGTCTTTCTTTAGGACTATTTGCCAATGTTTTTGTCTTTTTTCAGGACTGTTTGCCAATGTTTTTGTCTTTTTTCAGGACTTTTTGCCAATGTTTTTGTCAAGATCATGTGTGACATCCACTGCAGTTTCATGATAAACCTTATGCCCCCAGTCAGGTCTGAGACTTAGCCATTTACAAGGGACATGGACGGGATGCTGCTGACTTGGTAGACGGACAGTCGTCAGGACTTGATGTCAATCAGTTATCTACTAGGACAGGTAGGGTAGGATGTAATGGCAATTTTGTGGAATAATGGTAGAAATACCCTTCATCCTAGGCCAAGTTAGACCAAGTGACAGTAGATGGCAGAGCAATGATTGATTACGCATGGCGCCTGTTTGCCAGGTTTTCACCATGGTACTTGTCCAAAGTGCCTGTTTGCCAGGTTTTTACTATTGAATGAATCATTTTTCTCTTTACTATTTTCACAATTTTTGATTTTTTTGTTGGTGTCACCAAGACGCCTGTTTGCCAGGTTTTCATCAGGGTGACGATTTTTATCATTTTTCAATTTTTTTGTATTTTATGATTCTCAGCTCCATCCTCTGATGCTATGCGTAGAACTTTCAGAGATGTAAACTGTTGATGGGTTCTGTCAACTGTTCCCCATCTGGAGTTTCCAATTGATAAGCTCCGGAACCAAAAGAAGATATGATAATATAGGGACCTAGCCAGTTTGATTCAAATTTTCCTGGCTTTTCTCTGTCTGCTTGGTTCTTGGGGTTCTGCATTAGAACTAGGTCACCGATGTCAAAATTTTTGACCATAACCTTTTTATTGTAGCTACGACAAAGGCGGTTCTGATATGCTTGGAGATGATTCAGTGAGTTTTTCCGTCTTGCTTCCAGCATTTCCAGCTCATGCAGGCGTGATTGTCGGTAATCCTCTTCATTAGTAAGACCCTTCAAGGAGACTCGTAGCGAAGGAATTTTGACCTCAATGGGTAAGATGGCTTCAGTGCCAAAGACTAGGGCAAACGGGGTGGCCCCTGTAGGAGTACGAATGCTAGTTCGATAAGCCCATAGAGCAAGGTTAATTTGTATGTGCCAGTTGCGGCCAGCGTCATTGACAGTCTTTTTTAAGATCTTGACAATGGTTTTATTGGACGCCTCAGCTTGGTCATTTCCTTGCGGGTAGTATGGAGATGGAAAGTGGTGTTGGATATGGAATCATTCACATAACTCACGTACGTCTTGGTTTTTGAACGGACGTCCGTTGTCAGTGATGATGGACTGCGGAAGGCCATATCGGCAAATGATGTAGTTGAGGATGAACTTTGATATTTGTTTGCCAATAATATATGTCAATGGGATGGCTTCAATCCACTTTGTGAAATACTCAGTGGCGGTAATAATGAATTTATGGCCATTGGATGAGGTTGGATGAATCTTACCCACGAGGTCGAGTCCCCATTGAGCGAAGGGCCAAGGAGAAGTGATGGGCTTGAGTTCTTGTGCTGGAGCATGGACCAAGTCACTGTGTATTTGACATTTGTGACAAGTCCTAACATATTCAATTGCATCTTTTCCATTGTCGGCCAATAATACCCAAGTCTCGTCAGTTTCTTAGCTAGCGTAGGACCACTCGAATGAGATCCGTATATACCGTCGTGTACTTCTCATAAGGTCGTACATGCTTCGTCGGTGTCAAGACATCTAAGGAGGGTATCGTCGAAACTACGGCGGTAGAGGGTGTCACTGACAATGGCATACCTTGCGGATTTTCTAATGAAGGACTTCCATTGGTTATTTGACAGGTTCGGCGGAAGGGTGTGAGACTTTAGGTAATCGTAAATGTCTTGATACCAAGGAGAGTTGTGACCAACAAGTTCACAAACCATTTCCGATTCTGGGATATCGTATGCCGGTATCAAAAGCTGTTCTACTAAGAACTCAAATTGTGGCACATTTTTAGGGATGTCCAAAAGAGAACTGATAGTAGCCATTGCATCAGCTGCCTTATTCTGTGCCCTCGGGATTTTCTCAAAAGAAATCGATTGAAAGTATGTCAAGAAACTGTCCACCATCCTCTTGTAGGGAAGCAACTTCTCATCCTTTGTTTCATAGTCATCATTCACTTGGTTGATCACGAGCTGGGAATCCCCGAATACAAGCAATGTCTGAATTTTCCATTTGATTGCCAACTTGAGACCTGTGACTAGTGCTTCATATTCGATAATGTTATTTGTACAAGGGAAAGCAATACGAAATGATTTAGGAATTGAATCCCCCTGTGGTGTGATAAATAGGATTCCAGCGCCTGAGCCATGACTAGTATGAGACCCATCAAAATATAGTTTCCATGGTGCTACCGGTTCCGCATGAAAAATGGACTCATCAGGAAAATTAGTTACTAATGGATGAGTGGCTTGAATCGGTGCATCTGCTAGTTGATCTGCTATTACTTTCCCTTTTATTGCCTTGCACTCAACATACTATATGTCATACTCGCTTAGGATCATGACCCATTTTGCCAACCGACCTGTTAATGCTGCTCGACTTAGTAGATATTTCAATGGATCAATCTTGGCAACCAGTTGTGTTTGATGACTGAGCATATAATTTCTTAGTTTTTGGGATGCAAAGACAATAGCGAGGCATGAATATTCAATGTATGTGTAGTTCAACTCATAGCCTATCAACGTCTAGCTGATGTAATAGATTGCTCTTTCTTTTCCTTCATGATCATTTTGGGCCAGCAATGCCCCCAGTGCTGAACTAGTAGTCGAGATGTATAAAATAAAAGGCCTTCCATGAATGGGCGGCATGAGTACTGGTGTTGATAGCAGGTAATCTTTTATTTGTTGGAAGGCCTCTTGACATTTATCCATCCATACAAAGGGGACACTTTTGCGCAATAGGTACTGGAGCGAATGGCACTTATCCGCCAACTGGGCTATGAAACGGCGAATAGATTGTACTCTACCCTGCAGAGTTCTGAGTTCACTGATCCCTCTGGGTGGAGGCATGTCTATAATTGCTTTGAACTTTGCCAGATCGACCTCTATGCCTCTTCAGGAAACTATGTATCCCAATAGTTTTCCTGACGTGACCCCAAAAATACACTTCTTAGGGTTTAGCCGAACTTTGTACTCTTCAAGTCTCTTGAAAATTATGTCGAGTACCCTCAAATGGTCTTTCCTAGTTGCTGATTTGGCCAACCGTTCGTCTACATAATCCTCCATTATATTGTGCATCATGTCATGGAAGATCATGGTCATAGCCCTTTGATATGTGGCACCTGCGTTTTTGAGACCAAATGGCATGATGTTCCAACAGTATGTACCCCATGGGCACGTAAATGCTATTTTGTGCTGATCCTTAGGAGCAATGCGGATTTGATTATAGCCAGAGAAACCATCCATGAGGGATATCATCTCATGTTCTGCAGTTAGGTCCACTATGATGTCAATGTTGGGCAAAGGAAAGTCATCCTTTGGACATGCCTTGTTTAGATCCCGAAAGTCTGTACATACCCGAATCAGCCCATTTGGCTTTGTCACCGAAACTAGATTGGAAATCCACTCAGCATAATCTATAGACCTTATGAATCCAACATCCAGTAATTTCTTTAACTCGGCTTTGACCAATAGAGCAACTTGAGGGTGCATTTTGTGCAACTTCTGCTTGACTGGTTTAGCATTGGGTAATAGTGGCAGATGATGCAGAATGAGTTTGGGGTCCAATCCTGGCATGTCAGTGTAGGACCATGCAAAATTGATCTTCCGTTCTGTAAAGAATTTATGAAATTTTGGTTTCTCTTCATCAGTCAATGATGCGGCAAATAGGACCATCTTGGGGTCTTCTGCAGTTGAAATGTTATCCTCTATTGTGTCCTCAATAAGCATGGCTGATTTCTTCTATTGCACGGGGAGAAAGTCTAGTCCTCCATCTTTGGGTGCCTCAAAGAGGTTTTCACCTGCAGATTCGTCCTTTATTTTTACTATTTTATCGTCAAGAGGTTCCTTTCGGTTTTCACCTAGAGACATTTCATTTTTTACTTTATTTTTATTTTTGCGACTAGAGGACTGAATAGTCTCGCCAAAGTATGCGGTGAAGTCTAAATCAATAGCAAATCCTGATTTGTGGTCCCCACTGGGTATGCCTTCTCGTAATCCCATGAATTTGGAAATGGCTTCATCATTTTGGAATGTGTCCAGAACTGGCGGTCCTTGTTGGTCCCAATCGACTAGTTCAGGGTAAACTAAAGAGATGCCCTCATTAAGGCTAGTGAACTGGGGTGAGGATGCAAACAACATGAAGATGGATTCGTTGATGTTGTAGATGAGGCTATCATCATCCAACTCTACATCGGACTCTATCCAATATTCTCCTTCACTAGTGTCATATTCATTGTCGTAATAAGGAGTGAAGGTTTTAGAGCCCTGGTTATCAATGTCGTCTGACACTTTGGATAGATTAGACTGAGGGGGGTCAGATGATGGCTGTTGTGTTTTATGGGAAGTGGTAGTAGGGCTTTGACTATTTGGTGCCTGTTCAATTTTGAATGTTTGCCAAAATCATTGTTCAGAGGTCAATTCCCCTGGTTCGACAAATAAATCATCAAGACAACAATCACTTAGGGATCGTTCTGAGCCGAATTCCCACTCGTGGGAGTCAGTTTCAGTGAGGGGTTCACTAGTAGTCTCGACACTGTCAGAAGCATGTACTCGCTCATTTAAAAGTCTAGAGGTACGTCGATCGCCATTGGCAAGTGATCCAAACCCTAATCCAAGATACTTCAAAATTTGAAAAGTTTCTATGGGTTCCCTTTGGCCTGTTTTGTCTTTTCCTAGGTCACTAGTACCATCATAGCCTTTAGCCTTCATGAAGTCATAACCTTTGCCATATATTCGAACTGGTAATGGGGGTAATGTGACCGTATCCTTATAGATCCATCCTGTGTGTCAGCAAGGTCTTCCTCACTCATGTCTCCCCACTTGATAAAAACTGTATTCAGTGGGACTATGAAGGTTTCCTGAGGTTCCATTTGGAAACATGGCCGACCATAGTCCTTGGGAGATCTAGGCATTGTTGTTATGCTGTATGCTATGTGCAGTTTGAATTCTCCGCAGCCAATGTCCTGGATTTTGACAGTTGATTCTATCTTAGGGTTGGTGGAAGGTGGTGGTATGGTGGAAGACGTGGATGGAGTGGATGTAGAAGATGATGTGAGTGTGGAAGAGTCGATGTACTTGGATGTCGAGGAGCCAGGTGCTTCTCGGTTAATAGGTACTCGATTTTCAGAGATACCCCTTAAATTGGTACAATATTGGAAAGGGTCGGGGTCTCCGTATATGGTATTTCTGTATCGTCAAAAGGAAACTTGAGGCATTGGTGGTATGTTGATGGAATGGCTTTTAAAGCGTGGATCCATGGATGGCCAAGTAAAATGTTATATGGTAGTTCCAAATCCAGGACCTGGCAGGTTGTGTCTACAATGACCGGTCCCACTCTAATAGGGAGAGAGATAACACCCCTTGAAGAGCGTTCCTCGTCATCGTATGCTTTGATCACTATGCTTTTCGTTGGGTCCATGCATGCATCAGAGAACCCAAGAGCCTTAACCAATTTGAGGGAGCATATGTTCAACCCTGCTCCACCATCTACTAAAACCCGTCTAACTTTGTGCTTGTGGACAAAAGTTTCTATGTAATGCATCATTGTGGTTGGTTTTATGTGATGAGTAGTCTTGATCTGAGAAGGTGACGTGGTGTGGCATGGTGAGATATCCCACCATAGTTTCAAACTGAATGACATCGATGTCCTTAGGGACTGACGACTCTAGGAGAGTTTTGTCTAGGATTTCTTTGTGCACAGGAGAGATACGAAGCAGCTCAAGGATAGATATTTGTGCGGGAGTCTTTCCTAGTTGGTCAATGAGGTTGAACTCGCTTTTGGGTTTCCACTGTTGTGGGGTTGAGACAGGTTTTGGCTATTTAGCCGATGCAGCAGGTTGCAATTGTTTAGCCAATGGGCCCGGTATTGTGATTTTGGCTTGTCTAGGAGGAGGCGGACTAGCTATAGTGACCTTGCCACTGCGAGTAGTAGCATTACACTGGGGTGCTCTCTTGACCGTAATGGTATTGGTGTACCCATCTTTAGTTCGGACATTGTTTATAATTGGTCCACTAGAATAATCGTACTTGACTTGGGCGAAGTTAGCTTGGTTCTGTGAACCTGACGTGGACGCATTATGAGAACCATGATCTTGCAATGGATTCTTGTGGATAGTATGATCTACATTGGAGGTGAATTGTGATCCACCTACTTCGATTGCGCGATTTTCAATAAGATCTTGAATTAGGTTTTTCAGTTGTCGACAGTTAGAGGTTGTATGTCCTTTGGCTCGATGGTATTCACAAAGTGCATTGTCATTCCACCATGATGGTTTGAACTGTCCTGGGTCATATGGTTTGATTTCTGGAAGTGTGATGACCCCGTGCTGGATGCATTTCTTAAGGACTTCTTCAATGGGTTCACCCAAATGGGTGTATGTGCGACCCCTAGGAAATTGTCTCATTTGTCGATATTTCCCTTGACTGTTTTGACCACCTTGGTTGTTTGAAAAAGTATTGGGAGGAGTTGTCAATGTCATTGTTGGTTTGTTTTGTTGTTGAACCCCTTTCAGGGCTAATACGGGACCTACAATATTTGCAGTCTTGGCATCAATAACACCGTCATTTGTAACATGCTTATTCTTAACCCAATATTTGTTTTTGTCAGCTAGTGGATTGACGTTCATGTTTTTGGAACCATATCTCAGTTCTCCCTTTGCGATAAGGGCTTTCTCAATCTGGACCCCCTTTTTGACCAATTCTGTGAAGTTTGTGCAACAATGTATTTGCAATGCGAATTTTAGGGGCCCTAGAAGTGTTTGGACGAACATGTCAACTTTTTCCCTTTCAGGAATGTCAATGTGACATCGACTAGCAAGGCTTCTCCATTTTTGAAAGAATGGAATAAATGTCTCACAAGAGTCTTCTTGCGGGAGATTGCACAAGCTAGTGATAGAGGTATCCATGTCAATGTTGTACGCATAATTTCTTATGAATTTTTGTTTGAGCTCATCCCATGTCTGGATATCTTTTTGAGTTGAAAACCATTCAAGGGCTTGACCTGCCAAACTTTTGGAAAAAAGTCTCATCAAGTATGTTGGTTTGTAGGCGATATCCATACAGTTGGTTGCGAATTCATGAACATGTTCAATGGGATTTGTCTTCCATCTATATTTTGTGAAGTTGGGTGATACGTATCCTGGTGGAAATGCAGGCATACATAAGTTTGTGTCGAAAGGGTATACATCCAGGTCATATGATATTTCTAATTTCCTGCCTAAAATGTACATGTTTTGCATATTTTTTTCCATGTCTCTCATTCTTGCTTTGAGTTCATCTATGGTAGGGTCGTTTACATTTCTGTATGTTGGGTTGCCTGGTACACCATGTGTTCCTGTCTGGTATGCGTGAGTGTTGGTGTATTGTGGTGGTACGGATTGTTGTGGTACATATGACGTGTGTTGTTGGTATTGGAAGTTATGATTTGGTGCCTGTTGATGAGTATGAATGTTGGATGAGTATGTTGGGATGTGTCCCCCAGCCATGTGTGTCGTTATTTGGGGGATGTTGTGACCATGACTGTTATGGTGTGTCAATGATGTCATGGGTTGTGTTATTTGGCCACCTTGTGTAAATTGTTGGTTTTGTACAAGGGGGACATTTGTGTTTGTACCTTGGGAGGTAATGACATTTGACTGTGTTGTCGTGTTAATGTTTTTTTGTTGTCCTTTAATAAAGATACGTCCTGTGGCTCCTCCCAAAGGATTTTATGAAGTACTACTGAACGGATTTGTCAAAGTTGTGTTCATGGTAGTAGATGTAGTTTTCAAAGGGGGATTGTGGTGACTTGATGATGCCCCTGTGGTATTTACCATCACGGTAAAAAGAGGATTGGAATAATTTTCTCACGTTGTTGAGGAGCCAAGAGTGGTTCCATCCGATTGGGGTAGTGTTGTGGATGTTGTAGATGATTGTGATCCCCCAATAGATGTAGCATTTACTGTGTTGGAGATGTTTGGGATGTTGGGAGTGGTATTTATTGTCATTGTGGTCTCAGAGAAAGTATTGCTCGTAGTATTTGAAAGTTCACCACTATGTGACATGTTATGTGCGTTATTGGCATTAGGGTCATGAAGTGTCAAATTTAGCGTGTTGGCATCAAATCCTGGTGGTAACTTAGCTCCCTCACTCAAGAGCATGGCTACAAATCTGTCTCTGTCCTGACGACCTATTGCTTCAGCCATCTGATAGGCCTCTGGGTCTTGTGTCAATGCCTCTATGTGTTCTTGAAGTAGTTGACCATTTTCATCTCTTTGCAAGTAGAGGTCGAATGTACTGTTTGACGAGGCTTGCGTTGTTGTTGGAGGTTGATTGTCTAGATTGGTAAATGGGTCGTACAAGGTCCAGCTTGAGTCATATGGAGGATTGTTGACAGTAAATGGAGGGTCTTGTCTAAAGTTTTCCATTTGTCTCTTTTGTTTTTGAAGTCTGGTTTCAACCATAAATGAGATTGCTCAAATAGGAATGATAGCCTAAATGCAAGTATGACACTATGTGAAGTCTAAGGTTCAAGATGAAAACTAGAATGACTAATGTTTTTGGATTTTTTGTGAATAAGGATATGCAATTTCTATGCAATGTAAGACAAGGTTATCTAAGCACCTCTAAACTCAAAAAAAATTTCGATTTTGACTGCTAAAGGACTTCGTTGGAAATGACAAGTTGACAAGGTCTAAATGACTAGTGAGTCTCCCTAACTAGACTTTTGAGTTGGAAGAATCTCACAAAAGAGGACAATGACTAAAGGAGGTTTGATAACTTAGTCCAAGAGGGTCTAATGTCGAAAACAATGACTTTGCAAAGGTGTGCTTAAGATTTTCCTAATCCTAAGTATGCAAATATGGACCTAGGGACAACGTATGTATGAAACTAGAAGGAATGATGTATGAAACCTATGGTGACTAATGCAAGCTTAGACAAGACTTTGAGCAATATCAAGTTTGGTTTCTGATAGAATATTTTTGATGACAGTGTTTGACAAATGGTTGACAATTTGAAGACCTCAGGTTTTGACTTTGAAGTTTAAAATTTTGACAGGCAAATGCATCATAGTTTAGCAAATGCGTCACAGTTTTGCAAATGCGGTTCAGTTTTGCAATTGCGGCTTTATCACTGTCAACTGTAGCTCGATTTAGCATATGTGGCTTTTAAGTTGATAGATGCATCGTGACGCCTACAGATGCATCGTTACAGGTTTCAGATGCATTTTAACAGATCAGTTGTGTCGTAGAAAATCATTTGCGGTTTGACAGATGCGACTCAGTTTAGTTTCAACATGATTTTCGTGTTGTTTTGATGGAAGTTTTGACTTGTTTGATGAATGTTTTGTTTGAACTGTGACAGAACTAGAATACACTTGAAAAACACAGTGTTTTGAATGTAACCAAACACACATCAGATAAGCACGATCCTAAAAAGGCCAATAGGCCAAGGGTTTGTATACTTGGTATAGCCCACCTTTATACCCCAGATTGGTGATAAACACCTTTCCTTCTCGAGATCGGATAGCTTAGAATTTTGGTGGCATTGGCTCCCCTCCATGGCTCATTGACGTCATTCAAGCACACCAAATTCAGATTCTTTGGGTAGTGACATCCCAAGAATTGCTATCTCTACTCAAGGGAATCAATAGTGAGTGTCTTCGGGCATGATACTGTACCCTGCACTATACCAAGCAACGACCAATAGAATGGTTGGACACTAAGACAAGAGGTTTTTAATTCAGGCATTCGGTTTGTGGGGCGTGATCCATGTGGCGAGAGTCCCCTTTTAGATCCATCTCATCGGAACCACGCTCGTGATTCTTGGGCTTTCCCCAAGAACCCACTTTTATATACCAGCTAGAAGTCCCTCGGTGTCAGGGTGCTACCGGTCTGAGTCGTCCTGGGGTGAGTACTTTTTCCCACCAGAACAGGCCCAAGTTCTAGAGTCAGTAACCGTTTCTCTTACACCCAGGATCGCACGAATGTGCAAGGGGAGAGGATACTTCGATATACCGAATCGTGAAGGGTAAAATAAAAGAAAAGAATGGGTCTGGTTTTTTTATCACAAGGTTTTCACCAAGTGAGAGCATACTCACCTACCATTCCATAGTCACAATCAAGCATAAAAGACATGATTTCATTTTATATGCACCAAACTGAAATGTTTGCTACTCTAAGAAAAACAAGCACAAAGTTTTGTTATTCCTTCTTTGACATGCGAATCTGCAAACAATGAATATTAGTAGTCTCTTATGCAATGCTCTTCGACAAACGAATGAGGATTGCCACACGCTACAATAAAAGATTAGTAACACAAGAAAAATCTAATCTAATTAACATGCAGGAATAAAAAACACAGAAAAAATAGAAGACCAGAAAACCAGTAACCAGAAAAACCCGAAAATCTAAAAATCAAAATGGCAAAACTGAAAGAAAATTTTACTAGACAGTTGCGGCTTGACAGGGCAGATGCGTCATTCGGGTCTTCAAGTGTGGCTCGGGAGATCAAATGCGTCGTTCGGGATTTCAGTTGCGGCTTGTTAGGTCGATTGCGTCGCTTCTATCAGCAGATGCATCGCGACGCATCAAATGCGTTGCGATGTTTTTAAAAAAAATAGTTGCGTTGATCCGTACCTGTACCTGCAAAATAATAGAAAACAACAAAAAACCGTACGGAAACAAGCAAAACAGAGTCGGGTTCACCAATGTAATCAAGGGTTTTCTTCAGATTTGGAGAGTTAGCAATAAACAATAAATAATAATCGAAACCCAAAGATTTTATGAAACACAAAGGAAGTAAACAAAAGAACAATTATACCTGATTATTGATACCTCCGTGATTCCCTTTCGTAATACCTTCTTTCTTGCTAGATAATGTTTCCCTCAGATTTGTCAATCGAGCAATCTAAAATACCTAAGCCCTACAACAAGATTCGAAGGATTTGATATGCCTAAATGACTATGTCTACAAACCAATGCCTTATGTCTAAAATAATGCCAAAATTGAAATAATAAGATTGCCTATGACCATGAACATGAGAGTAAATAAATGCCTATAGTAATTACGCCAAATGTCTGTCCTCAAAAATGAGAAGAAGATGGCATTTTATAGAAAAGGCCATTTCGAACGGACAGACGAGATAAATCATTGACAAGAACCTAAAATGAACCATCCAGATTAAACCTGAGAATCCCTAATTAGGGTTAGGGAAAAATCCTTAATCGAACGGTCATAATAAAATCGGATCGCCGGTGGAGAATAAATGAGGAAACTAATTAAAAAATAAAGATTTTCGAAAAATCAAGAAGATAATACTGCCTGATTTACAAGATTCAAAAAATCAAAGAGAAAAGATGTGAACTGAAGATAAGATTTTGAAAAATCAAGAATCTGCCCAATTGCTTGATTTTTAGAATATTAATTACTAATTTGAATTAAAATAATTCAAATTATAGATTTTGAGAGATAATAAATAATCTTTTTCAGATTATTTATCAAAAAGGACTGACAGTTGAGATTGACATGACATTTTAAATAATTTAATTTATTTAAAATGAGAAGAATATTAATTGACAATTAAATAATTAAATTTAATTATTTAATTTAGCAGATAAGGCCAATTAATTAAATAAATTAATCAATTTATTTAATTAAGACAGTTAGTGATGTATTTAATAAATAAATAAAATTTATTTATTTAATAATCAAGAAGAAATAAATGACGAAGGAGAATTAAATAAATTAAGAAATTTATTTAATTAAGGGAAGACTTAGACAATTAATGATGTATTTAATAAATAAATAAAATTTATTTATTTAATAATCATGAAGAATAAATCATATGAATTAATTAAATAATTATGAATTATTTAATCAATAGTCGAATGTGGACCAAGGACATAATTAAATGACATAATTATGCTAGGATGAAAGTGGTAAAAATGAAGCTTGCAGGCCTAGGTCATTTTTAGGTGTCTACAATAGCTTATTATCCTTCTAATCCTTTAACACTTTCTAAGATTAGTGTGAAAATATAAAAAAGATAAAATATAGAATATAAATTTTCTTTTAAATTTACATTTGTTCCTTACTAGGGTTGAACAAGGAGTAACCTAGACTAGTTCCTTATCCATGCACAAAGTCAATGAAATAAGAAATTTCTACTAACAATAGCTTTAACACATATTCAATGGTATTAAGATATTGATATCTTACAATAATAAGACCACCTCCTTTGTCACACTATTATTCTACTTATAAATCCTTAATATAATGAAAATATTCTTAACATTTAATTGGATTAATATTTAATCTATCACTTGAACTAAAGCTATCAATTAAGCATTTGGTACAATAATTATGCAATAGAAATATCTCCACAATCTTTGATTTGTATTGATTGAAAGAATATTGTATTATATTAAAGGAGACAACAACAATATGACATATATTCAATTTTATCCATTTATTGAATTATACACTATTATATTTAGAAAACTACAGACTCTATTATGTGTTTCAAAGAACAACCAAAAGACTGACCTACCTATCCCAAATTATAAAACCCAAATTTAGACTCTTTTAAAAGAAACAAGAGTGTTATATATAGAAAAGTGAGCATGTAGGTTCTCAAATGCAGTCACATGAATTATGTGACTCTTTATAATTACATATTACTTTTCACTTTTACATTCAATCATCATTGGCATTGAGCACATTACAAGATATCATTCCAAAAAAAACACTCATGGAAGCAGTTTGAACTGACCAGAAGATGTCATGAGAACCACTAGAATTTTTGAAAAATATACTAATCATGCCAAAAGATAGAAAAATAGAGAAATTACCAAAAAAATTGAAGCATTCTTCATCAAGAGCCTTTGAATCACTCGCCACTAAAGAGGATAACACTACTATCCATTGAGGAGCGCAAAAAAAAACCAAACATGACCCAACCCACATCCACCTAACATAAGATGACAAAATAAAAATAGGTGCGGCCAATTACTTTGTATAATTTTCAAGTCGAGAGATATACTCTTCCTTAGAAGGCCATTGAAAGTCTAATAATTTTTTAAATTTATTATTATGAAAATTATACCTTGCATCTATAAGTGTGTTGGTTTCTTTTGCAAAAGTATCCAAATCAAACTTTAGCTTGACCAAGTCATCAATAGAATTATTTCATAATGCCAAATTTGGTTTTCCATCAGTGTATATATAAAGAAAAAGTAAGGATTGCATCAAAAAACTCAGATTTCCAAACATCTAGGGATTTAACTATTCCAAACTTATCTAAAATAGTAAGCATTGTTTTGTTCTCCATATTTTAAATCATTTTAGTTTGGCCTTGTTCCTTAAAATGTTGAGACCTACCCTAAAAAGTCAATATGCTTAATTACCTATTCAAGATTTTTAGGGGAATTATTATCAAATGGAAGGTTTTTAGGGGTATTATTATCAAATGTAGTCATTTTTTTGATCTATTTGATAGATGTAGCCCTAAGGATCCATTCATTCAACATTCCTTGAAAATATTTTTGTTGTTGCATATGTTTGATGTATGTTTTGTTGAATTCACAAGACAACTAAGAGGGGGGTGAATCAATTGTACCTTAAAACTTCAAAACCCTCATACACATTCATATCCACATTCATTCATTAAACGCTTAAAACTATTATGATGATTTAGCATGAAAAGAAAATAACTGAAACTAGAACAACTTAATACCATACATAAGAGAACACCGTATTTATGTGGAAAACCCAAGAAGGGGAAAACCACATTGAGGATTAACTCACAATATCAACACCAAATGCAATAGGGCTCACTGTTGGAGAGCTCACTACCCAAAGAAAGAAAGGCTCATTACCAAAATGTTCACTTCTAGAATAGAAAGAAGGTAACGAAGAAATGTTACACTAAGAAAAGAATTTCAATACAATAAAGAATCCACCACAATGTCATCAACACCTTCATAAATTGACTAAAGAATTGTAGACACCTTCTACTCACTACATCTAATAATCTAACAAATGAAAGCTCACACTCCATTACTCAAATTAACACTCTATAAATCTACACTTCACATTATTCACACATCTTGCATCTATCTTATCATCACTCAACACCTCAATGCTTATTTATACCATCTTCAACGTTGAAACCCTTCTCCAAGGTTAGTTATACACATCAACCATACAAATTAAAATTAGATCGGCACCAAAACACTTCCATGCTGGATGGAAGTGAAAGTATACCACATCATTCCTTAATTCGGACCCAAAACTATAACACCACTCAACCATGCACTTCTATAAAAAATAATCATCCATCGTAAGTAGTCTAAACACTAGGTCGATTGTTACCCATGCAAACACCATTAAAATTTTAAGTACATGCTTCCTTAAGTCCAAGATCAACTTGTGAATCACACACTAGGATTTATCGTGATCTAGAATTTTCCTCAAACACTCTGAAATCCAACAAACTCCTTCACAACAACTTCCACCTGAAGAATGTACACACCTAATACACTCAAACAACTTTGTCATACACTATTACTTAAGAAACTATCTTCCAAAGCGCCAAACCTCAAACCACCTTGACTAAACAAATATACCAACACTATCAACACTTCTTCAAATATTCAAGACCTGAAACATAACTGTGGAGAAACATGCAGAGAAAGGATATTTCTCCCAGACACCTTTGTAATGTATAGTTCATACACTGATGAACACAATTTCTTTTGTACAAAAATCCAACACACCAAATTTTGGATATAACACCTCTAAACATCTCTAACCGACATATCTAAAGCACATAGGTAGATCTTTAACCTAGAAGAAATGTAGAACAACACAAGAACAAACCTATGTAACTCAGAACACCACTACAACACACTATTTCCTCTTTTTTTATCAAATTTTCTCAAAAGAACTTGGAAACCAAGCACTAAAGAAACATCTAGAACATCTTCAACAATTCCTCAACACAACTGGGCCAACTAGTAACTCAACCACATATCCATAGACATAATATTATCAAAGCAACACTAGATGTTAACACTAGTAGCTTTACTAATGACAACATAATGCAACTAATCAAAGCATGGATAACATCAATTTATCATAATCTTGCAACAATATTACCTAAAAATAGACATCAATGACAACATAGGCTTGTTGACATCAATAACAACACAAAATTCTCATACTTGCAACATATTTTCTGTAAGCTTTCATATTGTTTGCATAAAACTTCAATTTTATGCAAAATGTTTGAAATCCTATGGCTAAGTAAATCATCTACTATATATGCAACCACATTTTCTATTTCTTTCTTAGTTTCCTTTTCATTTTTTAGGCTTTGATTTAGCTAATCCCTTAATTCCTTTATTCTAAGAGAAAGGGTGTCTCTATGTTGAGCTAATAATTTAGCTAATCTTGATTGGGGAGTAGGAGTAGCAATTTGGGATTGAGAAAATTGAGCTAAAAAAGTTGAGAAACCCAACCTCACAAACCCAAAGAATCACGTACAAAAGATATTCAGAACCAAAGAAGATGTTCTACAAGCCTCAAAGAAAAAATGCACTAAGAGAATCAACCAAAATATGTTGAGATTGAATTGATTTGAAAATGATACAAAATCCCTCAAAAATGCAAAGCATGCACAACCCTAAACCTAACTTGAGAAAAAAGATAACTCAACTAGATAAGGATAACTAAATGCAACCTAGGGATTAAAATAATGCCTAAGTAAACTTATGAAAGTGTAATTAAATAATTAATTACACCAACACCCCCCCCATAAGTGCCACTTAGGGAGAAGCGAATTATTATGCAAATTATGCAAAGATGCAAAAGATGGGTCCCGACAACAAATGCCTAATCAGGTACCCATTTATAAATGAAAATTCAAACTAAATCAAATGGCGTAAAGGAGAAAACCATGTGGGAACAAAACTCCTTCCCAAAATAGAATGCAAAAAAAAACTAAGTGATGAAAGATGGAGGACTCCATTAGACCCCATAAGGACACCATCCATCATTAAGACACATAAATGAACACCCCCAGAAGAGAGGAATAAAGAGGCCACATAGCCCCCCTAGAATGAAGTAGCTCCAATAAGACTGAAGAAACTACATCTCCTAAAAGAAGTGAGAGGGAAGAGGCTAAATGAATGCAATCTTTGAAGGTGAAGCAGGTGTAGCCCAAAATGTCTCCACAGAAGCATGTGTGACCTCAACCAATGAAGAAATCAAAGTAGGTGAAGACTGAAGAGACACCTCCAAATATGAATGATCAACAATGTCCTATTGCACTGAAATAGAAGAATCCACATATGTAGCCATATAAGTATCAACAATAACAATAGGAAGTGGAGGAGATGGAATGGAAGGCTCAAGAACAGGATCAGAAGAAAGAACAAAACTCTTCAAGAAACCAAATGTCTCCTCTGAAAGATGATTCACACTAGAAGTGTGAGGAACAGTTGTAGGAACATAAGCACCATCAATAGAAAAATCTGTAAAAGAATATAACTGAGATGAGTGATCCACCACCCCAGTAGTAATAACTGCTCTACTCTCCAACTCTCTAATAATAACTGAATCAGGTGTGAACTCCACAGATCTCCCATTACCTCCATGTGTGATCTGATAGATAGAAAGAAGGTTGTTCATCAAGTGAGGAACACAAAAGACATCTTGAAAGGTGTTGTCCCCAAAACTAATAGAACCCTTCCCTATAACACTCATGTAAGTATTGTTTCCCATTAAAATAGGAGACATAGTGCAAGGCTCAAAGGAAGTGAACATAGAATGCGAAGATTCCATATGATGAGATGCTCCTAAATCTAGAAGCCATCTCCCTAATCCAAAACCCAAAGTAGCACAAAGAGTATGCCCTCTCATATCTGATGAAGTATGTAAACCAGTTGTGCCCCTATCATGCTGCTTTGAAGAAGAAGAAGAATGAGGGGAAGGAGATGATGCAAACATCCTAGAAGGAAAATCAATCTGATGTTGCTAAAGAAGATGCTTCAGCTCATCAATGTCCTTCTTGTAGCAACTATGTTATGCATGTCCTTCTCGCTTGCAATATGCACATGGACCCTTCTCCTTCCTAGATGATTTCCCCTTAGAAGAGGAGGATGAATCTAAGTACTCCTTTTGCTGCTCATGAGATTTGGAATCCTTTTGTTTTTGTTTCTTTCCTTTGCCTATAAAATCCTTCTGATCTTTGGGCTCTTGTGATGCAATAAGTGCCTATGATGAAGAGGGTTTCATTGTTCCCATGCTAGCTAACTTAGCTTTCTCCTGAGTGAGAGATGAAGCAAAATCATCAAGAGATGGGATAGTGAATCTCATACCAAGAGCATCCTTAGTGGCATAAAAGGTAGATACAAAAATTGAATAATCTAGTCCAAGCTTAGAAAGAATGGACAATATCAACTAAGAGTCTTCCTTCTGAACACCACAGTGTGACAACTGCAATCTAAGAGACTTAATTTTAGTGAAAAAATCTTGGATGATGCCAAAATCCCTAAGATTTAAGCCAATAAGCTCATTCTCTAACTGAAACCCTCTCAGAGTATCTTGCTTCCCAAACAAAGACTCTAAAGTAGTCCAGATCTCATTGGGTGTAGTGCAAGACTCAACATGAAAAAGAAGATCAAAAGAAAGAGACATACATAAATTACCAAAAGCTTCATCACACTTATTAAACCATTTTCTCTTTTTAGTAGCACCTGTAGGTTCAATTTTTGTACCCATGGTTACCCTGTACAACCCTTTGTGCTTCAATTGAATCTCCATTTGTTTTTTTCCAACCAAAATAGTTGAATGGAGTAAGGGGTGCAATATTATGTGTATCCATGATAGAAAACAACAATATATACTCTCAAAGAAAAAAACAATGCCCTTTGATCTCAAAAAAATTGCCTATTTACACGTTTCCCAATAAAATATCTCAAAAAAGGAAAGGATGAGATCAAATAAGAATTGTAACAATGCAATTTTATGGTGTTAGTTGATTAGAGCACAAATCATAAAATCTAAAATTAACTATGAAGCACAAAGGAAGACAATTAAATAAAATAAAAACAATTATACCAAATCGCCTTTGAAGCCTCCATGAATCACCTCCATAGCCCTTTTAACTTGCTGCAAATGTAATCGTTGCCCTCAAATTTGAGTGTGTGAGCAATGATTATAACAAAGACAATGTCCAAAGCAAGGTTTGAGGGATTTTAAAATGATTATAATGCTACCATGTGAATGATAAGCAATAGGATATGACCAAACTATGCCAAAATAGAGACTATGACCAAATGACAAGACTATAAGATTGCCTGAGACTAAGAAATTACACCAAAATCGAGCATTAAGAAAATTGTAAGCCTACGAAGTGTCAGTCTACAATGTGAGCAAAATTGGAATTTTATAGAAAATGCAATTTTGGACAGATGGCCAAGATTAAAAGTTGACAGAAGCCTAAAATCAAAGGTCAAGATTGCATGTGACAATCCCTAATTAGGGTTAGGGAAAAAATCTAAAATGAATGGCCAAGATGCAATTCGAGAAAATTGAATCGGCGGTTGAGAATAAATGTGATAATTAGCCAAAAATATAAAGATTTTCAAAAATCAAGAAGATAAAAACTGCTTGATTTGTAAGATTCAAAAAATCAAGAGGATAAAGGTTGAACAGAAAAAGTAGATTTGGAAAATCAAGAATTTTCTCAATTACTTGATTTTTGGAAGAAGATTACCATTTTGAATTAAATAAACTCAAAATATGGATTTTGTGTGACAATAAATAATCAATTTTCAAATTATTTACCAAAAGAAGTGATAGTTAACAAATGTGAGGCCATTTTAAATAATTCATTTATTTAAAATGAGGGAAATGTCAAATAAGGCAATTAAATAATTAAAGATGATTATTTAATTTAGATATTGTGACCAATAATTAAATAAATTAATAAATCTATTTAATTATGAGAATTAGTGACATATTAAATAAATAAATAAAATTCATTTATTTAATAATCAAGAAGACATAAGGAATTAAATAAATTAAGAAATTTATTTAATTGTAAGAAGATAATAGACCATTAGTGATGTATTGAATAAATAAATAAAATTTATTTATTTAATAATCATGAAGAATAAACATACATGAATTAATTAAATAATTATGAATTATTTCATTAATAGTCGAATGTGGACCAAGGACATAATTAAATGTCATAATTATGCTAGGACAAAAGATGAAAAATTAAGCTTGTAGGCCTAGGTCATTTTTAAGTGTCTACATTTTTCCCCTCTTTGTCATAATATAGCATGTCACGTTGTGACAAAGAAAATAAGTTAAAAATATGCCCCAGTACAAAATAGGATGAGGAAGAATGATGAGGAAGGTAGCAATATGCCCCCTCGAGAGGATAGACGGGTTCCAAGAACATGGGTGTGCTCTCGAAATTGATGAGAAGACTAGAATATCAAGAGACAAAGAAATGTTAGTGAAAAAGATATGGATGATGAAGATGCAAACTAGATGAAATGTTAGAAGGGAAACAAAGAAGAGTGAGATGGGAAATAATCCTTCAACACTTTCCAAAGAACCAATAGACGTTGCTCGAATCATCATTGAGCAGTAAAAATGAAACAAATGGACAACAAACACCATGGTATGACGTAGACCAACGTGTGCAAGGTCATCCACTTGAAAAATAGACAGTCATAGACAAGGAATGTCCTAACTCATACTAAGGGTCATGTTTCCCCAGTCTTTTTGTCAAGAAAATCCATAGACAATAGTCAAAGAAAATAAAATAGGCCAGGAGACATCATCTCACCTCTAAATCCTTCATGGGACATCCTCGAGGTAGCTAGTAACATGACCAAAAGGAAAAGACAGTAAAAAGATAAGACAAAAATAGACAAAATAGTCAAAAGATAAGACAAGATAGACTAGAAAGATTAACAACCATTTAATTTTGTTTGCCAATGTTTGTTTGCCAAAGATTGATTTCTTGTCGGTTTGACAGTTTTGAAGTTTAAGAATTTTGCCAATTTGAGGATGTTGACGGTTTCACGGGGCCTACTGTCAAGAAGGACACATCCTAGAAAAGGAAAAGGAATTTTTGACAAGTTCTAACTCCAAGAAGGACACATCTTGAAGAGGACCAAAGAGTGATGAGATTGGCATTGTTTTGACTAATATGTTTTGGCAAGTTGACTGATATTGACTGTAAGATTGATTGGACTGTGTTTTCTATTAGGTCACGATTGGAATGTTGACATTTGAATGACTGTCTTGTGTCTGAGTTTGACTATGTATGACTTATTTGACCACTGCAATGATTATGAAAAATGCCATGATTTAATTTGGACAAACTTAAAAGGACTGACCTAATGTCTCGGGGACTCAAAGATGAGTCTTGCCTACGTAGCAAAGGCGCAAAGACAATGTAGTTCGACAATGACATGGATTGATTGATATGACTAACTTTGACTCTATTTTTGGGATTTTCACATTGATTTGGATGTTTTTGTGTTTTTCTTTAGGAAGTTTTTCAAAAAAATTTAGGTCTTTCTTCATGGCGTTTTTCAATTTTTAGGTTTTTTTTAGGACATTTTTTTATTTTTAGGTCTTTTTTCAAGACATTTAATGATATTTTTGTCCTTTTTTAGGACATTTTTATGATGTTTTTCTCTTTTTGAATGGTTTAAGAGGATCACGAAAAATGCATGTCACTAATGCCTACACATGAGAATCCAAGGACAAACATGATTGTGCCCCTAGTCAAGCTGAATACCAATTGACAAGTGATGACAACATTGTTTGACATGGGAAGGATGCATCCCGAAACAACGTGAGGACGACGATAATGTGACGAAAGTATCAGGGTCTATAGTCAAGCCAAAAACAAATTCAAGTAATGTTTTGGATAATGTGCTTGTATCAAAATATGCACATCGAGATAGAGTGCCATGAGAGTCCTTGTGGTAAAGAGTTGCTACCATGATGTGTCAAAATTGTGACGTGGGATTTTTGGACTTTAGCTAAGATCTAGGGTTATGACTTTTGATGGTAGACATGAAAGGATTGTTTGGACATTTGGATGAATCATTTTTTATTTTCCAAACTTGGGATGTTGGATGACGGATTTTGGAGGGATGACGGGTGGAATCAACACTTTTAGATGCCTTGTTTGATGGCCATTTTGAAGGAGGTGGACATTTATGATATGTGGGAGTCCTCTTGTCTTGTGGCTCCACATATTGATTGAATTTTGTATTTGGAATATTGTCTTGATCCATTTTTCTTTGGGATCCATTTTGACTTCATATGTCCACTTGTCTTTTTGTTTGATTCAATGGTCGTTGACATTTGATTTTGATTTTTTGATTTGTATGTCTTTTGTCTTAGTTCATTCCAAAGGGAAGGTTTATTTATGATGGAATGATGATTTATGGTGTGGACGGAAGAGGTGTTGGCAGCAGTCTTATGACAAGGATCACTCATGGACTCCATTTTGACATTTATATTTGATAAAGTTTCCCCCAATATCGAGGAGGTACCACTAACATCATTAGATTTGTTGTCTGAGGAATAGCCAAGACCCTAATGTCTGTAATTTTCTTGAAGTTGTATTGGTTCTTGAATGTCGTGCTCATGTATGCCTAGTCCTTTTCCTTGATAATGCATGCTTTGACAGATTCTATTTGCAATGGGGTATTTTTTGTTTTGAAAGCAACATGCTAACCCATCATTGTATATGTGGACACTGTTACTTGGGATATTTTCGTCTGCAAGGAAGCCTACTCTGAAAAAGATAGATGACCCTAGTTGATAAAGTGTCTTAGCTTCATTGTCATGTTGGACATATTTCTAACTAATATCTTTAGTCTGATCTTATGACATGTTAGGTTTAGATGATTCTATTGGTGCTTCCAAGTCGATGTCGAAGCCATATAGAGTCCAATAAATTTAGCTATAGCTCGATCATTTGTAAATATGTCCATAATGGAAGAATCTTGTTCTTGAGGAATATCATTTATGTGTCCAATGGAGGAAATTTTCTCATTTTGGAAAGTGTTGATAGTTGGAGCTTGAAAAGAGTTATTTTCATGTGTTTGATCATGAATGGCATAAAGGTCAAGGAGTGGATCATTTTGTACTTCTTGATCAATGGTGGTGTCTTGGTCAAATATGGGGTTGTCATGGATGATATAATTGAGATTGAAGTTTTTTTCAAGGGTAGGTTTATTTTGGATGTCATGATTGTCTTGAAGGACTTCTTGGATGGACTGAAAGATAGGGTCATGGGATGGATTACCTTAGGGTCATGGGATGGATTACCTTGTTCTTGACATGACGGTGACATTATAATGTCATGCTTTGGGCTTTCATTTTGACATGTATCCTCAAGTTTAGAAAATGGGATTTGGCTTTGAGTAATAATATAATTTTCATGACTAAATGTGGCTTGGGAGGGAGTGACTTGAAAAGGATTAATGGGTGAAGGACTAGGATAGGATGTGGAGACTTGCACTGGACTAGTATGTGAAGGATGAGGATATGACATGGGGACTTGGATTGGATTGGTGTGTGATGGCATAGGATATGACATGGAGACTTGGACTAGAATAGTATGTGAAGGACAAGGATATGACATGGAGACTTGGACTAGACTAGTTGGTGACGACATAGAATATGACATGGAGACTTGGACTAGAGTGGTGTAAGGTTGACTAAAATGGGATGTGGAGATTTGGACCGGATTGATATGGTATGATGTGGGGACTTGACATGAGTTGGTAGATGGTTGATAAGGCATGTAGACATAGAAAAGATTGATAAGTGAAGGACTAGCACATGATGTGGAGACCTAGAATGGACTAGTGGACAATTGGTTTCCCTTGTAAAGGTTAGGATAAGGGTAATAATTGGACGTGTGTTGGAGATTAATGGTAGGATTTTCATTAAGTGATTCTTGATAGTGAGGGTTGATGGATGGAGGACTTGGACTGATGGGTTGTTGGTATGAAGGGCATTGATTTTCAGTTTGGAGGAATTGTCTCTTAAAGTCGAAGGCTTGTTGGTATTGACCTCTATAGAGTAACTGGTATTCAACTTGACTAGCAAGCCTATCAATAGTTTGTTGAAGGGAAGAAAAGGTGGTGGATATCATGATGTCATTTTAAAAGGATTTTAAATGCAAAGTGATAATGACATTTGTCTAAGGGAAATGACTAATGCAAGGTGATAAAATTTTCAAGAAACGATTCTAAATGCCAAGGTGACAATGAAGACTAATATGAAAATGTTGACTAAGGAAAATGACCAATGCCAAGTCTAGATGCCAAATGAGGACTATGATGAAAGTTATGATAATATTTTTTGGATTTTTTTAAGGATAAATTATGCAAGGTGATGACTAAGATGACTTGAATGTCTAAAGTATGGAAATGCAAAGGTCCAAATGACTTGGAAGAAATTTTCCTAACCACCTTTTCCTTGATCTATGTCTCAATTTCAGAATATCAAAGGACTTGTTTAAAGGACCAAATGACAAGTGAGGTTTCCTAACTAGACTGTTGAGTTGGAAGGATCTAACAAAATGACTAAAGAAGATAATGATGGTTAATTCCAATGATAACCTAATTTTGAAATTCAAGATTTTGCAAAGTGAGGTAAGGTTGTCCTAATCCAAAATATGCAAAATGAGATGAGGACCTAAGTTTTTGGTTTATGACTCAAAATGCAAATGGTGAAGCCTAAGGATGAAGCTAAAATTTTCAAATATAACCCTATGGTAAGATGCAAGCTAAAGTGCCCAAGGAATGAGAGATTTGAACAATTTTCTGATCTGGTTTTGATAAAGACTTCTAAAAGAAGATGTTTGACAATAGGCTAAAAATGTTTGGACTTGAAGTTTTGGTAAAAAATATGATTTGCTTGAAGTTGATTATTTGTTTCTAGATGTGTGAATCTTGTTTGCTTTGTTTCAATATCTAGAAAACACTTGGAAAGCATGAGATTTTGAATGTATACAAACACAAATAAGACAAGCAAAATCCTATGGTTAAGCCAAGACAATATTCGCTAGATTCCATGTGGGTTTCCCCAGCTACATATCAGTAGCGTGTGAATCCAGAAGCTTGGTTGCACGGACTCCCCCTTACAATGCACTCTCTTCTCAAGCCAACCAAGCTTCCAACCCCCATGAAACTCCCATCGAATATTTATCACCTCTACTAAAGACTGTGAAGATGTGGATTCCTTCACACCGACCGGTGATGCGCTAGCAAATAGAAGGTTTTTGTCTACTACACAATGGTGTTTAATTCAGGACCCCCATTCGAGTGGTCATACATGGGGCAAAAGATTAATCTCCATTTAGGAGGCACTCTGTGATGGGGAAGGGGTTGGAGGAATCAATCACAGATTCCTGCTCTAGGTCTTGCTTGCAAGACCTCCTTGGTGTTTTGCTTCACCACCTTGACCTATAGGCCCCTTCTCATGTTTAGGTACCCCTGGTTCTCCTAGCCAACCCCACTACCATCACCATTCAACCAACCAAGTCAATCTTGGTGCAATGTCTCCAACTCTTCCTTAGCCCTTAATCTACCCTAAAGGCTAACCTAACCTCAACACTCAATTAGATCTTTGCAGGGGTGTAGAGATGTCTTCAATAGCTTCAAAAAATCCCCCTAGGGTTCTTGAAGGTTCACAAAACTCCACCTTTTCATCACTTTCACTAAACCCTCATTTAGGGTTGAAAAGGGCTACTAGCCCTAGAACCCCAATTAGGCCTTTTCCTCCAAGAAAATAGGCTTAATCTCATTTCTTTCCAAAGAACACCCCAATCTTTCCTTGGGGTTCCTAGTTCATTTTCCCACCTCTCAAATATTTTTGAGCTCTTAGCCCTTCACTATCCATACAACGCCTCCACTTGAAAATGGACAAAACTAGGGTTTTTAGGCCTTTTCCTAGCTGCTACCAAACTGTCAGGAATTTCTCACACCAAATGGATTGATGGAGCTTCATCCTAACCACCAAGTCTTGGAAAGAATCACATCTACCTTCTCCAAAAGGAAAATTATCAAAAACTTATCACCCCTGCAAGTTATGTGCTTTGCACTCCTTGTCTTCCCTAGCCAGACTCTTCCTGGCTTGCCTAGGGCAAGACTTTGCTAACAGTCCCTATGCTCACACAAGCCCTACATACTACCATATTTACACACATGGAGTCTAGTCACTATTCCCAAATATTCATACAATTTGTACTGTGGGATAGTGGTCTAGCACTCCATTCTTTATAGACTATCTGGTTCATACCAGCAATAGAGTTAAAGTCAACTATTTACAAACAATGATTGAAAATGAATCCAAAAGACTAAAATATGGCACACTAAGCTTGAGTAAACACTAAATTACATCCTCCATAAAACACAGTAACAATTTCAATTCATTAAAACTCTTCTTTGAAGTAAAAATCAGAAATAACACACAAAAACACTGTTTTTCTTAATCTCAAGAACTGTAATCATAACAAAGATGCTTTGAACCTTGCTCTCAGGTTGAGGCCCACCTTAAATATGGTTCCTCAATCAGTTATTCTCTCTTGGTCGGACATGTAAGTTATCAAGTGGCAAAGTTGTAAAATGCACTGTGTTTTTCAACTTTTAACAAATTCTAGAAAATTAAGTAAGATGAGATTCTAAACTCATCCATCATTTCACAACTTCTATCCAAGAGATCAAACACATCCCTAAGATATCTTCACAACTCAATGGTCAACATGACCTTCATGATAAACATCAAACAAAAGAAATGCATCCTAGACTTCCTAAATTCCTAGTGTTTCCTAGGTGCTCTTGCATCATTCTCCCCCTCTCTGCACAAACACTAAGGAATGTGAGGAGAGATCAGTGACACATCAATGCCTTGCTTCTTAAACTAACCTTTATCTACCCAAGTAGCTTGAGATTTTGGCTTGTCCTTCCACTTGATGAGGTGCTCCATGTACACCTTCTGCCTTGTAGATTTCTTCACCCTTAACTCCAAGATCCTTTCTGCCTGAAGCTTGTCTTGAGTAGGTAAGGCTATATTGCTTACATCCTTGAAGATTTCCCTACTATTCTGATCCATGTCACTAACTATTCCCTTATGTCTAATTAGATCAGCTACATTGAACACTAGTGAAATCCCTAAATCTATAGGTAACTCCACCTTGTATGCATTTTTCCCATACTTGGCTAACACCTTGCATGGTCCCACTCTTTTCATCTGCAATTTGGTTGATGTACCCTTCTGCAACCTAGATTTGTTGAGGTGAACCATGACATAGTCTCCTACTGCAAATTGCAAATCTTTTCTTGAAAAATCTACCTTATCCTTCAACTTTTGTGTAGCCTTGGTGACTGTCTTCTTTACCTGCTCCTGAATCTCCTTCATGGCCTGAGTGAAGTCCTCTGCATGTCCAATCCTATGCTCCATAGCTCCTAGATCTCTGAGCTCACACACACCTCTTGGGTGCTCCCCATACCCTATTTCAAAAGGACTCTTCCCTGTAGTCCTGTTCACACTATCATTGTATGCATACTCAGCCTGTGATAGGACCAGGTCCCATGTCTGTCCATACTCCTTGGTTAGGCATCTGAGAAGGTTACCTAACACTCTATTAACCACCTCGGTTTTTCCATCGGTCTGAAGATGGTAAGCTAATCCAAAAGACAAGTTGGTACCTAATCTACTCCATAGAGTCTTCCAAAAATGACTCATAAACTTCACATCCCTTTCCGATACAATGCTCAAAGGCAATCCATGGATCCTTACAATTTCCTTGAAAAGATTAGCAATGTAACTAGCATCATGAGTGGTTTTGCAAGGGATAAAGTGAGTCATCTTGCTGAATCTATCTACCACCACATAAAAACTATCAAACCCTGTCTTAGTCTTAGGGAGTCCTACAACAAAATCCATGCTAACACATTCCCATGGTCTATTGGGAATGGGTAGAGGTCGATACAAACCTACATTGCTAGCTCCTCCTTTGGCTTTCATACAAACTACACACTGCTCCACATACCTTCTGACATCTCTTGGCAACTTGATCCAATAGTAGAATCTTTGCACTAGTCCCATTGTCTTGTTGATGCCAAAATGACCACTAAGACTACCATTGTGCTTTTCTTGTATAAGATTCTCTCTCATAGAACCTTTTGGCACACACAACTGATTTCCCTTGAATAACAATCCACTTTGCAAAGTATACTCTAAATATTGACTATGAAAATGATTCTCAAAGTCAGAACATACCTTGTATGCTTCCAAGAAGTCTTCATCTTCACCATAGAGATCCTTGAAAATCTCTACCCCAATGCTCTTTAGTTGTATCTCTTGCACTGTCAGCAATCTCCTACTTAGTGCAGCTACCACCTTATTCAACTGTCCCTTCTTGTGCTTGATGGTGAAAGTGAAAGCTTGAAGATACTCCATCCACTTCAAATGTCTATTGTTCAATTTCTCTTCCGTGTTGATGTAGCTAAGTGCTTGATTATCAGTAAACACCACAAAATCTTTGGGTAGGAGATAATGCCTCCATTTCCTAAGTGACTGCACTAAAGCATACAGTTCTAGGTCATAGGTAGAATACTTTTGCTTAGCTTCATTGATCTTTTCACTAAAGAAAGCTACAGCTCTACCTTCTTGGCTTAGCACTCCTCCTACTGCAACTCCACTAGCATCACATTCCACAATAAACAACTTGTCAAAACTAGGTAATAAAAGAATAGGTTGAGTTGCCACTTCTTGTTTTAGTTTCTCAAAGCCTTTCTCAGCTTCTTGTGTCCACTTAAACTTAGTCTTTAAGCCTCCTTTGATTGTATCTAGGACTGGTGCACATATGCCACTAAAATTTCTTATAAACTTCTTATAAAACTGAGCTAATCCATGAAAACTTCTTACCTCTGTCCCTGTGGTTGGTGTAAGCCAATTTAGGATGGCTTCCACCTTGCTTGGATCCATCTTCAATGATCCTTGGGATACTACAAACCCCAAATACACAAGCTCCTGTTTGAAGAACTCACATTTCTCTAGATTGATGGCTAACTTCTCTTCTTGCAATCTTCTAAGAACCAACTCCACATGCTTCAGGTGTTCTTCTGTTGTCTTGTTGAAGATGAGTATATCATCAAGATATACCACCACAAATATCCATGTAAAGTCTTTGAGCACTTCAGTCATGAGCCTCATGAATGTGTTAGGGGCATTAGAGAGGCCAAATGGCATAACTATCCACTCATACAACCCATCATTTGTCTTAAAGGTTGTTTTCCACTCATCTCCATCCTTGATTTTGATCTGGTGATATCCACTTTTGAGATCCAACTTGGTAAAATACTGAGCTCCTCCAAGACAATCCATCAAGTCCTCAATCCTAGGAATAGGGAACCTATACCTGATTGTGATTCTATTTATTGCTCTTGAATTATTGCATAACCTCCACTTACCCTAAGACCACTGGTACTACACATGGGCTGATGCTCTTCCTAATCAAGCCTTGATCTAACAACTCCTGCACTTGTCTAGCTACCTCTAGGTTTTGATCCGGTGTAAGCTTATAAGCTGCTTTATTTGGCAATGAAGCTCTTGGTATGAAGTCAATTTGATGGCTAATGGCTCTCTTGGGAGGTAAAGTTGTAGGTGTACCATCACTGACTATGTCCTTATACTTCACAAGTAACTTCTGGACTGCTTCTGGTATGACTATTTTCTCATTCTGATATTTCTCCTTAGTCTGCATCATAACGACATATCCTTCACCTCCTTGATGTAGAGTGTTAAGGAACTCCTTGCCACTACTTAATAAGACACTAGGGGTCTTTGACTATCCTTCTTCCTCATCTAACAGTGACTGCAACTAAAATGTCTTTCCATCCTTCTTGAATGAAATAGTATTTTCCTTTCCATCATAGGTGGCACCTCTTTCATACTGCCATGGTCTACCCAATAGAAGATGGCATGCATCCATGGGTAAAACATCACAAATCAACTTATCCTTGTACCCTCCAATGGAGAACTCCACCGTTGTCTGCTCATTGACAAGAACACTTTGTCCTTTTTTCAACCATGTCACTTTGTAGGGATTGGTGTGGGGTGTTTTCTCTAATTTCAACTTCCTTACTGCCTCCTCAAAGATGATGTTATCAGTTGAACCTGAATCCACAATAACCTTGCATACTTTCCCAAGTATTTTGCATCTCACTCTAAATAAGGCTCTTCTTTGCCTTGGCTCTTCCTTGGCCGGTTGTCTAATCAAAACTCTACTAAACATCAAATTCTCCCCCACTTTTGATTCAATGTGACTAACCTCTGGTGATTTGACACTCATGGTGTCTTCTTGAGCATATGCCACTCTCTTCTCAATATTTGATGAACATGCTTTCTCCGGGCACCTATAAGCTGGATGACCTACTTGACCACAGTTATAACACTTCATAGTGGCAAAGTATGAGCTACTTTTTCCTGCTTCTCTTCCTCTATTTGAGCCTCTTTGAGGTCCTCTACCTCTGTTATACCCTCCTCTAGAAGGTGTCTCACTTCCATGCTTAGTGAGTTTAGACTCTCCTTGGTTTCCTTGTTTAGTCCCTCTACCTTGGTATCCACCTCTATGTCCTCTTTGATCTCTGCCTTTACCTCTACCCTTAGAAGCCTATTCTTGTTTCCTCTTACTCCTCTCTTCAATATTTATAGCCAATTGATAGAATTGGTGCACTGTCTTGGGACTTAGAAGAGTCATCTCCTCTTGAATGTTCCACTTCAAACCGTTAAGGTATCTAGCTACCTTAAGACTTTCATCCTCTGTCACATTAGACCTCATACAAATTTTTTGAAACTCTTCAGTATAAGTGTTCACATCTTGGTCTCTTTGCCTCAAGCTCTATCTTTTCTTGTGCAACTGAATCTCATAATCATCTGGCATGTATGCTTCCCTCACTTTGGAAACCATTCCCTTCCAAGTAGAGATAGGCTACTTGCCTTCCTTTTCCTTCTCTGTCTGAATGAACTTCCACCATGTCAAGGTAGAACCTCTTAATCTTGATTTGGCCACCTTTACCTTATGTGCTTCAGTGACTCCATCACACTCAAAATGGTTTTCCATCCCCTCTATCCAATCCATGACTAGATCAGCATCCATTTTTCCACTAAACAGTGGTATGCCTTCAAGTGCTTTTCCACTCAAAGCCTTCAATGCCTTCAAGAAAGGCTCTTCTTTCAAAACAGAGTTAGGTTCAGGGGTCTTGTCTTCCTCTGCAACCTCTTCTTCCTTTGGTATCCTTCCTTCAAATTGCACGCTCCTCATTGCTTGCTCAAGTTGGCCTATTCTTTCCCTCAATAGCATATTGTCTTCCTCCTATTCTTCAACCATCTTGGCCAATTCTGCATTTATCACCATGATGGTAGAAACACTTGACTCAATCTCAGACATACAATAGTCAATCCCAAATCTTTTGCTTGCTTTGATACCAATCTGATGGGGAAGGGGTTGGAGGAATCAATCATAGATTCCTGCTCTAGGTCTTGCTTGCAAGACCTCCTTGGTGTTTTACTTCACCACCTTGACCTATAGGCCCCTTCTCATGTTTAGGTACCCCTAGTTCTCCTAGCCAGCCCCGCTACCATCACCATTCAACCAACCAAGTCAATCTTGGTGTAATGTCTCCAACTCTTCCTTAGCCCTTAATCTACCCTAAAGGCTAACCTAACCTCAACACTCAATTAGATCTTTGCAGGGGTGTAGAGATGTCTTCAACAGCTTCAAACAATCCTCCTAGGGTTCTTGAAGGTTCACCAAACTCCACCTTTTCATTTCTTTCACTAAACCCTCATTTAGGGTTGAAAAAGGCTACTAGCCCTAGAGTCGCAATTAGGCCTTTTCCTCCGAGAAAATAGGCTTAATCTCAATTCTTTACAAAGAACACCCCAATCTTTCCTTAGGGTTCTTGGTTCATTTTCCCACCTCTCAAATATTTTTGAGGTCTTAGTCCTTCACTTTCCATACGCCTCCACTTGAAAATGGACAAAACTAGGGTTTTTAGGCCTTTTCTTGGCTGCTACCAAACTGTCAGGCATTTCTCACACCAAATGGATTGATGGAGCTTCCTCCTGCCCACCAAGTCTTGGCAAGACTCACATTTTCCTTCTCCAAAAGGAAAATTATCAAAAACTTATCACCCCTACAAGTTATGTGCTCTGCACTCCTTGTCTTCCCTATCCGAACTCTTCCTGGCTCACCTAGGGAAAGACTTTTCTAATAGTCCCTATGCTCACAAAAGCCCTAAATTCTACCATATTTACACACATGGAGTCTAGTCACTATTCCCAAAGGGTCGTACAATTTGTATAGTGGGAAAGTGGTCTAGCACTCCATTCTTTACAGACTGTCTGGTTCAGACCAGCAGCAGAGTTAAAGCCAACTATTTACAAAAAATGATTGAAAATGAATTCAAAACACTAAAATTTGGCACACTAAGCTTGAGTAAACACTAAATTATATCCTCCATAAAACACAGTAACAATTTCAATTCATTAAAACTCTTCTTTGAAGCAAAAATCAGAAATAACACATAAAAACACTATTTTTCTTAATCTCAAGAACTGCAAGCATAACAAAGATGCTCCCAACCTTGCTCTCAGGTTGAGGCCCACCTTAAATATGGTTCCTCAATCAGTTATTCTCTCTTGGTCGTACATGTAAGTTATCAAGTGGCAAAATTGTAAAATGCACTGTGTTTTTCAACTTTTGCCAAATTCTAGAAAATTAAGATGAGATTCTAAACTCATCCATCCTTTCACAACTTCTATCCAAGAGATCAAACACATCCCTAAGCTATCTTCACAACTCAATGGTCAACATGACCTTCATGATAAACATCAAACAAAAGAAATGCATCCTAGACTTCCTAAATGCCTAGTGTTTCCTAGGTGCTCTTGTACCACTCCGGCCTGAAGAGGTTATGCTCAACAGGGTTATGGGAAGTACTACTTGGTCCATATGACACATTCGCACTTGTAATCCTAGGCTTTCCCTTAGGATTCACATTTATATAACAGTCAGGGTTAGCTTGGCCTTAGCTCCATTATCGGTTTGAGTCGCCTTAGGATGAGTACTTTTTCCAACCAAGACAAACCCAAATTCTACAGGCAATAACCATTTCTCTTACACCTAGGATCACATAAATGCACAAGGAGAGAGGATACTTTGATTATTGCATCAAGGTTACACAAAAATTAAGGTGGGTCTAATTTTCTGATCACCTAGTTTGCACAAGGTGAGAACATAGTCACCTACCACCTTCAAGTATAGTCAAACATAATAGAAGACATGTTCATTTTAGTGCACCAAATTAAGTGTTTTCTATTCTAAAAATCACAGACACAATGTTTCAAATTTGGACTTCTTGGACAAATGAATTTGTAAAACCACAAATTAGTAGTTTGAACAAATTGTCTTGGACCTTCGAAATGTAAATGCCACACACTCCAAACAAGGATTAGTAACCAAAAATCTCTAATCTAAAACATGCAATATGTTAAAATCCTAAACTAAATTAAAAATTAAAAATTAAAACTAAATTAAAAAGTTAAAAATCTAAATTAGATTAGAAATTAGAAATCTAAACTAAATTAAAAAGTTAAAAAAAAATCTAAATTAACAATCTAATCTAAAATCTAATAAAATCTAATTTAAAAATCTAGTTTAAAATCTAATCTAAAGTCTAAAATCTAATAAAAATCTAATCTAAAATCTAACTAAAAGCTAATTTAAAGATCTAAAAATCTAATTTAAAAAACTTAAAATCTAATTAAAAAATCTAAAAAATCTAATTTAAAAATCTAAAAATCTAATTAAAAACTAATTTAAAAATCTAAAAAATCTAATTAAAAGGCTAAATAAAAAATCTAAAAATCTAATTTAAAAGATAATTAAAAAAAACTAAAAATCTAATTTAAAAGCTAATTAAAAACATCTAAAAATCTAAATTAACTAAAAAATCTAAGATCTAAAAAGCTAAATTTAAAATAACTTAGAAAAATTAAAAAATCTTAAATCTAAATTTACATCTAACTCTAAATTAATAAAACTAAAGTTAATCAGAACTAGATTAATCTAAATTAATAAAACTAAAGTTAATGCGAAGGTTTGGAAGCCAAGGGGAGACACGAAGTTTCTAGCAAATGTGGTGTTTCATACCTGTACCTACAAAAAAAAAAGAGACCAAAAACCATACAAAAATATGCAAGAAAAATGTCGAGTTCACCAATTTAACAATGCAATTTTATGGGGTTAGCCAATTACAGAATAAATCATAAAATCCAACATTAACTATGAAGCACAAGGGAAGACAATTAAATAAAATAAAAATGATTATACCAAATCGCCTTTGAAGCTTCCATGAATCACCTTCATAGCCCTTCTAACTTGTTGCAAATGTAATTGTTTCCCTCATATTTGAGTGTGTGAGCAATGACTATGACAAAGACAATGTCCAAAGCAAGGTTTGAAGGATTTTAAAATGATTATAATGCTACCATGTGAATAATAAGCATTAGGATATGACTAAACTATGCCAAAATAGAGCCTATGACCAAATGACAAGACTATAAGATTGCCTAAGACTTAGAAATTATGCCAAAATGAAGCATTAAGAAAATTGTAAGCCTACGAAGTGTCAGTCTAAAATGTGAGCAAAATTGGCATTTTATAGAAAATGCAATTTTGGACGGGCGGCCAAGATTAAAAGTTGACAGAAGCCTAAAATCAGAGGTCAAGATTGCATGTGACAATCCCTAATTAGGGTTAGGGAAAAAATATAAAATGAATGGCCAAGATGCAATTTGAGAAAATTGAATCGGCGGTTGAGAATAAATGTGATAATTAGCTAAAAAGATAAAGATTTTTGAAAATCAAGAAGATAAAGACTGCTTGATTTGTAAGATTCAGAAAATCAAGAGGATAAAGGTTGAACTAAAAAAGAAGATTTGGAAAATCATGAATTGCTCAATTACTTGATTTTTGGAAGAAGATTACCATTTTGAATTAAATAAATTCAAAATATGGATTTTGTGTGATAGTAAATAATCAATTTTCAAATTATTTACCAAAAGAAGTGATAGTTAACAAATGTGAGGCCATTTTAAAATGAGGGAAATGTCAAATAAGGCAATTAAATAATTAAAGATAATTATTTAATTTAGATATTGTGATCAATAATTCAATAAATTAATAAATCTATTTAATTATGAGAATTAGTGACATTAAATAAATAAATAAAATTCATTTATTTAATAATCAAGAAGACATAAGGAATTAAATAAATTAAAAAATTTATTTAATTGTAAGAAGATAATAGACCATTAGTGACGTATCGAATAAATAAATAAAATTTATTTATTAAATAATCATGAACAATAAACAGACACGAATTAATTAAATAATTATGAATTATTTAATTAATAGTCGAATGTGGACCAAGGACATAATTAAATGTCATAATTATGCTAGGACGAAAGATAAAAAATTAAGCTTGCAGGCCTAGGTCATTTTTAAGTGTCTACAAGAATATCATATACCTGATAAATATTATGGAAAAACAAGTCTGAGATCTGTCTAGAGCACTGAATGAACTTTCTGATGCCACTTGAATCGTGAAAAATAGATAAGTGAGGCAAAAGTTATGCCTCCTAGAGTGAAAACAATAACTTCTATCTTCAAAGGCCAAAAAAAGCATCAAAAAATCAAAACTAGAAAATAACACATACACCACTATATAGAGCGTCGAACTAGCTTTCCAACGATATCTTATTTTCGAAAAACGGAGATCGTATGCCCGATTTATGCCCAATTTCGTAAAACAGCTCCAATCTACTCAAGAACCCTTCTAGAGCCCTCAAGGGCTAAAAAAAATTAGAGCCCCTAGTTGCCCGGGCGGACTAGGGGCTTGCGGTCTAGCTCCTAGGGCAAAGCCCCTAGTCACCTATGTGAGCGGGGCGAGTGCTGAGGCTGCCAACGGGGGCTAGGGGCTGGCTCCCGGTCCCCACGTGACCCTGGCAAGATTTGCTAAGCCGCAAGGGTTGAACACTGGAGTGGTGGCGCTAAGGGTTTATCGTCAGTGGCGTTGGTGCAAGTGGTTGTCAGTGGGAAGTTGTCAAGTGGTGGGAGGGTGGCAAAGCCTATTTGAATTGGCCACACAGGATTTCCTACAAAAAAATTTAAAAAAAAAATTTGGAGCCTTGATCTGTGTGCCCTAGGGTTGTACAGCCTTGGGGGAAAAGAATTTTTCCTTTTCAAATGACTATGTCCAAAATCAACAAACTTTATATGAAAATAGGGGTTTTTGGGCATTGGGGACTCAATGGTGAGGTTCGTTTTGTCCAAAAATGCCCAAAAAAATAGGCGACCCCTAGATCCACAAAAAATATCTTGATTTTGAAACCCTTGCACAGAAAAATTCACTGTGAGGAAATATCTTCAAAAGATGAACAGGACGCTACAGGTCTGGACCTCTGATACCATGAGGAAGTTGAGAAACCCAACCTCACAAACCCCAAGAATCACCTACATGCAATAACCTATCATGTACAAAAGATATTCAAAGCCAAAGAAGATGTTCTGCAAGCCTCAAAGAAAAAATGCATTAAGAGAATCAACCAAAATATGTTGAGATCGAATTGATTTACAAATGATACAAAATCCTTCAAAAAGTCAAAGCATGCACAACCCTAAACCTAACTTGAGAAAAAAGATAGCTCAACTAGATAAGGATAACTAACTACAACCTAGGAATTAAAATAATGCCTAAGTAAACTTATGAAAGTGTAATTAAATAATTAATTACACCAACATGAGCTACTACCTTGTTATATTCTTGCAAAAACTTCAAAACGTTACATTTATTGTATTGTAATCATCTTATTGATTCTTAGCAGCAACTTCACTAAACATTGCAATGTGTGCTACCAAAGTTGCTACTTATGGGGATGATGTATCTGACAATCTATTAACAATTAAGCTCCTTGATAGTTATTGTACAAATTTTGAAACTTTTTGATTGTTAGTAGTTGGGGCCATTTCCAAAATTGCTAAGGTTTCCCATTTTTCATTGCAACTAGATGCAAAATATGTTTGTTCATCTTCCTCATTAGAAGAAAATTCTTCCTCATTCTAGTTTATTGTTGTGTCAAGAGAAATAGTTGATGCAATATCTCATTCAAGGAGAAAAATAAAACCACTTTCTTTTACTAATATCCTTTCCTTTTCTAAGGTGATATTACTAACATTATAATCTATTTATTTTAATGCACATTGAGTAATGTCTTCATATTGAGAAGTTGAACCTCACCCTTAACTTTAATATTAATAGTATATTGAAATTATTCTCTCCTTATTCTCAATACAAAATCCCTAAAATTCTTTTTCTTAGCAAAAATTTCATCAAACATAAATTGGCTACAAGCCAAAGCTCTTATGTCATTTGTTGTTGCACTAGGATAATTGAAATCTATGAAGGGACTACCTTTTTCCATCTATTCTTCATTTTTATTTCTTTTAGAAGGAAAAACCTAATCAACCTCTTCATCCCCAGGAACTCTCTCATCCACATCCTCGTGATTAATAGAGTAATACACCAAATGTTATTGCCACTTGGTACTACAAGAGTTGGTACATGATGCATTGTTGGTTGTGTTATCATAGCCTCTTGTTGAGTTAGCTGTTCAACTTTATTTTTACTACGCATATCCTCTAGAATAGCATTATCCATGAATGCAAAGCTATCAAATTTTTCTAGAAAATTTTTCATTCTTTCAAATGGATCTATAATATTAGGGAAATCACCCTTATAGGATGAATTTTTTGTCTTCCTCCTTTCCTCTATTTCTCCAATCCTAGTCCATTTTTGCTTCCTTTCTTTTACTTGACCTTTTCAGAGACAATTTATAATGACATCATGTAAAGCATCAAAATTATTATAATATGGTGACATTTTGGCCTTCAATATAATTTTTTTATGTAATGCTTAGGGTCACAATTTCTTGCAACATCAACTTTCATTTTATAGGTTTAAAATAAAGAAGGTAAAACTTCTAACCCCTCCTTAGATTTAATGTTGAAATATGAGAAGTGCATTCCAATAAGAATATGATAACCCTTATTTATTGACATGAGATGATCCTTATATGATTCATTCAATTGCCACATTATTTTTATAAATGCAAGTCTATTTGATACATATTTTGGTAGGAAGTGAAGTTAGACAAGAGATCCATAAACCCTAATCACTATGAAATTTTTTATGTAGGTACTAGTCACCCCAATCATCATCAATTCTCTTTTCAAGATCCAATTTGAAGGACCTAAGGAACTTAATCACTTTATCCTATCATATTTATTTAGGCCAAAGGTATAAATTATCCAAGACACCTTGCACAAATGCATTCTCAAACGCAAAATAATCAATAGAGGGGATATGGGAATCTCAAAAATATTTCCACATTTGGATAAGAAATTTGACACCATTTTCATCAATCATTCTTAGTTTCATGGTTTTTTCCATGTTTTCATTCCACTATGCAATATCAAGTGACACAATAAAAAGTACCATTTGAAGTACAACCTAGCTTTAGGATCCTTTGAGTTACTTAACTTCTTATGAATACCCTTTGCAATGTAGGAATAAAAGCTAAAAATTGTATTCAAGTTCTAGTTTTGTATGTATATAGCTAACATCATCATGTATATAGAAATCTATATACCATGCAATATTCTCCCAATACTTGGCATAGAGAAAAGTAAGTATTGATTAAGTACTCTTTAAAAATATAAAATTAAAAATGCTCAACCTCATCTTTAGAAAACTTCACTATTTTTCTATTTATCCCTCTTCTTCTATATTGAGGAAACTACACCACTCTAAAAATGTGTTTATCCTTAGCAAATTATCTAATCAAAGCTCCAAAATCAATACCCACATTGGTTGTATCATTTGAATTTAAGACATCCATAATGAAATGCTTATTTATCTCCAATAATGGAGCTCTCTTATCACTTTGGATGACTTTTTTTCTCAACATCATTATTACACACCAAGGATTTAATCAAACCAACACTAATGAACATATTTGGGATCACCAACTTTCCTATATCTTGAGTCCATAGGTTTGAAATAGGCCTATCAAATTTACTCCTTTTCTAGCAATATTTAAAAATATTCCATCCTTGTTGAGGAATAATAGCATCCATAATTTGATTGGATCTATCACTAATTCTATTTATTAAAATCCACATGCCTTGAGCATGCTTTTCTATTTTAGTAGACCTAGGAAATTGTTTCATCAAATCATCGTCAAGGAACCTTTTAACCCCCCTAGATTTTGTATTGGATTCACTCATTTTGAAACTTATCAAACAATTAGGTTTTTTTAAATTATTTTCCAAACAATCCAAGGCTTATATTTTTAAAGAACAAGTAAAGACCCTTCTAAAGATCCTTCTTTAGAAAAAAATAAATTCTCAAAAATTATCACAAGTTTTTGATATAATTAGAATGAACTACCTATGACTTTACTTTGAAACCCTATTCTTCGTCTGCACACCAAGAGCTCAAATTTATTGTTCTTACAAATTTATAAATGCTTTGATTACAATGATATAGAAAATATTAAACAATTAATTTAAAATGATAATGGTTGTGCTTGAATTCCTATAGTAATTGTTTGCACTGATAAAATTAGTTGCTTTCAAGTAGCAATTTTCAACTTTGAAGTTTAGTTGTTGATGTTGAAATGTCATAGTATGATGGACAATTAACACATTCACAAGGTGTACTAATTAAAATATTAAAAATAATTTAAGCAAAAATGCAGTGTATTAGCATTATGTAGTAGAGTAGGAAGATGGATGCATTGTTGAACATATATCATCATTGATGTCAAAGGAATATTGTTATTGATGTCAAAAGTGCTTATTGATGTCAAAGGAGTAACGTCACCAGTTTAGTCTGAATTAAATGTAATTGTACTTATTGAAATCAAGGTGTATTTTTTCATGTCATGTCAGTGCACTTGAGAACAATGAAGAAGACTATTTTAGTAATCTTGTAGTATTAGAATACAACTATTCATGTTGATAGAGGTAATCTAGAAGTATGATCCAGAATGTTTGAAGTTAGTTACCTAAGTAGAGAGATTTTTTGGAAACATGTTCATGATCTATATTTATTCTTGGATGAGAGTTTTGGTCTATGAACTGAATGGATATTATTTCTACACATGTTCTAACTTATTCTATATTTTTCATAATTTATCATTAGTAGGAAGAAAGTTTGGAGTGATAGAAGGGTCATTGTGTTGGTTAATCAACTAGGCTGTCATTTTGGAACTATACAACATCAACTTGTAGCTTGTTTCCTTTGGAGGTAGTGTGTGATGGTGAAATAGTTCCTGGTTAAGGTTCTTGAAGGAATTTCATGACATCATGTTCTTTTGGTGGTAATAAATTTGATTTAGGGCTGACCCACTACATGTTTCATGTAAACTTGAATTTAGGTCCACCTTAGAAACTTGGCTAATTGTGGATGGTGTTAAGGGATTCTTGGTTGACATGAAATTTTGTTAATGTAATGTGATGTATATAATCATTATAATTTTAGATCACAAAAAATAATTAATGTGTTTGTGAGAGAGAAATTGTGTGAGAAAGTGTAATTCAATGGGAGTTGTATCTCAATCAATTTGTGCCATCATCAGAAGATCATAAGTTGTGTGGGAGATTGTCTAAAGTAAGATCAGATTGAGTGTAAGTCATGCAATCAACATTAAAGATCCAAAAAACTTATTTATGTAATTTGGTAGGACTGGTGCCTTGGTGAGTTGGTGCTCAGATTTATACACTAGGGATTGGTGTCCCTAGTAGGTTGGTTCCTACAAATACATCAATGGATTAGTGTCTTTGATAGGTTGGTTCCTACTTCATGATTGTAACCTATTCATTATTCTATGAGGATGGATTTGGATAATATATCTAACTATCTCTTCTCAATGTGGTTTTTCCCATTTTGGGTTTCCATGAATATCTAGTGTTCATTGTGTGACTATGTGAAGTTGTGTTTCTTAGCTAATACTGGCTTTGATTCATGTTAGGAGAAGTGAATAATGGTAATTCATGTTGAATTAAAGAGTTTTAAATAGATTTGATATACTAATTTACCCCCCTCTTAGTATATTATTCCCCCTTTAATTGGTATTAGAGCCAAGTTCCTTTGAAGAAGCTTAACAATTTGAGGTAGATTCAAGATGGCACACTTAATAGATGAAGAAGCATTGTATTAAAACAAGGCACCTCTCTTTGATGGATCTTATTATTCATTTTGGAAAGTAAGGATGGAAGCATACTTGATGGACCTAGGGTTTGAAGTTTGGTAATCAGTTGTGGATGGATATACGATCCCTGAAATTCCCCCAAGAGATCAAGCCAACAAAAGGCTTATCAAAATAATGCTAAATAAAGGAATTCTATTCTATGGGTTTGTCTAACTTTTATTTTGTAAATATCATGAATTGTAGGACAATGAAGGAAGTATGGAGTAAGTTGCATGATATCTATGAAGGTGATGATAAGATCAAATAAGAAAAGCTTTAAATTCATTGAGGTCAGTTTAAAAGTTAGAAAAATAAAGAGGAAAACATTTCCATATTCCTACTTCAGGTTGATGAATTTTTTAATTCTATCGGAGGTCTTGGAGAAGAACTAAATGAAGGTATGACTTTGAAAAAGGTACTCGGATCACTTCCCAAAAAATTTGATGCAAAAGTTTTTGTTGTTGAAGAAGCTAAAGTTTTGAATACTCTAATTATGGATGAGTTAAATGGACTTCTGATTGCCTATGAAATGAGAATTAAAAATGATAATTTTATAAGGAAATAGGTTGCATTCAAGGTGTCCAAGAGGCAATATGTTTTAGATTCAAAAGATGGATCAAATCTGGAAGAAGCAAACTTTATCAAAAATTAATAGAGAGGTTTTCAAAACTATAAAGGTAAGTTTCCTTTCAAATGTTTTAATTGTGGTGAAGTAGGTTATTTCATGGCTAAGTGTCCATATAAATAATCTAACAATGATGAGAAGAAGTCATTTCAAAATGGGAAAATATTTCTAAAATATCAAAAAAGTTTCTTTTCATGGATATGGAAACCTCTAAAGTAGATCCAAAAATAAAGTCCAAACTTGCAAATGATGTGAAAGTAGACCTTCTAGAAGAATTTCTTTTTGTTGGTAAGAAAATCAAAAGGTTGAGGAAAATGATTACAAAATAAGTGAAAGCTATGGAAAAAATATCTCAAAATATTGAGAAGGTAGAAAAGATGGTTATTGATCTAAAGATTCAAGTGGAAGAGGCTAAAAGGATTGAAATTTTTCTAAATAGAAAATTGATATCATGAGACAAGGATTGTGAAAAACTTGAAGAAAATATTGTATCACTAAGGAAAGATCTTGAAAAGGTGAATCATCAGTGGAAGTTAAAGTTTGGGAAAAGCACTAAGATATTGGATTAAATAATAGAAATCTATAGATCATCACATTATCAAAATCGATCTTAGTTTTAATGACGTATAGAAGAATAAGGTGACCAAATAGCCTATGAATTTTATCGATGGGAACTCGAAAAAGAATGGCTCTAGAAGTTCAAATTCTAAGCAATTTGTATTAATCAATTAAAGAAAGGTGGAAAATGATAGTTTCATTCTAGTACACAAATAAAATAGAAGATGCAAAAGACAAGATTCAAGGACAGGGATACAATATCAAGTTTTATCATTCTTTTTTCTGGTTATTGTTTTAATTGTAATCATTTTGGTCATAAGTTTATGAATTGTAGAAAGGTTATAGCAAGGAGAAATTATTTTGTTAGCATAAATGTATTTACACCTTTGCATAATTTTAATATTATTTATCACAAATGTAACAACTTTGGACATATTGCTATAAATTGTAGAAGAAATTTTGTGATTCCTCCTATACCATATACAAAAGGAGATAAGTTGAAATGTCATAATAATGAACCAAATAAGGTTTGGAAGAAGAAAATGGAGGAGAAAAGATCAAAGAAATCATGGTGGCTCAAATAGCATTACATGCTTAAGAGGAGAAAAATATATGGATCATTAAAAGTGAGTGTTCAAGTCATATGACTGGAGATAAGAGTAAGTTCGTGCACTTCAAGAAGTTTGATGGAGGATCTATAACCCTTGGTAACAATTCAGATTCTAAGATGATTGATAATGGTATTTTGAGTCTTGATGGTAGAAAGATAAAAAAATCATGATGTTTTGTATGTAGAAGGATTGAAGCATAATATTTTGACTGTAATTCAAATGTGTGGCAAATCCTACAAGATTTCATTCAATGCTAAAGGTTATGAAATCAAAAAGATCGATAGCGAAGAGTTAATTACTAAAGGAAGTAGGAATAATAGTGATGTATATCATCTTAGTGAGGTAAATGAACAAAATTTCTTTACAATACAAAGAGAGGAGAATTGGCTCTAGAATAGAAGGTTGGCACACATCAATTTTGATGATAGTGTGAGGATCAATTCAAAAAGAATGGTTATGGACATGCCAAAGATCAAGAAGCCTCAGTCTACTAGTTGCAAACCATGTCAAGATGGAAAATAGATAAGGACAATATTTACTACTAAGGAATATTCTACAACAAAGCCATTGGATCTAATTCATATAGATCTATCCAGACCGGTGAGGACAAAGAGCATATAAGGTGATAGGTAGTTTATGATTCTTATTCTAGAATGACTTGGATTAATTTTCTAAAAGAAAAATCAGACATTTTTGAGAAGTTTAAAGCATTTAAAGCCATGGTTGAAAATGAAATTGGAAGAACAATCAAATTTCTAAGATTAGATAGGGGTAGAGAGTTCACTTCTGATAGGTATCAAGAGGGAAAATAGACAAGGACCATATTTCCTACTAAGGAATATTCAACAAAAAATCCATTGGATCTAATTCATATAGATCTATGCAGACCAGTGAGGAAAAAGAGCATACAAGGTGATAGGTATTTTATGATGTTTATTGATGATTATTCTAGAATGACTTGGATTACTTTTATAAAAGAAAAATGAGAATATTTTGAGAAGTTTAAATCATTTAAAGCCATGGTTGATAATGAAATTGGAAGAACAATCAAATGTTTAAGATCATGCAGAGGTAGAGAGTTCACTTCTGAATTTAAGTATGATGAATTCTATGAGTTGCATGGGATTTAGAGACATTTTTTTGCTCCTAGAACTTTACAACATAATGGATTTTGTGAGAGAAAGAATCAAACTGTACAAGAGATGGATAGAACAATTTTAAGTAAAAAAAATTGTCAAACATGTATTAGAGAGAAGTTCAGACCACAGTGTATATATTGAACAGAGCTCAAGTTAGACCAAAGACTACTAAAAACCATATGAACTATGGAATAGAAGAATGGCTTTAGTTAGACATCTTAGTATATTTGGAAGGAAGTGTTGCATCAAAATGGATGAAGATAATTTTTTTAAGTTTGATTCTAGATCTAATGAAGTTATTTTTCTTGGTTATTCTATGATAAGTAGAGCATATAGATGCTATAAAAAAGACTGAATAGGATTGTGGAAAGTGTCAATGTAATTTTTGATGAAAAAATTTAGTTTATTGATATTCTAAATGAAGAAGAGAATGCGGTTTTAATTCACAATAGTGATAAAGACTCTAAAATTAATTCTGAAAACACAGTTATAAAGACTTTGGCTAGTTTTGTTCAGAAGAATCATTCTAAAGATCAAATTATAGGAGATAAGGGTAGTGGGGTTTAGAACTAGAGAAGAATTGAGAAAGAAAATGAATAAGTACATTTTTCCTTATTATAAAAAAATAAGCCAAGTTCTTATATAGAGGCAATAAAAGAGAAAATTTGAATAAATGCTATGGAAGAAGAGTTAACTTAGATAAATAAAAATGAAACTTGAGAATTAGTTTTGAGACCTAAAAACAAAAATGTCATTGGTACCAAATGGGGCTTTAGAAATAAGTTAAATGAAGATGGAAAAGTGATCCAAAATAAGGAAAAACTTGTATGTAAAGGATATGCTTAGGTTGAAGGAATATATTTTGAAGAAACATTTTCTCCAATAGCAAGGTTGGAAGCAATCAAAATATTTTTGGCCCTATCAAGTGAAACATAGAAAAAGGGGATTGTTTCACTAAAATGGAGAACAAATGTGATAAAGAGGAGTATATCAAAGAAAAAGAGGGTGTCCACCTAATTACAAATCCACCTTTCTCATGTTCATTAGGAAGGGGTAGTTCCATAAATGACTAGAGTTGACTTACAACCCTTAAGGATAGTCAACCCTAGGCTTTGGACACTATGCTACCTTGGCTTCCTTATGACAAAAATGACTGAACAATAGTTTTGGGAGAAAGATAAAAGTGCTTTAATAATCAAAACTATGAGATCTAACACTTGGAATATGAATTATTATGATAACACTAACATAAAAAACCATTAACCAACAACCTGAGAAGGTTAGGATGGTGTTTACCTGGCTTCAAAAGTGGTTTTTAGGCTCTTATAAAGGACATATTCACCCAAGGGTGAATGGGTCTTTGTACAAGGGTCTAAAAATTCTTTTTGTAGTCCTTGAATCTCAGATCTAAGCTTTTGATTCCACTAGGTTTGACTGTTAGAAATCCAAAAATAAAACATATATGTGAGTTTCCATGTCTTGACAACTTTGATGATAACTTTGACAACTTTGCAAAATTGCAATTTTGATCAACTTTCAATCATTCTTCACCTACAAATCTGCAAACACAAAGAAAGGGAATTTTTTTTTTTATGAATAGGGGTTTTCCTTGGTCAAACCTTGTTTTGGTAACTAAACCTTGATAATAAAATGATGAAAAAATGAAGGAATTGATGAATGAACAAAGCTTGTCACAACTCATAAAACCCTTTAATGGATGACCTTAGAGGACTGAATTCTAACACATCTCTCTAAGGATTGGATCTTCCATGAAATTGCTTAATTGAATGCTTGATTGGATGCTTGATTTGACACTTGATTTGATGTTTGAAAACATGAAACCTACATCACAATGTTAGCTCCAAAAACATGCATGAACACACATAGATCTTGACATCATGATAGGATCTTGAATGCTGCAATAAATGATTGATAAATGTACTCTCTAATTCTCTTGCCAATAATATTTGCTCATGTAAAATTTGAATTATGTCACTTCTAGTTGAGTTGATAAAAATACCTTTTATTTATAGGTGTTTCCTTAATTACCTAACAATTAAACATCACAAGCCTTAAAAATGGGTTCCAAGACTTAAGGGGGACCCATTCGCCCTTGGAAAATGGATTGTAGGCCCTAGAACTAGAACTTACATTTTCCAAGATGTGTAATTAAGTGAATGCATTGATTAAATGTGGGTTTCACCTTTCAAAAAATGAAATTAATTAGGATTTTGAATGCATAATTGGGCCAACTAATGCTTAATTAAGCCCAATTAATAAAAGGGATACAAACATGGAGTGAAAATATAAAGGTGTACATTTTTCAACATTACATTTAGCCCCCACTTTAGTGAGAGTACGAACTTATGCTCAAAATCACACTAAAGTAGATAAATAAGTCAAGAATTTTTTTTGCAAGTATGAAGGTGTTGGCATTGATGTCAATGGGATGTCTACTAGCTAGTGTTGTCATTAATGTCAACTATGTATTGAGGAAGTGTTGTGAGTATATGGATATATCTTTTTGTGGTAGTGTCTGAAGATAAATTGGAATGAAGTAATGAGCTGAGATGATGTCTTTGGTACTTGGCTTCCAAGTGCTTTTGAGAAAACTGGATAAAAAGAGAAAATTGTGTTGTGCAATTGGTCAATGTGTGCTCTGGTATTGTGCTCCATGTCTCTTCTATGTTGAGGATGTTGGAAGTTAAAGGTTGCATCAATTGGTTGTCATTGATGTCAACAAAGTACTGCATATATGAATAGTTTACCAAAAGTTATTTCACATTGAATTTGACCATTATGTGTGGTCCAACATGTTGGTTTTAGGTCGGATTCCTACCGTGTGACAAACTATGATTCAGATATTTCAAGATCTTGGTCGACTTGGAATATGAAATATTTATGGGTTTTTTGGCTGACCTAATCAGTGTGTAAGATATACATATATATTCATATATGTCTCCAAAAAGTAAGAAGAAAAGAGAGAGAACAGAAGGAGAATAAAAAGAAGAGAGTGGGAAGCGAAGTGTGAGGTTATGGAAGAACATAAAGTCAGAAAAGTGTGTGGTTGCAGTAGATCGGAATAAGAAAATTTAGTGAAGACAAAATGTGTGATTAGATCATAAGTATTGAGTGATTAATGAACTTCATCTAGGATTGAATTCAACATAAGAAGGGTGTAATTCATCAGTTCATTTTTGGCAGTAAGCCATAACTTTTGTATTCTTGCAATGACCCATCTTTTTGTATCTCTATGGCAATGAACCCTTTGGGTTGTAGCCTTGTGGACAGTGAGTCCTTATCTCAAGCAACGAGCCTTTTTGTAATCAATTTTGATATTCTCTATAGTATGTGTTAATCCTCACCGTGGTTTTTCCCTCATTAGGTTTTCCATGTAAATCTGGTGTTATTATGTTTGTGCATTCGTAGTTGATGGTTAATCACTTAATCAGTTTATGTGTTTGCTCTAGTAATTGAATTTAAGGTTATAATTTGTGAAAATGTATTCACCCCCACTCTCAGTTATCATATTCAACAAATTTATGCCCATGTAGATCTAATATTTTGTTCATGAGTGTTAGAGGTTGCCATATTTAGAATTTTGGTTTCTAAATCATTGTGGCATGTGAGATATTTTCACTAGAGTGTGAACCAGTCTTTTAGTGATGTCTTCTATGGCCCGGGAGAAATGTATTTGCTTCATGTTTCTCTGCTATTTGGCTTCAGGTTGTGTAGATTTTGGAAGTTTCTTATAATTCCTTTACATTTTTGTATTCAATAATTTACTTGATTTGGTATAGTATAGAATGAGTTCCAATTGTCAGTATGCAAATAAGGGTTACCAGTTGTTCTGAGTTGAAGTATTTGTATGATGCAAGCCTAGATGAATTTTTTGATGAATCTCAAGTAGTTCATGGATTATTCTAGATTGTTTACAAGTGAATTATGTTGTCCATTATTTTCATATTGATTTAAGGAAGCATGTACTTAATGATCATGGTGTTTAACAGTAGTACTAGCTAACCTTGTGTTTAATACATGTGAGCTTATGAAAATGTATTGAAACATGTTGGGATCTATTTGTGTCCTAATTAAAGATTTATGTAGGTCTTCTTCATTCCTATCCACTACGAGAATGTTTAGGTGTCAACCTATTTTGAATGTGTATGTATAACGGCTAGTTGTTGGCATTGTAGAAGGTTTTTGAGGTTGAGGTTGGTATAAATAATTATGGTGTTGCAAGTTGAGGAATCAAAGAAGTAAGAAGCAAGATAGATGTGATATTGATGTGAGTGATTTGTGATGTGAATTTGAGTAGAGAAATGTGAATTTTAGTGTTAGGGTTCCTAAAGGCATCTAAAATATTTCATGCAATACTATGGAACTGTACGAGAAATTGTGGTTGATTCCCCATTGCATTGAGAAGTATTCTCTATGTAAATTTTCTCTTATATCTTCTTGTATTCTTTCTTTGGTAGTGAGTCGTGGTTGTGAGCCTTTTTGGATAGTGTGTCATATTCTAATAGTGAGAGCCCTTATACCGCTTTTTCAATTACTTATATTGTGAGTTAACCCTCACCATGGTTTTTTCCTCATTTTTTTTTCCACATAACTTTGGTGTTCACTTTTGTATGGTGTTGTGATTTCATTTTCTATTATTTTCACTAATCATACTAACTGAATAAGGTTTTAATGTATACATGTGGATCTAATTATTGTAGAAGGTTTGAAGGTTTAATTTTTTACAACTGATTCACCCATCTCTCAGTTGTCTTGTTAATTTCAACAATTGGTATTAGAGCAAGGTTCCATGGAAAAGAGCTTAACCACTCGAGGTAGATCTTGGATGGTGAACAAGGTTACTTTGGAATGTCCTATATTTGATGGCACAGACTATGCATTTTGGAAGACAAAGATGGAAGGACATCTGGCAGCACAGGGATATGAGATTGAAAAGTCTTATCAAACTACACATACTTCACCTCCAAATAGTCCAAGTACAAGTGCAGAGATCAAGGTTCATGAGATAAATTCTAAGGAAAGATTTATTATTGTGAATAGTCTTTCAAATACTAAATTAGTAAAATTCATGAGTTTGAAGACTGTTAAAGAGGTTTGGGATAAGCTAGAAAGAATTTATGAAGGATATCCAAAGGTCAAACAAGAAAAGTTGCAGACGCTAAAGGCACAATTTGACATGATGTGGATGTCTGAGGATGAAACAATTAAAGGCTACATACAAAGATTTGATGAGTTGGTAAGTGTTATGAGAGGCCTTGGTGCAACAGTTAAAGAATCTAAAGTAGTAAAGAAAGTTATCAGATCTCTTCTTGATTGTTATAGTGAAAAGGTATCTACTATTGATGAAACTATAGATTTTGATAATTATTCCAAATATCAGTTGATTGGAATGAGAAAAAATGGTTTGAAGAATGGTACAAAAGTAGAGAATACTTTAAAATCTATTAAATTAGAGAATGTTGAAGATTCAAATGGAGAAGATCTTGATGATGTGGAAGCTAACTTTGTGAGAAAGATGAAAAAGGGCACTAGTAAGTACAAAGGTAAAAATTTAGCTATGGTGATATGTACATTATGCTTCAAGATGCTTGAAAAGAGTTATAAACAATAAGAATAAGGAGAGCAAAGGAAAAATGATTAAAAGAGATTACTATGTTAGAGAAGAAGTTGGTATTTATAGTGATTAATTTGATTATGGAGATTTTGATGATAATGAATGCTTGTTTTTAGATATAAAAGAAGAATTTGGTTCTACTAACTCTAAAAGTTGTGTGAAGGAAAGTGTTTTAGAGATGAATGATGAGGTTGAAGGTACTTTGGTATCTACTTTTCATGTTAAAGAGGATAATAATTACTAGGCTGTTGATAGTGGCTGCTCTAATCATATGACTAGAGGCAAAAGTAAGTTTTTTAAAATTGAAAAGTATGATGGAGGATTGGTTAAATTTGGAGATGATTCAAGAGCTAAGATTTGTAGAATAATTTCAATCATTTTTTATGGAAAACATAATATTGACAATGTTTACTATGTTAAGGGTTTAAAGCATAATATTTTGAGTGTTGGAAAAATGTGTAGTAGAGGGTATAATCTTGTGTTTAAGGATGAAACATGTGAAATCAGAAAAGGGTCTGGAACTATAATTGTTGCTGGTAAGAGAACATATAGAAACATCTATCATCTTAAGGGTGTTGATGTTCATTTCTTTATTTCTTAGATTAATGATAGTTGGTTATCCCACCGGAGGATGTGCCACATAATTTTGATAAATTTGGAAAGAATTAGTCCAATTCATGTAGTGAGAGATTTACTAAGAATCACAAATCCTATCAATGTTGTTTGTGAGAGTTGTCAATTTGGAAAAAAACAAGGAGTAGATATAAGGGAAAGGAACAATCTACTACCACACTACTGGAATTAGTACATATAGATCTTTGTGGTCCCACAAGGGTGAGAAGTCTTCAAGGTGACAAGTACTTTATGTTGTTGACTAATGATTATTCTAGAATGACATGGATTGCTTTTCTTAGAGGAAAATCTACCAGAATTCTACTGGAGAGAAGCTATTCATACTATTGTTTACATACTTAACAAATTTCAAGTTAGAGCTAACAACACAAAGACTCCCTATGAGATTTGGTATGGGAGGATTCCTATTATGAAGTACTTTAGAGTATTTGGAAGCAAATGTTACATCAAAAGAGAAGAAGAAAAATTAGAAAAGTTTGATGTGAGGTCTAATGAAGGTATTTTCCTTGGATATTCTACTAGAAGCAAAGCTTACAGATGTTACAAAAAAAAGCTTTCAAAGATTATTGAAAGTGCAAATGTTAAGGTTGATGAAAAATTGCAGAATTAAATTGTAGTAGATGGATATGTGTCAAATGAACCTGATTACAGAATAGAAGAAGAAAATTTCTTGAAGAAGAAGTGTAGAATGAAGAGGAAGAAACTCTGGAGAAGACCCTTAAGACCCCTAAGTATGTGCAAAAGAATCATTTAGAAGATAAAATAATTGGAGATAAGAGGAAAGGTGAATTGACAAGAAGTAAAGTTGTTGAAGACGAGATAAAGATGTGTTTAATTTCTAAAGTTGAAACTAAAACAATGAATGAAGCATGAAAATATGAACATTGGATTAAAGAAATGGAAAAAGAACTTATGCAGATTGAGAAAAATCACTTTGGAATCAGTTCCTAGATCGGAAAATAAAAACATAATTGGAACTAAGTGGGTATTCAAAAATAAGTTGAAAGAGAATGGAGAAGTAGTAAGAAACAAGGAAAGACTTGCATGTAAGGGTTACTCATAAGTGGAAGGTATAGACTTTGAGGAGACTTTTACTCCTATGTCTAGGATGGAAGCTATTAGAATGTTTTTGGCATTTGCAGAACATAAATATTTTAAAGTTTATTAGATGGATGTGAAGTCTGCTTTTCTGAATGGTGAATTGGAAGAAGTATACATGGAACAATTAGACAAATTTCAATTGTCAGATCAATCAGATATGACTTTCAAATTAAAGAATGCATCATATGGATTGAAGCAAGCTCCTAGAGCTTGGTATGCAAGGTTGGATAGATATTTGATACATTAAGGATTCAATAAAGGCACCATAGATAGTAGTCTTTACTTCAAACTTGAGGAAGACAAGATCTTGATAGTGGTTGTATATGTGGATGATGTTATATTCGGTGTAAATGAGACTATGTGTAAGAATTTTGTAGAGGAAATTCAAAAAGAGTTTGAAATGTCAATGTTTGGGGAGATGAATTTATTCCTTGGAATACATATCAATCAAACAAATAAAGGGATATTTATTTCATAGTCTAAGTATTTCAAAGAGATGTTGAAGAAATTTGGAATGGATGACTCAAAACCATATGCACTCCTATGATGATTGGTTGTAAACTAAGAAAAGATGATGACTCACCTAAGGTTGATCAAAGAAAGTATAGATATATGATTGGTGGATTATTATATATAACTGACACTAGATCAAATATCATGCATGTAGTTTATCTTGTGGCTAGATTTCAAGAAGATCCTAAAGAGACAATGTTGCAATAGTAAAGAAGATATTTAGTTATTTAAGAGGAAATTCAGATTATGGCTTGTGGTATCCTAAGGATATTGATTTCACATTAGGTGCTTATACATATGCAGATTGGGTCGGTTGTGTTGATGACAGGAAAAGTACAAGTGGTGGTGCATTCTTTCTTAGATGTAGATTGGTGTTGTGGGTGAGTAAGAAGCAAGATTCAATTTCTTTTTCTACTGTAGAGGCTAAATATATTGCAACAACATCATATTGTACATAGGTGTTGTGGATGAGACAAACATTGAAGGATATCAAAGTTTTGTATGAAAATCCTATATCTATCTTCTGTGACAATACAAGTGCAATTAAAATTTCAAATAATCTAGTGATGCATACAAGGACAAAGCATATATCTATCAAGTATCACTTTTTGAGAGAAAATGTTATGGAGAATGAAGTGAAGCTTGAGTATGTACCTACAAAGGAGCAAATTGATAGCATTTTTACGAAGGCTCTTCCTTAAGATATTTTTGAGTATCTTTGGGAGAAGTTGGGGGTTATTGCTCCTTCATCCTTGAACTAGATGCATATGGAGATGCATTAGTCTAGTGGATCTATGGATCTATTTCTTTTCTAGAATGATGTTAGTGGCTAGCTCTCAGGGAGAGTAGGTAGTGTCATGTGTTTTCATTAAGTTGATTTATTTGGGTGTACTCCTAAGAGGGAGTATTCAAAGCAAGTATCTTGGTTCAGTGTTAAAGGGGGGAAACAATGCAAAAAACTTAGTCCTTTTCCATTAATTTCAAAGGGGGAGAGAGAGAATCATGTGAAAATATTATTTACTCGATGGGAGAGATAATCATGTGAAACAAGTGTAAGGTATCAATAAAGAAAATGTGTATGTTGTATTTGATGGTTTTGCACATCTTTTGTTGCCATCAATGACAAAGGGGGAGATTGTTGCAAGTACATGAAGACCTTGTCATTGATGTCAACAGAATGTCTATTGGCTGGTGTTGTCATTAATGTCAAATATGCATTAAGGAAGTGTTGTGAGAACATGGAGGTATCTTTTTGTGGTGGTGAGTGAAGATAAGTTGGAATGAAGTAATGAGCTAAGATGATCTCTTGGGTACTTGGTTTCCAATTGGTTTTGAGAAAATTTGATAAAAAGAGAAAACTATGTTGTGCAAGGGGTCAATGTGTGCTCTGATATTGTGCTCCATGTTCCTTATATGTTGAGGCTATGCCTATGTGGATCTAATATTTTGTTCATGATTGTCAAAGGTTTCCATATTCAAAATTTGGGTTTTTGGATCATTGTGTAGTGCAAGATATTTTCACCAATATGTGAACTAGTCTTTTAGTGATGTTTTTTGTGGCCCAAGAGAAATGTAATTGCTCCATATTTCTCCACTTTTTGGCTTTAGGTTGTGCGGAATTGGGAATTTTCTTATAATTCTTGTATGTTTTTGTATTCAAGAATTTACTTAATTTGGTACAATGTAGAGTGAGTTTCACTTGTCAATATGCAAATAAGGGTTACCAATTGTTTTGAGTTAAGTATTTGTATGATGTGATCCTATATGAAGTGTTTGATGACTCTTAAGTAGTTCATGGATTATTCTAGATCATGTTCAAGTGAATCATTTTGTCCAAAAAATTTAGATTGATTTAAGGAAGCATGTACTTAATGATCATAATGTTTAACATTGGTACTGGATGACCATGCATTTAATACTACATGTGAGCTTATGAAAAGTGTTGAGACGTGTTGGCATCTATTTGGGTCCTAATTAAGGATTTATTTAGGTCATGTTGGTTATTTCTTTATAACCAAACTTAATCTCACCAGATGCCTATGAAATTTCCATTATTCAATAATTAACATAGGTAAGAGTTTTCCAACAAACAAGTAAAGGATGACTAGGCCCTTACTTCTACTCTTCAGGCTCTATGAAACCTAGGAGGGTGATCCTGATAATTTTTAGATAATATTCTTGTGTCATTTTATCATGAACCTTGAAACAAATAGATAATCCTCATATAATTGCTCTAAAAATTAAATGTATTAAAGAAGTTGGTTGTTTTTTAACAGCATTTCATGTTCAGAGCATGAGAATGGTAAAACTCAATGCAATTGTAACCCATTTTGTAGAATTTGATTTAATAAATGATTTGTTGTTGAATTAAACAACTACTTGCAACATGAATACTTTACTTAGATCAGTGTCATATCCTTGGAACAGAGTCAACTCCAACACTCACATAACCTGATAACAATTTCATATATTACATTAGTTAAGCTTTGAAAAATACTACATTACAATATTTCAACGTAATATTCTCAACCACCATTTCTTATCAATATCCTAGCACTTAATTTGACATAAACATACAAGTTTACTCAAGCATTTACATTAATTCTTTGAATTAACAAGAAAGAATAAAACCACACATCCACTGGAAATCAATGGAGACAAATAAAATTACCCTTGATTATATTATTCATAGCTTATGAAACGAGTACATAAGAGAGAAAATGGATCTAAACTTGTACCATTTTGTATTGTATTTCTTGAATTGTTATCACATTTACATCCATATTAGCAAACTCAAACCTAAGACTTAACTCTAAAATGCTTAGTATTTTCTTTACAATTTTCTTTATGTGATCAATTACAAACAATCAATCCCCGTAACTAGCTCTAAATTCCCATTTATAGAAATATGGGAGCAACTAGCCTCAAGAAAAATTATAATTTTAGTCACATTTTCATTTGACACTTAATTTTATTTCAATTTCAAAGATTCCCCAGATAGTTATATTTGCACCTTCATATAGAGGGAAAGCACAAAAAAAAAAAACTCATATCATTCATTGAAGCAAAAATGCCAGCCTTCCAAAAGGTATCATTCAACATTATAGTAGCACCAAAACCTCTCATCCAAGTCAACCAAATATTTTTTCCTCATCAACACCCAAAACAAAAACTCATAAATTTGTTGAAGGAGATTCAGCTACCTTCCAAAAGGCAACCCTTGTCATTGTAATAGTGTCCAACACCTCTCCTTCATTTTGTTCATCAAAAACAAAAACACTAAACCGAGACACTACCTCTACAAATCTTCAGAATTAGAGTATGCATGTCCCCTTCGTGATTTTGTTGAAATAGAGAAGCTACCTCTCCATCATCAAAATCCTCTTGACTTGTGAGTGTGAGAAGGTATCGGGCGTAACCCAGATCAGTATCTGCCTCATCTTCTTAAAAACTAGCCCAACCTTTCATGGATGTATCAAGCTTCCCCAACTTAGTAATTTGTCCCTTCAAGGACACAACACTAGGCTCACTCTGGTAATGAACAACAACTCTACTTCTCAAGTTGTAAGTATTCTTGACACCACCTTCCATAGACTTATCATGGGCCCTCCTTTTGTCTTTTGGCTTTGCAAGAGCTCATGGTGTACCTTGTTTAGTTTTAGGAGAATCATCCTATGGTTCAAGCATATTTATCCTCCTAGACCTCCTTACAAGTTGGGCAGACTCACTAGGCTTGAATTCACTCATTCTTATAGGAGAACAAAGCTAAAACTTATGAACCTTCAAATACAGAGAAACCCAACACACTTGCAGAACAAAGACACTTCAAGACCATGCATACAACCTTATCAACTTATTTGAATTCTACAAATAATCAAACCATGCAAACCCCAGGTAACAAAAACCCACAGAGCCCTCAACAATTCCCAAACCAGTCAACTGATGCACAGTCGAAATCTGAATACCAACTTACCCAGGAGAACTATCTTCAATGCCTTTGCAACTACTCGCCAAAGCTCCTAATGCATTCTCCTCAAACTCAAGATTAATTTCTTAGCTCCTAATGATTGCAATTGTGTTGCAAACTAGCTGAAAATTCTCATTTTATAAAATAACTAGAACATGTCGACCATTAATTCTCAAGGAAAGCTTGTGCGAGCGAGCTGACAATCAACCACTAAATTTTGAATCTTAGTTGTTGATCAAGTGGTGAGGTAGATCAATAGATAATCCAAATAAAGGAAATTAATTTTGAAAAAATTGGATGCATGCATCTGTTTCCTTTGTCCAATAGAAAAAACCATGTGGATAAGCATCTACCCTATCTGCACACTCCACCATCCACCTCACATTAAAGAAAGCCTTTCATGTCAAGTTTCTTACCTTCCCATGAGATTTAACTAGCTTTGAACTCACAACAATAATGTGGTGGGGAATGGCAAAGACGAGACCTCAAGTCATCAACTTGTGCTTTCCTTAACGTAAAATCACTCACCTGCATGTACAATCATCTAACATAATAGACAGTCGAGATCAAAAAATCTTTCACATATCTTGAGCATGTGTTGAAGAAATTAATTTTGATAGCACACAGTTTATCCTTTCATACTCTCATGGCAATATTTTTTTAATGTTTCACTTTTACTAATGTCTTTCCTTCTTTTTAGATTGCTTCCACATGGCGCTTTCCCACTTTCCTACTGAGAAATAGGAGACAAAAGTGGGTCCTACACAAGATGGTAGGGAGCAGTCAAGATTGACCCATGTCATCCGCCATCGATTGTTGATCTTGACCAAGTGTAGTGTTCATATGCTAATAAAGTGTTCATTACTTCCAAAACCAGGTGGGTCCCTTTGACAAAGGGGCAAATTTCCACAACCCGCTAGCCCATGATATTATTCTAAAGCAGAATAAAAAATAATGAGGTGGCAGGGAATGATCTAGATGAAGACACATCGTCAAACAACCATCGTTGATCTCATTAAAAAATTGTCAGTTGACTATTCAAAACTTATAGGCCTATCAATGAAAATGGCACATGGAATTCACTTGCCAACCTACTGAATTATTTCAATGGAAATTGAAATAAAGTGGGAGCACGAGGAGTGGCTAGGATCTTCCTATGATGATCAAATGGTCTTCATAATCACCAAAAACCTACATGTGCAAAATGTTAGTTCTAAAAAGGGGGTCATGGTTAGGCATACAATAGACAGGGACATAAGGATTAAGGTTGACACCATAGGTGACCAATGGAAAATTAAACCCCAACCTAGGACCGAACAAATATTTTGAGGAAAACCAACCATGCTACCATAAGGTGGTATTTTTTATAAAGCAATATGAAACGGTTGGGATCATTAGGACTCAATGGAAGGTAAAATAATAGACTTGATGGCATAAGATGTGACTTAATTGACCAAGAACCAACAAAAAAAGGTCAACAATGAATTATAACTCTTACGAAGGGTATCATACTTAGGGTTTATTAGAAATGGTTCTAGCAACAAAAACCCTAGGGCGTGATAGTGGAAGAAACCCTAAGCATTCAGACATGAGATTAACCAAATTTTGCAAAATTTTGAGATGGAACAAAAAGCATTTTTAGGGGTTCCATTAGTGGCTCTTGTTGGGGACGTTTGTTCTTCCAAAACAAAGCAAGATCCTAGAATTTCAGGTTAAACAGACCAAACACAGAGAACCAAAACCAAGACAAGCCCGAACAAGGAAAGAAGACTAGACCAAAGCAAACTGACATATATTCAATATTTACATGACTGTACAATGTGTTCCCCACTCCAAATTTTCTTAGAAGCCATTTTTGATGTATAGGCCCTTAGCCTACATCTTGCAATTTAATAGGCTTCAATTTCAATTGGTGGCCCCAAGCCCCCAAAAACTTAAAACCATCCTTTACCTCTATCAAAAACTTTATTTTCTATTGTCTACACTAGACTGAGGCTAAAAGCATTGCCATGAATTTCCCACTGACTTTAATCCTGTTGTGGTTGCTGCAATTAACCATAATTTCCATGTGTTTAAACTTTCCATTGTCATTACTAACTTTGTCTAACTAAAAATTGCAATCATATATCAACTGAAATCCATAGTCAATGTAGCATTCTACCTTATTCAGTTCACAATCATACTCCACCAAATACTCATCCAATTGGACTAGAAATTTAAAACATTTATAATCCACTTGATCATTAACACCATAAGGGTTGACATCAAATTTAGTTTGTACATCAAACTGAAAACTTTCATAAACACTTTGCTCAAGATTCCCATCTAGAAATATTTCCCCTAACCCTTTGAAGTCACATTGCAATTCCACTTTTGATAGCTTATAATTAATAGAAGGCTCATATAAATCCCTAGAATCATCCTATGGTTTTTGTCCCATGCCAGGAAAACATTCATCTTGTGTGATGAACAAGAAATTTTCATACAAAGACATACTCTCAAACTGGTAGGCACACTCATTTGAACACTCCATACTAGATATACTATCACATGCTCCATTATCTTGGAAATATGATTTGTCAAAATTCATAATATTTCGGCCCCTACTCAGATCAAGGTCATCACTAAAAACATCATTATCAATGACATCCCATCCATAAAAATGTATTTTCGTTTCAAGCTTAGTAATATAATTCTATTTAGCCTTCAAATCATCATCCAACTCAATGCAAAATGTTTCATAGGATTGCTCAAACAACTCAGGATTAATGTGGTCAGTAGCAAGGCACTCATCTACATCATCAATTGATGGGTGTGTTGATCCAAATGTGGAAGGTTCATATTATTTGAATGTTGTTCATTAGCAACCAAACAATCCTTTTCATTCTTCTTCTCACTAATACATTCTTTGTTGAAAATAATGATGTCCATTTTTGCAAAAAAACTTGCATATTCCATCATACAGATAGGAAAGAGTAGCTAGGACATGATTCTATCGGTTAGCAACATATTTTTCATCATTTTTAATACTATGATCAAGGTTAGGATACTAAACACATACATTCTTGTCTTCAAACTCGTCATCATCCACAAAGCTAGCAGTCTTAATTTTCTTGGTGTAACTGGATTGCATTCCTAATATCCCTCATATGGGATTTGTTCATTCTCTTGTGAGAAGAAAATATCCTAGGAAATAATATTATTGCATCCTTCATGCAAAGATAATTATTCCAAATCATTCTCATAAAAAATTTCATAGTCCTTAGAGAAATAATCAGAAACCTCACTCTCCCTATGATCATTAGCACATTGGGACTTGTTATCACATGCACTATGCTTAGATAATTCAAAGTTAATACTCAAAATCTCATCCTCAGTATCATGACCATTGAATTGTGATGAGACATCAAAAACACTTGCAAATTTATCTTCTTCCTTATCACCAATGTACCGGTTTGCACATAGGTTGGTTGTGAATTGATTACAATCACTGTCCTCACTTATATCATAAGATAGATGTTTATTCTTTTATACACCCTTTTCACTTAATTGTGTAGCATTCTAATTTTTCTCAATTGGGAAGCCACTATTAAGAATTTGAGACATCATACTTTGTGCATAATCACACTTAGCTTCCTCAACAATTCTTATCCAGTCTAGTATTTGATCAAAACCATATGGCTTCAACTCTTTTGGCAAGGTACTTAGTCTTGGCTCAAAAATTTCACAAAACAAGTCAGTACACACCAAATCCTCTAGATTGAGATTCTTGACGATTTCCAACAAGGCATCCAAAAACCTTGCAAATAGGTCATAGAGTGGCTCTCCCTTATATCTTTGCATACTAGATAGACTTTGAACAAATACCATTTGATCAACATTGCTCAAAATTCATTGATGTTCAATTTGGGATTCAACACTAGTTGCATTAGGAAATGATGGACAAATCAAAATAGTAGAATCATCATTATCATGACAATCACTTCTATTGTCCGATCCACTTACATGAGTTGTGCTAAAATAGCCAACACTTGTAGCCATATAACCCTTCATCATTGAATATCTCAAGTTGTTTTCAATATCCATGGAAATTTGATATGCATGATGTAGTGTTGTGGGATCCTTATCTCTCAACAAATAACTCATTTCTTCATCAAATGCACCCAAATACACAACCAAACACTCTACATCACTTGGTCTCATGTTTTTAGGAATATCTCTTATTGCCTTTGCAAATTTGAGGTTAAAAGTTAGAACTAGCTCTTCTTCATCCTTTTGAATCTCCATAATTTTTTACCTTACTAAACTTGGATTAATCCTTTCACCAAAATTTTCTATAAATGCTACCATGAACTCATTCCATGAGGAAATAGAACATATTGGTAAATATGAAAACCAATCTCTAGCATCTTCCTTTAGAGATTAAACAAAAAGCTTCATGACTTATCTCATAGTATCCCATCAAATCAAAAAATACATTCAAATTATTGTAGGCTAATTCAAAACTTTTCCCTATGAATTTTGGAAAACGCTCCCTAACATCATTGGAAACAGTGTTTGGGAAACCATGAATATCATTAAAATTTAATGGTCTATATCTTCCAATAGATAAATTTCTTTGAGAGCATAACATGGGCTGCACATTCTAAATGTTCTCACTTGTCACCCCATAAGGATATACATGGGGAATGATACATTTCTTGCACCCCTTTATAAACCTCAAAACATCAACTCTATAGTTTATCATTTACTCCCTTATTCCTTGATTTAATCATGACCTTAAAATGCATAACTCATATATTCATTTCTAAGATCTTTCTAATGGGAAGATTACAAAACAAACATACTTCTTCAACATAATATAGAGACTTCATCTTATATCTTATAAGTATGTAAAGTTAACACTACCATTCCCTTTATTAGTGCTTAACTTCACTCAATAGGGAACCAAAAGTTCTCGGGAATTTCAAATATGGTTTTCATAATAAAAATTTTCTTCTTGAAAGTCAAAACATGTGAATTACTTGGATACATTGTAACTACTATTAATAACCCTTTTGATTGAAAATATTTGTATATCTGAAGCTATCATCACAACTTCATCGGGTTCTTTGCATAGAGTTGCCACCTCTTTTCATAGAGGAATGAACTTCAACAATATGAATTTTATTTCAGAGGTTAACTTCAATCTAGGCTTTATAATAGCAGAATCACACATAAATTCCTTTGTATTCACTACAACACAACCCTTTTGTAGGTTTAAAACATTCAATATTTGAACCAGATGTTCAAACTTAGCAAATTTTTTGACTCCTTCAAGATAGTACCAAATCCTTTTAAATTATTCTTTCTAGCTTTATGTTAGGGAGCTTCCTCATGTGAGCTCAAGTCCATTTCATATTTTCTCAAAAAAACATTCATTTTAATTTTTCTTGACTTTCTTAAATAATGCACACTCGTGCAAAGATCTTGAAGTCTCCACCCACATCTAGTGAGGAGTTATGAAAGCAATCATAAAATTATGGTAGATCTTTGATAGAATTTTCAAGTTCAAAGAGAAAACACAAACCCTAAGCAACATATATGAGAATTGACCCATTGATTACAAAAATAAACCAAAAATGGACTTGTATTTGCAAAGTATTGGACTCTAATACTTTTGATATAAGCATACTCTAGGATAATTTGGTCTAGAACCAAATACTTCATGAGTATTCCCCAGTAGAGTCACCAATCTATTGGTTATTTTTTTAGAACCAAACTTAATCTCACCAGATGCCTATGAATTTTCCATTATTCAATAATTAACATAGGTAAGGATTATCCAACAAACAAGTAAAGGATTACTAGGTCCTTACTTCTACTCTTTGGGCTTTGTGAAACCCAAGAGGGTGATCTTGACAATGTTTAGATAATATTCTTGTGCCATTTTATCATGAACATTGAAACAAATAGATAATCCTCATATAATCGCTCTACAAAAAGAATGTATCAAAGAAGTTGGTTGCTTCTTAACAACATTTCATGTTCAAAGCATGAGAATGGTAAAATTCAATGCAATTGTAACCCATTTTGTAGAATTTGATTTAATAAATGATTTGTTGCTGAATTGACCAACTACTTGGAACATGAATACTTTACTTAGATTAGTTTCCTATCCTTCAAATGAAGTCAACTCCAATACTCACATAACTTGATAACAATTTCATACATGACATTAATTAAGCTTTGAAAAATATTGCATTACAATATTTCAACATAATATTCTCAACCACCACTTCTTATCAATATCCTAGCACTTAATTTGACATAAACCTATAGCTCCACTCAAGCATTTACATTAATTATTTGAATTCAAAAGCAAGAATAAGACCACACATCCACCGTAAATCAATGGAGACAAATAAAATAACCCTTGATTATATTATTCATAGCTTATGAAATGAGTACATAGAGAGAAAATGGCTTTGAACTTGCAGCATTTTGTACTATATTGCTAATATTGTTATCACATTTACATCTATATTAGCATACTCAAACCTAAGACTTAACTCTAAAATGCTCAGTATTTTCTTTACAACGTTCTCTCTGTGATCAATTACAAAGCAACCAACCCCCATAACTAGCCTTGAATTCCCATTTATAGAAACATGGGAGCAACAAGCCTCAAGCCAAATTATAATTTCAATCACATTTTCATTTGGCACTTAATTTCATTTCAATTTCAAAGATTCCCCACACAATTATATTTGGAACTTCATATAGAAGGAAAGCACAAAAGACAAAAACCCATATCATCCATTGAAGTAGAAAGCTAGCCTTCCAAAAGGAATCATTCGCCATTGTAGTAGCACCAAAACCTCTTGTCCACGTCAACAAAAGAAGTTTTCCTCATTAGCACCCAAAACAAAAACTTATATGTTCACTGAAGGATATTCACTTTCCTTCCAAAAGGAAACCCTCGTCATCACAATGGTGTCCAACACCTCTCCTTCATTTCAGTCATCAAAAACAAAAACACTAAGCTGGGAAACTACCTCTGTAATTCTTCAAAATCAGAGTATGCATGTCCCCTTCACGATTTTGTTGAAACTAGAGAAGCTACCTCTCCATCATCAGAATCCTCTTGACCTACAAGTGTGAGAAGGTACCAGGTGTAATCCAGATCAGTATCTACCTCATCTTCTAAACAAATAGGCTGACCTTCCATGGATGTATCAGACTTCCCCAACTCAGTAATATTTCCCTTTAAGGACACAACACTAGGCTTACTCTAGTAATGAACAACAACCCTACTTCTCAAGTTGTAAGTATTCTTGACACCACCTTCCATAGACTTATCATGGGCCCTCCTTTTGTCTTTTAGCTTTGCAAGAGCTCATGGTGTACCTTGTTTAGTTTCAAGAGAATCATCTTGTGGTTCAAGCATATTTATCCTCCTAGACCTCCTTACAAGTTGGGCAGACTCACTATGCTTGAATTCACTCATTCGTATAGGAGAACAATGATAAAACTTATGAACTTTCAAATACAGAGAGACCCAACACACTTGTAGAACAAAGACACTTCAATACCACACAAAACCTTATCAACTTATTTGAATTCTATAAATAATCAAACCCTGCAAACCCTAGGTAATAAAAATCCACAAAGCCCTCAACAATTCCAAAACTAGCCAACTGATGCACAGTTGAAATGTGAATACCAACTTACCTGAAAGAACTATCTTCCATGCCTCTGCAACTACTTGCCAAAGCTCTTGAAACCTTCTCCTTAGACTCAAGATCAATTTCTCAGCTCTTTATGATTGCAATTGTCACAAACTAGCTATAAATTCTCATTATATCAAACAATTGGAATGTGTAAACCATTAATTATCAAGGAAAGCTTGTGTGAGCAAGATGACAATCAACCATTGAATTTTGAATCTCAACTATTGATCAAGTGATGAGGTAGATTGACAGATAATCCAAATCAAGGAAATTAATTTTGAAAAAGTTGGATGCATGCATCCATTGCCTTTTTCCAATCAGAAAAAACCATGTGGATAAGCATCCATCCTATCCACACACTCCACCATCCACCTCGCATTAAAGAAATCCAGTCGTTTCAAGTTTCCCATATGCCTGTGAGATGTAACTAGCTTTCAACTAATAGCAATGATGTGGTGGAGAATTATCGATTTTAGACCTCAGGTCGTCAACTTGTGCTTTCCTTAACACAAAATCACTCACCCACATGTATAATCATCTGATAGAATAGACGACCGAGATTAAAAAAATCTCACATATCCTAAACACGTGCTAAAGAAATTAATTTTGATAGCGCACAGTTTATCCTTTCACACCCTCATGGAAATATTTTGTTAATATTCCACTTTTACTAATTCCTTTCCTTCCTTTTAGATTACTTCCATGTGGTGTTTTCCCACTTCCCTACTGAGAAATAGGAGAGAAAAGTGTTTCTCGCATTGGATGGCAGGGAGCAGTCAGGATTGACCCACATCATCCACCATTGACCATCAATCTTGATCAAGCTAGCATTCATATGCTGACAAAGTGTTTCTTGCTTCCAAAACTAGGTGGTCCCTCTGAGAAAAGGATGGATGTCCAAAGTCTACTAGCCTGTGATATTATTCTAATATAGAATAAAAACTAATGGGGTGGCGAGCAATGATCCAGATGAAGACACATCGCCAAACAACCACTGTTGATCTCATTAAAACATCGACAGCTGACCATTCAAAAATTTTGGGCCTGTCAATGAAAGGGGGCATGTGGCACACACCTACCAGCCCACCGTATTATTCAAATGCAAATTGAAACAGAGCAAGGGCACATGGAGCAGTTAGGATATGCTTGCAATGATCAAACAGTCTTCATAAATCACCAAAAATAGGTGCATGTGTAAAATGTTAGTTCTAAAAAGGGGCCACGGCTAGGCATATGATAGACAAGGACATAAGGATTAAGGTTTACATTATAGGTGGCCAATGGAAAATTAAACCCCAACCTAGGACCCAAAAAATATTTCAAGGAAAACCAACCATGCTACCATAAGGTGGTATTTTTTATAAAGCAACGGGCAACGATCAGGATCATTAAGAGTCAAGGGTTGATAAAAGAACATACTCAATGACATAAGATGTGACTTAAATGACTAGGAACCGACAAGAAAAATTCAATGATGAATTATAACTCTTACGAAGGGCATCAAACTTAGTGGTAATTAGAAATGGTTTTAGCAACACAAACCCTATGATATAATAGTGGATGAAACACTAAGCCTTCAAACATGAGATTAACCAATTTTTGCAAAATTTTGAGATGGAACACAAATAATTTTTATGGGTTCCATCAGGTCACCTTCATTCCTATCCATTGTGGGAATGTTTAGGTGCTGGCCTATTTTGAATTTGTATGTATAATGACTAGCTATTAACATTGCTGAAGTTTTTTGAGGTTGAGATTGATATAAATAAGTATGGTGTTGTTGTGATTTGAGGTATGAAATAAGTAAGAAGCATGATAGATGTGAGATTTGTGTGAGTGATGTGTGTTGTGAATTTAAGAAAATAAATACAAATTTTAGTGTTATGGTTCCTAAAGGCATCTAAAATATTTCATGAAAGACTACAAAAGTGTACGAGAAATTGTAGTGGATTCCCTGTTGCATTGAGAAGTATTCACTGTTTAAAATTTCTCTTCTATCTTCTTGTATTCTTTATGTGGCAATGATCCCTAGTTGTGAGCCTTTTTGGATAAAATGTCCTATTCTAATAGTGAGCCCTTGTACCAGTTTTGTAATTACTTATATTGTGAGCTAATCCTCACCATGGCTTTTCCCTCATTGGGTTTTCCATGTAACTCTAGTGTTCACTTGTGTATGGTGTTGTGATTTCATCTTATGTTATTTTCACTAATCATACTAATTGAATAAGGGTTTAATGTATACATGTGGATCTAAATATTGTAGAAGGTTTTGAAGGTTTAACTTGCTACAAATGATTCACCCCCCCTCTTAGTTGTCTTGTTCATTTCAACAAAGGTATAATTGTACAAGTGTTGGAAAGATAAGATGACAAAGTTCAAGGAGGGTGATCAAGCCCCCAAGATCTAAGATCTCATGGAAAACCAACAAAGGCACAAAGAGACACATGCATGTAGTAGCAACACAAGATGCAAAATCATACAATGTCAAAATTAATGCAAAAGAAAGAAAGGATGGATGGACTAGTTGTGGTTGTGTTGTTGTCCTTAAAATGCATTCACAAGTGAAAACCCCATTGTGCACTATGCGAACAAAATATACTCATGAGGACTAGTGAAATCTGGTGTCCACTAGGTGAGCCTCAAGAGAGTGAGAAATGCACACCAGGTTGATATGTACCCAAAAAAGGGTGGTTGATGGGAAAGGCATGCCAGGTCTACAGGCTCCCATACATCAACCATACCAAAAGTTATATCTCCTAATAACTTTGATAAAGCGACACACAAAAAATTTCCACAAGGCTAGCAAGCTACATTATGCTAGACACTCATGAAAAGAAAAAAGTCCCCACTAGCAAGCAAGTTGTGTTATTCTTAGTGGCCATGGAAAATTTTTAAATGTAATAGGATAGGATATTCAAAGGTTTTTTTCTTAATTCATGAAACGTATCACTTTAGGGAACATTGTGTTTAATGTCACCAAGAGAGGACTAGTTGAGGAATAAATGAATCACACCTTAGGGAATGCAAGCCATAACATTACCACTAAGAGGAATTTCATATGCCAAGAAAGGTCACACTCTTGAAGGACATCAAACCCAATGTCACCACCAAGAAGACACACACATGAAGTAGGGAGACCACACTTTGAAGGGAATATATAAATAATGAGAGGGGGCATGTATGCCCCCACTTTAAAGAAATTTCTAAACACCATGTTGTGAGTAATTATTTTAAAGTAGAAAAATGAAAAATGTCAATACATGAGAGATTTATTCATAAATCCCTATGTAAACATGTGTTTCTAAATAGAGCTATGTTGTGAAAGGAGGTTCCTCCCTATATGCAATTCTAAAATAACACAAGGGATCCATAGATCTAGGGTTGGTGCATTTCTTTGCTACAATTATATAATCAAGCTTGGAATCATCATCATTCCCAAAATAACTCATAGAACAATGAGAAAAAAGGAAGAATGACACATAGAGAGTGAAAAAAAAAATGAAAAACTTTTGGGCCAACATGGAAGAGACCTAAATGTCTCAACGCCTTGCATCATCCCCAAAAGGAAAGCACAAGACAAATGAAAAGATAACGGTTACGACAAATAAAATAATGAAGATACAAATATAAGAATGTCACAAAAGGCTCACTTCCTTTGTATCTTTGCACCAATGGAATGACAAGGGTCATCCAAAGTAGGCTCATAAACATATAAAGGCACACTAGGTAGCATGGTATGGGGGATCACATTAACACACATGCAATAAAAAAGAACATAAAAATAAAACAAAGAAAATACTAGTATGGCACATATAAGTCAACCTATACTAGGTCATTTACATCCCAATTTTATTCATCATAGGCGGAAGGAAAGAAACTAGCCAAAGGGACAATGACAAATTTCATACTAAGAGTATCACCAGGTTCAACACGTGGTAAGTCACTCTTTATAGGAGGATCATCACAATTGTTATCATCTAAGCTCATGGAAGAGGAAAATAATAAATTCAACTCATTATGCACTTCCTCATCAATATTAGAAATCTCATAATCATTATCCAAGTTAATCATAATAGGATGCCTAATGATGATTTCCATGGAGGTTTCATGTTTTTGTTATGGTGAAGGTGGAGAATCATCATTCTTTATCCCAATTGGTTTTCAATCTTGGGTTGTTGATTTTTTCTTTTCTTCTAACTGATGAGCAATAGCACGATGTCTACACCTACACTCTTTAGCATTTTGGTTTTTTCTTGCACAATTTTCAAGTTGTGATTTTGTAGGAGCGGTTTTATCAACCATTGATTTATTTTCTTCTTGCAAGGGAGGAATGAAAGGAACCATAGAAGGTTGTTCAACCAATTTCTCTTTGGAATTATAAACTTGTTTGATCTTAGGAGGAAAAATAGGATTTATATGGTTATATCTTGGTCTCTTATAGGAAATAGGTGGGGGAATCATGGTTGTTTTTTCTTGGTTACTTGGAAGGGCTTTTGGTTCAATCATAGTTTCATCAATTATAGGAGACTCAATCATGGGTTGAGGCATGTTGCTAAAGAATAATTCTTCTATGTTCTTTTCCTTTAACTTTTGATAATATTTGAAAAATAAGTCCTCACAAAGCTTAATAGGTTCCATAGGTTCAGGCCAAAAGAAATCCAATGAGAAATTCCCATGCGAAGACAAAGGATTAAAGCCATTATGATGCATAGTAAATATGTCATTTCCAAATGGAAATTTTAAGCATTTATGCAATACCAATGGGACAAAATCCATGGAGCGTAGCCATGGATAACTAAACTTCACATGGCATTGGTTTGATGACGAGATGATGGAGAATGAGACATTCAATTGTTTTGGTCCAACTTTTAATGGGAGAGTAATTGAACTTATAGGGCTAGAAAAACCATTATGTGTTTTGATCCATTCTTTCAATAGTTCATAAGAATCTTGATAAAGTGCATGCACAAATAAGAATTCCTTGGTAATCACATTCTCTACACACACAAGATCAATTAATATCCCATTCATAGGCTTGTCATTGATTCTTTTGGCAATGTAAAGAGGACCATCGAGTGCATGTTTGATTATGTCATTTGGTGAGAAAGCAATGTCAAAAGACATTTTGGTTTGGCCCTTATGAGGTTTAACATCAATGAATTCGACTAGAGTATCATATTCATTATCACTCTTAGTATCATCAGTTGTATTTTGTATGTTGTCAACACTCATCACATCATTCTTGGTGTCACTAGCTTTAACGTATGAGATATTGTGATTTGGCATTAGATTAGTAAATATTTGTAAATTTTTGTTAGGTGGGGAAACAAAATTATTTATTTGATCATTAACACCACCAATTTGGATTTGATTAGAATAAATGAGGTCTTGCACAATGTTTTTAAGACACTTACAATTTTTCATATGATGTCCATTTTGTCGGTGATAATGGAAAAATGCATTATCATTATAGTTCATAGGTAAAGGCTTATTAGGGTCAAGTATTTTAATAGGAGGTAAGGTGATTAAGGTCTTACCCAAAATTTACAACATGGTGGAATGGAGGGTATCTGATAACAGGGTAAATTGTCTATTGCACTCTCTAAATTGATATGGAGTTGTTTCTTTTATGGAAGCCACTAGAAATTCAACATGTTGAGTTACTTGAGGTGGATTTATTTGTAAAAGGCCTTTTTTTGTTTCTTGAATGGCTATAAATTATTATGAGGCACAAATTAAAATTTCTCAAGGTACTTATAGGTAGTTTTCACTTCATGATGACTAACCAGATTTTGATAGTCACAAAGAGCCAAGCACAAATGTGAAAGGAGGGAAATTTTATCATCCCAAGCTTGTGTTAGATTTTGGTTTGAAAGTTTTCAATGAACATTCTTTGAAGATAAACATCGAGAATCTTAATATTTATTTGTGAGTAAAGAAATTGGTATCATGCTATAAAATCAGTAATCTTTTCATCATCATTTTGTTTACATTTCATTAAATCAGCTAAGGTAATCTTGAGACCAATGTGCACTTGGAAATGGTTGAGGAAGGTATCAACAAGCTCATTGAATGAACTAATTGAATTATTCAATAAAAATAAAAACCATTCCAAGGTTGTATCTTTCAAAGACCTAGGGAAAATTTTAGCCGAGAGCTTTTCTTTGAAAATAAGGTCACTACATAAGGTTGTATATGCCAAAACATGACCATATTTATCAAATCTATGAATATCTATACCTTGTGGAATTTTTTCTCTTAACATGTCCAAGGATAATGGGTTTATTTTGATATATTGTGAAGGTTGGCCATTTTGATTTTGGTTTAATGTGGAAATTTGTTGGAGGGATGAAACATTTTGCAAGAGTTGGTTAAGGACATAATTGTTGGTTGTGTTGTGAGATGGAGGTGAATAAGGTGGAGGTATATATGTATTTGGAGGAAAAGTGAATTGTAAGTTTATGAGGGGAGATGGATTAAGGGATATGAGATTCGAATGCACAAAGGGATTCCCAGTGGAAGTTCCTAAGGTTGTATTAACATTGCTAGTGGGTTGCCTTGTTGTAGTAATAGTTGGATTAGTGTATGTAGGTATAGAGGGCATAGTTGTAGGAGAAGGAATTTGACTACCACCTTGACTTTGAGTGTATCCCAAAGTTTGAGCATAACTAGCCATAGTAGGAACATGATTGTCAATTATATGAACTAGGCTACACACAATTTATATTCCTTGTTCATTATCAAGAATTTTCCTCATGTTATCTTTGAAAGAAACCACAGTACCAACAATGTATGCAACACTCGCAATTTTTTGCAATTTTTCTATGAATTCATCCATTTTTTTTAGCTTCTCTTGAGGGACATTAGCAACCATTGTTTCAACATCAGTTACATTAGTTGTTGGTAAAGTATTCATGTGAAATATGGTATCAAATCTATGGTCCATAATGGGTTGACTAGTGTCAACACTATGAGTGAAAGAGTTAGAAAACTCAAGATCCACAATGGATGTACTAATGTGGGATGGAATGAGTCTCGAACTATGTCTCACTAAAGTATTGGCAATAGGACACCAAGTTGTGAATCTCATACAAGTTTCACCAAACCAAAAGTGCACCCAAAATGGAGAAAAGGCATAATACAAATGTAACGAGCACCCAAAAGTATGAATTACAATGCAAGTATGTAAATTATTTTAGAATTTTTAGATTTGAAACATGATAATTTATTGATTATGCTATGTAAAAACCTAAAAATGATGTCTTTTTAATGCCAATTTTGATTTTAACAATGCACTTAATTTGACCGATTGAACTTAATGCAAGTATAGAATTTCCTATTTTCTAAAATTGAAACACAGACCTGACAACAAAATTAAATGAAGAAAACATAGACAAAATGATGCACAAAAATGTGAAAAGGAACCTATATAAGGATAGGTTTTCCCAAGGGTGAATGGGTCTTTTTAAAGAGGTTGGAAAAATTAAAGTTTGTGTTTCTGGTTTTATGTTTGAGTTCTTTGTTTTAGGTTGTAGACTGTGAATTATGTGATAAATTTTTCTAGTTTTGGGTGTCCTAATGCAAGTGCAATTAGTGAAAAATAGTGAAGAAAGTGACAACTTTTGGAAAGTAATTTTGAACTAAAATTTGAATCGAAATGACTGAAAGACACTCTTGATGTAACTACAATGCAAGATGCATGCAAAATTAACACAAAGTTCTAATTTTTTATGAATTTAAATGATGTAAACATGCAAAAGTAAACCCTAAATGTAAATGAAAAGCACACTATTTCCAAGAACACCAATGCAAACCTAGATCTAGGGTTTGTGATGCAAAGTGAGCAAGGGAAGACCTAATCTTGGTGATAAACAATTCCTTTATCACAGCTCTCTCAAATACTCTTTATGTGGAACTTTCAATTCCATTATTCAATCGAGGAGATAACCCACTATTCAATAAGGGTTCTCAAAGGCGTACTTAACTCACTGACTTACTGATGTTTGAAACCTTCTTTTCATGACAAAACATGACATATAACCCAAACTTGCAATTAGAACCACTCATTCCTCCATGGCTTCCAAAACAGACCTAAAGGCTTCTTGTAGCCTTCCAACATGGGGCAGTCATAGCAAACCCTTCTCAAACAAATGTTCCTACAACTAGAAAAAACCCAAGACTTGGAAATAACTTTAACATCACACCCATGACTGATCAACACCCACCAATAGGACTTGTGCTTCAGGAACAACCAATTACTCTCCAACACAACATTAGGCCTTACTTCATTGTAGCCTTGTCAACTAGGATAGTCAATAGCAAAACTATTTGAAGACAAGGACCAAGAAATTGAAACTGGTTTAAGACTCTTTATACAGACCACTTCAAACCCCAAAATACCTTAGGGCATGACATTCAACAAAACTATCACAATGGATCAACTTACAATGCCACAAGGAAGCCTACTTAGACTACTCCAGGCATGAACCAATGTATCCATGCACACCCCAACTCCCCTTAGCCATGAACATGGTTCCTACAACGTCAACACACCCATTCCAACCTCTTTAAGACACCTTTCTTAACAATTTCCACTTACAACTCATCAAACTCATATTTTTGCACAAAATTAAGCTTGTCACATGAGGATGCCAAGCCTAGGGTTCCCAAGAAGTCACTCCAAACTCTCTATCATTCTCCAAAACCTCTTCAAACGTAAAGTACATGATGAACTCTTCCATTCCACCAAGAATCAGGCCTTGACCATGAAGGAATGGTGAGTTGTAAGCATTTTTGTGATCAAACCCTAATTTTTGAGGGTTTCTGACCACTTCAAGAAGAACGATGATAACTTCCTCTATTCTTTATGGAATTGGACCAAAGAAACTGCCAAAAGGAATTTTTCTCACTCCTCTATTGAACCATGTCATCCTCAGGTCCATATAGAGAGATCCTTGTCCATACCACGTGAGTTAACAGTAGATTAACACAAAAAACTAGAGAAAAACAAAGCTTTTCTTATTCAATCTCCTCCAAAATGAAGAACCATTGCCTCGACCAAGAGAGGCCTTTTTAAACATTTCCAATCTCCTCCCAACATCCCTCACCTATTTTTTGAATTAGAGTGTCATTGGAGGACTAACAAACTCAATTTTAAACCAAGTTGACAACTTAGAACACAACAAACACAAAATGTTCAACTCAACTCCCTTTCAAAACCAAAAGACATCTAAGACACCTCTAATCCTACCCAAAACATCAAATTAACTCCCCTCTATTACCTGGTTGCATCATGGCACCTTGTTTCTTTATTAGGCCTAGATGCACTAAGTTTACAAGGTGAGGAGGAGACCTATTTCAATCCACAAAAACTCATCACAAGCAATGAAATCCTATTACAAGCCAATGAAAAATGGTCCTTATGACCTTATTACATCACAATCAACTTGAAAAACAAAACAAGATTCAACAAAGCCTCATGGAGGCATGTAGACCCCAAGGTGCCCCTGCACCATGCACCCGAGGTAGAGGAGATCTCAAGTACCACCTGAGATCAGTTGTTGCAGAGTAATGCCATGTTTTTTGATATCTTCTTCACTCATCCAAGTTGCATCTTTAGGTGGAAGACCCTTCCATTTAACCAAATATTCATTATATACCTTATTTCTTGTCTTTTTTACCTCTTTAGTGTCTAGAATGGCTTCCAGTTTCAAAGGTTTAGATGGTGGAAGGTCCTGCACCTAATCTTCATCAAATTCAATACCTACACCTACATCCAAAGATCCCTTAAAGGGGTACAAGTCAGCAACATTAAAAATAGGGGAGATAGCCACTCCAGGAGGGAGTGCTATCTCATAGGCATTTTGCCCAAACTTGTCAATGATCTTGCAAGGGCCTATTTTATTCATTTGTAGCTTTGTGTATTTTCCCTTAGGAAACCTCTCCTTCTTCAAGTATGCAAAAACTATATCTCCCACCTTATATTGAACATTCCTTCTTTTCAAATTTTCCCTCTTTGTATTGATCCACACTCTTTTTGAGATGATTTTCTTTCACTTGATCATGAATAGATTTCATGGCTATGGAAAACTCCTCTCCTTCTACACTCCTCTTCTCCATTCCTTTCAAATCTCTTAACTCAAAGATTCCCCTTGGGTTCATCCCATACACTACCTCAAAGGGACTTTTACCTATGCTTCTGTTGATGGAATCATTATAAGCATACTCTAATTGAGGCAACACCAAAACCCATTGAACACCATGTTCGTTTGTCAAGCACCTTAAGAGATTACCAAGTGATTTGTTGACCACCTTTGTTTTTCCATCCATTTGAGGATGGTAGGAAAAAATATATTGCAAATTAGTCCCCAACTTTCTCCATAAGGTTCTCCAAAAATGACCTATGAACTTGGAGTCTCTATCAAATACAATGCTCATAGGAATGCCATAATGATTTTTTTCTAACAAACTAGACTTTGTATAGGTCAATTATTAGTAGCTTGTTGTATGTGACTACATTTAGATTAGATATAATTCAAGTAGTTGGAATGATTGCTACATTTTAGGGAACACCTAAGGAAACCCATGTCAAGGAAATTAAAAAAAAAAATCATATATTTTAAGGGTACAATAGATTTTGGACTATGGTATCCTAAGAGTGGAAACTTCATACTAACTGCATATACAAATGAAAATTAGGTAGGAAGCATAGATGATAAAAAATATACAAGTGGTGGAGCTTTCTTTCTTGGTGATAGTCTTGTATCTTGGTTAAGCAAGAAGTAAGATTCAATTTCTTTATCTATAGAAGAAGCAAAGTGCATTGTAGCAACTTCATGTTGCAATCAAGTATTATAGATAAAATAGAAGTTGAAGGAAATGAAAATAGAGCTTGATGAACCCATTTCCATTCTTTGTGACAATGCCAATGCTATAAGCATTTCTAAGAATCAAGTAATGCATTCAAGGACAAAGCATATTGCAATCAAATATCATTTTTTGAGAGAGAAGGTTTCTAAAAAAGAGGTGAAGTTGGAGTATGTTGAAACAAAGGATAAAATAGTAGACATTTTCATAAAACCTCTTTCCAAGAAGACATTTGAGTATATTTCACAAAATTTGGGAGTTGTTGCTCCCTCCTCTTTAATCAAGGGGAAGCACAGGTTGAGGGGGGGAATTGACTCCCTACTGCAAGAAGGCTTGGTGGTCTTGCAAAGTGTTTCTAAATCTAGTTATGCAAAAATAATGTGTTCAAAAGGTTTGGTGGAAGCATGGGCTTAAGGGGAGTCTATCTAGGAAATAAGTTTTTGGATTGTGCAGTAAGTAGTTGACCTTTCCATTGATGTCAAATGGGGAGAAATGAAACTCCAAATGCTAAATTATCTAAGGGGAGAAAGTGGAACTCAATGTGAGGTGACCTTCTAATCCAGACATTAGATTTGTCCTCTTGTTTTAACAACATTTTGTTGTTTACCATCAATGAAAAAGGGGGATATTGTTGAACATATGTTATCAATGATGTCAAAGGAATATTTTCATTAGTGTCAAAAGTGCTAATTGATGTCAAAGGATTAATGTTGAAGTAGTTCAATCAGAATTAAATGCAATCATAGTTATTAAAATTAGGGTGTATTTTTGTCCCATGTATCAATGTATTTGAGAACAATGAAGAAGAATGTTCTAGTATGATTGTAGTATCAGACAACACCTATTCATTTTGATAAAGGTAATCCAAAAGTCTGATTTAGAATGTTTGAGGTCAATTAAGGAAGAGAGAGATTTCTGGAAACATGTTCATGATTTTTATTTCTTCCTAGATGTAAGTTTCAGTCTATAGTTTGAATGGAGAGTATGTCTACACATGTTCTAAAGTATTCTATAGTTTCCAAAGTTTATGATTAGTAGGGAAAAATTTTGGAGTCACAAAAGGGTCATCGACATGTTGGTTAATCAACCAAGTTGTTTTGGAATTGTGCAACAGTGGCTTGTAGCATGTGTCCTCCAAAGGTAGTGTGGGATGGTGAAATAGGTCCTGGTTAAGGTTAGTAAAGGAAGAGCATGCAATCATATTAATTTGGTGACAAAAAAATTGATTTAGGACCTATTTGCTACACATTTCACGTAAACTTGAATTTAGGCCCACCTTAGCCAACTTGGCTAATTGTGGATGGTGTTAAGGGATTCCTTGCATACATGAAATATTGTTAATGTAATGTGATGTATATAATCATCATAATTTTAGATCACAAAATTAAAACAAGTGTAATTCAATGGTAGTTGCATCTCAATCATTGTGGTCCATTATCAAAATATCATAAGCTATGTGAAAGAGTGTCTAAAGAAAGATCAGATCAAGTGTAAGCTATGAAATCAACATTAATGATCCACAAACCTTATTTATGTAATTTGGTAGGGCTGGTGTCTTTCTTGGTGAGCTAGTGCTCAGATCTGTGTATTGGGGATTGGTGTCTCGAATAGGATGGTGCCTACAAATACAATAGGGGATTGGTGTCTCTGGTAGGTTGATGCCTACTTCATGATTGTAACTTATTCATTATTTTGTGAGGCTTGATTTGGATAGTAGATCCAAGCAACTCTTCTCACTGTGGTTTTTCCCATTTTGGGTTTCCACGTATATCTAGTGTTCATTGTGTGAATGTGTACATTTTTTTTGCTTGACCGATACTAGCTTGTGATTCATGTTTAGAGAAGTGACTAATGGTAATTCATGTTGAATTAAATATTTTTAAATATATTTGATATATTTATTCATCCCCCTCCTCTCAGTATATTTCCCTTCATGCATGTCCATTTATATTTTAATTGCTAAGGCATTAATGCATTGTGGGAGGAAAATTTTGGCTACAAAATATGGTATATAGGAAGTCAATGATAAATCTCAAGTTTTGACTTCTTAAACACTATAAGCATAGTGCATTTTTCTTATAATAATAATAAAAATGTGGTGTGAAAGGATTTCACACTCTAATCAAGTGTCACCACATGTTTTGTATAGTCAAGGGAAGTCAAGCCACCATAATTTATGTATGTGCTATAGAGAAGAAATTGTGGTATGAAAAAAATGTGCACTCTAATGGGAAGTAGACATGTGTCCATTCTTTGTCGAGACTTTTGAAGGCTAGCACAATTTCTTTATGCACTAGGTATTATGAAAATGTGGGACAACAAAATAAAGCATTGAAATGAGAAAGAAATATGTGTAATGCACAGGGACCACTACTAGTGATAGTTCATAAGGTGCAAATTTGAACATGTGTGTTAAATTTTTCATAACAAGCTAAAGCAAAGGGTTGGTAAGTGGTAAGAAAGGGGTCAATAATTGAATGGAGCAAAGGTTTCAAAGAAAAACTTAAGGGACCATGATACTGTTTGATTGGAAAAAGGGATCTAGGTCTTAAGTCACACTTCTTCCAATTAGTGACATTAGGGATTAAATTTTTTCTCAATATCCACTTGGCTATAAACCTCAATGGGAGAGACAAAATGGTGGATTAGGGTTTTAATCCATTTTGTGTGTGTAATTATGATTAATTGATTGTTAATTGACTGAATTATATAAAGAATTTTTTTCCCTAGATTAACTATGAAAACATAGAAAGCTAAGATGATTTTTGAGAAACATAGAAAATAAAGATAGAAAAAAACTTCAATAAAGTATATGGTAGACATAGAAAAACTTGGTATATAAATTTGGTGTTGAAATGGTTGGTCAAGGGTGTGGGGTGCCCTAGATTAGCTTCTTACTTTTTAAGCTCTGATTTCACAATCTTGTTGCTCTTGATCTACAAGTCTTTCTCTCCCTAGGTCACTATCAGAACTTCTTATGTTGTTGGTAAAATCCGCTTTCCTTGATAGGTTATAGGGATTGAATGGATGAATGGGAAATTAGTCCTCAATATTCCTCCAATTTTCCTTAGATCTGAAAACATATACACATGAAAGAAGGGGAATGTTTGTGCCATATAGGGGCTTGCTTAATTCAAACCCCATTTTGGTATTTCAAGGTCTCCACAATGGCTATGATGATGTATAAAGAGAGCTTACTCTCGATTGGGTAGAGGCTAAATGATAAATAATTGATAAATTAAAAATTTGTTGCAACTCATCACTTAGATCTGCATTCCTTGATAGACTAAATTTATGTAATCATCACCTTCAAGGAGAAATTATTGCTTGATTTGAATTCCTACAAGTTTTAGTACTCACAAAACAAATGAACAAAAAACATGAAAAAACTTACATAAAAACATGATGCTTGATTGAAATAAATGTTGTAATAATCTTGATAATTCTACACTTGACTACTCTTTATTGCTCAATAATAATCTCAATTACTTCCTTAATCATGTTAGTATTAAAATGGTGAAAATGACTAGTATTATATGTAATTCTTCTAATTTCCCAAAAGTCAATGTTGATAGCCAACAAATGAAATTGGAATTTTAAATAATAAAATACCAACACTTAAATATTCAAATTGGATCCAAAAAGGGTTGGACAAGGGAATGGGGTGCCCTAGTCTAGACCCATCCTTTTAAGGTCCTTAAACATCAGGGGGAAATTCTTATTCTTATTTTTATTCATATTGTTTGATTTTTCAAAGATATTCTAGAAATGGGAAATTAAATGCATAATTAGGTCCAAGCACGTAAGGGGGGCTAAACCTAGTGTGAAATTGTCCAGGGTGACAATTTTTGATGCTACATTTATCCCCCACTTTAGTGAGAGTATTAAATTATGCTTAGACTAAAGCTAAAGTACGAAAAGGAAAAGAGGGGTTCAATTATCCAAACATTGAAGAGATAGGATGATATCAAATCTAGGGGATGCACTAGCCCCTAGATTCAAAATATTATAGAAAATTAATATAAGGACAAAGGAACACACATGTAAAGTAAAATACAACATGACAATCATGAAGTATACATGGTGAAAATATAACACATAACATAATATAAACATAATCATGAAATAAAAACACTACATGATGAAAACACAATGCAAACATGCAAAAGGGGGTATGACAATAATGGACTAGAAAGTTTTGCATAAATCTTAATAGGATCCATACCCAAGGTGTTCATGATTCATAGGCTAAAAAATTCTTATATTTTCTAAGTAACACATGAACCAAAGAATCATATGCTAGTGAAGCTCGATATTCACTAGGTGAATCTTGACAAGAAACAAGATAGGCTAGTGAGGCTCAATATTCACTAGGTGAGTTACTACAAAGGTAGAAAATGAGAAACACACAAGGGAAAGTGAGGTTTGATATTCACTAGGTGTGATCTCATGCCATCCATACCAAGAATTATATTCCCAATAATTCTAATAAGGCGCTATGAAAATGATCAATATGATAAAAATGCATCACCAAGTTCAATGTGTGTGAACAAAGTGAAGCACATAATGGAATGCATGCCACCACCTTATACCAAATATATGTTCCCAATAAAGCTAACTCATGATGATGGGTTGCCCCTAATATAAAGCCACATAAAAAGTAGCACATAAGGGATCTACAGATCTAGGGTCAGTATAGACCATAGATAATATATAATATGATTATGCTCATAAATGACATCATTCCATAGATACTTGTGGAACTACAAACACAATGGAGAAATGACACATGAAGACAACATAACAAGCCTTTTTGGGTAAACATGGAAGAGACCTAAATGTCTCAATTCCTTGTATTATCCTCAAAAGGAAAACACAAGACAACAATGTTTACGACATAAAGAATAATAGATATACAAATAGATGAATGCCATGCTAGATTTGTTTTCTTTGTATCCTTGTGCTTATAAGAAAAATAAGGTTCATCCAAAGAAAAATAACAAACATAAATACACAACAAGCAACACATCATAGGATATCACATCACATGCAAGAACACACATAAAACATACACAAAGGTACTACACATGTGAGTCGATCTAAAGAAAATCATTTCCATCCCAATCTTGCTCATGATAAATGGAAGGTGGATAATACAATAAAGGGACTACAAAAAGTTTTGTACAAGGAGTAGCACTAGGTTCAATGCATGGTGAGTCACTCTCATAAACAAGATCATCATGGTTTCCCCCATTCAGATTCATTGATTTAGAAAGTTGCATAAGAGCTAGTTCATTATGATCTTATTTTTATTTTTCTAGTTTATCTTCTTCTTCACTATCATAATAGATTTCTTATTATCATCATGAGTATAAGTAATATCATCCATATGCTCCTATTTCATTATTTTCTTAGGTTGGGATAGGTAAGCTTTAATTTCATGGTTTGACAAGGGTGGTGGGGTGGAGTCACGCTATGATGAGGATGGATGGGCAAGAGGTAATCCATCAAAGTTGGACTAGATGGATGGATGATTATTAAGTAATGTTTCACAATTTTTAGCAAGTTTAGGAGCTATGACATGAGGTATTTTTTTATTGTCTTTTTCACTTCTATTTCTTCTTGCACGGATTTTAGCTTGCAAAGTGGTAATAGGTTTCTTTTCTTCCTTTAGAGTAGGCATTGAATGGACCACCACAGGTTGGGATACCACTATATTCTTAGGTCTAAAAACTTGTTTTCCTTTTAGAGGCACAAAGTGAATGGCATGATTATCTCATGGTATTTTATAGGATGATGAAGGTGAAACCACAACATACATGCCAGGTGGATGAGGGAGGATACCCAATTCAGACTTAGGCTCCTCTACTACCTTTAGGGTAGGATAAATGTCCATTGATGTCACTGTAGAGTGAGGAATATTAGGTGGGATATTACTAATGGATAATTTAGCTATACACTTATATTTTAAACTTTTTATATGATATGAAAAAATTATCCTCACAAGGTTTAACAGGTTCAATAGGTTTATGCCAAAAATAATCTAGTGAAAATTTTCCACAGGAAGCCAAAGGTTTAAACCCACTATGATATATAGTGTATATTTCTTCTTCAAATGGGAACTTTATGTACTTTTGGATAATCGATGGGACCACATTCATTGATCATAGCCATGGATAGATAAACTTCAAATGAAATTGGTCTGATGTAGGAATGATGGTAAATGAAAAATCTAAGACGATGGAGAAATGATATATAAAGACAACATAAAATACCTTTTTTGGTCAACATGGAAGATATCTAAATGTCTCAACACCTTTCATCATACCCAAAAGGAAAATATAAGACAATAATGTTTATGACATAAATAAGAATGGATATATAAATAGATGAATGTCAAACATATTTGCTTTCTTTGTATCCTTGTGCTTATGAGAACAAAAAGGGTCATCCAAAGAAAACTAAAAAACATAAAGACACACCAAGAAACAAATCACAATAGATCAAATCACATGCAAGAAAACACATAAAACATACAAAAGTATACTACACATGCTAGTCGATCTAAGGAAATTCATTTGCATCCCAATCTTTCTCATCATAAATAGAAGTTGGATAATATGCTAAAGATACCAAAATAGGGGCCATAGAAGGAGTAGCACTAGGTTTGATGCATGGTGAGTTTCTCTCATTGTGAGGATCATCATGGTTGCCACCATTCAGTTCCATTGATTAAGATGACATAAGATCTAGTTCCTTATGATCTTCTTTTTGTTCTTCTAGTTTATCTTCTTCTTCATTATCCAAATGTATCATAATAGATTGTTTATTATCATCATGATTATGAGTAATATCATTCATATGCTCTTATTTCATTTTTTTCTTAGGTCGGGATACGTAACTTGTTCAATTTCATGATTTGGCAAGGGTGGCATGGTCGAGTTAGGTGATGACAAGGATGGATGGGTGGGAGGTAATTCATCAGAGTTGGAATAGATGGATGAATGATTATAAGGTAAAGTTTCACTATTTTCAACAATTTTATGATCTATGGCACGATGTATTCATTTATGCTTTTTTCACTTCTACTTTCCCTTGCATAGGTTTTGGCTTGAAAAGTGGTAATAGGTTTTTTTTCTTCATTTGGAGTAGGCATTGAAGGGACCATGGCAAGTTGGGATACCACTGTATTATTAGGTCTAAAAACTTATTTTTCTTTTGGAAGCACAAAGTGAATGACACAATTATCCCATGGTATTTTATAGGATGATGGAGGTGGAATCACAACAAGCATTCCAGGTGGATGAGGGAGGATACCTAGTTCAAACTTAGGTTCCTCTACTACCTTTGGGGTAGGAGAAACATCCATTTATGTCACTGTAGACTGAGGAATCTTGTAGGATTTGAGAAATACAAATCCATAGAACCCAAAGAACACCTGCATGCAAGAACTTATCACAGAGAAAGAGAGAGAACAAAACAAAGGTTTTGGCTTTGACAATATGCAAGAATGTATTATCAGACTAAAAAATGAACATCAAGCAAATAGAATACAAGAGATCAATCCTTATAAAGGAAGATCTAAATCGAAATGAAACCCTAACCCTAAAGGTGAGTTCATTTAATAATTAATATTAATTATTAAATGACTAATATATGTGCATAAAGTGAAGTCTTAAGAGGAGAGTAAAGTTAATTAATTACTTTACTCTAACACCCCCCTTAAGATGAGCTACAATGCAGCTACAAACAATGCAGAGAAAACAAAAGAACTACAATGTAACTGTGGGTCCTGGAAACATGGCCTGATTAGGTACCCTAATACAACAAAATCTCTATAAAGTGGAGTAAAGGAGAAAACCCAGTGGGAAAAAAATCCTCTCCAAAAAGAGATAAAGAAACATGCTGAAAGAAAAAACATGAAGGAAGGAAGGCCTCACTGAGACCCCCCAAGGACAACTTCCTTCACCCCAAGCATGGAGCGCAACTAAAGATAGTGTGGAGATGCCAAAGGTTTAGTGAAGATGTCTACAACTTGCTCCTCTGTAGGAATGTACTCCAAGATGAGAGAACCATCTTGAATCAACTACCGGATGAAGTGCATGTGGATTTCAATGTGCTTCGTCTGCTGATGCTCCACTAGGTTGCGAGAAATGTGAATGGAACTCTGATTGTCACACCAAAGAAGTGGGACTATCTGGAGGAACCCCAAACTCTGTCATCAACTACCGAAGCCATAAAACATCCTGACTGGCTAATACTACTGCTCGGTACTCATCCTCTGTAGATGATAATGCAATAGCAGACTGCTTCTTGCAAGACCATGTGATAGGACCAGAACCAAGGCAAAAAACAAAGCCAGAAGTAGACTTTCGATCATTGACATCACCAGCCCAATCGGAGTCAGTGAAACCAATGATGTGAGGGGATCCTAAAGTGTAGTGAATTCCATAATGAGTGGTGCCCTGAATGTACCTCAAAATACGTTTGGTCACTTGCCAATGGCTCTCATGAGGATCATGGGAGAACCGAGAGACAAGGCCAACCGCAAAGGAAAGATCAGGATGAGAATGTGTCAGGTACAACAAACTGCCAACCAACTGCCTATATAAAGTGGGATCCACTGAAGGAGTAGAACAAGTGGAGGACAAAACAACACCTAACTGAAATGGAGTGGGGGTAGACTTGCAATCAAGCATGCCAAATTGCTGAAGCATATCAAGAGCATACTTCTCCTGAAATATGGAAATCCCATCTGAAGAATGAATAACTTGAAGACCCAGAAAGAAGTGCAGAAGACCAAGATATGTCATCTCAAACTACTCCATCAAAGCTCTCTGAACACTTTGAATCATGGAAGATGAGCTACCTATAAGAATGAGATCATCTACATATAGCACAAGAATCAAAAGGTCACCCTCCTGATGCTGAATATTCACTGTGTGATCAGAATGACAGCGTGTGAAGTGAGAGGAAAGCAAGAAAGAGTCCATCTTCTCATACCAAGCTCAAGGGGCTTGTTTGAGACCATACAATGAACGCCGAAGTCTACAAACCAAAGAAGTGTCCTGCACAAATGCCTGAGGCTGCTCCATATAGATCTCCTCATGTAGATCTCCATGCAAGAAAGCACTCTTCACATCCATCTGAAACACTGTCCATCCTTGTGAAGCTGCAAGTGAAAGTACAAGGTGTATAGAGTTCATCTTGGCAACAGAAGCAAAGGTCTCGGAGTAGTCAATACCCTCTACTTGAGAAAACCCCTTAGCAACAAGACGTGCCTTATACTTATCAATAGAACCATCTACAGCATACTTGGTATGGTACACCCACTCACACCGAACCAACTTTCTTCCCTTAGGAAGAGGACAAAGATCCCAAGTATGATTCTTCACCAAAGAAGAATACTCCTCATCCATGGCCCTATCCCACTCAAGGTGACCTGTCGCCTCTGAAAACTTCTGAGGAGCATCCAAAATGGCATGACTCAAAAGACTAGAACCAGATGTCTGAGCACAAGTACGACAAGTATCTGAACAAGCACCTGCCAAAGAACCAGCTGCATCAACAGTGACACGGGCCCACCTAGGCAAAGATGGAGCAACTGGTGGTGGTGGAGATGGTGGATCATCATCTACATCATCCTCAAGAGATAAGTAATCCTCAAGAGATGAAGAGGGAGGAGTAGGCAATGAGGGAGAAGTTGGTGATGGAGAATCCATCTGAGGATAGCGCTCATCAAATTGGACAACCCATCGAAACAAGACCTCTTTGGAATCAAGATCAAACAACATGTACGCCTTAACATCCTCACAGTAGCCAACAAATATGAGTGGTCGGCTCTTCCTCTCCATGGCTTTCCGCTGAGCATCAGGAATAAATGCCCAAGCCTCACTACCAAAAACTCAAAATTTAGAAACATCAGGCTTGACATGGGTCCAAGCCTCGTCAGGAGTCATATGTCACAATGCCTTATGAGGCATCTGATTCTAAATATAATTGGAACAATTGACTGCCTCAGCCCAAAATGAAGAACTCATAGCTTGAGACTGTATCATATAATTTTCCATCTCCCATAAGGTTATGTTCTTTCTCTCAGCGACACCATTCTGCTGAGGGGTGTAAGGGACTATAAACTGATGCTATAGCCATGCTTAGTGAAAAAATCTATAAAATCCTGATTAACATATTCCCCCCCATTATCTATGTGTAGCCTCCTGATAGAAAGTCTAGATTGCTTCTCCACAAATGTCTTAAAAGTCCTAAATGAGTCAAAGACATTAGACTTGTACTTAAGAAAGTACACCCATGTACGTCTAGAGAAGTCATCAATAAAAGTGAGCACGTAGTGGGCCCCTGAAAAGGAAGGAGTCAGAAAAGACATAAGATCATTGTGTACCAACTCTAGGGGTGCCCTAGCACGAGTGGCTCGACCCTTAGGAAAAGGATCTCGATGATGTTTTCCAAGGGCACGACCTCGACATACACCATCAGTACAAGAAATTTGTGGGAGCCCAATCACAAGTGCCTATGTACTCATCTGCTATAGATATATGTAATTGACATGGCCAAAACGTTCATGCCAAAGCCTGCTCACTGAATCTGCATGGGCTATAAGAGAGGAACCAATAGTGTCTGAACTCTCAAATCCATCAAATCTATATAAGCGTGATGTAGAATCCACACTCCTAGTAGCCACAACCAAGTCAGGATCATGAAGGTCTCGAATAACCACATCATGTGGTGAGAACTCAACTGTCTTACCAGAGCCAGAGTGGCAAATATGATAAACAGATAGAAGGTTTGTCAAAATGTCAGGAACCAAAAGCACATCCTGAAGACAACCACCATCCAATGAAATAGTACCTAAACCCTAAACTAAAAGTTGTGCTGAGTCACCAACTGCTATATGTCTAGTGCCTGTAGGGGCAAGAGCGGTGACCAAATCCTCTGTGCGTGTCATATGGTGAGAGGCACTAGAATCTAGAATCCAAGTGGATTCTAAGGACAATGCTCGTGTAGAAAGAGCATGACCTTTCCCTATGGCTTGTGAAGGAGGCTGAAGTGCAGTGATATTATGCTACTGCATGGCTTCCTCTAAAGCTTCTAAACATTTCCAACACCTAGAAACTGGATGTCCTTCCTTGCCACAAAAACTGCAAGGATCTCCATATTTCTTCTTAGTCTTGGAGGAAGACTCACCAGACTTTGAAGATTTTCCCTGTTTAGAATTGAATTGTGGGTTTGAATCAGGTTTAGGAGGTGGCTTGGAGGAAGTCTCACTGCTAGCTAAATCTTTCTTGGGCTTCGGTTTCTGCTTTTGTTTTCCCTTGGAGGACTAGGCTACCAACGCTTGGTTCTGTGAACCTGAAAGTGAATCCATCTGCTTGAGCTTGGCTTGCTCACCAGTCAGACGATCACAAAACACCTCAAAGGTAGGCATGACATGGCGAGTACCCAAGGCATCCATGGTGGAATAGAAGGTCGAAGAGAAGATCTAAAATGGACCCCGAAGCTTGGAGAGGATCAGGTAGATGCACTCTGTATCAGTCTTAATCTTGCCACAACCCTGCAAGATAGATCTCTGTTGTTTGAACTTCATCAGAAAGTCCTCAATGGAGGGAAATGAATCAGGTACCAAGGAAGTCAACTCAGCCTCAAGCTGCAATGCTCTGAACTCGTTGACAGTGCCAAAAAGCCCATCAAACTTGGTCCAAATGGCTCAAGGAGTGAGACACCCATCAATATGAAACAGGAGACTGTCTGAATTGTGTAAAGCTAGCAATCCCATAGCTTGATCCATATTGTTCCTGTGCTGCATAGCCTCAAAGGGGGAAGTCAACTGAGGCTGAACCTCATCCAAACAGGACCATAACCCTCGAGACTGGAGAAGTGTCACCATGCGACCCTTCCAAGTGTGATAATTATGAGGGGTCAGAAGTTCTAGACTAGAAGAGGTCATGGCCATATTTTAGAAGGGGTTTCGTTTTGATATAATTTCAAGTTTACTAAAGTAAATTACAGAAATCAAGAAATAAAACACCCCCCCACAATTCAATAAACCGAACCATAGAAGCTGGAAAAGATTGCTTACAATGAGAGGGAAAGAAAAACTTCAAATGAGTATCATGTGTACCTTTGGATTTCTCTGATGAAAATAACCATAGATCTGGATAGCAATCGTAGGTAAAAAAACTTTCAAGTCAAAGTACGGTGCCCGCGAGGGTTTGGAGTTCTGCCTTTTCAGATCTGCCAACGCAGACGTCGGCTCATGCACAATGTTCAGAGGAATAAGGTGCAAGTCTGGTAAATGATACCGAGAAGGACACCACTGTGAACAACACGGTGGACACCCAAAAAAAATGCCTTTTCACATGCATGCGCTTGTAAAAAATGCTAAAAATATATTTTCTTTTTCTTTTTTGTAGGCAAAAAAAAAACAAAAAATAACGTTGGGCAAGGAATACCAGATCTAAAAACTACAACTAGAACCTCTCAAATTAGCCAAAGAATCCCAAATTTCTGCTGTCAAACCCTTGCTCCCTTTTTTCTTCAAACATGAACAAGCTACAGTAGATCCAGCTCTGATACCATGTAGGATTTGAGAAATACAAATCCACATAACCCAAAGAACACCTACATGCAAGAACTTATCACAGAGAAAGAGAGAACAAAACAAAGGTTTTGGCTCTAACAATATGCAAGAATGTATTATCAGATTGAAAAATGAACATCAAGCAAACAGAATACAAGAGATCAATCCTTATAAAAGGAGATCTAAACCGAAAGGAAACCCTAACCCTAAAGGTGAGTGCATTTAATAATTAATATTAATTATTAAATGACTAATATATGTGCATAAAGTGAAGTCTTAAGAGGAGAGTAAAGTTAATTATATGTGCATAAAGTGAAGTCTTCTTTTTGTTCTTTTAGTTTATCTTCTTCTTCATTATCCAAATGTATCATAATAGATTGTTTATTATCATCATGATTATGAGTAATATCATTCATATGCTCTTATTTCATCCTTTTCTTAGGTCAGGATACGTAACTTGTTCAATTTCATGATTTGGCAAGGGTGGCATGGTGGAGTTAGGTGATGACAAGGATGGATGGGTGGGAGGTAATTCATCGGAGTTGGAATAGATGGATGAATGATTATAAGGTAAAGTTTCACTATTTTCAACAAGTTTATGATCTATGGCACGATGTATTCATTTATGCTTTTTTCACTTCTACTTTCCCTTGCATAGGTTTTGGCTTGAAAAGTGGTAATAGGTTTATTTTCTTCATTTGGAGTAGGCATTGAAGGTACCATGGCAAGTTGGGATACCACTGTATTATTAGGTCTAAAAACTTATTTTTCTTTTGTAAGCACAAAGTGAATGACACAATTATCCCATGGTATTTTATAGGATGATGGAGGTGGAATCACAACAAACATTCCAGGTGGCTGAGGGAGGATACCTAGTTCAAACTTAGGTTCCTCTACTACCTTTGGGGTAGGAGAAACATCCATTTATGTCACTGTAGACTGAGGAATCTTATGTAGTATATTACTAAGGGATAATTCAACTATACACTTAGCTTTAAAAATTCTATGTGATATGAAAAAGTGATCTAAGTCATGAGGCTTAATAGGTTCAATAGGTTGAGGCCAAAAATAATCTAGTGAGAAATTTCTATAAGAATGTTGGAATTTTGTGTTGTCATTGATGTCAACAAATCTTTGTTGTTGCATTTATTTCAACCTATGGAGATGATTTGATGAGCATGTTTTGGTGATGTTCAACCTCTTGTGTGGTTGATATGTTGTAGAAGTGTTTTAGATGATTAGAATGTGTTTGCAGTGCTTGATTTCCAAGTGATTTTGAGAAAAAATGAATAAAAGAGGAAACATTGTGGTGAAGAGTGTTTAGTGTGATAGAGTGGTGTTCAGTGTTTTGCACTACATTTCTTCATCATTAAAGATATGCTTGTGTGGTTTGGATATGTTTCTTAGAGATTTCAAGATGTGTTCTATCCAAAGTTTCTTGTTTTGGATCATTGTGCAGAGAAAGTTGTGTTCACCAGAGTGTTAACTATATAAGCAATATTGTCTGGAAGAAATGGTTTTGCTCTGCATTTCTCTATAGTTTAGTTTTTGGTCTTGTAGATTTGGAAGTGTACTTATATTTATAGTATCTATCTTTAGTCTGATTTGTTTTTTTGGTGCTCCACAAGGTTGGATTCAAGTGTTACAATGTGTTGAAGGGTGGTTGGTTGTGCAAAATGAATGTGTTCTTTTGGTGTATGATGTTGCGAAGGATTTTTTGGATTTTAGGGTGTTAATGGAATATTCTAGATTGTGTTAAAGTGATGTGTGTGGTCCACGATTCATCTTTGGATCAAAGGAAGCATGTACTTAATTGGTTAATTGTGTTAACATAGTTTCAACCAACCTTAGGTGTTTAGACTAATTGCGAATATGGTTTAATGTTTGCGGAAGAGTGGAATGCCATGTTCATGTAGATTTAGGTATGAGTTAAGGTATGATGTGTCATGTTTCCATTCCTTTCCACCATGAGAATGTTTTGGTGCTGACCTAATTTAAATTTGCACATTTGAGGTTCATAGCCAACCTTGTAGATTTCTTTCAAGGTTGAAAATAGTATATATGTGTGATGATTTGATGAAGTATAAGAGAAGTATGTAATGCAAAGTGTTAAGATGTGAAGTGTGAAAGTGTGAAATGAAGTGTGAGCTTTAATGCCTAAGACTACTAGAAGTAGTGAGAAAAAGGTGTCTACATTCTACAAAGAGTGAATATTTTGGTGAAGCAGTGGTGGAAATTTTTGTTGCTCTGAGATGTATTTTTCATTGTAACAATCTTGTTTCTTCTTATTTCTAATATGGTAGTGATCTATTCTTTTCTCTTTGATCAGTGATCCCTCTAGAAGTGAGCCTATTGTATTCTATGTTGCAATTACTTTATATTGTGAGCTAATCCTCAATGTCGTTTTTCCCTTCTTCATTTTTCCACATAAATCTAGTGTTCTCATGTGTTTGGATGTGTTTTCATTACTATTTCTTATGTTTATGTTATGCTAATGCATGGTAAGGGTTTAATGGTTGTTAAGGGTTTATGGACTAATGCAGATCTAAATGCTAATGAGGGTTCTAATGTTTTAATGTACAACTAATTCACCCCCCATCTCAATTGTCTTGTGCATTCAACAATTGGTATCAAAGAAAGGTTACTTAGAAGAAATCTTAACCACTTGAGGTAGATATGGGATGGAACACAAGAAGGAGGATCCTTTATTTGATGGGTTTGATTATGAATTCTAGAAGATGAGGATGGAAAGTTTCCTTATCTTTATAGGGTTTGGAGTTTGGAAATCTATTGAAACTATATATATAATTCCTATAAATGGTCTGAGTACTAATCATAAAATCAAGGCATATGGGAACAATGGTAAAGCAAGGTATTCTCTTTTGAGTGGTCTTTCTAATTTAGAACTTGTGAAAGGTATGAGTCTTAAAAATGCTGGTGACATCTAGAAAAAGTTAGAAAGTATCTATAAAGGGGATGATAAGGTCAAGCAAGCAAAGATGTAAAATCTAAAGGTCAAGTTTGAAAACCTAAAGATGACAAAAGATGAAGATATTACAATCTACATGCATAGAGTGGATGAAGTTGTCAATTCCATTAGAGGTCTTGGTGGAAATCTAGATGAAGATGAGGTGGTAAAGAAGGTACTAAGAACTCTTACTAAATCTTATAGCTATAAAAATTTTGCTATTGAGGAATTTTAGAATTTGAATAATTATTCTAGAGATTAGTTGTCTGGTGTATTAACTACTTTTGAATTGAGAGAGTTTGGTCCAAGTGATGTAAAAAAGGAGACTAGAAGAATGATAAATCAAACTAGGATGATGTTGATGATGTATAAGAAAAATTTGTGAGAAGATTAAGAAAGGGCACTAGAAAATATAGAGTTAAGTTACCTTTCAAATTCTTTAACTATGGAAATATTTGTCATTATGCTTCAAGATGACTTGTCAAAGCTTCAAAAGATAGACCTAAGGAGAATAAAGGAAAATAAATTAAGAGAAGTTATTATGCTAAAGAAGATGTTGGTATATCTGATGATGAATCTGATTATCTAGATGATGAATGCTTGTTCATGGTTCTAAATGTTGGAACTAATTTTTCTAACTCTGGGAAATGTATGAAGGAAAGTGCTCTGAAAGTAGGTCATAACATTGGAGGAGAAATGGTGAGTGCTTTTCATGCTAGAGAGGAGAAGAACAATTGGATCACTGATAGTGGATGCTCAAGTCACATGACAAGCAATAAGAGTAAGTTTATTAAGCTTGAGAAGTTTGAAGGTGGTTTAGTTAAGGTTGGTGATGATATATCTGCTAAGATATGTGGTTTAGTTAAGTTTTGATGGAAAGCATAATACAAATGATGTTCTTTATGTTAATGGTTTGTGACATAACCATTTGAGTGTAGGAAAAATATGTAGAAAAGGGTATAATCTTATGTTTTAGGATAATGGTTGTGATATTAGAAAAGGTTCTAGAAATGTGGTTGTAGCAGGAAGAAGGATAGATGGAAATTTTTATCAACTTAAGGGTGCAAATGGTCCTTTATGACTCAGTTAATGAAAGTTGGCTATGGAATAGAAGAATGTGTCACGTCAATTTTGATATCCTGGTGAGGATCAGTTCAAATCAAGCTATGATAGATCTACTGAAGATTATAAATCCTATCAATGCTATCTACAAGGAATGTTAGATTAGGAAAGAAAGATAGAAAAAGTTTCAAATTCAAATAACAATCTACTATCAGTCCCTGGTAGGGAGAACAAACCCCTGGCCCCTCCTGCTGGTACCCATGTTGGTCCTAATACCACTGCTCCCCAGTTCCTGTCTTGTCGAAATTCCCTCATGGACTCGGCCCCACTATTATATCCTAAGCTGAAGCCTCTGCATGATTTCCCTAGTCCGGGTTTTTCCTCATCGCCCTGTCTAAATCCCCAGCCGTCTCCTGGCTGCCCAAATCCAGGTTTGGTCTCTGGTTTTAAAGGCACCTCTGTTATGAAATTAGTTTCGTATTCTGGGAATTCCATGGAAATTATTTTTGATAAACCTATGGTCAGTAAGGAGTCAACACCTAGTGCCCCTGCGTCTAGAAGATTTGGGAATGCCCCTATTGATTCCCCTAATCAGGATGAAATTAATTCTGCACTGAATAAGCTCAAGCCTGAGGATATTATGAGCGTGGCGGAAAAAAGTACGGATGGCCTTTTCACTATTCTCAAGTGGACCCAGAAGGATGTCAGTGAATTGAAAGGCCATAATAGAGATCTCAGCGACAGAGTCATGGATTTGGAGCGGAAGATTAGCTGGAGTCGTAAAGAGGATGAGGGACAGGAAACCCCTTTACCAAGGAAAAGACAGCATTCGCAGGAGGAAAGATTGACTAGGATCGAGTGCAGTATGTCCAAGATAAGCCAAAATATTAGGGCCACTGTGGTGAATAATCACAAAATCGCCAGGCATAACACCATTATCATCAATGCAATGGTGGAAAAGCTCGAAAAGAATCAAAAGGGTTCATTGGTCATGGATTTGGATGTGGACAGAGGTTGCAGCAGATCGGCTGGTGAAGGGATTTCGACTCGCACCCGGGCCAACATGAAGAGGAAGACCCTGATTTCTTCACATACGGCTCAAGTCCTCAAGCAGGGGTTACAGGATATGAAGGATGTTGAAAAGGAGGCCGAGGAATTGATGAAAACCTTGGAGTAGTGCGATGGTGTTTGTTTCTAGTTTTTTTGGGCGGTCCTTTTTCTGGACCCTGTTGTCTCTTTGTGCTGTCATTTCCTTTTTGGGACAACAGTTTGTTTGTTTGGACTTATTTTACTCTATCTTTTGTTGCTTAACTCTGCGGTTTCAGGTCCCTGTAAAACCTGTTTTTTCCTTTTCAAAAGCAATCTACTATCAGTCCTTTGGAGTTGGTGCATACATATCTTTATGGACCTACTGAAATCATATTTTTTCAAGGTGATGGGTATTTCATGCTATTAATTTCAATGATTATTCTAGAATGGCTTTGGTTACTTTTATCAATGAAAAATCAGAAGCTTTAGATAAGTTTAAGCTATTCAAAGAAATGGTAGAGAATGAAATGAATGTGAAAATCAAATGTTTGAGATCTAATAGAGGTGGAGAGTTCACCTCCAATGATTTTAATAATTTCTATGAAGATCATGGAATAAAGAGACATTTTTTATCTCCTCGAACTCTTCAATAGAATGGAGTTGTGGAAAGGAAGAATATGATAGTTCAGGAAGCAACAAGAACAATGATGAAGGAAGCAAATCTACCAGTTGTCTACTAGAGAGAAGTAATTCACACTGTAGTCTAAATACTTAACAAAGCACAAGCAAGGACAAATAGTTTAAATAATTCCTATGATTTGTGGTATGGAAGAATCCCTACTATGAAATATTTTAGAGTATTTGGATGCAAATTCTATATCAGAAGAGATGAAGAAAACATAGGAAAGTTTGATGCAAGATATGATGAAGGAATATTCCTTTGATACTCTACAAGAAGCAAGGCGTATCGATGCTACAACAAGAGGCTGAAAATATTGTTGAAAGTGCAAGTTTCAAAGTAGATGAAGACTTACACAAAATTTTAGTGATGATATATGGATGAGTTAGATGAGTCATCTTGCAAAGAAGAAGAGAAAGATGATGGAAAGGAAAAAGAAGTGCAGGTTAAAGAGGAAGAAGCTCTAAAAAAGATCCCTAAGACCCCTAAGTATGTGCAGAAGAATCATTCAGAAGAACAAATCATTGGTGACAAGAGTAGAGGTGTGTTGACAAGAAGAAAGGCTAATATGATAGAAGAACAGGTAAACCTATTTTTTTTTTCTAAAGTTGAACCTAAAACAGTGATTGAAGTGTGCAAAGATGAATTTTGGATCAAGGCTATGGAGGAAGAACTGATTCAGATTGAGAAGAATCAAACTTGGGAACTTGTCCTAAGACTTGCAAACAAGAATGTGATTGGAACTAATTGGGTATTCTGGAACAAGCTAAATGAGAGTGGAGAAGTGGTAAGAAACAAGCCAAGACTTGTGTGTAAATGCTACTCACAAGTAGAAAGAATAGATTTTGAGGAGACTTTTGCTCCAATGGAAAGAATGGAATATATTAGGATGTCTTTTGATTTTGCAGAATGTAAGGATTTCAAATTATATTAGATGGATATGAAGTCTACATTCTTGAATGGTGACTTGAAAAAAAAAGTTTATATTGAACAACTGGAAGGATTTCAGTTATTAGATAATTTTGATATTGTTTGCAAATTGAAGAAGGAATTATATGGACTCAAGCAAGCTCCCTGAGATTGGTATGCAAGATTGGATAGGTACTTGTTGCTACAAGGATTCAATAAAGGTACCATAGATATCAATCTTTATTTCAAAGTTGAAAAAGATCAAATCTTGATTGTGATTGTGTATGTTTATGACATAATCTTTGGAGGTAATGAATCAATGTGAAAGAGATTTGTAGAAGAGATGCAAAAATAGTTTGAGATGTCTATGTTTAGGGAGAATAATTTCTTCCTTGGACTTCAAATCAATCAGACAAAGAAAGAGATAAATTCATATCATATTTCGAGTATGTTAAGGAAATGTTGAAGAATTTTTGGGATGTAAGACTCTAAACCAAAATGTACTCCCATAGTCACTAGTTGCAAACTAAGTAAGAATGAAGAATCTCTTAAGGCTAATCAGATCAAGTACAAATCATTGATTGTAGGACTGCTATATCTAATTGCCACTAGACCAAATATCATGCATGTAGTTTTCCTTATGGCTAAATTTCAAGATCCCAAAGAGTCACATGTGGTAGTAGTGAAGAGGATATTCAAATATTTTAAAGGAACTTTGGAATATGGTTTGTGGTATCCAAATGATATTGATTTCTCTCTAAGTTCTTAAACATATGTAGATGGGTAGGTTGTGTGGATGACATAAAGAATACAAGTGGTGGTGCTTTATTTCTTGGAAGTAGGTTGGTGTCTTGGCTAAGAAAGAAGTAGGATTCAATATCATTATCTACTACAAAGACATAATACATTACTACAACATCATGTTGCACATAGGTGTTGTGGATGAAGCAAGATTTAAAGGATATTAGAGTGGTATATGATGAACCTATTTCTATCTTATGTGATAATACAAGTGATATCAATATTCCAAAGAATTTGGTAATGCATTCAAGTAAAAAGCATATTTCAATCCAATATCACTTTTTGAGAGAGAAGGTTGCAGAGAATGAGGTGAAGTTAGAGTATGTGCCTACTAAGGATCAAGTTGTAGATATCTTCATGAAGGCTCTTTCTAATGATACTTTTGAGTATCTCCGAGAGAAGTTGGGGGTTATTGCCCCTCCTTTTAATTAGATGAATAAGGATATGCATCAATCCAGTGGATCTCAAGATTCATTCCTTTTTCTAGATTGATGTTGGTGGCTACCTCTCAGAGGGAGTAGGTAGTAGCATTGTTGGTTGTTGCAGTCAAGGGGAGTAAGTGTTGTCATTGTGTTGTGGTGTTGTCCTTTCAAGCCTTGTCAGAGGAAGTGAATACAGAGGTTGCAGAGAAGTTGTCATTCCTTATAGGTGCTACCTTTGAGGGAGAGAATGTATATGTGATTTATGTCAAAGGGAAGCAAAGAAAAAAAGATATGTCTTTCCCTTTTCCATTGATGTCAAAGGGGGAGAGAGTTAATTAAAAAACCATATGAAGTAAGGAAGAGAGAAGTCCTATGTAAGATAAAGTGTTGAAAAGTATATGCTTGTGTAAGAGGGAGGAATATGCACTATGGTGTAGTATATGAGTTGGTGATCAAAGATTTTTTTTTTTTTCTTGTTGTTGATGGTTTTTCCATGTGTTGTCATCAATGACATAGAGGGAGATTGTTGGAAGTTTTTGTTATCATTGATGTCAATAGATATTTATTGTTGTATTGATGTCAACCTATGGAGATGCTTTGATGAGCATGTGTCTGTGATGTTCAACCTCTTGTATGGTTGAGATTCTACAAAAGTGTTCCAAATGATGAAAATGTGTTTGTGGTTCTTGGTTTCCAAGTGCTTTTGAGAAAATTTGAATAAAAGAGGAAATAGTGTGGTGGAGAGTGTTCAATGTGATAGAGTGGTGTTTAGTGTTTTTATCCACATTTCTTCATGGTTGAAGACCTTATTGTGTGGTTCAGGTATGTTTCTTATAGGTGTTCAAAGGTTTTATATCTAGAGTTTCTTGTTTTGGATCATTGTGTAGATAATTTTTTGTTTACCAATATGTGAACTATGTAAGAAGTGTTGTCTAGGAGAAATGGTTTTGCTTTACATTTCTCCATAGTTTGGTTTCTATTCTTGTAGATCTAGAAGTGTGATTATATTTCTAGTATCTATTTTCATTCTGAGTTTTTTTTTTGGTGCTCCACAAGGTTGGATTTAGGTGTTGTAGTGTGTGGAAGGTTAGCTAGTTGTGCAAAATGAATATGTTCTGGTGTATGCTGTTGTGAAGGATTTGTTGGATTTTAGGGTGTTGATGGAATATTCTAGATTGTGTTAAAGTTATTTTTGTGGTTTGCAAGTTTTCTTTGGATCAAAGGAAGCATGTACTTAAATTTTGAATGGCGTTAACATAGGTTCGACCAACCTTAGGTGTTTACACTAATTGCATATATGCTTCTGTGTTTGTGGAAGAGTGGCATGACATGTTCATATGGATTTAGGTCTAAGTTAAGGTGTGATGTGGTTCACCTTCATTCATTTCCATTGTGGGAATGTTTTAGTATTGACATAATTTAAATTTGCACATTTGAGGTGCATAGCCGGCCTTGTAGATTGATTTCAAGGTTTAAGACAATATATATGTGTGATTATTTGATAGAGGAAATATAAGAGAAGTGTGTAATGTGAAGTGTTGAGATGTGAAGTTCCAAAGTGTGAAATGTAGTGTGAGCTTTAATGCTTAAGACTACTAGAAATAGTGAGTAGAAGGTGTCTACATTATATAGAGTGTGAATGTTCTAGTGAAGTAGTGGTGGAAATTTTCTATTGCTCTAAGATGGATTTCTTATTGTAACAATCTTATTTATTCTTCTTTCTAATCTGACAGTGAGCCATTGGTAGTTAGACCTTCTTTTCTCTTTGGGCAGTGAGGCCTCCAATTGTGAGCTTATTGTATTTGGTGTTGCAATTACTTTATATTGTGAGCTAATCCTCACTGTGGTTTTTCCCTTCTTGGGTTTTCCACATAAATTTGGTGTTCTCATGTGTTTGGATGTGTTTTCATTAGTGTTTCTCATTTTTACATTCTACTAATGTGTGGTAAGGGTTTAATGGTTGTTAAGGGTTTATAGACTAATGTAGATTGAATGTTAATGAGGGTTTTCATGTTTTAATATACAACTATTTCACCCTCCTCTCATTTTTCTTATGTATTCAACAAGGAAGCCAAAGGTTTAAACCCACTATGATAAACAATATGTATTTCTTCTTCAAATGGGAACATTATGCACTTGTGGATAATTTATGGGACCACATTCATTGAGCATAGCCATGGATAGCCTAACTTCAAATGAAATTTGTTTGAAGTTGGAATGGGTAAATGAAACATCTAATTGTTTAGGTCCAAATTTGATTGGGAGAGTTAAATCAAACCTATCATAGGGTGAACATAGCCATCATGATTCTTCAACCATGCTTTCGATTGTTCATAGTTATCTTTGTAAAGTTCACACACAAATAGAAATTCCTCAATGATCACATTCTCTAGCTACATGGACCAATGAGTGCCCCCTTGTGGATTTTTATTAATTTGAATGGTGATATAGAGAGGACCATCAGTTGTGTTTATGGATGCATCAATATATTTGAATGAAATGTTAGGCAACAAAGTGGTTCATCCCTTATGAGGTTGAAATTCTATTGTGTTGATAACATTGGATAAATCACCATCTTCTTCATCATTATCACCACATTGCACAAAGTTGGATGAATGAATTTGTAATAGGTTTGTGAATATTTTCATGATGAGGAATTGTAGGAGGTGTTTGTTGTGGCATTTTTTCAATCTAGGGTTTTCATGAAGAGGTGATTTGGGATTTTGAATATTTGGGGGAAAATTATCAAATCCTAAAAATTAAACAAATTTCAATTTAAAAACTAACTCAATCTACCTATTTAATCCAAATTTAAAACTAAAAAACTAAAAATACTTACTTCTTTGATCTCCCCAGAATCTTTGTGATATTTTGGTGACGATCTGGTAAAACTTTGGGTGTAAAATTAGGTCTACAATAATGTGAGTGCACTTAGAAGGGTGCTTAGGTCATGGGTTGAGAGAAAAATGGTAAAATAAAAGATGTTTCTATTTTTTTGTTTTAATAAGAAATAACATGCTCATGTTATAATGCACTTGTGTTATTCTTGCATAGGGGTCAAAAAGTGGGGTGACCACTTTTTGGTCCTCCATTTTTTTACACACGCCCAATAATTAAGCTATTAAAAAAATTATATTTTTTAAAAGTAAACTTATAAATGTACAAAAGGGTAGTTTTTATATGTTAAAAAAATACTACTTACATGAGTACCTGAGTTGTTGAAACACCAATTTTTTGAATAATTTATTCTTTTGGTAAATTGACCCCAAAGGGATCCTATACATGTATGCAATGGATATTTCCAATTGGAAAATTTATGACCCATATCTAGCTTAGTTAGAATGGATCTACCTAAACCATATGTTTCAAAAAAATGGTTATAAATATTTAAATGCAGTTTTGAAATTTTACCCAATCCCATACTTGCTACACAATTCTATAGATTTGTGAGCTCTAAAAAATTTAGCATTACAAACAATGGTCTCATGTGGGACTTTAAACTCAGTAGTACATTTTTATAATAAGAAATATATAACAACTTTAGTAGTGACACTTTTTCTTAGGATTTCTTCAACCTTCTTAGCAAAGTAGGCAATTTCCACTAATATCTATTCGAAACTATTGCTAGATTTCTCAAATATTTTCTCTATAATTTAATCAATTCCCCATTGTTGAAAATAGTATCCTATTATAATTATTCTAATATTTAAGGATCCAATATATTTTAATATTTTTAAAAATATTTAAAAAGAATACATTTTCTAACCATCTTAGCAAAATCACCAACAAGAGATGTAAACCAATATCTTGCCCTCAAGGTCTTGTGGGTAGTTGTTCTAGTAGTGAAATTCCTTCAATAGATCTCCTAGTGGAACCTTGAAATGATCATTTGATCGAGATAGCTTTATCCACGCCCTTGATTAATACACCTAGATTTTTCCACATAAGCTTTAATTTAATTAGGAGATACTTTTGATTTGCTAGCTTATAATCTATTTTGTTATCTCATTCAAATGGATACGTTAAATTATATTTGTAAGTCTAGTTGATCCAAGGGTTTGGCCTAGGAAAAATTGACCTTAGTAATTCAACATAGTCCCTTAAGGTGATTGTAAACACCAAATTCCATGTGCAAGCTCATATGATATTAAAGATCAAATGAAACATTTTATTGATTCCTCTTATTTAACTATCACATTTGTTATGCCAAGAGACCTAATCTATAATGGTAGTAGGGAGAAGAAACATTTGATTCCATGTTTGTGAAAACAAATTATTTACAAAGTATTTTTTTTAAATATAAAGACATCAAAATTTATATCAATGTCTACAATTGAAACTATTAAAAAGTAATATATACACTTTTCAAAAAAAAAAGAATTAACAAAATAATGAATAAGAAAATAAAATACATTTTTAATGAATAAAAAATAAAATTATGGAAAACATAGCTCTTCAAATAAAATAAAGTAAACAATGTAGATAAAAAATAATAATTAACCGATAGGCTACATATAGTGTGAGATTTGAGCCTGAAACAAGTCTCACACTTGCAAATCATTATTGAGTTGTTGCAAAACAAACTTGTTTTAGTTGCCATTTAGTGGTAAACTAGTTGTTGTTTAATGGTAAAGCCTCCAAAATCCCACTTATCACATAAAAGTCAAATAAATATAATTATTGATTTGACAATTTAATGGGAATGTTCTATTTCTATTTGCAATGTTTTTTTATCAATTTAATGACAACTTTCTTTTTTCATTTGCATTGTTTTATGTGTTAAATTTGTATGCAAACATTTCATAATCAAATAATACTTAATTTCTTTAAGGAAAAAATCTAGATTTGTCTAAGTTTATTTCATTCCATTATTTGACACTTATTATTAATTGTTAATTATTTAATCCAACCATATGCAACTAGAATTTGCAACACATCCATCCACAAACACATACTGTCTAACATATTAAACATCCATATAGTTTTCTATCGGTGTAATTCTTGAACCTCCTTTTAGATGCAAATGCTAGTTTTTAAATAAAAATAAAATTTAATATGTCTAGTGTATGATGTAATAAATAAAATAAATATCTTTTTACATTTTTTAGATGAATATGTTTAAGATATAGATACTAATTATTCATTTATCAATCCAACCTCAAATTTATTTAAGTTATTATATTTAATTGTTAATATATATTTGCTTAACTTAAATTTATTATGTTTAGAGACATTCTACAATGATCGCAAGGGGTAAAGTGTAGTAGCATGAGCATGTTAACAAGAACTTTTACCTTTTACTTTAAATGTGACACTTGTTTACATGTCAAAGTATTAATATTTTAATAATACACTTAATAGTAATATTTAATAATAAATATAAATATAAATATATGAAATACAAAAGATTAAAAATAAATACTATTAAAAACATTAGCTTTCCACAATCCATAATGATTACTGTATGTGATTTTTGCCTGTTAAACAAATCTTACCCAATTGAATCTAGAAATCACATAGAGTAAACATGCTATTACTTGCTCAAATTTACAAATTTATCTAATTGAGAGGGAAAAATGAAAAGAATATATAGAATGAAGTAAGAAAATGTAAAAAAAAAAAAAGGGTTGTCATGAATAAAATGATAAAATATGTCTGCACGAGTAGCAGAGTTGGCTTGGGCTGTAGGTTTGCTCTCCACTGGTTATGGGTTCATTTCTGAGGCCTAGACTTACCTGATGCACGTGGTATGCGGCTATTGCGTGCATCCTGAGGGGACTAGTCTCACCTTAGCTCACCCCATAAAAGTGGGCTGTAGGTTTGCTCTCCACTGGTTATGGGTTCATTTCTGAGGCCTAGACTTACCTGATGCACGTGGTATGCGGCTATTGCGTGCATCCTGAGGGGACTAGTCTCACCTTAGCTCACCCCATAAAAGTGGGCTGTAGGTTTGCTCTCCACTGGTTATGGGTTCATCTCTGAGGCCCAAAATTACCTGATGCACGTGGTATGCGGCTATTGCGTGCATCCTGAGGGGACTAGTCTCACCTTAGCTCACCCCATAAAGGGAACAGGAACGCTGGATTGAGTCGCGAGGACACCCCTGAATTAAAAAAAAAAATGATAAAATATATGAACTACGATATCTATCTTTAAAAAACTATATAGATTACCCATAGAGATATCGTTATGGAAACATCCTTCTCGAAATGAATCAATTCATCATATATAAATAGAAAATACACCTCAGAAAGACATTTATATCTATTTTGTATAAATTTTTAGAAGAGATATTTTATATAAAAATCTAGTTGTTTCTTTACACTTCTCAAGGGAATATAAAAAAACAAAAATATTAAATTCCAACTAATTTAAAGATCCAATAAAAATAATAAACATTTTAAACGTCATTAAACAATCTAAAACGACCCAACTGTCACAAAATTCCTGTGAGATGTGCATTTTTGTTAGGGGAAATTTGCAACCGACAAAAGATGAGACTAAAAACGGAAATATAAAATCGTTACAAGTACGGGCACTACCTACGAAAGAACTGTTTGCTATTTATAAACCACACGCAACCTTGGGATAAATCGGGCGAAATTCCGAGGTAAGACTTGTTTTGCGGGTCATCTTGGAAGCGGCGGAAAAGTGGGAGCCCATCGTTCCAAACGTGGTATTCCCTTTCCTCTTGGTTTCCACAGATGAAGTGCTAGTGACTCTAGTCATTACTCCTTCCCTGACATACTAATCTAACAAAACTGCTGCTTTTCCTCTTTCACAAAAACACCCACCAATTCTGCACAGCTTAATCTTCTTGTCCAGATTAATCTTTAGGCACAATTATCCCACTTATTACCATCCCAAGGCAAATGCTGGAGATTCAGGCTTTTCTTGGATTATTACCAGGGTTAGCACATACTTCGAGTTAATCCACCGCTTGGATCGGATGATATAAACTTTATCTGCCAGACCTGTCGTCACCCAGTTTATGATTATTAGTAAGTACCCCTCTCTGGTGAAAAAGACCTAATCATCCAGTTGGGGTTTATCGAAGGAGAAAGAGGAGAAATCGATGAAGCAGCAGGACAAGCCAAAGCTTTTCGTTCCATGGTGCATAGATATACAGTGTTTCAACGGGGCCATCATAAGTTTCCATGTTAGGGCTATTATCATGTGTCCTCGCTCTGTAGGGCTACTCATGTTTTGGGGGAATTTTATTGCAGGCGTGCAGAGCATGATGATCGCGGGAGAGTATATGAAAGAGCCACCCTTAAGTATTATGGATTACTGCGTGCAGGCCAACGGGGTGTTCCCGACCTAAGGCAAAATGAAAAAGAGATCTCTTTGTGCTTCGAAAGGTGCATCAAACATCAAACTTTTTAGACCTGATTCGAAGCCCTAGATTATAGTTATGTGTGTTTAGTTGTATGTGCATAGATCTGGTCTTGTCGATCTGTGCTTATATAAAGTTGCAAGTTTGCTGTGTTTTTTAGGAAGTGCTATGTGCTGTGCTCAAATTTGTTTGGCAATTTTGAGATACGTGTGAGGTTTTTGTAATTTGTTTTTTCTTTTTCAAACCCTTCCAACACTTTGAAATTAGCTTTGCAATTTCCCTCTGTCGATTTACAGCAGCTGGTTGCAGAGAGTCGAGAGAGTGAGGTTGCACTGCGGGGAATCAAGTCGATGGTCCGAGATAAAAGTTAGGAGTATGATTATTATAGATAAATGTTGTACAGTTCATATATGTAAGAAATGCATTCAAGCCTACACGGTGCTGAAGATCATCATAGTTTGTATCAGATTGGTAAGTAGGAAGTTCATCATTTTGGCTTGTAACAATGGTAGTTCATTATTATCTGGTTTGCTGTTACGCAGATTTACTATATCAGTGTACGGAATGCATCAGTTACATATATAAATTCAATGCACCTTTTGTTTTTTGTCTTGTCAAATTACCTTAAGTTATTTCCGGGATGTTGTCGATATATTAGTTTACTTGCTACTTTGTACTATCTGTTTGTTTGAATGTGGGAATATAAATTGCTGTTCTGATGCAATTAACTCGAAAGTTTGCTTTAGGAACAAGCAATTCGAACAAAAGAAGCAACCGATTCGTTGGCTTACAGTCTGGACAAGAGTAGTTGAATCGATTAAAGCATTAGCAGCACAAAAATAGATCGTCTGTGTTCTTAGTACTCGTTTTAAGCAAGCAAGAACTGAATAGTATTAAGCCTTATCCCCACCATATTTTAAACCGATCCTTTTCACATAAAAGAGAGCTTTGTTACAGTTTTAACAAAATCAGCACTTGCTTTTTTCTGGTTGGAAAGTGTGGTATAAGTTCCAGGTCGCCTCCTCTTTCAGAGAACATTTCTGATTGAAAATGTCAAATAAAAAACATACACGGTTAGAATTAAAAAACTATCTTATCAATTCTGAATTATTGTCAATGAACCAATAAAATATATATGAAACCATAGTTTCGTTTCACCACACAAGCCTGAAATGCTACAATGCTTTTCTGAGCCCTCATCTATGGTTACTGAAAGCCTATAACTGTACAGCCAGCTCAGTTTCTCTCCTTTTGCATTTACTGTTCTTCATGTCCACAATTCAAAACAATACTTTGATCGTCACTTGAATATTTTTGAATTAGATTATGTAAGTTTTTTTTTTCATCAACGTTTTTCTTCTCTTACTTGCTCAACCTGATGTTCAAATATAGATTGTGATTGGAAATGTTGATGAAGGGAAAAACATACATATTATAATTAAAAAATAGTCAAGCTGAGAAATTTTTCTGTCATTTGTTCTCCTGCTGTTTTCTAATGTGGAAAATGGATAGTAAAGCAAAATTATTCATGTTTCAGTCTTAAAATTTGGGTTATTCAAACACTACTTGCATACCATAAGCATACCATACTTTATTCAACTGGATCCTGAGCATAACAACCTTAAAGACATTTCCTGTAATGGTCCTGTAATGGTCGCCACTTCGGCTTTGCTTTGTTCGAATAAAATCAAAACGAGTAGTATTCATTTGTGTGTAAATCGACGTCAGTCAAGCGACTTGGTATTCAGAAATAATTTCCGATATGTTAGATTTGAATCTGTTAAACGACTATCCTTTCAATTATAATGCCATTCAGTAAGCTTCATTGATCATCACCTGCCTAAGTATGTCTGTTCCTTAGGAATTCAAAATGAAAGCCTTAATCAAGATTTCAGCAATTACATACTTCTAGTTTTTAACCAGGTAATTCATCGACATGTAGTAAAATAGAGTCTACGGGCGCCACACATCATGCTTCTGTTAAAAGCAGAAAAGACGAAGAAACAGGAAATAAACGTGAATGTTGAAAAAACTTGACTGCCATTGCTATGATGACTAAAAACGTGTATCAGAGGAAGTGTCTTCGTTTGTAACCCTTTTAAATAGTTGCAAGTTTTTCGGCTAAGCAATTTATCTACATTGCGGTTAGAATGTAAGTACTTTCCGCTCAATTCCCTGACAGTGCTCTTACTTTCTGTATTCATGCTGAGATGGATTGTAGAAAAGTTTAGGACTCACCAGATTATCATTTACAATGCAGTACTTTCACCTCGTTGAGACAATGGGAAGTTGGGAAGTACTAAGCACTGTGCAGCTTCGTTTACAATGATCTGCGCAGTTAGAAATCGGGATTAAACTTCACTTTACGCCTTTGGCATGAGGTTGATAGAGTTAAAATATTGACTTCACACAATTGGTACCGAAACGATTTAGAACTTAGTCCAACGTTTGATCCGGAAAACATACGCGGAAAGATGCAGTGGATTTACGCTTGAGATCCTTTTCTCGGCAATCAATGTAATGTTCCACGATTTGAAAATTACGTATAAGCAGATCTTATTAGGAACGCGCTCTCTCCACTGGAAAGGCTGTGTTGTTTAACCCACCAATCGAAATGTACAAGACGTAGCATTTTAATTGGTCTGGTAGCTTATAATAGACATCTTATAGCTGAGCGTAACTTAAACACCTCGGATACCACTGTATATTTATCCTTTGCTAAAATGATTCCAAAAGCAGGCGGCAGAGAATAAAGTTAATCTCAGTCATGTTATCTACTTTCTTCTTTCTTCATTCTTCATTCTGATGGTGGATTATATAATATGATCCAAAATGTTAATGAAAAGTTTCACGCATTGAAAAATTTAGTTAGAATCATAATCACTACTCTCTTCACTATTTCACTCATGTTATCTACTTTATTCATTCTGATATCACGCATTGAAAAGCTCAGCTATAATCATAGTCTCTTTACTGTCTCTGTTATGCTATGTTAAGATACAGTGTTTTCAACCATCTTTACACCTTTGACTTTTAGTCGATTGGTTTTATTCATAGGCTTAGTCAAATTGTTTCATAGATCTGGCCTTGTTTGGAAGACTTGTGCTAAACTGATATTGGGCCTTCCGCCATTAATTCTAATACGTTGCTCACATTGCAGTCTGGTTTGGGTTGGGCAACTTTAGACAGTAGACAACATTATTAATAACGCGACAAGAGGTTGATAGGATTTGTTCCTGGCCTGTGATCTACGGATATAATCTTACAAACTTTTATTAGTACCAGATGTAAAAACTATTATTTAAAAACTGTTAAATTAAGTTTCACCTTCCCTCCCTCTCTTCTTTTTATCTTAGTTAAGTCTGCATTCATCCTTTCATTTCTCATGCTCTCTTCATCCTGATGATGGATCATGTAGTGTGATCCGAAACGTTGATGGTCAAAAAAATTTTACACAATCAAATCCAGAAAAACTATACAGATGAACAAGATGGATTGTGGAAACTTATTATCATTAATTTTCAATAACCTGTTAAATCAGGCAGTACAACTGTGTTCCCTTTGATAGGCAATCCTCAATGACAGCCGCCGGCAAGAAATAGCTGGAGGTCGATTCGTGGCCGTCAGATTTAATTACCGACGCAGAATGATCTATCGCTGATAAGACTGGTGTGTTGATGGCAGGAAATTAGTGTGATAAAACTACACAGATCTGCGTAGCATTTTTAAATGAACTTTGAAAGTAGTATTGAAGTAAAATAAGGATTAACTGCAACGGCAGCCAACCGTACTGAGTTAAGCAGTGGTACCACCAGATTTGAGAGCATTTTCCCCGCGCTACAAGCATGAAATTTTTGGAAAACGCTGTATTAATTTCGTTGGCCCGGAATTCATTTACCAACTTCTTGAGCACCGTGAAATGATTTCTTTGATTATTACGCATGCACTTTCTACTTGAATATGTCTTTTGTTTTGTCGATGACTTTTTTAAGTGCTCCCAAAACCTAGTTTGTTTTCTATTTAACAAGTTTCCTTCTCAGCGTTAAAATTTAAAAGTACAGGTTTCAAGGCAAATAAAACGACCTTTCAAGAATTATCTAAAATATATTTGAAGTCTTTATATATAAATTAATTAATTAATATTAGATGTAGTAGTTGAGTGTGTAATTTGATTGAAGTTCACTGTGATTTAAATGAAATATGTGTTTGAATATAAGTAAGGTGAATGTAAAGTTGAGTTTTTTTAAATTATATGGATGTTGTATTATAACAATAGTTGGCATTATATTGTGGATTAAAGAGTTAGAAAGTAGAAATCTAAAAAGTTGAATGTTTGGGATGTAATTGTGACAACAATCCTATTCAAGGCGCCGCTTTGTCTTTTCTTTATTTTTTTTAAATTTTGTTTCATCTTATGAAAAATAGGTCTTTAGTACTTGTACAACCTATATAGTTGATTATATCTAAGGCCAGGAAAAGCTAGGTAGTGTTAAAGAGCATAATGGAGTCCAAGCTATGTAAGGTTGAAGTTTAGGACTTCCTTGCAACACCTTAGATAGATTGGCAAAATGAATAAACAATGATGATTGAAGAGTGATAATGATGTACGATATTGATGTAGTATATTAGTGGCTAGCTAAAACCTAAAGTGTTAATGACAAAGGTGCATATATGTTTCCCTAGTTGTTGAACGTTTTTTTCTTGATGATCTAAAATGATATGAGATGATTTATTTATATGCAAGCCTTAGACACAACTAATTTGTTTTGTCTCACATGCTAATTGGAGATGTCAACCTTGGATTACAATCTGAATACAAAATTTGAAAGTTAGGGATGTGATCACACCAAGAGTCTTATCTAGGGAATATATTTGTAGTTGTGATCTTGTCTATTGTAATTAGATTAAGGGAAAATATATTACAAATATTTTGAATAGTGTGTCGTGGCATATATGAGTGGTGGAATGAGTTTCAAGTTAGTGATTTTGCCAAAAAAGTCAAATTATTTTATGAAATTATGCATCAAAGGCATACATACAATGTGGTATAAATTAGAGTGGAAAAGTGAAAGGGTCCATACTTTTTCCTCTAGGTTTTGTTTACACTTTGGTGTGTGCATGCATATGAAAAATAGAAATAAGTAAAATAAAAATCAGATAAAGGTTACAAATCTTTTGAAGGCTAAGTTGCTATGATAAATGTGTGCCTTGATAAACATGTACCCCAATCCCATGAAAATTACACAAATTGATGAATTAAAACAACATATACAAAAGAGTATGATATGCAAATAAAATTGAGTGAACAATACATATTTATTGTGTAGTTACCTTTATGTGTGATCCATGTGAATGTAAATTCCAAAGCCCAAGCAAGCACTAAAACACAAAAAACAGAGGAAAGACAATTCTTTTACACACAAACGCACAAGAGCTTCTTATTCCTCTAATAATAAATTCATTACATATGGCCTCTCTTTATAGAGGTTTTGCATACCAATTCTAAATATAGTTCATGCATGCACATGACTACTATAGTCAACATGCAATAACATGCAGATACAAACATTTATTAAAATTAATTGTTTACTAAATTTTTTGCATGGAATCTTTGGTGAGACTCATGCATCATTTTCCAACATACCCCCCTTTGATGTTGAGACTCACAATATAGTACCAAAGTTTTGAAAACTGAACCTAAACAACTCAGTGTGCAGACTTTCATAGATTATTTCTCTACAATAGAGAAGACTCACTATCTCTCAAATCATATGACACCTTATTGCTTTTAACATGCCAACATTTAGATTTATAGAACCTTTTAAACATACTTGCAACTTTTCTCCAACTGGATCCATCGATCCACCCATAATCAATTTTCATACAATCTTTCTCAGATTGTCCACTCCACTCTTTATTCCAACATGATTTTTCTGAATGATTCTTCAACCCTCAAATTGTACAAGGATGAAGATCCTAACATTTCTCGTTTTTATGTACTCCCCTGTGATAATGAGAACATTCGATAAACTCCATACTTTTAGTTGATTTGCACAAACTTGTAACACTTGTTACATCACTTCTATCTCTCTCACCATATCCCAGGCCTTCATTCTTTGGCCTCACAACTGGCTAAATGGGCTCTCTCTTTCTTTGCCCATGTTTTCCCAAACTTTTTCTCTTTTCAAACCAATCTTTGTTATCAGCTTCACATGCTGCAAAAACATTAGTTTCAGACACATCTTTATCTTCAACATCACATTCTTTATCTGAAGAAACTTTGGCTACATCACCCATACATGTAGCATCACACACTAGTGACTTTGATCTCAAACATTCAATTTCTTTCTCCAGCAACTTTATCTTTCCTTCTAAATCTTCATTTTGTTTCTTGACCTCATCAAGTAGCTTCAATCTGCCTTCTAGCTCTTCATTTTTCTTTTTCACTTTTTCTAATTCTTTTTCAAGATTTTCATTCTCACATAAATAATCACACCTTTCTTTTGAAAACTCTTTTATCTTATCTATCAATTCTTAATTACATTTTTTGAGCTTCACTTTAATTCTTCTATCAAACTATCTTTCTCACACTTTAAATTTGAAGTTTCTTTCTTCACTTTTTTACCAATCTTTCCCATTGAAACAAAAAAAATTAAACTCACCTTACAAAACTACAAATATGATAAAATCTTCACGTTTACACTTCTCTATTTTTAGGCAATCTCCTTTGCTTCTATCAATCTCCTTTGTGGATATCCCTTAATCTTCCTTTAATATGCTTTAACAATAATATAACACTCTATTAACACTTTTTGAATAGCAACAAGATCATCAATTTTGCAAACCCTTGATTTAACCTGCAAACAAACACAAAAGAAAAACAATTTCTTCAAGCGACGTTTCTCCCGACTACAACTCCTTTTAAACTGTGACAACCAAAACAATGATCAACTTTCTCGTCTGATCTCCTCCTCTTTAACTCTTTTCTTGATAGCAACTAGGTTGTAAAAAACTGTGCATACTTCACTTCCTTTGCATTGACAAAAAAAATCAGCGATCAAAACAAAGACTACCTTCTTCTCTTAAAATTGACTAGAGATCTCCTTTCTTGATTTCTTGTTGCAATCTACACCTTGACTTTGGTCTTCTTTAATAGCTGTGATTTGTTTCTTTATCTGCAACACTCTTAACAGCTACAAATCTCCTTTTATTCACTCCTTACAAATAGTGATTCCTCAAACAACACATGAACAACTTCTTGACAGGTTCAAAATCTATAGCTACGGCTTACTTGGGTAATTCAACACTAGTTTCGATTTGCAGCGGTTAGCACCTTTAGTAAATCTGCAATCTTAATTTTTACAACTCTCTTTTTTTCAATCTCCCAGTAAACACGATCGACAACGCTTTGATACCAATTGTAAATTCCAAAGCCCAAGCAAGCACTAAAACACAAAAAATAGAGGAAAAACAATTCTTTTACACACAAACACACATGAGCTTCTTATTCCTCTAATAATAAATTCATTACATATGGCCTCTCTTTATAGAGGTTTTGCATACCAATTCTAAATATAGTTCGTGCATGCACATGACTGCTACAGTCAACATGCAATAACATGAAGATACAAACATTTATTAAAATTAATTGTTTACTAAATTTTTTGCATGGAATCTTTGGTGAGACTCATACATCATTTTCCAACATACTCCCCTTTGATGCTGAGACTCACAATATAGTATCGAAGTTTTGAAAACTGAACCTAAACAACTCAGTGTGCAGACTTTCATAGGTTCTTTCTCTAATATAGAGAAGACTCACTATCTCTCAAATCATATGACACCTTATTGCTTTTAACATGCCAACATTTAGATTTATAGAACCTTTTAAACATGCCTGTAACTTTTCTCCAACTGGATCCATCGATCCACCCATAATCAATTTTCATACAATCTTTCTCAGATTTTCCACTCCACTCTTTATTCCAACATGATTTTTCTGAATGATTCTCCAACCCACAAATTGTACAAGGATGAAGATCCCAACATTTCTCTTTTTTATGTCCTCCCTTGTGACAATGAGAACAATCAATAAACTCCATACTTTTAGTTGATTTCCACGAACTTGTAACACTTGTTACATCACTTCTATCTCTCTCACCATATCCCAGACCTTCATTATTTGGCCTCACAACTGGCTGAATGGGCTCTCTCATTCTTTGCCCATGTTTTCCCAAACTTTTTCTCTTTTCAAACCAATCTTTGTTATCAGCTTTACATGCTGCAAAAACATTAGTTTCAGACACATCTTTATCTTCAACATCACATTCTTTATCTGAAGAAACTTTGGCTACATCACCGATACATATAGCATCATACACTAGTGACTTTGATCTCAAACATTCAATTTCTTTCTCCAGCAACTTTATCTTTCCTTCTAAATCTTCATTTTGTTTCTTGACCTCATCAAGCAGCTTCAATCTACCTTCTAGTTCTTCATTTTTCTTTTTCACTTTTTCTAATTCTTTTTCAAGATTTTCATTTTCACATAAATAATCACACCTTTCTTTTGAAAATTCTTTTATCTTATCTATCAATTCTTAATTACATTTTTTGAGCTTCACTAATTCTTCCATCAAACTATCTTTCTCACACTTTAAATTTGAAGTTTCTTTCTTCACTTTTTTACCAGTCTTTCCCATTGAAACAAAAAAAAATTAAACTCACCTTACAAAACTACAAATATGATAAAATCTTCACATTTACACTTCTCTATTTTTAGGCAATCTCCTTTGCTTCTATCAATCTCCTTTGTGGATATCCCTTGATCTTCCTTTAATATTCTTTAACAATAACATAACATTCTATTAACACTTTTTGAACAGCAACAAGATCATCAATTTTGCAAACCCTTGATTTAACCTGCAAACAAACAAAAAAGAAAAACAATTTCTTCAAGCGGTGTTTCTCTCGGCTGCAACCCCTTTTAAACTATGACAGCCAAAACAATGATCAACTTTCTCGTCTGATCTCCTCCTCTTTAACTCTTTTCTTGACAGTAGCTAGGCTGTAAAAAACTGTGCATACTTCACTTCCTTTGCATTGACAAAAAAAAAAGCGATCAAAACAAAGACTACCTTCTTCTCTTAAAATTGACTAGAGATCTCCTTTCTTGATTTCTTGTTGCAATCTACACCTTGACTTTGGTCTTATTTAATAGCCGTGATTTGTTTCTTTATCTACAACACTCTTAACAGCTACAAATCTCCTCTTATTCACTCCTTACAAACAGTGATTCCTCAAACAACACATGAATGACTTCTTGACATGTTCAAAATCTCTAGCTACGGCTTACTTGGGTAATTCAACACTAGTTTCAATTTGCAGCAGCTAGCACCTTTAATAAATCTGCAATCTTAATTTTTACAACTCTTTTTTTTTCAATCTCCCAGTAAACACGATCGATAACGCTCTAATACTAATTGTAAATTCCAAAGCCCAAGCAAGCACTAAAACATAAAAAATAGAGGAAAGACAATTCTTTTACACACAAACACACACGAGCTTCTTATTCCTCTAATAATAAATTCATTACATATGGCCTCTCTTTATAGAGGTTTTGCATACCAATTCTAAATATAGTTCATGCATGCACATGACTGCTACAGTCAACATGCAATAACATGCAGATACAAGCATTTATTAAAATTAACTGTTTACTAAAATTTTTGCATGGAATCTTTGGTGAGACTCATGCATCATTTTCCAACAGTGAATGAAGTGTGGATGTAATGATGATCTTGCATTTTTTCCCCCAATAACAACATGAATCTATATAACACTCATAGTAAGGAAGGAAAAAGTTGCATTGCCCCACAAGTGGTAAGATTAAGTGCAAGAATAAACAAAACATAAACATATTATGTAATATGTACCATGTAGTTGAAAGATATAAAAGAAGGGTATGTAATTGCAAGGAATTTAAAACAAAAGTGCAACACTATCCTTCTAAGCATTTAATTAAGCATAAAAATATGCCATAGATTTACAACATACATATCTTATTATAATCTATGTAAAAAAAATTTAGATTGGGGAAATGGATAACGAAACATAAAACTAGAAATGGATAAGGAAATGAAAATAAAATATTGGAAATGAAAGTGTTCACTTGACCAATGTTGAATCTACATGTAGAATGTATCACAAATGATTATAGCTACCTATGGTAGAAATCTAGGAATTTTATGAATGTTCTATGTGAAAAATTAGTTGGGCTAGTTATAATATTAGGGTACAAATGTCTTGCCAAGGGTACAAAGGACACAACTAGTCATAGGGGTATGAGTGGTTCTTAATGAAATTCTCTTTAAAAGTTTTAGAATTATTTATCTTTAACTTCTTAATGCTCATTCAGCCCTATAATTAGTCTCCATAGCCTAAATAATATGCAATATATGAGATCTAACTTGGGGATTTAAAAAATTGGACCTAGTTTTGTATAGAAGACTACCTTTTCCTATGGTAGTGTAGAGTAGGAAAGTGATCCTAGATCCAACTAGGATTAGCTTCTTTTCACTTGACTCCACATTTGAATGCAAAACCAACTAGGGTTGAAGATTAGTTTGCTACCACAAGGGAGAGCCAATCTCCTAAGGTTTTTGTCTTTTTGAGTTGTAAAGGAGATAAAATTTATGTGTGTTTTAACAAGCCTATTTGGCATAAATCAAGTAGATCTGAAAATGTAATTTATCACACAGAAAAAAATAAAAAGTCACGAATCAATCCTAAATTTGAAAAAGGCAGATATATGTGCACTTTTCATCAAAATTTGAAGCAAAATTTGTTGGTCAAGGGCATGAGCACTCTTGAATGAGATATAAGTGTAGAGGAGATTCGATAGCCCCAAAATGACAAGATCTCAAGGGGAAAATGTTCCTCAACTACCTCAAGGATCAAAGCTCAAGTGAAGAGATGAGTCTTGAAGAGGTTTCTATATGTTTTATGCAAAATTAAAATGGGAGAGTGTCATAAATCGAAAGAGTAGGTTCCAAAGGTCTTCTAAACAAACTAGCAAGCTCTCAACCAAGGGTGACACACATAAATGTCCATGTGGTGTACTAGTGTCTCGTAAAAAATAGAGTTTATGATAGAAGACAAGTAGGAATCTACTAATAGTCTGATACTTGAAATCTTTGAATACACTAAAATAAAAAATTTAAATAACAGAGATAAATGTAAACTAGACTAAATGAACATGAAATAAAATGAAAGAGAAGAAAGAAGACACTCATGAGAAATATGAGAATGCAACCTCCAACAATGATAAATCTTCAATAGTTGCACACATAAGACCGATAAAAATGTTGGGGTTGTTTAGGGGCTTGCCTTAGTCAAAAACCTGCGTTGGTGTTTCCACCTCCATGAATAACTAGATATGATCAAGATAAAAAGAAAATAAAAGAGATAAAGAAAGATAGTTGTGCTAGAGTAATATGCTAACAAGATAAATAGGCAATGCAATAAAGAGCTTATAGTTACCTCTTTTAGCAAGCGAGAATGCCAAAAGGAAGAAGCTACCATCTCCAAGCTTGAGAATGATATGCCAATAATTCCAAAGTTTCAACGTAATGAGCCAAAATGCAATGAAGGTGGTGGAGAATGGTGGAGAAAGTGCAAGAGAGATTGAAAGAGCTTGATAATGAGAGTGAGTTTGCTTGGGAATGAGAAATAATGAAATATTGATTGAGAGAGCTCCCAAAATGAGGAGTTTAGAGAAGGTATATGCATGCAAAGGGTCATTTTCAGTGTTTTTATGAGTTGTAGAGGCATTACACTCACAGATAGCTGGAAAGTGTAACATCCAAAAAACTACTGCAATTAAGAATCTTTTCAAGATATTTTGTGTGGTTTGTAGACGTCTACAACAAAAATTCAACTTATCTGCCAAAAAGAGACAAGTCAAGCAAATTTAAAAATTAAGTTAAGGTTGCGTATTGCATTGTTTTCTTTAATTTATCTAAAGGGGAGGCCTATGGAACATGAAGTTACATAAGATGAAATTTTTGACATTACACTTTTCCCCCACTTTAGCAAGTGCATATGTATTCTAGCAGATGTGAGCTAAAGTAGAGAGAGAAAGAGGTTGGAGAGAATATAGCCAAGATGAAGAGGATGCAGATCTTCAATCTGGTATATGTGATTGAAAAGCTGAGCCAAGACATGGGTCTTCTATCTTGCAATGGTGATTGCAATTTCACCACAAACATGTTAGATGCAGAAAAACACATTACACGAAAAAGAAAAAAATAGATGTGTAAATTTGATCAGATATAAAGATGATGCTTATAACTATGGCTAGCAAGATGTGTTATGCTAGAGACCATATGTCAGGTTGATAGGGCCATGGTTGCTGCAAATTGCATTGTAGGGAAGTCATAGAAAATACAAGTCTAGTCAAGTTTCCCCCAAGCTAGATGACGAGATTATAAGACATCAAGATTTTTGAGACATATTAAGACATATTTTTGAAAAATAAGAATGACTTGATATGATAAGATATGATAGGGCTCCCCGCTTAAAATGTTTTTTTTGTGCATTTTTCGCACACACGCCCCACTGAAAGTAGGGACCCTCTTTTGCTCTGGTTTTTTATGCTTTAGCCCTTGGATTTTTTGAGGTTTTGTTACCTTGGCATGAGCTTAAATTTTTATCTTGCTTGCCCAAGTGTTCCCCCTAAGTTGCATATTGAAAATCTTAAGTTTTAAGTGAAGTTCGGGTTTTTGTTCTATTTCGGGATTTTTCGTCCCGTCTAAATTTTCCCGGATTTCACTCAAGGCACGACGGCTGATGTTTTGCACTATTTTCTAGAGATTTCGGTCCCTCGTGGAATTCTGCATGGATCGGATTTTCCCAAAATTTCATCTCCTTGTCGAATTCTCAGATTTGAGTTTGGTCTGTCATTTTATGAATGTTGATAGCCCAGTCGATGTTTTCTCCTATTGATCAATGGGTCTAATGGTGCCTTGCATTCTTATTATTGCATTTTCAAGCTCGACCCTGTGGGTATAATTTTTTTTATTTTGGTTAATTTTAGGGTTTCAACTTTAGAGCCATCACCAATACTGATCGAATTTCCATTGACTGAATTCTGAGTTTGGATCCTTCAATGAATGATTTGAGACAAGTAGCATTTGAGCCTAGGTCCTCAAATTAGCGATCTTTCGATCAATTTGAGTGAAATTGTTGGAGAACATCGAAGTTCAGGTTTTCTTTCAGTTTCGAGATTTTCCTGTGCTGGCGGATTTTCTCGATTTTCCTTGTTCTCTACATTTTCCCAAAATCCAGAGCTTTTCTTGCTTCGCAGATTTTTGCTCCCTTCGGATTTTCTCAAAATTCCCTTCTATCCTAGATTCCGCGAAGGTGTGAAAATCCTGAACTGTGTAGAAATTGTGCTTTAGCGACATTTCTGGGTTGATTTTGATCTTTGAATGATGAATATATTTCTGATCTTCATGCTATAATGGATATTATTAATGGTGGTTTTGCTGAGTGTGGGCTGAATTTAACTGGGTCGTCAAGTAGGTTTTGGAGATGAAATTAATTTGATTGAAGGAAATTTAAAGTGTTGGTTACTCCACTCTTGGCCGACTTGGAGGGGTGCGCTCAGGATAAGGGGGAAGGTAGTTAATGCAAGGCTACATCGAATTTTGTGCTTCCCTATTATTTTCCTTCTCCTTCACATGCATTGGTTCGAATTATATTGGAGATTCCAGCTGACCTGGATAGAGTTCATGCATTTAATGCAATTTTATTCTATTTTGAATTATTCTTGGCCGACCTGCTTTGTGGCCATTTATTATTGCAAACATTAGTTGGGTCGACTTGTTTATGGCTATTTTATGATTGTAAACCCTGGCTAGGCTAACATGCTTTGGGGGTCCTCTATAAATTTGGAATTTTTCCTCATTTAGAGGAGACATAGATATAGATAGATACACAGATAGAAAAGATAGATAGTTCTGATACAAGAGCGAATGAGGTAGTAGGGTAGAGTTAGAAGTTAGTCAATTTTGAGAAAATGTTGTAACATAAAACATTGGAATTGTTGCTAACATTCGGTGATTCAATACAATTGAAGACATTGTGATTTTCTAGTGATCTCTTTTGTGTTGACTTATCTTGCATGGTTCTTATGATTCTATCTTTTAAATTGCTCAAGGTTATTAGATGTATGTTAGATTTAGATTTAGATCTGATTCAATGGTGTTTATGGTTTGATGATTGAAGTTTTTGCAACAATCCCTGGTCCATACTTTTTGTAGCTAGTTGATTGTTAGTTGCTTTGAAAAGTTAGCCTGCACCTTATATTCATTGTGCTTAGTTCAATTGTGAAGTTTATCCATTTCGATTGCAATATGCTTGTCTTGGATGAATGCTCATGATCTGAAAATATTTAATACCTTAGAAGATTGCACTGTTTCTATGAGATTGCAGATTTATCTGGGTTAAGCAGGAATTAGATTATGAGGGATTGGTCCATTTCAAGTATTTCATCATTTGCATTGTTAATCTTAGGAGTAGTAATTTTAATTTAGGAATCTCTTTGAAACCCTAATATTTCGCTATTTATTTATTATCTGGGTTAGATTTAGGATTGAAGTATCATCATATTGCTAGATTTGATAAGCTAAAGATTCAATATTTGCTTGTAGTAAGGTCCCTTTGTGTGATTACCAACATTTTCACATATATCACTGAGTTGTTTATGCATTGTCAAGACCTGACATTAGAGACCTTGGGGTTATCTCTTGAGGCTTGCTAATAGAGATTTACCTTTCAAGAGAGATATGATTTTATATTTTGTCTGAGTTGTTACTATGCAGAAAACATCATCAACAGATTTGTGCTACACAAAGGAGCACAAGTCATTCTAAGGAGAATAAAGATAAAGAGATGTTGGGTCATGACATAAATAGCGAGATGTATCCATGGAATTTTATCATGTGAGGGATAACACATAGAATCCACAACATTGAGAAAAAGCATAGATAAAGAAATTGAAAGCATAGGGGGATCCAAGTATTCGGGATTAGAATTAATCATAAATGTATGTAGTGTAGATTATATGAACTATCATCACCCCCCAAATAGATTGGAATGAGAAGAAGAGCACGTGAAAACAAATAAAAATCTAGGTCAAAATGGAAGAAGCCTAAATTCCTCGATGCTTTGCATTGTCCCCAATGTGAAAAACAATTTTTGCGACAAATAGAAGAATGATGAAACTGTTAGAAATTCAAAATAGATTGAATAACCAAGATCTTCTATGAGAGAAATGCTATAAAATTGTAAATGAAATAACATAATTACAAACCCGAGATTCCAAGAGATGTGAAAATGTTAAGATGACAAGATTGCATTAGGAGCTCAAAGCAAATCTACAGAATAATTACTGCATGCATCAAGGTGCATGTATGTCAAAGTATGCAAATATGCAAGAGAATGAATGAAAAAACAAGCTAGGTAGTGAGTTTATATAGAACCAAGGAGATGATAGAGGTGGAAAATCCAACCAATAGGAATCAACTTCAAAAAGTGGATATGACCACCAAAAGTGGAAAGTGCTCCACCCTTTAAGGAAGGGGACACTAGATCACTTATCTCATAGTTATTAAATGATAAATTCACTTTATTATCTTAAGAAAGCTTAATACAAGTGTAGGAAAAACCTAGGACTAAGGGAAAATAAATTAACCCACTAGGAAAATAAAAACCTACACCAACACCCCCCTTAAGCATGGCTTAGGAGGATGTAAAAGATGATGGGTCCCAAAAAATAAAGCCATGTTAGGTACCCATGTACATATAAAAATTCCCCCAAAGACGAAGGAGCATCATCCCACAAAAAGGAAGTACGCCCCCCATAATAGATAGAGAAATGAAGTGGAAAGACAAAGAAGCCTCCCCAAAGAGATCCAATGGTAGATGCTTGAAATTGGATGTAGAAGATGGTCCATGATTGTTGAAAAGTGTTCCTCCCTTTAGGAAGAAACAAAACCAAAGTTGTATGTGAGCTATCTCCCCACTCTTGGAAAAAATATGTTGGAAGAAAACTCAAGATGTATGGAGTCTTTGAACTTGGCTCAAGTGTCCCCATGTTGATGCTAAAAGCTATCACAATCAAACTAGGCATTATAGGCCACATTGTTAAAAATGAACACTCAGAGTCTCCTAGAGACTGATGTAGAACACCATCCAAAGACTCAAGTATCTCCTCTAAAGATGTCTCCTCCAAATGATGATCCAAAGTATCCACACTCATGTCAAAGTGTAAGGAATGATCATGTAGAGAATGAATAAAAGGGTCAAAGTGTTCCCTCACAACAATTGAAGAAGAATCAACTTCATAAAAGAGAAGATGAATATACTCAATAGTGTCTCCCAAATTTGGAATGTATTCCTCCATAGATAAGTTTGAAATACCTGTCAAGAGATCATCCCACAAAGCTGAATCTGAAAGACAATGGATGCCCTACTACAAGAAGTCATTGGAAGCTTTCCAAGAGGCAACATTGAACTCTAAAGTAGAAATAGTGGATGCAAGGACCAAAGAGTTGTCTTCAAAGATAAGACATATGTCCTCAATAGTTTCATCTAGATCATAAGTGAGGGACTCTACAAATAAACAAGAAATGTTTGGTAGAAATTGGTCCCAATGGACTGAATCCAGAAGACATAAATGACCCTACTACAATGAATCATTGGAAGCTTTCAAAGAAACATCTCTATAATTTGAAGCTACAACACGTGATGTTGAAGAGGTATAATGAATTGATCATCTACACAAGATGGGGCAATATTAGTCTCAGTGTTATCCACAATAGCCTAGTTCTCTGAGGAAATGTCACTTTCAGATGAATATCCAATGTCTCTATACAACTGTTGAATGATGGTCAAAGAAATGAAAGGGCACTAAGTATGCTCTACATGATGTAGAAGATAGTTAGAAATGGTAAGACATATTCTAGTCCATAGACCTTGTCGTTATTGTTAAACCATGCATTCTTTTGATTATAGTCACTTAGATCAAGAACAAGTCCAAGGAGATAGGGTAGTAGATCTTGCTCAAGGAAATGATTTTTTATCCCTTATTTCCAGGAAAAATAGTTCCCTAAAGTGACAACAAAAGGATGGAAATAATTTTTAAGAGACATGCTTAACCCCCCCATAAATAGAATTTTATCTTAGTTCATGATTACAAATTGCCTATATAACCCCCCCCCCAAGATTGATACCAAAAAGGAAACTTTAAGTAAGTGAAAAAAGAGACATCAAGAGACACCCCCCCTTTCCACTAGTCTTAGAAATCACCTCCCAAGATATTACAATGTTGGTACTTTATGATTAGTGTGATTACAAAGCCTTTTCCAAGATGCAATGCTCAATAGGCCCACAATGACCAAAATTAAATATTTTGATACAAAATGAACCTAATACAAAATCTAAAAAATATATTTTTTGTATATGTGTAGTGCTCTTCAATACCTTTCCAATGCTTATTTGTTTCCAAAAAACAAAGCTTTGAGGTGAAAGTTATCAATATTTCAAGAAATTAGCAACAAACAAATTCAACTTGCAATATTTGGTAGAAAATGAAAAGAAATTATTTTTAATACCTCCATGGATGGAAAGTACTCCTCTCTAGCTTTCCCATGATATCTTGTTTTCCAAAAATGGACACCATGGAAAAAAGTTATGATTTTTTTTTTAAAATGGTTGAATTTAGCCAACAGTGATGACCCCCTAACAAAATAAAAATTTGCCAAAAATAAAATTCATCTAAAATAGAAAAGTTTTATATGAGAATAGGGGTTTCTAGGCCTTTTGAGCATAATGGTAAGGTTTGTTTGGGCCGAAAATGCTCCAATAAAAAGCTATTCACTAGATCTGAGCTTCAAACCCTCATTTGCAACTGTCAAATGATCTCCAATTTAGATGAAATGAAAGCCGATCTTGACTTTCTCGAGCCTTTTGGACACGTTGGAACAATAAAAATGCTACAAGTATAACTGTAGACATGCAAAATTGGCATAATGCATTCAATTAGGTCATATTCATCCATTTGGCAAATAAATCAAGTTTATTTATCAATCTCCTAAAGTCATCAGTTTAAATCAAATAAATCAACTTGATCCCATCACCCTCCTTTTAATTAAATAAATCAAGCCTTTTATTTAATTAAATCTTTATCACCTTTCATCTCCCTTTGATTTGATTTAAATCCTTAAATCAAGTCAAATTGGTCAAATCATCCTAATCATCATTAAACTAATCTAACCATGATTAAATGCTAATCCTAACCACTTGCATTCTCTAGATTTTTCCACTTGCACCAATAAATCAATTTATTTGATTTATTAAATCAACATGACATCTTCCCTCAAATTTGAATTCAAAGGCAAGTTGAAAGGTACATCCAACAAGGCATTTAATAAACTCTTACATGTCCCCCACTCAGCATTTACTGTCAAATTTGAATTTGAAACTCCCTCTCTTGGGCACATTTCCCAAATATTGCACAATCCTCAACCACTCACAAGTTGACAAGTGTCCCCATCACATTGGGTTGTTCTTTATCCCACATTCATCCATTTGGCCAATCTCTCATCAAGAAAATCTATAAATAAAGGTCTTAATCTCCATCAAATCCTCCACAATCACTCATGTAAAGTCACTCTCTTTAGGAGAACTGATTTTTCTCACCATCACTCCACCATCTTCATATCATATTCATATCAATTTCATCATCAAGCTTAAGCAAGGGTTGGGAAAGGGCTATTTTCTACAATAGCACCAATCCACTATGAGATAAAGATACTTCATGTTTTTCATATGCTTATTTAGCTTACCTTTTTGTCATTTGTTTGCATTTGGGAAGCATTAATGTATTATTTCATAGGGATCTTAGGTTTGCTTGTTTTGAACTGATTAACCAAGCTAATGGTGATTATTGTTTGAAGAAAATTGTAGATTTAGGGTCTACATAATGGCGCTAGAAGGAGGGCAGCCTCCAACAAATATCTCAAATAGTTTCATTTTTTTTTATCTTGTTGGCTGCAAGCTCCTTCATGATAGTTATTATCAATCTTTAATCTGCCTTCTATGCTATATTGTGGGTTTTACGTATATGTATCAATTTTTCATCTAATATTATCTCTATGCCAGAACTATTCCATTTGAATGTTGGTGGTATTTATTGTTTTTTATCAGAAATCTGCTAATAGAACATTTTGGTTGCAAGCCAAGGTTGCATCTGCTAATCTTAAAGCCCTTAGCATGAATAGTTGGTGGGATACGTTGGTCTTTCCATTTATATTCTAATCATATTGGTTTGACTGCGAGTGTCTTGTTGGCTATTCAATATTCACAACATATATCTAGTTGTATCTGCTACATAAGGTATTTATGCTGCCAATTTCTTGTTTCGGTTCCTTTCCACCACTATATGCGTTTATGGCACTAGTATTGTTGGGATGAGCATCAATCAGATATGAAGTGGGTAGTTTTCTAATCTTTGAAATCCATTGGTATGTTGACAATGACTTAATGAAATGCAAATGAACCATAAAAGATCACTTCTATTAGATTTTATTGATCGAAATAGATAGCATCGAAGATAGCGTATATAAGTCATTTGTTATTGTGTGCTTGAGTCTCCTATATTTATCTCTCAATTGTTGCATACAGATGGAGATAAGTAAAAGCTTTTATAAATAGACTACATCTTCATTCAATGCTATTATACATTGACTACGCGCAGCTGAGAACTGTTGGTTTGTGTACTGATATAGTCATCTTTTTGTGTGTCAATCTTGTTGTTGCCAGTATTAGATCCGCATTTATTTCCTGCATTCAAGTGGCATTTTCTTTAGGCATCATGTCAATCAATTAATCGCGCAGTAGAAAACCTTCTATGGATGCCTATGAAAGAAATCTTCTCTTGTGCAGGTCTGATAATAGTTGCAGAAACTGGCTTTACCCCTGCCAATAGTATTTGTTTAAAGATTTATGTGCACCATTTCTAGAAAGGTCGCTTGACTTACAAGGCTGCTTTATGATATTCGTTGAAGATGATATTTATTAGATACTTGAGTTCATGCAGGAGTATTTGTTGGATGGATATAAAATGTCTTCATGTATAATTTTTGCTTAAAAAAGCGATGGCAGCACATTCTTTTTTAGCATAGATAGTGACCCACATTGATCAGTGGAATTTTGGCTGAAGGTTAGGTCGTTCCTTTCCTAACTAGCTCCATCCCTCATCACCACACTAGTAAATGATCGACTACCTTTTACCTTTATCCACTCCTGCATCTGCATCATTATCGTTAGTTGAGTTTGCAACATCAATGTATACTTTGAAGTCAACTAACAAGCTCGCAGCTAGCAAGAAGTAGTTTATAAGAATTTTAAGTTAGTCATGGCATCGCCCTTTAATAACCATCGAACATTCATCCAGATGTCTCCATTAATTTGTAGATACGATTTGATTTCCTTTTTCTGTAAAATTCTTTCAATTATTAAATGTTGATGACTACATGACACGATTCCTTCAGTTTAATCAAACATGTTTAGAAGCAGAAAGTACCTGCAATCTGCCTTGTGAGCTGTCAAACCATGCCTATAAAGTCATATATTCACATCTTAGATGTTCGTACAAACTTGATAATGTTTCTTCGAGGATGGTCTCAAATCTGTCTTTATTAAATGAGGAGTGGTTGTATTTACTTCTTGGTTGGCGCAGTTGTCTCGTGCACTTATGATAACTATTGACTTTTAAAAAAAAGAAAAAAAAAAAGAGAAGGGCACATCTTTAAAGCACAGTCTACACTTAACTGTTGAAGCCACGCCTTTACTACATAAAGGCCTTGTAGATGTGCATTTTTTTTGTGTCTTTTTGAGTACCTTTGGTTGGGAATGGCCTTTATAATAGGAGCATTGCAAAAATACTTTCATTTTCACCAAAAATCTACCTCATATTTTAAATCTGCATTTGACTCGTGTGCATTAAAAGTTTAAGACCATCCATGTTTGTCAATTCTAGCTTTGTTTCCCAACATAAAGCTTCCATAATTGCGATATGAGTGGATCTTTAGTAAAGTCAAAACATGGATATCGATTTAAGTACCAAAACAAATTTATGTTTTAGAGTCACACACTTAAGCATTAATGTTTTTCTTGCAAAGTTCATCAAATCGTTGTGATTATTATGATAGCCAACATTTGAAATTGGGAAAGTACTTTTGAAAGATTTATTCTTTAAGGATGATTTATGGACTTAATAACTTTAGTAATGTGAATTACGATAAGGGAAGGAAGGGATCTAGCAAATGTGGTATCTCTTCAATGAAATCAATATCAAAGCATGATTCAATTATAAATCCTTCTTTTCTTCTCATAATCATCCAAATCATTTGTTCTTTCAAATTGAAATCCTGTTATTATTGGGAGTTAATGATCAAAATGAATTTAATGTTCTAATTCTCACATGATTGTTTTTTTTCTTTTTATAGGTACAAACAAAGGAAAGCAAGGAAGGCAAGGAAAGCGAAGGTGAAACGACGAAGAAAAACAAAAGGAGGAGAATAAAGATGACGTTTTGGGGAAGATTAAAGTGTTTTTTAACACTTTAGTGTTTGTTTTAAACACTTTTTGTGAAATTGTTTATCTTTTCGTTTTAGGACACTAATTTTCATTTGGGTCTAAAAAGAACACTTTGATTTTTCATTTGCAAAGGGTTAAAATTGAAACTTAGACACCTACTAGATTTCAATTTGGGCTAAAATTGGACAAGTAATCTTCATCTTTCCTTTGGTGTTTTAAAAATGAATCAAATCATTGCTTTGAAGGATAAAATGAATGTGTGCCTTTATTGTTTTGTAATTATTTACACAAAGTAATATTATCAAAAGACGTATGCACTTCTCTCACGCCTCACGATGATCTTGAGAATCAAAAGGCTTTTGGTGACATTAAGTTGCGTAAATAATTGCCCATACACACTTCAATTTGGTTTTAAAATTGAACAAGATCTTGTGCAAATGTGAGTGGGGGCATTATCGCGTATATTCTCTCTCTTTGTTGCCATCAAAGATTGATCGAGTTACAGATTTTGTCTTTACTCGCTTTTGTTTATCCTAGAGGGCCTGCCTTGGGGAAAAAGTACTCACCCAATGGAACGACTCAACCGGTAACACTCTAAAGCCAAGAGTATTTCCAATCGGTATATAAATGTGGGTATTGGAGTAAACACCAATATCACGCGGTTGATTCCAACAAGATGGATCTGAAAGGGGACTCTTGTCGTATGGGTCAATCTCCACGAACGGAAAGTCCTTATTAAAACCCATGTGGTAGAATTTTCCAAAATCCTTTAATCTATTTGTTGGTGCAAGAACAGTCATTTTGAAGCCGCCCCACACTTTTATGGTCTTTTAGTAGAAATGGAAAACATGCCATGGAAGTTTCATGGGTGTTGATGCTTGGCTGCCTCGTATAAGTGAGTGTCGTGGAGGGGAGCCAGTGGGGTCAAGCATCTAACCATTCACTAAAGATAAGCGTAGCTAGACTTTTCCAAGTGGGAATCCAACAAATATTGTCTTACACATCCATAAGGTTTGTATTTGTTCCTAGTTTGAAAACACAGTGCTTTTTGATTGAAAACATCAAAACCAACATTCAACGAATCATCAAAATTGCAAACCCTTTAGGAGAGGCAAATATCTTTGAAAAAATTCACATGTTATTGCTTGCCCTTGGGATTCGTATCCTTAGAGGCTTCTAAGAATTTGGATTTCACCTCAATTTGCTCCTACTAAGGTCAACATTAGGAAACCTTTGCCTTGATTTCCTCGATTTCCACATAATGCATTTTGTGGGATGAAAGAAGATTAGGACATTGGACATTCAATTTGAAATCTAATCAAGAAGTGTTTGTGGTAAAAAGAATCCATTAAGCAAAGATTGAATCAATTGAACCCCACATATGTGCTTATTTATCTTTTTATCGTCTTTTGAACAAACATTGGTCTTTTGATTTTGAAGTACTCTTAGAGAAACGAATGTTCTTCACTATCTTGGCCTAGTAAACAAATCCTTCCTAGGTTCATTTAGGATCAAATAAAACCCTCCATCCATCCCAAACATTTATCATCTTCATCCCACCAAACAACTTTAGAACTTTGAAAACATCATTCTAGACTTGAGTAAATCATCAAACCAAAAATCACCTTGTTTAGTTAGGAGTATGGGAATGCAACCTTTCTCATACCTCTAATTAAATCAGAAATTATTTGAACAAGTTCATCCTAAGATAACATCTAACATCCTAGGGTTTATAAGTTCATTATCCAAATCAAAAGCAATCAAAATCAAACCCTAAGTCTAGCATTGATCCAAAATTCCTAAACGTTCAACACTCATATCATTCACCCCTTTTCATCCTTCATCTCATCATTGGTCCTAAACACCTTAGAGGTCCCTTTTACAACAAGGTCAAAACACAAGAGGAATATGGAATATAAACTCGATCCATACATCATGAGTAATCCAAATCAATTGAACTTTCAAAGCCTTACAACACCGATTGATTATCAACACTCACATTTATACAATCCATACATGGGATCATTACCTTCTACAAATTTCAATGGCACAAGTGTGAGTATGCCCAAATCAAAGATTGGAACACATTTCCCAATGCTAGATCTAAATCCAAACTTACAAGTATGTCAACCAAACAATCCATTTATGAGCCTTCAAATGAACATCATCCCATCAAATCCCTACAAGCCAAATGAGAATGTACCAAGTGCAAGTTTTCCAAACATGAATCTGGAAAAATTTGGGATAAATATGTTTGCAAATCATACGAATATTCTTCAAAATACAAACAAGATGTTAACGACTCCGTGTATCAATACAAGTCAAGGTAACACCATGCAAAATCAAAGTTACCTAAAACACGACAATGTGGTTCCCAACATCAACAATGTTCAATTTCAACCTATCATGCCAAATCAGAACAATGTCCAAAATCAATTTGTCCATGATCCCATTCAAAAATCACAAGTATGCATCCCAAATCCACATGAACAAAAACCAAATCAACTATATCAAGAGAGTCAAGATCGAAATCAAGAACAAATTTGGCAAGATCAAATTGCTATACTTACCAAAATAGTTGAGTCATTGCGCCAAGAGACATCTCCACCACCATTACCCATATCAACATCATTCCTTGGTTTAGGGATTCCCCCTTCACCTAGCACCAATCACTCCATCCAAATCAGCCCACCTAACACCAATCAAACCATCACATCAAATATTTTGAATATTCCATCGACATCACACCAATAGATGGTATCTAATCAAATGACAACATCAATCCTAACAAATCAAAACACGGTCTCCCAAGGACCTATCACCTTGGTCATTTTGACCATTCCTATCACCTCGATCACTCCAACCACCACTCCCACACCCATCACATCTCAAACCCTCAGGATCACTCCAAGCGTATCTCAACCACTTGTCACTACATCCAACATAATTCTGAATCCGCCACCATTACCACCAAAACCAAATGCAGCAAGACAATATGACATTGTGCTAAAAGCTCACCAAGCCTACCAAAAGGCCATCCAATAATATCTAGCCACACAACAAGCAAGACAAGCTCAAAAAGTGCAACAAGCCTCTCAAGCTACCCAAAAAACACAAGCACAAACACGAAAAAGGATAACTATATGGGATAGCGATGAACATTCAACCACTAGTGATAGCATTGAAAATCTCCTCACCACAATTGTTGAAAAAAATGAGCAAGATCTGTCCATCAAAGAGCACATTGAAGATGTTTCTATCTCGTCCGAAGATCGAATCAACATATGTCAAGAATCCCTTTTCAATCATGATCAAAATCCATCAACTAACAATGATCCAATTCAAGAAATGTCAACATCACTTGACCCTATGGTTGAAGACATTCACAATCTACCCATCACAATTGTTGAAAACAATGATCAAAATCTATCCATCAATGAGCACATTCAAGATGTTTCTACCCCACCCAATGATCAACTCACCATACATCAAGAGCCACTTTTTAGTGATCTATTTCAAGGAGTGTTAGGATTATTTGATCTTATTGACATAATGCACAATCCATCGACTAATGATCATGATGAAAATGTCTCTACATCACCTAATGAGTTAGACGACATATCTCAAGAATTTATTCCAAAGCATGATCAAAATCTTTCACCAAGTTCTAGCAATGGTCCTTTCCAAGACATGTTGACATCCTTCGACCTCATGGTTACAGATACTGAAGGAACCCTGAACTCAACACTTGAAGATATCGAACCACTTACCATGTCTAATGATGACATCCAAGAACCCTTTATAAGTAATCCATCCTTTGAAACTGAACCATGTCAAGAACTTGATCCAAAGCATGTCAAAAGCAACCTTGAAATAAATCAAGATTAAGAATTTGTATCGCAAAGATACTATAATGATCTAATGGACACTCTCCTAACTATGCAAGATGCAGATACTCCTCCATCGACCCATGAGATGCTTTCTGCGGATTGACATGTAGATGATCTTCATCTAGAACAAAATTATGTTACAAAAAAAGAGCAGATTATTAATTCCTACAGTCAAACTGAGTTGTCAACAACAAGATCAAATTTGTCCCAAACTCAGACTGGGGACATCATGAATAAGGATATCCAACATTACCTGCTCAAGGAAGCAAATCAGACAGAACAGTATATTCCAGAGTTAGCAAAGTGGAAAATTGAAACAATGTCATCTACAGTGGTCATTTGTCAGAGCATGTTTACTGAACAAGACATCTCAGAACAGGCAGAATCAAAGCATGAAGGTACTACTACCACCATACTGGGGGAAACCTTGTCTCAAGCAAGTGTTAATATAGGGAGCACGAAGAATCCTTGTGATGAAACCAATGCCGATACTACAACTAGTCACATCATGAATCTTCATCCACCCATCACCCCATCCACGAATTGGGACCAACATCAAAGGAAATATTAGAATCAAAGTACAAAAAATGTTATCAAAGCAAGAGAAGTTGAGAAGCATAATGGAAAAATCAAATGGATACCAAAGAATACAAAGAAATATCATCCTTATCAAACTCCATCAGTCAAAGAAACTATGGGGCAAAATAAAAAAGGGAAAAGTATCCATAAAATATTCCCACAAAAGCAAAAATAGGCTTTTCAAGCGACGTACAAAGTATATCAAGTAGTTGGCCCTAATTCCATGCACACTTCCGTATCCATCCATCATTGCTCATCTTCCCAAGTTTGGAGAGTCAAAGATTCCAAGCTGTCAACCAATCCATCTCTTATCCATTAACACACTACATCCACGCCTCCACGAATAATATCCAATTCTCACATTGACCATGTATTGGCAATGACCCTTCATCATAAGGATTCTGAAGGCACTTTATCGCTATATATGCACATAGAAAAAGTTAATCCCGATATCAATAAAGCAAATCAAGAATCCCAAAAGTTGCATTCAAGTGCATGTATCTTAGCAAAGCAGCTTCTTCAGGTAGGATACCGATGGCACATTATGACAGGGGAATCTACATCAACAACACCTTGTGATTCAGCATAAGTTTAAAATCTTTCAGAAAAACCAAAATAATCAAAATATATGAAAATCCAAAAAAAAATCAATAAAAGGATTGAAAACAGTAAAGAAAAAAATCGTCCTCTAGTGAAAACCGCATGGGTGGTGCTTTGAGCAAGACCATGATGAAAACCTAGAAAACAGGAATCATGAGTAGAATCAATCATCTACGTGTGCCAGTTCAGATGGAAGCATCTCATCCCATTCGTAATAAATTGAGCATTCCATCCATCTCATCCATAATAAATCCATTCATCCATAAACCATTGATCCAATCCATCTTCATCCATCTGCATCCATCATCCAAGTTATCTCGATCTTGATGAAAGTTTGGGGCACACTTTATGCTTGCTTGTGGTAAACATCTTGACATGGGTCATTTTCACTGATCCCATCCTATCCAACATCATCTGAGCTGTGAAGCATTATCCAATGAAGCATTCCTTCATTCAAACACCTTATCTTATCACAAGATAATCCTTGGCATCCTTTGCATGCTTACCATATCCATCCATCTGTACACCTATCCAAGAATCCATCCATGACATTCTATACATTGCTAGAAACTGGGGGCAGGTATCTACATCTTGCTTCAGGAATAAATTTTGATCTATATCCTCCAACTTATGTGGTGATCCAAACATCCGCAAACATGAAATCAAATTGGTCAAGCATTTGCGATCCAAAATCCAAATCACTAGCCCATGGCATATTTTGACGAGAAGACATTCCTTATCATTCTTCATCTTTCATCGAACATCAATCCGAGAAATCACTATCAGTTGCATCTAATTTACACTTCAAACATCACGTCAAATCATTCAAACAACTTTTGTTCCAAACCAAGCTTCAACAATCCTGATCAATCGAATCCAATCAATCCATCATCATCTTAGGGATATCTTTCCCAATCCTTGTGTTGCTTAACACTATCCTTGCATTGTTGAGCATCCTCAACAATGTTATCATCATCAATCTTAATCAATCATGATCAATCAATCCTTGCATTGTTGTGCATCCTCAACAATGTTATCGTCATCAATCCTGATCAATCGAATCCTTGCATTGTTGTGTATCCTCAACAATGTTATCATCATCATCAATCCATCAATTCGATCAATCAACCTTAGCTTGGTCTTCAACAAAATCCCAAACAGAGAACTAATATCGTCACACATGTCCATATCCAAACCGTCAAAATCATGCAAAAATCCAAAAACATCCAAAACATCAAAAAATCCAAAAACATCCAAAACATAAAAAAATCCAAAAACACTAAAAATCAGAAAAACATCAAAAACATTGGAATCTGAACTATGTTGTCTCTGAGCTTAAATGTAGGCAAGGCTAATCTTTGATCAGCCCCTGAGACATCAAAATCCAAAAACATCCAAAAAACATCAAAATCCAAAAACATTTCAAAAAACATCAAAATCCAAAAACATTCGAAAAAACACAAAATCCAAAAACATTCAAAAAAATCAAAATTTTTTAAAATCTCAAAACACCAAAACAACCTCAAAACATTTCAAAACATCAAAACATCCAAATATTTGAAAAGTCCATCCATCTCATCTCGCACCCTAATAATCAATCATCCATAATAAACTGATCATCACCTTCATCCTTTGGAAAAAAAATAGAAACAATCACATGATTGAAAAGCAAAGCTTCAATCATAAAATCAAAATCAAACAACAAAAAATGAAAAATCAAACTCTTGATCATTTTCAAACATGTCAATCAACTTATATCAATAACCTATCAATCAACTTATCAAACCATCATCATCCTATACAATGCATGTCCTAGGATATATCGTTCCGACAATGGGCATCATTTTGGATATCACTTTGGATTCTTATCCTATCAAAACAAATCCCTTTGGCTGAAGATATGAAGAACATTGGCTTGTTTGTGTACTTGATCTTTTCTTTTGATTTATCTTATTGCGCTCATTCCAAGGACCTCTCGATGATATCCGAATGAAGGATTTAGAGAGATAGGAATGGGGCAACGATCATTATCTTTTTCTGCTATGCTTGTTGGACATTCTTGTAAAATAACTTGGCAAATACTTGCTTTGTTAGGTAAGTCCTAGCAAGGTTTTGTATGTCAAGTGTGAACAAGAATACTCCTATCTCTTTGTTGAGTCAAAGTCCATCGCACTAGGTACAACACCATCCTAGTTCTTTATACCTTGATGCATCGTACCTACATGTGTAATCAAACATAAGGTAAGTAGCCCTTTTAAAATCCCAATCCTTGATAAGCAAATCATCATCATCTATCATCATCATCATCTCTAATAAAGTCTCGTCAGATCATGGACTTGTTGGATCCTCTTGTCATCATCTCATTTCTTCTTTCTCTGCACTATCATGCATCCATCGCACATTCATCTTGCATCCACAAACCATCATCATTTTGCACATCATTTCACATGCCTTACATTTGCATCATCATCATAATATAGATCTGTTAGTCTAAGCATCTGCATAAATCATCCATTGCATAATCATAGCATATCACATCATCCATCTCATCCCTCATCACATCATATCATCATTTAAGTTGTTTAGAATAATATAGATTTGTTATTCTAAGCATCTTAAATCTATCTCATTTGCATCTTAAAATCATCTCATTTGCATCATCATCCATAACCATCCATTTTGAACCTCTTTATCACGAGATCGACCCTCAAATTGAATCTTTTCGCTCGATCTCTCGAGGGGGAAATGTACCAGTGTACTTCTTTCCGCTGGGGCATCCCAAAAATCAGAATTTTTTTGAATTCTGATCGCAGCAAGTTTATTCTTTGAACCAACACAACAAGTACATTGTTTAAAAGAGGGGAAAAATTTAGACACACAAAATTGGCATAATGCATTCAATTAGGTCATATTCATCCATTTGGAAAATAAATCAAGTTTATTTATCAATCTCCTAAAATCATAAGTTTAAATCAAATAAATCAACTTGATCCCATCACCCTCCTTTTAATTAAATAAATCAAGCCTTTTATTTAATTAAATCTTTATCACCTTTCATCTCCCTTTGATTTGATTTAAATCCCTAAATCAAGTCAAATTGGTCAAATCATCCTAATCATCATTAAACTAATCTAACCATGATTAAATGCTAATCCTAACCACTTGCATTCTCTAGATTTTTCCACTTGCACCAATAAATCAATTTATTTGATTTATTAAATCAACATGGCATCTTCCCTCAAATTTTAATTCAAAGGCAAGTTGAAAGGTACATCCAACAAGGCATTTAATAAGCTCTTACATGTCCCCTACTCAGCATTTACTCTCAAATTTGAATTTGAAACTCCCTCTCTTGGGCACATTTCCCAAATCTTCACAATCCTCAACCACTCACAAGTTGACAAGTGTCCCCATCACATTGGGTTGTTCTTTATCCCACATTCATCCATTTGGCCAATCTCTCATCAAGAAAATCTATAAATAAAGGTCTTAATCTCCATCAAATCCTCCATGATCACTCATGTAAAGTCACTCTCTTCAAGAGAACTGATTTTGCTCACCATCACTCCACCATCTTCATATCATATTCATATCAATTTCATCATCAAGCTTAAGCAAGGGTTTGGAAAGGGCTATTTTCTACAATATCACCAGTCCACTATGAGATAAAAATACTTCATATTTTTCATATGCTTATTTAGCTTACCTTTTTGTCATTTGTTTGCATTTGGGAAGCATTAATGTATTATTTCATAGGGATCTTAGGTTTGCTTGTTTTGAACTGATTAACCAAGCTAATGGTGATTATTGTTTGAAGAAAATAGCATATTTAGGGTCTACAATAACAAAAAATGTTGCAATCACCTAGATCTCACAAAACACATATGCAATAAGTAGAGGTTATTAGATTTTGGCAAATCCTTTCTGATTCTCCAGATCGTTCAAAATGCAAGAGAAGAGCATATGGGAATTTACAAGATCTTTACATGAAAACTCAATCTCTCAACAAAGAATCTATGAACTTAGATTTCTCAAAACAAAAGCTCTGATACCATGTTAGAAATCTGAAATAAATTGAATAACCAAAATCTTCTATGAGAGAGATAAGCTATAAAACTGTGAATGAAATAACATGATTACAAACCCAAGATTCCAAGAGATGTGAAAATGTCAAGATGAAAAGATTGCATTAGGAGCTCAAAGAAAATATGCAAAATAATGATTGCATGCATCAAGGTGAATGCATGCTAAAGTATGCAACAATGCAAGAGAATGAATGAAAACACAAGCTATGTGGTGATTTTATATAGAGCTAAGGAGATGATAGACATGTGACAAATCCAAACAATAGGAACTAACCCTCAAAAGTGGAGATGACCACCAAAAGTGGAAAGTGTTCCATCCTTTAAGGAAGGGGACACCACATGAATTATCTCCTAGTTATTAAATGATAAGCTCACTTTATTATCTTGAGAAAGCTTAATAAAGTGTAGGAAAAACTTAGGACTAAGGGAAAATAAATTAACCCACTAGGAAAATAAAAACCTACACCAACAGAAACATATAGAAGTTACAATAGATTTTCTTTCATGTATCAAAGTACCTACAAGGGTATCAAGGGTCCTCTAGGGGAGAGAAAAAACATAAACAAACAAGTACGGAGGAGCACAAACAAACACACAAACCTAATCTATAGATAAGAAGAGGTATTGATCTAGTCAAGTACCTTTGATAAGTCATCCTACTCCCAATCTAGATCATTATAAGGGGAGGGAAGATGAGCTTGAGGGGGGACAATGTGAGCAGTTTTGGGTGACTCACTTGTAGTAAGATCTAAGGAGGAGGCCACCTCAATGTCCCCATCGATGAGCTCTTGGGAGGTTAGCATCATTGATCTGGAAAATATAGATGATAGAGTCAGAATATTCTCCAACGAATAAAACATGCACTTCATCAGAGTAGAGTGCAGTGACTAAACAAGAGGAGGCTAAGGAATTGAGGAGTCATTCCCAACCTCTAGAAGAGGGGTAGTGACAAAATTTAGGGAATAAGGAGATTCTTTTGTCATTAGAATGAAACAAACCAGACTAGGATGAGATGAAGATGAAGAAGGATTTTTACAATCATCATTTGGGATGAGGTCATGTTCTAACTTATGCTTGAGAGGAGGATGTAGAACCCTTGCATCAAAATGGAAGAGGGGGAAGGAGTAGGAGGAGCCACACTAGACACGACCTTTGTGTGTGCCATATTCACGGGCTCAAAAAAAGGAGGAAGGTTAGGTAGAGAAGTGTTCAAGGGAGGCTTCAAAGAGGGAGAGATGAACACTTGCACCCACTTAGGGTAAGGTTCATCGGGATCCATTGAGAAATCCAGAAGAAAAAATGAAGCAATAGGAACAAAATTAGAACTAATAGAGGCCAAAAAAATACTAGAGATAAGGCTAGAAGGATCACCCTCAATCTTTTGCAAGGCATCATGCTCCTGGGCCAATTCCCATCGGTGATGCTTACGCTCATGCACAAGTCATTTTTGATGACTATGAATAGTGGAATATTAGAAGTTTGAGAAGACTCCAAGGTTTCTTGTTCCATTTGAGGAGTAGCCTTTGGGGCCATTATTAGTGGAAGGATATACTCCTTAGGAGGAACATGAGGTGCTATAGAAATAGAGACTGGAGTCTCAACCATAGGATCCTTTCCTTTCTCTATTTTTAAAAGAAAGTGGAGTAGGAGGAGGCTTCAAGAGCCAAGACAAAGGAGCACTATGAGAAGGCCCTATAGACACTGAAAAATTTCCTAAATGACATCATACACTCGAATCGGGTATACTAACATCATTTCCTCTCAAACCTATCCTATTTTCGCTTAATTAATTTTAATTAGCCTAGCTAATTAATTAATTGCATCATTTTTTGTCTATTAACCTAACACATTTAATTAGGTTAATTCCCCCCTTTTCACACTAACATTTCATCTCATTAAATTAAATAAATCAAACTATTTAATTTAATTCCCTAAGTCATCTTATTTAATTAAATAACCCTAAGTTATTTAATTAAATGCCATCTCATCTTTCTCCCTTTCATTAAATCAATTAATTTAATGAATATCACTTAATTCTTCTAATCCCCTAATTGTATGATTAAACCTTGTTTAATTAATAATTATCTAATTAATCCAATTCCTCCCACATGCAAAAGAATATTCCCCCTTTGCACAATTTAATTTAATTTTAATTAAATAAATAACCTTTTTCCTCACCCATATGAATATTCCAAAGAATATTCTCTCTACTCCAATCATTTGAAAAAAGAGAATATTCTCACTTGGCTTCTTGAGCAAGCTAAACTTGTGACTTCTTGAGCAAGTTACCTTGTGATCTGTGTGTGCAGGTCAAAAGTGTGTTTGGAAAAAATGGGAACCCTTGATTAAATATCATCTTGTATTCCCATCCGTAGTACAGGGCACCATAACTTTTAATATGAAAATGTTGCAAATGTTTGTTTTTTGTTTAGTTTTGTGTTTATTTGGTATAATAAGGTCTTTAAGACCATGATTAAGGTCATTGTATGTCAGTTGGGTCATTGGGAGCCAATTTTGGTTAATATTGTGAAAATGGCAAAAAATTGTAAAAAGTTGCTATGCAACTTTGCATTTTTTTGCATTTGGAGGAAGTTGAATAGTTCAAATTTTAAAAGGTAGTTGTAGTAGGCTGGTTTTGTTGGAAAAACATAAATACAACATGTAATGGTTGAACCAAAGTTCTGGTGGTGATTTTTGGAAAGTTGAACATCAATAAAGTTTTGTTTTCTACATTTTCCTATTGTAAGTTGCTGCTACAGGAGGTTGTACAGCCTGCAAGTGGTCTCAAATTTATTTGAGGTGATGTGGAATTGAATCTAATTTCCAAAAAACTTGGTCTCATCGAATTTCATTCAGTTTTGAGCATTTTAGAGGCATTTTACTCCAAACCGCTTTGAAAACCTAGGTTTTGGTGCTTTGAGAGAAAGAGAATCAGTGGAATGGGGTTAGATATGATTTATTTTAATTTTATGGTGTTTGTAGGAGCAGGGGAGGAGGTTTGATGAAGATTATATGATGCCCTAAGTGGAAATTCTCTTGTTTTTGGGTGAAAAAGTTGCATAGGTGATAGGGTTTGTGAAAAAGCTTTATAGAAATTATTTTGGGTGATGAATTTTTTTTTTCAGACCATATTGGACATGTTTGGGCTGGTGGTATGAGAGTTTGAGGTCTAGGTTGTAAAAATCACAAAGTGACCTACCAAAACAAGCATAATTAGGCCTATTTCAAGGCGTATCAACAATTTTGTGCCCTTGTGTTCCAAAGTAACCCCACTTGAAATTTAAGTATGTTTTAAAAGAGGATAATGGGTACTCAAATCTATCATTTTTTTTTAGGTATCAGATGGGATTTAAAAATTATGCTTGAAAAACCTAGTTTGTTGTGCTATAAGGCATAAAGGTGATTTGTGAAGGAAATCTTCTTGTTTGATGTGTTTAGGCCATTGAATTGGAAAATTTGTTGAATTTTGATTGTTTAGACACCTTCTACCCTACTCTTCATCAATCCATTGATGATAATCCATGATCCATGCCTCCAACTTCTTCCCTCCTTAACCATTGATTGATTTTTTTGATCTCAACCCTTCATTTCTCATTTACTTTCCCATAAATAAAACACTATTTGGAGACAAATGGATCCATCTTTCAACTGAAAAATTATGTTGTTGAATTCACTCACACTCACACTCATATTTAGCTCATATTTAGCATATTTTAGTTCATTTTCAGTTGCATATTAATGGCTTCCATGTATCCATCTTAGCTTGTTTATAAATTATGGTTTGAATCTTTTAGCTTAGAATTAGCTTAGATTAGCTTGCCAATTACATATTTAGATCAATTTTAGCATAAAATCATGTTAATTTAGCTTGCATCATATTCAATTTAGCATAAATCATGTTTTCATCCATTTATCACAATAGTTTCATCGATTCTCTTCAATAGAATTGATTGAAACAAGCTAACTGATCATGAGATTGGGAAAGGGTCATTGTTCCACATTAACACGACACCAATTCCAAAACAGGATAAGTTTCAAATGGGGTAGAATAGACATTTCAATGTTTTTATATTTAGAATGCTTCATTTCAATAAATGTTTTATCTTTTATTTGAATGATCTTGTTTGAGGATTGAGTATTAGTGGCTATGTTATGCTTTGATTCATCATGGATCAAGTGTAATCGACCCATGCTACTATCCTTAGTCAACATTCCAGCACTAAAAGGAGGGAAAACTATCAATTTAATCAATTTCTATCTCAAATTCTGTTTGTTTTAACTTTTGAAGGAAATAGCGACACCCAACTCAATCTCAACAATGCCTTTATAGGGCATCACCATATAGTGACGCTATCGCCATTTCAAACATCGATGCTGATTAAATGCACCAATGTTGATTAAACAAACGAAGATGCTAATACTATATAGAGGTATCAAGATTTACAAATGGCGACGCCTGATCAAATTGTGACACTATTGTGCTCTTTGTTTTGTCTACAGAGCAACACCCTTATTCACCAGAGCAGCGGTCTTAGTCACCAGAGCGATGCTATTGTATATAGCTACGCCCAACTTGGGAAAGAATTTTTATGATCATTTTTTCAACATGTGCTTTAATTTTCTTGATTTATTAGAGTATTAACATGCTTCTAACATTGTTATGGTTGTCAGACTAGCAGGGTTTTGTAGGTTGGGTGACATGAAGTTAAAGTGAAGAAGCATTCTCATCTTAAGATTTTATGATTGTAACAAGTGTTTGATGCTTTGGGGCAATTATAACCCAATTTCTAGGCCTTTTACTTTATGTCCTAGGACCTCACTAAATTTCAATTGGGTTTTAAAATGAATGCTCAAATGGGACTCAAATTGAACCCTCATCTCATCATTGTCTTTTAGGTTTAAAATTGAACAAGGCAACTTAGCATTTCATTTGGTGCTTAAAACAAACTCATCACTGCTTTGAAGGGTTAAAATTTATGAGTGTTTGTTGTGTTTTGATTTACAACGTTGTTATTGGATGCGTATGCAATTCTCTCGCACCACTCGGTGATCTTGAGAAACAAAAACATTCCTTAACACTTTGCAAAATCACCTGCATCTTTCATTTCAGATTAAAAATGAACCCCTTTCTAGTGTAGGGAAAAGGCGTGGTATGTTCTCTCCCCTTGTTTCGTGTGAACTAGGATGATCAAACTACAAACATACTTCCTTGCTATTGTTTATCTTTAGAGGGCCTGCCTCCACGCTTTGAAAGGAGGGAATGACCCAAGTAGTAATGGGCTAAAGCCAAGCTCTTCTGAACCGCTATATAAATGTGTGGTTGTGATGAAAATTGCAATCAATAGGAAGTGGTACCTGATAGCTCTCCCCTAGTATCTTTATGATGCGAAAAGCCCTTGTTCTAGGGGTTTTGAGACCTCTCAAGGAAGCTTATCATAGTATTCCTTGAACCAGAAGCCCTTATTATGAACCATTGTTTAGAATCTAAAATCCTTAATACTTTTTGGTGCAAGAATAGTCATTCTAAAGTCGCCCCACATCTATACTATTCATTGTTGAAATGGAAAAATTCTTAGGATCTTAGGATCTTGAGGATTTTGAGATTTGGTGGTCCTGAGAAGTGTGTATTAGAGAGGGGATCCAGTGTTGCCAAATCTCTAACTGTTTGTAATGTCTTAGTGTTTGGAGAAATTTGAGTGAGGACTCAACAAGTATGGCCATTTCATCCTAGAATTGTAAATAATTATGAGTCAGTTTAATACATTGCTTGGTTTCAAAACGTTACAAAAACAAACATTCACTATCTTCCTAAAAAATTTAAACACTTTGGCTTAAGTATGGATACCTCTTGAATTAGCCTTGATATTATTGCTTGTCCTAAGGGTTTCTATCCTTAGAGATTTATAAATATCTTGACTTATATCTCAATCTATATTTTCCAAAGACAACATAGGAAATTATGGCTTCAACCTCATGATTCTTACAAAATGGACATTGTGAGAGTTATGATGTTTTTGACATAAACATTTACTTTGAAAACATAATCAAAACAAGAGTTTGTGGTAAAATAAATTCACTTAAGCAAGATAAATTGATAATTGAACCCCACATGACTATTTGGAGACCAATTTCTACCATTGAACAACCTAGTCTTATAGGTGCTATCATTCAACCTAACTTTGAACTCATTAACGAAGAAAAAATTGATCTCATTAGTAGTTTGGGGAGCTTCACTTTTGAAACAAAAGAAACACCTACCTAGTGGAGAAACGTAGCAACAATCTTAGATGAAGAAGAGGAACAAGCTAATATTGAGGCTGAAAGGCCCACATTACCACCACCCACGCGGAAATATATATCTTCCTTTCTTCCATAAACATGAACTTCTCCTAAATGATCTCACAAAAATTCAGGATCACTAAAGTAAGGTCTATAGGTATTCATTTCAAACTTAGGCATCTTAGTCCAAAAGCTCTCAAGAAACACCTTTTGGCACTTCACAAAACCAAAACTAGGTTGGTATACAACTTCTACAAATGTGCTTCAAGGAACAATCCAAACTTGTAGTCCTTCTATTATTGTCAGAATCCTGGTCTTTTCCAATATTTTCAATTTCTCACATAATCATTAAAATCATTAGGAGTTGAAAACTTTAGAGGTATAACATGTTTCTCAATACCTTTGAATGATCTATCACATAATCAAAATTTGTAGGGGAAGATCTATAATTCGCCATTACAGACATAGGTATTGTAATTCCAAGTTTGGTAGGAAGTGGTCCTTAATACTTTATCGCAATCACAACCTCTTGTTAAGAAACTACTTTGCTCAAGCTAGGAGGAACGAACCATATTTACATACCCACATCCATACTCTTTAGGATTTAAAAACTTTAGAGGTCTAGCATCATCCTCACTACCTTGGTCTTGGAAAGAAAAGGTTAATTCTAAATCAACATTGGCTCAAACACTTCATTCACCCCTCCATCAAATTTCATCCTTCACTTCACCTATCTTTGCAAAAAATTTGAATACACCAACATCTTTTGACTTAAAACATTTATCAAACCAACCTCTAACTTAGCTACTTTGTGTGTGAAATGAATCCTTTTCCATACATTTAGTGGAGTTAGTTATCATATTTGAACTATTCTATCTTGAAAGTCATGAGTTTACCCTAAATATTTACAAGTTCATCAACATCCCTTATCCAAACATCAATACATCAGGTGTAAGTCAAAATTGTTGTCCCAACAAGACTTAGAGCATCCCTTTTACCTAGATTTGAGTCAACTAGAGAGTTCAAACATTACAAATCTCAACACAACTCTCCTAAAGGTGACACAAAATTTATGGTCAAGACAAGAACACAACACAAGAGAATCATGGAGAAAACCAAAGTCACATTTACCTCAAGTGATCCAAATTCTTTAGAATTTGATTTGAGAAGTCAAGTTACCCCATCATAGCAACCATCATCCCCATCTGGACCATATGAGATTGAAGACATCACGAATAACCCATTTGAACTCACTAGGGAGGAAATCATGGAATGCCAAGCCTTTGAAAACGTAGCTCCTATTTCCCCATCATTTGTTGCACAAAATATGACACATGACTTCACAACTCCATCACCAGGGATAACTCAAACATCCACTCCCAGTCTTGCAACTAGCCTTTCCAAGGACTTTGGTCTAACTCTTCAATTTGAAAGCAACACACTTGTGGGTACCCTCGATACCAATCCTCCATCCCAAACAACCATGTGGACACCTACCTTTGGTGCTCCTCTTGTTCCTAAAGATCCCAAAAAACCATATAAACCTCTTGAACTTCATTATTCCACCACGACCTCCACATATCGAGGACACCCCTCTTCATCCATACCCATAAATACCAAAAGTGTTCCTACCATCACACAAAGCTGTCTAGACCAAATATCTCAAAACAACACACCAAGGCATGTCAATACTATACCACATAGTCAACCCTTAATGCAAATAGGGACATCTTTACCTAATCCTCTAATTGGTTCATCTATACCATTGGTCTCACAAAACACATCAACCCCATCCATTATCAACTCATCTAAGAACAATCACTTGGTCACGAATCCCACCAACCTAGGTAATACCTTGTTAACATCTCTCACACAAGGGAATCCTCAAGACATGGGACAAGGAAAACTTTTTAATCAATGGACTCATGTTCCTAGTGTTTCATTTCCATCGCACATTCTAGTGACATCATCCTCATCTTTTCCCACGGTCCCCTTTACCATACAAAATCAAACAAGACCCCAAACTTACATTCCTCCACATCAATCTACCATCTTACAAGGGATATTAAACCAAGGGAATCCTCCACCTCTCATCAACAATCCAATACCCATTCAGAATATCAACACTCACAATCCATCTCAGATATCCCAACAACCACCTAATACTACATTACAAGTGCATGCCCTAACTTTACAACAAGCACAACAAGCTTATCAACAAGCCATCCACCAATAGCAACAACAACAAGAAACCCTAGCAGCACAACAACAATCAGCCTTAGCAGCACAACAACAACAATAAGCAACCTTAGCACAACATCAAGCTCATCGAGTAGCCTTAGCAGCATAACAACAATAGCAGGCCCAGCAAGAAGTCCTAGTGGCACAATAACAACAAAAAGCTCAACAACAAGCCTTACAAGCTCAACATTATGCCCAAGAACAATAGCAACAACAACAAGGTTCCTATTATAACACTCAGTCGAACATCATCAATACAAATACGTTAGGAACATATACATCAATACCTCAATCACCCTCTCAGAATCTCACGCCACCATACACCCCATACAACACCTTATCCTATCAAAACGCATCTGTCATCCCACCATATGTCCCTCCACCAAATTCGCAAGATGATCTAGCATCGTAATTTAAGGCACTATCCCAAGAAATGAAAGACCTTCGCATGGGAAAGACCAAGAAGCCCCATACACAAAACTTGTGTTCGTATCCATTTGACTAAAGCATAGCAATGGTACCATTCCCTCCTGGTTTTGAAATCCCCAAATTTGATAAATATAAAGGGAGAGGAAGTCCTGTGGACCATGTCAAGGAGTTTAACGTCATGTGCATGGAGGTAGCTTACAATGATTCATATTTAATGTGCCTCTTCCCTCGAAGTTTAACAAGTCCTGCCATAGATTGGTTTTCTCATCTGCCTCCCAGTATCAACACCTTTTGAGAAATTACTAATAAATTCATTGATCAATTCTCCTTCAATCTTGACATGGACATTAGTCTAGAGGAATTGTAAACTCTTAGACAAAACAAAGGGGAAAATTTCACTAATTTCTTGCAACAACGGAGACAAAGAGCTAGTAAGAGAAAATGGCCTCTTCTTGATGAACAACAAGTGGGAATCCTCATAGCAAATCTAGATCTAGATCTATCCTTCCACTTAAAAATGTAGTGCATCAAATTTTATGACGAACTTGTCCCTAGACCTCTTAACATTGAGAGAGCTCTAATCTCATAGGGAAACACTCAAGCTTACAAAGACAACCGTCCATCTACTAGTCTAACAACACGCCCCGTGTTTGCGCCAAGAGCAAGAACATCACAAATGATGGTGTGGTAGATGCTAAGGTGATCCTAAGTGCCCCTAGGCCAAACAACACTCAAGTTTCTCACATTCAACTAACAGTGCAACAAACAATGCCCCCGTAGAACAATCAAATCAATAACATTGAAATGGAAAGGCGAACCCCTAACAAGGACAACTATCCTAAACACAAGTACACACAATTATTAGAACCTATCGAAACCATCATGAAAAAGTTAGAGTCAAATCTGATAACACTTCCCAACTTTGAAAACTACTAAGAACCACAAGAAAAACCATCCTAGTACAATGTGAACGACCTTTGTTACTTTCACAAGATCAAAGGGCACAAAATGACAAATTGCATGAGGCTCAAAAAAATTATCCAAAACCTCAAAGAAAATGACATCATATCTGTTGAGGTGTCATATGGGAATAAAGATCTTAAGATATACAAGAACCCTATGCCAAATCATAACAAACCAAACAACACTGGGAAAGCTAAGGATTACACAAATGTACAACATACCTATTCCAACATAGTTGCTTCCTGTGATAGCGTCATCACTATTGTCACCATCAAAGGGCATAGTATAGAGTGTGGAGTCACCACACGACATGGAAAAATCACCGTCTAAGGAGTCCCATCTCAATCTAGGGCACAACCTACTTTTCCAACATCGAATCCTAGCAAGTATAATCTCCTAGATCAGCTTATGAAGACCCCCGTACAAATATCAATCTTAGAACTGTTGAGATTATCCCCCATGCATAAGGAAATCTTGGAGAAAGCTTTATTAGAGTCATCCATTTCCTGAGGATATTGATACCGATTAGTTTCAAGCTATGGTAGGCCATATCGCTAATCACCTTCTCACCTTCTCAGAGCAAGACCTACCATCACAACCATCTCATAATCATGATTTACACCTTGAGGTTATCATTCATAAGAACAAGGTCAAAAGAGTCTTAGTAGATGGAGGTGCTAGATTAAACATTTGCACCCTTTAGCTAATAAAAAATATGGGCTGTTTAGAGGATACTATTGAGAAGACAAACAATACCACCATTAGGGCATATGATGACCAAAAACGGGTATCGCAAGGTATCATTGCACTACCCATCCAAGTGGGGCTACTCATCATAGAAACTACATGTCAAGTGTTGGACCTTGATCTTCCCTACAACATACTGCTTGGTCGACCTTGGATCCATGCTCTAGAAGTTGTAGCCTCGAATTATCATCAATATATGAAGTTTTCTTTCGAGGGAAGAGAGATTACTATCCATGGAGATACTTGTTGATGTGTTTTTTATACACTTCTCAACACAGGCAGTGAATAAGTGCACTACCTCTCTTGAAAGACAATCTTCCACAATCAAATTGCAGAACACTATCCCAAGGTCTCTAATGTTAGGTCTTGACAGTGCTTGGAATATCTTAGTTGTTTGATGTGATTTGCTAGAATCACAAGGTAGACTTACAGATGGGTTACAAAGCATAGGTAGTTGGGTTTGCAAATGAAGTTCTTAAGATGGGAGAGTTGTTGTGCGTTTGTTGTAGGTTCAAACAACAGTCTTGAACTCCATTTTTATCATTGAATTTAGCTCTACAATGTGCAATGAACCTTTCCTAAGATCACTATTAAAAAAAAAGGAAAAAGGGTAAGGGAGAGAGGAGTTCCTAGACCTGAAACTACGAATGAATAGTGATCATGGAGGCTGCTACAGTAGACAAACTCCCTAAACTAGGTTTTTCTTGGCCAAGAGAAACCTACAGTTGCACAAAACCAGTGCAATCTCCTAAGGTCTGTTGATTTTCAAATTGCACATGTACATCATGAACATGCAATCGAACTAAGTTGCAGCAATGGAATAAAGAAGCCCAGGCTAACTTTACACAGCAGTTTGTCATCAAAAAGTGCTAAAAGTATGGGTTGAAAGTTCATCAAATACCTTAATAGCAATTTCCATTATCACTTTCATTCAAGAAACTAACACTAAAAATAACATGGAAGGTAGAACCATGCATGCAAGATGAGCAAAATCAAAGAGAACATCCATAAAATCATGCAATGTCTTCTATTGCAGCAAATGCTTTTTACACCAGCTCTCCAACCCTTACAAATGAGGGGCAAGCCCCTATTTATAATTTTCCAAAGCCCAAATGAATGGTTAGGATCAAATTACATTGTGTGGCCCAAATTTGATTTACACTAGGGTTTCACCTACCCCACAATATCCAGCAATTTTAAAATACATCTTTTTCTTTTCCCTATTTTGTCATCTAGTGCTCAGGTGCTGTAGCAATTTCGTCATTTAGCTGATTTCTCTTTTCACTCTAGCAAAAACATCCTAAAAGTTGTCTTCTTACATGATGTGTTTGCAGTGTTCTTCCTTGGATCAGACAATCTCGTCGACGATTGGCATCAATGGATTGGTCACTCCTGATTCGAGCAGACAACTCCCTTATGCTTTCTTCAAGGCCACCCCCTTGCATTTTTTTCCTTGACTCCTTGGCACAAGCCTTCTTCTAATGCTGGCTCTGTTGATTGGTGCTACGAGGAAAGGTGGGCATGAAACAAATGGTGACAGGAGCTATGCACATTCCTTGTTCAACTTTCTCGATGGGTCTCCTGACGGACCTACAGTAGGCTTCCTGAATCCTGCATATATGGCGTGTCATAAGTGCTTTCATACAAAAATCAAGGAAAGCGTTAGTCAAATCTTGCAAAATCCTTGTTAGATCTATCCATGCATCATCAAAAAATTATAATATTCATATTTGGAGCTCATTTGGACCATAAACATTAATCTGGGCCGTTGGGGCTCCACGAATGTTCCAAAATAGTCAAAGGGGGACAAAGCTCCGAAACCACCGAAACTTAATGGAACGTTGACGAAACTTTGGCAGTTCACTTAAGCACCACAAACACATCCCAGATCCACCGAAAAGTTGGCTCCAAAGTAAAAAATGTGGAAACCGGACCAGTAGGGGTCCACGGATGTTTCCAAAACAGCCAAAGAGGGACGAAGCTCCAGAAACATCAAAACTTAACAAAACGTTGACGAAACCTTAGCAGTTCACTTAGGCACCACAAACACATCCTAGATCCACCAAAAAGTTGGCCCCAAAGTCAAAAACGTGGAAATCGGACCGGTAGGGGTCCACAGATGTTTCCAAAACAGCCAAAGAGGGACGAAGCTCCGGAACCATCGAAACTTAACGAAATGTTGACGAAACCTTGGAAGTTCACTTAGGCACCACAAACACATCCCAGATCCACCAAAAAGGTTGGCCCCAAAGTCAGAAATGTGGAAATCGGATCAGCAGGGGTCCACGGATGTTTCCAAAATAGCCAAAGAGGGACGAAGCTCCAGAACCACCGAAACTTAACGAAACGTTGACGAAACCTTGGCAATTCACTTAGGCACCACAAACACATCCCAGATCCACCAAAAAGTTGGCCCCAAAGTCAAAAATGTGGAAACCGGACTGTCAGGGGTTCACAAATGTTTCCAAAATAGCCAAAGAGGGATGGAGTCCCAGAAACAGCCACGGAGGGGCCGGGCTTTGGAGGCTGGGTCACCAGAGCTCCACAGATGTTCCAAAATGGCCAAAGAGGGACAGAGTCCTGGAAACGGCCACGGAGGGGCCAGACTCGGGAGGCTGGGCCGCCAGGGCTCCATGGATGTTCTAAAACAGACAAAGGGGGACGAAGCTCTGAAACCACCGAAACTTAATGGAACGTTGATGAAACTTTGGCAGTTCATTTAAGCAACCCAAACACATCCCAAATCTACCAAAAAGTTTCCCCCAAAGTCAAAAATGTGGAAACCGGAGCGACGGGGGTCCATAGATGTTTCCAAACAGCCAGAGAGGAAGGGAATTATGGATGGAAAGTTTTGAAACCATTGAAAATTAATGGAACGTTGACGAAACTTTGGCAGTTCATTTAGGCACCAGAAACACATCCCAAATGCACCAAAAAGTTGGCCCCAAAGTCAAAAATGTGGAAACTGGACTGACAGGGGTCCACAGATGTTTCCAAAATAGCCAAAGAGGAAGGGAATTCCGGAGGGAAAGTTTTGAAACCACAAAAACTTTACGGAACATTGACAAAACTTTGGCAGTTCATTTAGGCACCAGGAACACATCCCAAATCTACCAAAAAGTAGGCCCCAAAGTCAAAAATGTGGAAACCGGACCGGCAGGGGTCCACAGATGTTTCCAAAATAGCCAAAGAGGAAGGGAATTCCAGAGGGAAAGTTTTGAAACCACTGAAACTTTACAAAACATTGACGAAACTTTGGCAATTCACTTAGGCACTCCAAACACATCTTAGATCCACCAAAAAGTTTGCCCCAAAGTCAAAAATGTGGAAACCGGACTGGCAGGGGTCCACAGATGTTTCCAAAATAGCCAAAGAGGAAGGGAATTCTGAAGGGAAAGTTCTGAAACCACCGAAACTTTACGGAACATTGACGAAACTTTGGCAGTTCATTTAGGCACCAGGAACACATCCCAAATCTACCAAAAAGTTGGCCCCAAAGTCAAAAATGTGGAAATCGGAGTGGCAGGGGACCACAAATATTTCCAAAATAGCCAAAGAGGAAGGGAATTCCAGAGGGAAAATTCTGAAACCACCGAAACTTTACAGAACATTGACGAAACTTTGGTAGTTCACTTAGGCACCCCAAACACATCCTAGATCCACCAAAAAGTTGGCCCCAAAGTCAAAAATGTGGAAACTGGACCGAGCAATTAGGGACCAAACCAACAGGAACAAGACAAAAGGTAGAAAAGGGACGGGGGACTTCATTTCTCTGCAGATTTGAATACCCTAAATAGGTGAATTTGGTAAGGGGAATTTGATGGTTTGAAGGCACATGACCAATTTGGGCTTGGAAAATGGGGCACACAAAACAAGACAGGAGCAAAGCATCCTGCCGGGAGCAAAAAAAGGGGCTCCCTGCCTACGGCGGGGCGTGTGTGCAAAACATGCACAACAATACTAAGCCTTTTTATTACTACAAAAATCTTGAGGCCAAGTTCTATAAAATCCCCCAAATACCCAAGAATGATGAAGGGCCTACACTTTCTACCTCATTTGTTGACCCATCATCCCTTGCATCTACTTCTGAAACAAAGAAACCCATTGTGCAACACATACCTGCTATCAAAGCAATGATTCAAGATGATGGTTGTGGGAACTACAAGCTAATGAAGAACACCTTTGTCTTAGGAGAGCTCCCTATTTCTCCTCAATCTCATGGGAAACCTATAGCTAACAACAAAGAGCCTGAAACTATTAGGATGGTAGCTACTACCTTCACCAAGTGGGAGGATTTGAATCAAGAAGATGTCAATGCAGACGATATCTCTAAACTCCTCTATCAAGATGAATGACCTATTCTCACTCTTCCTATGGAAGATGATAACAAAGGCTTGTATTTAATGAAGGTAATGGGATATAACAAGAATGAGAAGCTAGGATAGAATGATAATGGTTTACTAGAACCCATCGTTCCTGAGAAATGACTAAAGAATCTTGGCCTAGGTTGTACTACTAGCAAGGTCACCCTTATTGGTCAAGGTACTTCCACTAAACGAGTTGAGGCTTCCTCTTGGTTACCTACATCACATGATAGGACCTTAGATAACTCCCCCCTTGATGTTGTTGATCTAATTGAGAATAACTCCCTCTTCATGATATCCATAACATCCTTTGCCCTGAGCGACCAACCAATTGAAATATGCCTAGTCTACCCACAACTCATTGACATGGACCAACAAGGGCCACCAATTCTTGATTTATTCAAAAATGATGAAGTGATCTCAGAATTCATGGGGCTCTATGACAACTTACCATGGGAAGATCACAAAACATGTTTTGACATAGAGCTAGATACATGGGTGTACTATGGGGAGACAATTGAATCCTTTAGTTGCAAAATTGACAAAATGGACTTAACATGCAAATATTTAAGTGAAAACCAAATTGTGGCATTTTTTGATCCTAAAAAAGTAAAAACAAAGGACGCATATGATGGTGAAAACCTCTATGAGGTGCCCAAGGATGAGGGATTCAATCTCCCCCTTAATACAATACATCCGGAGAAGTCAACAAACTAGTAGAAAAGGCCATACCAATCAATGTGGGTATTGAAGACACACCTAAGGTCACTTTCTATATCGAATCCTTGTTGGATGAACAAAAAAAGAACCTGGTAGCATTCCTAAAAGAGCACAAAGCTACCTTTGCATGGTCATACACATATGTGCTAGGGATCAATCTAGAAGTAGTTGTGCATCATCTTGCAGTCTATCCTGAAGCCAAGCCAGTCAATCAGAAATTAAGGAAGATACACCCTTAGATAGCACTCTTGGTCAAACTTGAGTTACAAAAGCTTCTTGACATTGGATTTATCTGACCAATGGATTATCCTGAGTGGGTTTCAAACTTGGTACCAGTCTCAAAACCCACTAGGGGCATTAGAATATGCACCGATTTCAGAGACTTAAACAAAGCATGCTTGAAGGATGATTTCCCTCTTCCTAACATTGAACTTATTATGGACTTAACAACTAGGCATGAAATGTTATCGCTCATGGATGGTTTTTCAGGCTACAATCAAATCATAATTTCCGAGGATCAACAAAAAATTGTATTCACTTGTCCATGGGGAACCTATTGCTAGAATATGATGTTGTTTGGGCTAAAGAATTCAAGAGCAACCTATCAAAGGGAAATGACCCTCATCTTTCATGCCATGATCCACAAAAAAATTGAAGATTATGTGGATGATATTTTGGAAAAATCAAAGAAAATAAGTCAACACATACAATTCTTAGGACCTATCTTTGATAGGCTAGAAGAATACAAAGTAAGGCTAAATCCAAAAAAGTGTGTCTTTGGGGTCACATAAGGAAAAATCCTCGGCTATATCATCTTGCAAAGAGGGATAGAAATTAATCTAACAAATGTAAAAGCCATCCTAGACATGTAATCACTGCAAACACTAAAGCAGATGAGAGGGTTACAAGGAAGATTGTAGTCCATCAGGAGGTTCATAACACAACTATCAAATATAATCCACCCCTTTTCACATCTTCTCCATAAAGGGATAACCTACAAGTGGGATGAGAAGTGTAATATGGTTTTCTAGAAAATCAAAGACTATCTACTAACACCTCTAGTACTCATGCCACCAATACTGAACAAACCACTAATCTTGTATATCTCAACAACATCAACAACAGTAGGAGCTCTTCTAGCACAACATGATGAAAATAGAAAGGAAAGAGCTTTCTACTACATCAGTAGGACTTTGGTGGGCTATGAAATGAACTATTCACCTATTGAGAAAGCATGCCTAGTAGTAGTTTTTGCTTCACAAAAGTTCATATATTACATGTTGTCCCATCAAATCAAGCTTATTGCCAAAATTGACCCTTTGAAATAGCTATTATCCAAAGCAACTCTCACAGGGTGAATGGCCAAATGGGTGATTATCTTAACAGAGTTTTACATAGAGTATGTAGAGCGCAAGGAAATAAAAGGACAATTGATCGCAAACCAACTAGCAGAAGCACCTATCTATGCTAAGAACCCACTGATATCTGCGTTCCTTAATGAATTAGTGTTCCTTATCAATCTCATAGCTCAGTGGAAGATGTACTTTGACAGATCATTCATACAACACAGATCCAGAGTAGGTATTCTTTTCATCACCCCTCAAGGTGATTGCATTCCAAATTCATACCGGCTATCATTCTCTTGTACCAAGAAAATTGTTGAGTACAAAGCCCTAATCATAGGTCTAAGGATAGCAGTTCAGTGGCAGATACAAGAGATGAAAGTCTATGTATACTCACAGCTGGTTATCAACCAAGTCAACGATGACTATCAAACTAAGGATGATAAGCTCACTCCTTACAAAAAGATGGTGGAAAGTCTCAAGGACATTTTTATAGACATAACTTTTGAGCAGATTCCTTGCATGAACAACAGAGTAGCATATGCCATGGCAACAATCGGGTCACTACTAGACATGCCGAACAACATCCTCCATTGTGAATTCTTGGTAGAACAACTTCTTGTACCAACTTTCAAAATCCTTGAATCTGAATTCACATGTGTCATTGTTAGTCCTAGATCCCCATGGTATCATGACATATTCATCTACCTAAGCAGAGGAACCTTTCCATTTGATATCACCTCAAACCTTAAAAAAACCTTTGTTAAAAAGGCATCTCGATTCATGATCCTAGGTGATACCCTTTACCACTGAAGCATCAATGGTAAATTACTACGATGTCTTAACCAAGAGGAATCCTTAGCTGCTTTAACAAAAGTTCAAGATGGCATATGGAGTTCCCATTCTAGCAGTATGACTTTAGCTAAGAAACTGTTAAGAACAAGGTACTACTGGCCAACCATGGAAAGAGAAGCTCATCAGTATGTGCAGAAGTGTGTCCAGTGTCAACAACATGGGGATCTGATTCATGCTTTAGCTCAAGAATTGCAACTAATGATCACACCTTGGCCTTTTTCGTAGTGGGTACTTGACCTCATAGTAAAAATTGCTCCAACCTCATCCAATGGCCACACGTTTATCATAACATCCACTAAGTACTTTACCAAGTGGGTTGAAGCCATTCCTATGACCTTTATAATGGGGAAACAAATTTCCAAGTTTATCCTAAATTACCTCATTTGCTACTATGGTGTTCCTCAAACCTTGATCTCAAACAATGGAACACCCTTTAAGAATCAGGATGTGAAAGAGCTATGTCAAAGATTCAACATCCAACATCGATTTTCTACCCCACATTATCCCTAGGGAAATGGTCAAGTTGAGGCCACAAATAAGACCATTATGAAAATCCTAAAGAAAATGGTTAATGAAGATGGCCATGACTAGCATCTACAGTTGAATCCTACTCTTTGGGCCTATCGAACTAGTATCCACACACCAACAAGTGTAACCCCTTTCTCCCTAGTCTATAGATTAGAAGTTATCTTGCCTATTGAGGTTGAGCTCCCATCATTGTGAGTGTCAATATAGAACCTAATCACTAATGAATAATATAGATTATCTCAGTTGAATGAGCTATAATTCCTGGACGTGCGTTGTATTGATGCCCTCAATCACTTACAAGTATATCAAAACTGACTGAAACTGAGCTATAACAAGAAGATCAAATTTTGGTCTTTCCAAGTAGGGGATATTGTCCTAAAGAAGAATGAGAAGAACCTTCTAGATTAGGATAGAAAAGGAAAATTTGAGCCTAACTGTTTGGGTCCTTTTGTCATCACAACAAGCTATGGATTAGGAGCATACCAATTGCCAATGCCTGAAGGTGAACTCTTGTAGGAACCAACTAACAACTTGCATCTTAAAAAAATTTATGCCTAGTCTTGAAGGGTGTAAAATCTGAAAATACAAAAAAATAAAAAAATGATCAAAATCCAAAAAAATGAGAAAAATGATTAAAAAAAAGTAAAGAAAAACAATTGTCCTCTAGTGAAAACCACTTCGGTGGTGCTTTGGGCAAGTACCTTGGTGAAAACCTGGAAAACAGGTGCCTCACATAAATAAAGCACCTCCATCTATTCTTTGGCTTGTTATCCTATCATTCTTTGCATCACCATCCATTGCATCCTTCATTCATTGCTTGTCTACGTCCTTATCATAGCTTGATGTTGAGAAGTATTGCAATCCCTTTAGTACTACTTGGCATATTCCAAAGGTCAGTTTTTCCTGCCTATATCGAGGTAGTCTATCACATGTCACGTTGGGGGAAATTCGTTATGGATCATATCAGGTTCTTTATCTTAGAGTTATCAGAAATCTCATTGAAAACACCAAAAACATTTGTAAAACATTCATCAGAAAATACCAAAAACATCCAAATCCTATACAACTAAAATCCAAAAACATTTTATAGAAAATTGTAAAGGAAAAATCCAAAACATCCAAAACACATCAAAATCCCTAAAAAGGTCGAATATCAAAAATTCAAAATTAGTACCTTGTTGTCAAACTACAGGTCTCTGAGCTTGAACATGGACAAGGCCATCACTAATGTGCCCCTGAGACACCCTAGGCCAATCCTTTAGGAGTTTTTCATAATAAACTAACATCTCTCAACTGTTCATATCTCGTCAATAAGTCAAGTCAGTCGAACTACATGGTCTCTACATGTATAACGTAGGCAAGGCTTATCTTTGATTAGCCCCCGAGGACCCTATGATAGGTATTTTAGGTTAGGTATTTGGTCAAAACTCTTGAAAATGGCCTAAACATCCAAATATCATAAAAGCCTGAAAACCATCCAAATATTGAAAAACACAAAAATATTTGAAAATTGAAAATAACAACAAAATTAGAAAACATTCAAAAGACCTAAACAATCTCATATATCTTTGAAAACCCTAAAACAACCTCAAATAACTGAAAACATAAACAACCACATAAACTTTCAAAAATACCAAAAACATCCTCAAAACATTTTCAAAAATACCAAAAACATTGAAATACTCCAAAAAAATCCAAAACCACCCATCCCATCTTGCTTTCACTTGTAATAAACTCTCATCCATAATAAATTGATCGTCACCTCCAACCTTTGGCAAAAAAAATGGAAAACATGTATCACTAGTTGTAAAGTGAGAACTTAAATGTCAAAATATAAAGTCTAAATCATAGGTAAACGTGTTAATGAAGTTTATATCAATGTCTTATCATTAGCATCATCATTCTAACATCAAACAACCATTTTATCAACATGTCCTAGGATATATCCTTCCTATGGTGGACATCAGTATCAGACATCACCTTAGCTAAAAACAAACTAGCAAGAGATATAGATAACACTGATTGTTTGTCTTTGATCTTTTCTTATGATTTAACTTAATGACCCATTCCGAGGACCTCTCAATGATTTCTATCTAAAAAATTATTTAGAGAGAAAGGAATGGGGCATCAATTATTATCTTTCGTTTGCTGTGCTTGTGGCTATTCTTGCAAAATAATCTTGGTGCATACTTGCTTAGTTGGGTGTAGGAAGGTTGTTTGGAGCACGTTGTTGACTATTGTTCATGCTTTGGTCCAATATATTCTATGCTTCTAACTTACATTCCAACGAGGTTTCTGTATGTCAAGGTGTGAATAGGAACTATCCTATCTATTTGTAGAGTTAAAGTCCATTACACTAGATACAATGCCATCTTGGTTATCAATACCTTGATGCATCGTGTCTATTTGTTATATTAAACAATAAGGAATGATGAAAAATCCCAATCTTGAGATTTGAGAAAATCATCATCCTACATTCATCATCATCATCCATTTCTCATTACCATCTCTAATAAAGTCTTGGTGGATCATAGACTTGTTGGAACTTTTGAAGCAATCATCAAAATCAATGGTCGATCACCTCGTTTCTTCTATCTTCTTTCCACGCTATCTTGGTATCATGATAGTCAACAAAAACATTGTCAATGCATCCATCCTGCATCCACAAACCGTCAACATGCATACATTTTATATCATCATCAACATAAACATAGCATATCACATCATACATTCTGCATTATCATTTAAGTTGTGATGAATAAACATAGATTTTTTATTCTAAACATCTTGAATCATTGCATATCATAAACATACATCGTATATCATATAATAAGCATAACATCTGCATTATCCATCCATACATCCATATACATACATGATCATCTCATAAAACTGCATAGAAAATACATAACAAAAATGCATCCATAACATTTGCACACATAATCATAGCATAACATCTGCATATCATATCATCCATCCCATAGCATATCATGAAAAGATACTGAAAAATAAATATAACATTGCATCCATCGATATCATTACATCTCATGTATCATCACATATCACATAAACATAAATAAAGTGCATCCATACATCATCGCATATAAGCATGTAACATGCCACATCATATGCACCCATACAATCATAAGCATGAAATAAGATGAACACATCATATCGAATCCATATCTGTATCATATATATATATATATATATATGAATGTCATGGTACAATATTTGGATCAATGTATGTATATAGATCATAAATTCAATATCCACGAGGATATCAAAAAGGATCCCATGAATGCATATCTATATCAAATAATGGGGCGAAAAAACTAAAAAAAGTGTTTGTACAATCAAGCTAGCCTTGATGGTTGATCCTTAGCCCTGGGTCATGCGTCGCTCCGCTGCAAATAGTCGGGTTGTCTAAGTGTCGTTAGCACATCTCTATGATAATATTGGTTGCCTCGATCATAGCCTCTCTGTACAACTTGGTGGATACAGTCCTTCCCTAGGTAGCTGTTGTCATCACCTCTATCTACTACCGTCACCTAATCTCTTGATCTCTCTTAGTAGTCACAACATGTACCTGCTGCCTCACATGGTCTCTCTCTAGTATAATGGACACAACCTACTATCTGGCCTAGTCCCACTCAGTAGTGATAACCAAAATCTGCTAGTAGGACTGATCCCGCTCACCTATAAGCACCTATTCCTATTGCTGCAACTATTGAATTTGTATGTCTCTGGGATCCAATGGTGGTGGCTATGTTTCCTATTGCTGAACTGGTTGATCCTACACAGGAGGCTGCTATGAAGGTTTTTTTCCCATATGTGGTGCCCTAGGGATCTTCCCATCATGTCCATCATGTCCATCTTGGCCATCTTTTCCCCTACCTCTACCTCTACCCGCTCTTCTCCCTTTAGGTCTCCCTTATGGAGGAGCACTTGCTGGATCTATCAACCTGCATAGGGGTGTGAACCATGCATCATATGTTGGCATCGGCTGTGTTTCCACCTGACCCTGATCATATTCCCATGGTCATTCCACCAACTATTGGAAACCCTTGACCACCTCAGAAGCTAGAATAGTAGGTCCCCATGTGAAAACCTATTGGGCTGATCTCACAAAAATAGCTCTATAGGCATGATCAGGCCTATCCTATTGCTCACCGAACTGTTGGGCCACTCTATCTGGTAGGTATCTTTATATGATAGTGTGCTCTTGACCCTACATGTACCGAGTCTATTTGGTGAAGAACAACTACTGCACATCGTCATACCACACTGGAATCTATAGCCAGGGTCGCCATCTAAACACTGTCATGTCATCCAACAACCGTCGCCAATACATGAGTCCAATATGTCTAGTATGTCATAGGGTGATGGCACCTTTGTATCAACAAACCATAGGATCATCTGGATCAACATCAGGCATCTGCACAATCCATTGGAGCACAACAATATTCTCCCAAGGCCAAATGTAAAGCAAGGTCACCCCAATGCCAATAGCTCTGCCATCGCAGTAGACAAAGTCGTGCATATCATGATACAATGAGGCTAGCATCACTGGATCCCATGCAAATAATGTCCTCCTGTGCAGTGTCCTATGCCATGCCAAGCCCCATCTTGGGCTGAATCCTCTGCTCCATCAGTTAGGAGCGACCAAACCAGAAATGATGGCTACAATAATCCATCGAAAAGTGGGAATGCGACCTCTGTATGCCTTGAGGTCAATATGTGAAGTCACTAGAATGATGGACTCCATCTCGATCACCTCATGATAGGCATCGTATTTGGTGTCGACATCATAAATCACATGCTTGCCTTATATCAGCAAACACAAAATATGCCATATGTCCTCTAATGTCACTATCGCCTCACCTTCTGGAAGGTGGAACGATGAAGTCTCACTGTGCCATCTCTCGCACAACATAGTCATCATAGCTAGATGTGTTCAGACGATGAGTGTTAATGCAATGTACCATAAATTGATCTCGCCTAGGTGCTCCTGGAGCAACTCGAATAAACCAACCAATCTCTCCAAAATTGTGGGCTGATGCTCACACAACATCAAGGGTGGAATGACCTCCTGCACCCACAAAGCGCATGACGTCAAAATTTGAAAATTTTTTTGACTCAATTTGAATTTTTAGCTCCAAAGTCACAATAGTGTCACTATACTTCAAATCCCAAATTGTGATGCCTGAAGGCATTTCAAATTGAAAATAGAAAATTTTGTTGCCATAAACATATGCGTCATGATTTAAACTTTGGAAACCCTAACCCTAATTTGCAAATCGAAATGTGTGTCGCCATATACATATTCATCACAATTTAAAATGGGAAACCCTAATTCTAAATTGCAAGCTGTGCCACCAAACAAATATGTGTCACTAAAAATCATTTTAGCATTGTCGGTTCTCAAATGGGTGTCGCTATATAGCAATGCCACCAAATTTTAAATTCTAAAATGCAATAAATGCATCAAAAAGTCAAATTTCAAATCAAGTTTTAAGTTACATACCGGTGGTCCTGAGCTTGGAATCTGCTGGTACTCTCGAACCCAGTTGGAAATGTGGGAGCTATCGTCGTGTCATTTAGTCAGAGGGTTAGATCTCAATTTGCAAGAATTCATCAAGGTGTGAATGCACAAATGAATTGAAAGTCACCTTTCTTGTTCTATTTATGCAAGAAAATTAGGGTTTTTTACCCTAATTTAACCATGAAGCTAGGGTTTATCACAATTTTCACCAATTTTTCCAAATTGGAGATTATTTTGCACTTTTTTTTACATTTTTGGCATATTTCTTTCATCCCGAAGCCTTTCTAGACCCCTGGGGCAACTTTTCACCTTTATTAAGAAATCAACCCAAAATTCAAAATTTTTGCCCAATTTTCTCGAGGGGGAAATGAATCAACTTTATCCTTCAACAGTGGGGCATCTAAAAATTCAATTTTTTTTTTTTTTATCTGAGCAACAGTTTTTATCCAAAGAGCATTAGTCTTTGAACTGAAGTAGTAGGTACCTCGCTTCAAAGAGGGGCAAAATGTAGACACAGAAAAATGTATTGAATGATATCATAAACTCGAATCAAGTATACTAACATCATTTCCTCTCAAACCCATCCTCTTTTCGCTTAATTAATTGAATTAGCCTAGCTAATTAATTAATTGCATCATTTTTTGTCTATTAATCTAACACATTTAATTAGGTTAATTCCCCCCTTTTCACACTAACATTTCATCTCATTAAATTAAATAAATCAAACTATTTAATTTAATTCCCTAAGCCATCTTATTTAATTAAATAACCCTAAGTTATTTAATTAAATGTCATCTCATCTTTCCTCCTTTCATTAAATCACTTAATTTAATGAATATCACTTAATTCTTCTAATCCCTTAATTGTATGATTAAACCTTGTTTAATTAACAATTATCTAATTAATCCAATTCCTCCCATTTGCAAAGGAATATTCCAAAAGAATATCCCCTCTTTGCATAATTTAATTTAGTTTTAATTAACTAAATAACCTTTTCCCTCACCCCTATGAATATTCCAAAGAATATTCTCTCTCCTCCAATCATTTGAAAAAAAGGAATATTCTCACTTGGCTTCTTGAGCAAGCTAAACTTGTGACTTCTTGAGCAAGTTACCTTGTGACCTGTGAGTGGAGGTCAAACGTGTGTTTTTTTGGAACAAATGAGAACCCTTGATTAAATCTCATCTTGTATTCTCATCTGTTGATGAGAATCCATGATCCATGCCTCCAACTTCTTCCATCCTTGCCTGTTGATTGATCTTTCTGATCTCAACCCTTCATTTCTCATTTTCTTTCCTATAAATAGAACACTATTTGGAGACAAATGGATCCATCTTTCAACTACAAACTTATGTTGTTGAATTCACTCACACTCACACTCATATTTAGCATATTTTAGTATATTTTTAGTTGCATATTAGCTTTAAGCTTCCATTAATGGCTTTCATGCATCCATCTTAGCTTGTTTATAAATTAGGGTTTGAATATTTTTGCCTAGAATTAGTTTAGATTAGCTTACCAATTACATATTTAGATCAATTTTAGCATAAAATCATGTTAATTTAGCTTGCATCATGTTCAATTTAGCATAAATAATGTTTTCATCCATTTATCACAACAGTTTCATTGATTCTATTCAATAGAATTGATTGAAACAAGCTCATTGATCATGAGATTGGGAAAAGGGTCATTGTTCCACATCAACACGACACCAATTCCAAAATAGGATAAGTTTCAAATGGGGTAGAATAGACATTTCAATGTTTTTATATTTAGAATTTTTCATTTCAGTAAATGTTTAGTTTATCTTTCATTTGAAGGATCTTGTTTGAAGATTGAGTATTAGTGGCTACGTTATGCTTCAATTCATCATGGATCACATGTAATCGACCCATGTTAGTATCCTCAGTCGACAGACCCAAATCTAGTTGTGTGCTTCCCCTTACCATACAAGGTAGGGTAGGAGATGGTAGGAAAAATTGGGAGTTGGAAGACTTGAGGCTTAGATCTCATAGACATAGGCACCTTACCTTTTCCCATGCTAAGCATAGTAGAACCTGAACTAAGGACACCACTGGAGGTTGTGAAATTACAATCGAAGAAGGTCTATGTGCAAGAGTGTGCTTCTCTATAGCCTTTGAGGAGGAAGGTGTAGAAGAAAAAGTGGTGTTGTGGACTCATACATTCCTTCATGGAGATTGCAAAAGATGAATGGGGGAAAACAACATTAGGGGTCACAACTCAAAACAATTGGTAACCCTTACTTGCATACTGATAAATGAAACTCACTCTGTATAACATCAAATCAAGTAAAACCTTGAATACAAAAAGATACAAGCATTATAAACAACTTCCCAAATATACACAACCTGAAGCCAAATATTGGAGAAACACAGAGCAAATACGTTTCTCCCAAGACACAAAAAACATCATTGAACAACTAGTTCACACACTGGTGAAAATATCTCGCCCTGTACAACAATCTAGAAACCAAAATTCTAAATATAGCAACATCTGACAACCTTGAATAGCCTGTAAGATTTGCATAGGAATAGAATCAACACGAAAGAAATGTGAAGCACAATACCGGGGCACAAATTGACCACTTACACAACACAATTTTCTCTATTTATCAAATTTCCTCTAAAGCACTTGGAAACCAAGTACCAAAGACAACATATCAGCTCATTTCATCATTCCAACTCAACTTCAAACACTACAACAAAAAGATAGCTTCATCTATTGACAACACTTCCTCAAGGTCTCAACTACACCTGCATAACCTATTTTCCTCTTTTTCACAATTTTCTCAATATCCTCAACATCTTCATTCCACAGTTGACATTAATGACAACAGTAGTCAGTAGACTTCCTATTGACATCAATGACAACACCTTCATACTTGCAACACCCCTAAAATGTTAACTTTTTTTTTTAGTATTTCAAAAATTTCTTCTGAGAAAAAATAGCTAACACCACGTGGTCTATGCTTGATTTTTTACTAATTATTTCATTGATATATGATTTTTTACTATTTTTAGTGGAAACATCCTAAAAAATAAAAAATTGAGTATGCACCCCCATAATTTTTTGGGAAACTAATTAATTTTTTTTTAATTTGTAAAGAATAGAGCCTAGTTTTAAAAAATGAAATTTGTCTCAAAATTCAATGAATGGATAAAAAATGAAACAAAAAATACTATACGTATTTTTTTGACAAAAAATGGAGACACTAGAAAAATAAATTAAAGATCAAAACCTTAACATAAGTAAAATATAGAAAAAATTATATTATTAGAAATTTAAGAGAAAGATCAATGTTACTATGCTATTTTATTAACTTGAAACTGAAAGACATGCAAACTTGATGGCGATCATGCTTGAGATTATGTAATTTTTTAGAATTTGTAAAACAAATGCACATGGACATTGACATGCAATTCCGACCCTTTAGATTGGATGCCCAAGGAAAATCCAACCCTAAGGGGTAGAAATTCCTAAAGAAGATAATAATGTGAGTGCATTATAACACACTCACATTATAACACGAGTGTGCTATAACTTGCTTGAATTTTGAAGAAGCAAAAATATCTCACTTTCTCTTCCCATGTCTCTCTACCTCCTTATATAGATCACAATATCCCTCTTTCTCAGAATATATACATGAAATATACATTTAAGTATAAGTGACATCTACATATATGGGCATTTAATTCCTTATACTTTAATTTATATTATATGTATTTTGTTTCAAGATGTTTGAGAATGGATTCGGATCTCTAGGAGTTATAATGTAGATTCTGGGTTTAGGAGGATCTTAAGTTTCTCATACTTAGTCAAATTAATAGGCTCTTATCATATTATAGTTGTCTAAGGGTAATTGTAACTATTAAAAACATCATCAAGCCTCTCTTTAGATATCTCTATATATCTATCCCTCTCCCTCTCTTTCCTTTCTCTCTCTCTCTCTCTCTCTCTCTCTCTCTCTCTCTCTCTCTCTCTCTCTCTCTCTCTCTCTCTCTCTCCCCTTTCCTCTCTGGGTGATCCCACAATACTGGTTTACAATTTTTAGCCAAATTGAACATTGAACTGAATTTTTTTAACTAAATCTTCACTTTCGGGCACCTATAGCGGCTAAACCATGAGGAATTTGAAGATGATGCAAACTAGTGATTTGTGACATTTTGTCTAAAGATTCTATTTTTATTTTTTTTCAAAATTTTATGAATCATATTGCACTTCTTTTTCCATCTCCTTCGAAAACTAGTTTTTAACAGCAAACACCATTTTTAAAGAGTGACGTTACTGGCTAACACATAACTTTTTTTCTATGAAGGATAAAATTCTAATTTTTTTGAATTTAGATTCATAACTATGATATCTAGTGCATGGAATTGGTTTCATAGCATTTCATTGAATTTTTTTTTCTTAATTAAGTTTCAAAGTCAAACCGGTTACAATTTAGACATGATTTACTGGCTAAAACATAACTTTTTTTGTATCTATCAAAATTCAATTTATTTATTTTTTGTTGGATCAAGGACATCAATATCTAGTGCATAGATATTTTTCAATTTTTTTGATAATATGCTATTTTTCCACGTGTAGAACAGGGAGCTTGATTTTTAGGGAAAAACCTACATTCACAAGAAATAAAAATAAATATAATAATCAAATTAAATTTATTTAAAATTATAATTTTTGGGAAGCTTATAATAAGGAATACATACTTACAAAAAATAAAATTTAAATGAATTCTCTTGATCCCCCAAAAGGTAAATCAAAAGTGGTTTTTTATCAGCATTTTGATAGGTGTAAAGGAGACTCCGTTATAGGTATGGTTTAAAACTAGCAGTGTTCTATCCAAGGGGGTTTGATCTAAGGTGGTTTGATCAAACCCTCTTCAACTTGAATCCTTTAAATAGAACTTTTCAAGGCTTAAATCATTATATTTTCTAAAAATATGTGATTTTAGCAAAAATTAGGATCTCTTAGAAAGTGTAAACCACTATTGTGGGATCACCACTCTACATATCTCTATCTAGCCTCACTTTCTATCTCTCCCTATCCCTCTATATATCTCTATATATTTCATTGTCTCCTCTCTCTCTCTCCTTATCCCTTTAGATATCTCTCTATATATCCCTCTCACTACCTACCTACCTCTCCCTCCCTCACTTCTTCCCTCTCTCTCATCCCTTCTTTATTTATCTCTTTATGTCTCTAGATATCTCTCTTTATCTCTTCCACCTCTCTCTCCTTCTCTACCTCCTTCCCTCTACTTCTCTCTATCTCACCTCTCTCTCTCTCTCTCCATAATCCTCTCTATATATCTCTATATCTCTCCCTCTCCCCTCTCCCTCTCTCCTTATCTCTTTCTAATCACCTCACTTTCTACCTCTATCTTTGTCCTTCCCTCTCTACTTTTCTATACCCCACATTTTTCTCTCTTTCCCTATACCTCTAGAGTGAGAGTTAGAGAGAGGTAGGTAGAGAGATAGGGAGGGAGAGTGTGAGGGATATGTAGGTAGAGTGAGAAGGAGAGGGGAGTGGGATATATATACAAAGATATATGGATGGATAGGGGGAGAGAGAGGTGAGATAGAGAGAAGTAGAGAGGGAAGGAGGGAGGGAGAGGGAGAAGTAGGGAGAGAGAGGGAGGGAGTGAGGGAGAGGTAGGTAGAGGGAGAGGGATATGGGAGAGGGAGAGATTTAAAAAGATATCTAGAGGGATGGGGAGAGAGAGGTGAGATCTAAAGAGAAGTAGATAGGTAAGGATGGAGAGAGAGAGGAAGGGGGATAAATATAAAGAGATATGTAGAAGGATAGGGAGAGAGAGGTGTGAGATAGAGAGAATTAGAGAGGGAAGAATGGAGGGAGGGAGAGGTAGAGAGCAAGAGAGAGGGAGGGAGAGATATAGAGAGATATCTAAGGAGAAGATTGTTGATTCTTTTGAATAGTCACAACTACACTTAGACAATTGCAAGGTGATAAGAGCCTACTGATTATTGAAATTTTAATATGTCTAAGAAATTATAGTATCTTTTAAAACCTAGAACCTGTATTATAACTCCTAGAGATCCAAAACCATTTTCAAACATCCTGAAACTATATACACAAAATATAATGTAAAGCACAAGGAAGTAAATGTCCATATATAAATACATCACTTATAATTAAATGTTTATTTCTTATATATATTCTAAGGAACAATGGTTGTGTGAACTATATAATAAGGTAGAGAGAGAAGGGAAGAGAAAGAGAGCCAATTTTGTTTCTTGGAAACACAAGGGCATTATAGTGTGTTCATGTTATAATGTTCTCATGTTATAGTGTGAGCATTGTATAGCTTGGTAGTGACTAAACCTAGGCTCAATCACTGCCAATCCATAATACAAGAACATTATAATGCATTGGCATTATATCTTGTATGGACCAAAAATTGGTGTGGACACTTTTTGGTCCCCCATATTTCTACACTTACCCAAAGTTATTCACAATTATAATGTATCGATGTCTTTATGTAAAAGTTGGGGAATTATAGGGAGACCAAAAAAATTAAAATATGTGAACCATTTGAGACATGATAAAATTACAACTCCACCCCTCCCTTTTTCATGGTTTGTAGATGAAAAAAGATGAGTCCCTCCAAGCAAATTTCAAGTTACTATCTAGCATAAAACTATCATTCTAAACTTTATGAAGAAATAAACAATCAATATTATCCTTCAATTTAAAATCATTTTCTCAAAACATATTTTTACTATAGGTTTCCATCCCTATTTTTCCAAATGACACATTTCAAGTTATTTAGAATTCAAAGGGGGGAAAGGCCTTATAACCTTTATACAATCTATCAAAAGCATCTAGGAATTTTACCTCTTTCCCCTTTTTCCCACTTCTAGAATTATTTAAACTAGATTCAATTATTTTTTTACTTATTCAATACTAGCTACAACCATGGTAGGTTTCAATCACACAATTTCAAATCCTTCTCCTTGGAAAAGAGAATTATTCTCAATATCTTTTTTAGACCAATCAAGAGTGGCCTTTTGTCTTTTCTACTTACCCATGAAAATTTAGTGGGTTTACTCATTAGTTACAAAAAATCTAGTGCCGTAGATGATAAGAAAAGCTTAGGAAATATGAATCATAGAGGATTTTTGTCTCCACCTTTAAACATTTATGGTACTAATTCTTAAGCAATTTTTTCTTTTGGGGGATCATCTTTTTTCACAATTTGATAAGTCTTGATTTTATTCATAGAAGGAGGCTCTATAGGAATAATAACATATTACATTGAGTTAGAATGTCTTTAAGTTATATAATGGTTTCCTTCCATAAATATGGTTCACCTGTTAATAATATATTTTCATTTTCTCAAAATATATTTCCTCTTAAGAAAGGGTTTTATCAACTATATGCCTATTGGTATTCCTTGAGATATTAAAATAACCTTCCCTCTAGTGAACAATCATGTAAACCCCCAAGTAGATCCATGTCACATTGATCCATATTGTTATCCAATTAAAAGCACAAAATATTAGGTATAACCACATTGGAGTTAACAAACATCAAAGCCTCAATATTCATATGAGGTAATGTTGACCGCATATCCTCTACTTGCAAACATTATCTTAAGTTTTAAGGGCACAAGGAATTAGAGATTAAGGTTGGGGTGGTAAGTACTTAACTTCACTCCACTTTGGAGTTGAATTAGATAAGATGTTTAGCAGGTTACTTTAGGGTTCTAAGTAATATCCTTGAAAAATAAGTTTTCCATGTTTTAAAATTATTTATTTAACACCCTCTTCTATGTGTTAGAAATTTTAAATAGCATAATACATAAGCCACATTGAATAATTTTCTAGAATGTCACGTAGATGCTAAATTACCCCCAAAACATTTGTTATCCAATCATCAAAGATCCTTCTTGATGGTAAAAAAAATTATCAAGGAAAACACAAAAGTAGTTGGTTAATTGAAAAATGGATGCTTTATGGTTTTGGACATAGAACATCACTTTTCTCCAACTAACATTCAAGGATTCCCTAGAGATCTTCACCCCAAGAATGGAATGGAGGCAAGAGATCTACTAAGGGACTGTCCTAGGGTATGAATTCGAATTACAAGAGGGGTTCACCACCAAGTTTAAACTTGGAAAAGAAAATGAAATACAAGATGCAACACTAAACCCTAGTTTGATGCAATGACTTACAAAATGACCTAGAAAAGTAAACAAAACAACACAAAAAACTACAAAATAGAGAATGTGCACCTAGAAACTTGTAGAGGCTTGAATGAAGACTGAAAAATGCTATTGATCCTAAAATTTTGGCCTACTGGGACTCATTCACCATTCTGGACAAATTAGTCCCAGATCTAGATTTCTGCATAGGAGTAGGTTTCAGGAAAATGGGTATCCAAATCTGCAAAAATCTTTGGAGAACACCTACAGTGGGACTAATTCACCACTTGTGGTGAATGAGTCTAGTTTGGATTTTCTAGAAATTCAAAGTCTAGATCTGCTCTTCTATGTCTACTCAATCTATTCCTCTAGGTTCTCGGATCTGAAACCCTGATTTTAGGGTTGTAGGTGACCTCCTTGTGAAGATTATGACCTTGCAAATAAAGGGAAAAATCCAACAAGCTTGCAACCTAATCCTTAATGATCTTCAAGTCTTCAAAGCACCTAAATCTATAATCACAAAAAAAGAGAGAGTGTGTGTGTTGATTGTTAGGGAATAGGGGTTTGCCTTGGTCAAACCTCTCTTAGGTAATTAAACCAAATGATGAAATAAGATAATGAAGCATGAACATGAAATAATGTAATTAGAACATTACCATGATGATGGATCTTGAATTGTTGCAACAATTGATAAAGAATCTACCCTTGAATGCCTTAGGAATGATCTTGAAAGCTACCTTAATAACCTTGTGAAGACTTGGAATGCTTAACTCTTGCTTGCTTGACATGATAACATGAATGTATGATGTTGCTTATTATGAAATGAGGATTTGAAAGCTTTCTTATATAGGCAATCCACTCAAATGACTGTTAATTTGATCCCCAAGGCTGACATGGAAGAAATTTGAACTTAAAACCTAGTTTTTCCCGCTCAAACCTCAAAAATAGCTCAAATGAGACTCAGTTGCCATCCTGGGTGAATGAGTCCCATCTGAATGGGAATCATTCACCCAAAGTGGTGAATAGGTCCCACAGGGGCTATTTTTGGTCCTAAAGTGTCGAGGAGTGAAGAAATTAAGCTTATATATTGATTTTGTTAGGTTTTTGATCAAAATTTTCCTTGGGATGCATAATATGGGGTCATAGGTGCCTATTGATGATGATATAATGGTCATAAATGCAAGAGGGACCAAGATTCAATGTGAAAGTGTAAATAAATACACTTTACAACACTAAACTAAGGCAAAATTGAGTCTATTTAGCTTAGAAGGGCACTAAATCCCATGTGAATGTGTAAAACACATTACAACACTAGATTGTTGGTATGTGGCGACTGATCATGCTATACTGTATAGCCCATGGTATACTGTACACCCCGGTCCCCTGTCCTTGCCGGGGTCTGGGGCTAGGCTGGGCCCCAGGCGGGGGTTCGGGGGCGGTAGCCCTCGAGAAAAATTTTCTTCCTACTTTTTTGCGTGATCAACGAAAAAGGGAAAAATCAATGGAAAAAGAAAAATCCAATTTTGTAGAACCCTAAAATTTGGAAGTTTCTAAGCTTGGTAAAAAGGGGGTTCGGATGGGTATTTCAGGATGATGAAAAACGCGATTATTCGCAAGATTGTAATAGGGTTTTTTACTGGATAATAAAAGTACTAGATGGCTGCGGTTTGGTGGATGTAGCCCGGATTGGGTGAACCACGTTAAATTCTTTGTGTTATGATTTATTCTGTGTATGTTTTAGTTTCTCTGTTTATTATATAAAATCTGCATTTAATTGTTAGATCTGCCATCTCTAACCCTAACAAATTAATTTGCTCCAGGCGAGTTGTGTGTTTAGATTATGCATGCGTAGGAAAGTCTCTCCTGGTGAGTGGGAGATCTCCGCAGTGAGTGGGAGCAATGGCGACCTTGAGGTAAGAAAGGTTGAGAAGTTTAACGGGCATAACTATTAGTTATGGAGCATGCAAATGGAGGACTATCTCTATCAGAAGGATTTATGGAGGCCATTGAAAGGGAAAGCCAAGAAACCTACAACAATGTCAGATGAGGACTGGGAGATCTTGGATAGAAAGGCTCTTGGCAGTATTCATCTATGCCTGGCACAATCGGTGGTGTTTAATATTACAACAACAAAGACAACTCCAGAGTTGATGGAAACCCTGGCAAAGTTATATGAAAA
>VDFB02281492.1:255402946-255838981 GCA_007258455.2 Sequoia sempervirens
AAAGATTCTCCTCTTTGTATACAATACGATGGCTGATCACTTTGGTGAACCAGAATATTATGATGAAGCTATGCAGGTGGATACCAAGGTTCAGTGGGAGCATGGAATGAAAGAAGAAATGGACTCCTTGTTGGAAAATCAGACTTGGGATTTATGCAAGTTGTCTGCAGGTAAAAAGGCTTTACCAAACAAATGGATTTACAGGCTGAAATAGGAGGATGGAGGTAAGAAAAGATTTAAAGCCAGATTAGTTGTAAAGGGATTTGCACAGAAAAAGGGTATTGATTTTGATGAGATTTTTTCTCCTGTTGTTAAAATGACTTCTATTCGTATTGTTTTAAGTATTGTGGCTATTGAAGTTTTGCTTTTAGAACAGCTTGATGTTAAAACAACCTTTCTCCATGGTGATTTGGAAGAGGAGATATATATGGAATAGCCACAAGGATTTGAAGTCAAAGGTAAGGAGAAACTAGTGTGCAAATTGAATAAAAGTTTATATGGCTTGAAGCAGGCACCTCGACAATGGTATTTGAAATTTGACAGTTTTATGGCTGAGCAAGGCTACAGCAGGTGTAATTCTGACCATTGTGTTTTCTTTAAGAGGTTGGATAATGATAGCTACATTATTTTGTGTTTATATGTTGATGATATGCTTGTAGCTGGGTCTAACATGGACCACATAAGAGAGTTGAAACAACAGTTAGCAAAGTATTTTGCTATGAAGGATTTGGGGGCAGCAAAACAAATCCTTGGTATGAAAATTCGTAGAAAGAGGAAAAATAGAAATTTGTTTTTATCTCGGGCTAATTATGTTAAAAAGGTGTTGCAGAGATTTCATATGGAGAATGCAAAAGCTGTCAGCCTGACTTTGCCTAGTCATCGAATTATTCAAGATATGTCCAGACACAAGAGGAGGAAGAAAAAATTTCCAAGGTACCATATGCTTCAGCTATAGGAAGTTTAATGTACACCATGGTATGCACGAGACCAGATATTGTACATGTCGTAGGAGTTGTTAGCGGGTATTTGAGTCATCCCAGAGTTGAGCATTGGAATGCGGTAAAATGGATTCTCGGGTATTTGAGAGGTACATCCAATAAATGTTTATGTTTTGGGGGCTCTAATACTGATTTAAAAGGCTATGTTGTCTCAGATTTGGCAGGGGATATAGATACCGGTAGTACCCTGAGTTGTATATTATTTACAATTGGTGGGGGATAGCGGTGGTTGATTTATGTCGATTGTAGAGGTGGTTGCTATCCGCAAAGGTGAAGTATGTTATTTACCTTGAGGCGACAAAGGAGATGATATGGCTGAAAATTTTCATGGATGAGTTGGGCAAACAACAGGCTAAAAATTACTTATTTACAGATAGCCAGAGTGCTATACATCTTGCAAAGAATTCTGCTCTGCATTCTAAAACAAAACACATCCAGTTGGGATATCATTTCATTCGGTCAGTGTTGGAGGATGGACAGGTTAAGTTGGACAAGATACATACAGATGTCAATCCAGCGGATATGTTTCACGAAAAGCGTTGACAAAGGGCTGAGCTCCTCTTGACTTTGGTTGAGTCTGAGAGTTGAATTCAAGTATAACAGGCGTGAGTCAGGTAATTATTTCAGTGGGAAACATAATTGCGACAATGTCGTCGAGATAAGTCTCAAGTAGGAGATTGGCGGTGATAGACTGATCCCAGTCTCAAGTGGGAGATTGTTGGTATGTGGCGACTGATCATGCTATACTGTATAGCCCATGGTATACTGTACACCCCGGCCCTCGAAAAAAATTTTCTTCCTACTTTTTCGTGTGATCACCAAAAAAGGGAAAAATCAATGGAAAAAAAAAATCTGATTTTGTAGAACCCTAAAATCTGGAAGCTTCTAAGCTTGGTAAAAAGGGGGTTCGGATGGGTATTTCAGGATGATGAAAAGCAAGATTATTCGCAAGATTGTAATAGGGTTTTTTACTAGATAATAAAAGTATTAGATGGCTGCGGTTTGGTGGATGTAGCCCGGATTGGGTGAACCATGTTAAATTCTTTGTGTTATGATTTATTCTATGTATGTTTTAGTTTCTCTATTTATTATATAAAATTTGCATTTAATTGTTAGATCTACCATCTCTAACCCTAACATAGATTAGGTCCACATAGCTTACAAGCCTGGGTGATCCCACAATAGTGGTTTACAATTTTTGGCCAAACTGGACACTGAAATTATTTTTTTAAACTAAATCTTCACATTCGGGCACCTATAGCGGCTAAACCATCAAGAATTTAAAGATGATGCAAACTAGAGTCTCGTCACATTTTGTCTGTAGATTCTAAAAATATTTTTTTCAAAATTTTTGGAATCAGATTCCACTTCTTTTTCCATCTCCCACGAAAACTAGTTTTTTTCAAAAAACACCATTTTTAAAAAGTGACGCACACCGTATAACAGATAACTTTTTTTCCATGAAGGATAAAATTCTAATTCTTTCGAATTTAGATTCGTAACTCCGATATCTAGTGATTCCACTTGGTTAGATAGTTTTTTATTGAATATTGTTTCTTTAATCAAGTTTCAAAGTCAAACCAATTATAATTCATACATAGCGCGACCGTATATTGCATAACTTTTTTTGTATATATCAAAATTCAATTTTTTTGTTCTATTGGATCAAGGACTTCAATATCTGGTGCACTCATATTTTTCAATTTTTTATTTTTATAATCTGCTATTTTTCCACATGTGCATAACAAAGACCTTCGTTTTTGATGAAAAACCTATGTTTAATAAAACTAAAAAAACAAATACATAATAAGACCAACACATATTAAAATTATATTCGTTGGATAGCTCATTCTGAGGACTATCTGATTCTAGTTGGGTTTGTGAATATTCCTCCATTTTCATCCTCAAACCGAGCTCCGAAGTGCCAAAATTCAAGTTTTTTTTCTGTCTCAGGGGGGATGAAGAATAAAGGGGGTTCGAACAAACCCCTAGGGGTTCGAGTGAACCCGTTCAAACTAGGGTTCATTTGAACCCCCCTTCTATAAGGGGTTTTGATGGCTTTTTTGGCAGGAAATTATTAAGAGGGTTTGGTCGAACCTAGGTTCTACCGAACCCCTAATTGGTTTGGTCGAACCAATAGGTTCGTATGAAGCCCTAAAATCAAGTTTTTTGCCATGCATACATTTTTTGTGATTTTTCCTTCCTCACTTCAATTGTAAACCACTATTGTGGCTTCACTCGCCTCCTAAATTTAATGTGAAAGTGTAAATAAATACATTTTACAACATTAAATTAAGGTAGAGTTAAGTTAATTTGGCTTAAAAAGGGCCCAAGACCTAATGTGGATGTGTAAAACACCTCACAACACTAGACCAAGGCGACATTACGTTCAGTTTATCATTAATTATTCCCAAATCAAGCAAGGGAAAGGCGTACTTTTTCTGACACTCTAGTAGCAAACCTTTTAACATTTTTTCTTATCTTACTACTTTGAACATATTGAAGTTAGGATGGACTACAAGCACCTTAGGCTTTGGAGGTGCCTTACCATTTTCATCTTTTTTTCCAATGTCATAGTCACCTACTCCACCATGATTGTACCTTGTTGAGAACCTAACACTTTTAGGAACACACTTAAGCTCATTTATTTTAAGCATGTTGTCCAATATGACTTCTTGCCAACCATATTATTATTATTAACATAGATTGTCTTGTATTATTTCCATTCTTTCTAACATTTCTATCCAAATTGACAAGGATTCCCTTCCCTATTAAATTCTCTTTAGGATTATCGTGGCACCAAGAAGGAAATATATGGGACTAATCATTACACGCTTAGGAGGGATGGAAAGGTCATATTCTATGCTACACAATTCCCAATTAACCATCAAATAAGTGAACAAGTGGAAAAAGGCATATGCTAGCACCACCCATTAAGATGATATCAATGTAACAATATTTTCCTAACCAAATAAGATAGGAAAAATAATAAAAGAAAACAAGTGAAAAAAAAAAAATTTAAATAAAACATTCAAGAAATCAATACATATTTACTAATGATACACAAAAAAGTAAGGCGACAGAGTACTAACCAAAATCAAATTATTGAAGAAAACACAACTCAAAAATTAACAAACAAAAGATGATCAATTATACAAACTTAAGAGCAACACTCTCCTGTCTATACACCACAATTTTTATTTTTTATAAAGTTAAAAAAGATTAAATATTAGTAATTCAAAACAAAAATAAGTAATAGATGAAGTAATAAGTATATGGATCAAAGAATTCAAAAATGTCTATTCAAATGTCAAATCTAAGTACCAAAATGAAAACTTCATAGTCTTATAAATATGATTAATCATATTAATACCACAATTCAATTCAATAAAATAAATATATAAGAAAACAATGTCTATCCAATATTCTAAAATAATTCAAAACGAGTATAAGTAATTGATGAAGTAATAAGTATATGGATAAAAGAATTCAAAAATGTCTATTCACATGTCAAATCTTAGTACGAAAATGAAAACTTAATAGTCTTATAAATATGATTAACCCTATTAATACAACCATTCAATTCAATTCAATAAATATATTAAAACAATGTCTTATTCAATATTCTAAATACACTTTTTTTTAAATAAATTAAAATTTAATAATTTGTGGATTGTTAATTTCTAATTTGTAGTTACTTTACATCCAAAATGCTGGATAGCGATGGGCATGTAGGTGGACTTTGAACCGTGAACAAAATCCAAGGCTCTTTTACATTAATAGCTTGTCGATTAAACAGACATGGAATTCATTGCCCTTTACAAGCGTGCTTCCGGCACCGCCTCGTCCCACGCAATAAAACAAGCCCGACAAGGGAATAATATCTTGCAGATATTTGGAGTTAGGGATCCGATACAATCTTGGGTGTGCTGCAGAGTTGACAAAATTACTTTCTTTTTGCTTTTAGCTCTGAAATATCATTTTAATGGTGCCTACAACTTTTTCAATGTTGGTGCTTAAATCTATGTCTCTGTGGAATATTCGTATGTAAAGTTGAAATGCATGGGATCTCCCTTTTCTCTTTGTGTCCATGATTGTGAGGGAGTTACTAAAAGTAGTGGTGGTTAAATCTTTGGTGATTATATATTATTAACACCTTCATAATTGATGTTAACAATACTTGGACCTACTAATGAACACTCATAATTGATGTCAACCTTGCTTGTTGCTTAAATAATTCACAATGTCAAAGGTAAATGAATGCACACGTTCATAAGCCTTGGGCCACTCCTTAGAATTTGAAAAGTTTATGCTTTTGGTATCTTTTCATTTGTTTTAGATTGATTTTGACTTTTGTATCTTATATAATAGTTTAATATTTAATTTAAGTTTTGTTTTTTTTTAAGAATTAGTATTTATTTTATATTTAAATTGAATTATCGATATTGGTATGGCATCATGATTTAAAAATAGCGTCGTTGTTCTTGTCACCAAGGTTCAAACCTCATTGGGGTGGTATTTTTGAGTGGTTATATTAGGGTTGAGGTCCCCTATTTGTGGCCTCACCAGTTCATAGCTTCAGGTCAAAAGTATTTACCCCTTAATTAAAAATATATATATATATAAATTGAATTTTTGTCTTTATACTATAAACATGAAAATTTAGTCTTAGTTTCTTACGAAAAAGTGAATAAGAGGGAACAACAACCAAAAAAAATAGTTAACTAATCAATTAGTCAAGCATCAACTAAATAACATAGAACATTCTTTTTTTAAACATAATAGTCATAGGAGTTATCAAATGAGTCACAATTCAATTAGTAGAAATAAAAGTACGAAAAAATCAAACAAAGCAATATCGAGATACTAGGAGGACATCAATAGAGCAACAAACATTACACCCCATATTGAATAGTGAGGTTTGTCCAATTCTTGCATAAGTTCATTTTGTTCTCCTAGGGAGTGGTGCCCCCATGCTCCTCTTTCATATCAACCTATTTTTGTTTCTTTTTATTCTTCTCATATATTTGTCCTACATTTTTTTCTTGTTCTTCATCTCGACCTATAGGATCACCACCGTAGTGAGAGAATGTTGGATTATGTTATCTATTATGTTGGCCATCCTACAAAATATGCATCCTCCATCCTATTGAACTTCTTTTAAATCTTGGCTAGGTTGTGTTGGAATTCATTTCAATTCATGGTACAATGGGAACATGTAGGGTCTCTAGTAGCATCAACATCCTCTATAGCATCTTGCATTTTATCAGAGGGAACGAAGTCTATAGAAACATTTTCATACTCCTTATTAGCATTGTCGTAGAAGGTCTCATCCTCAAAGCCTCAAAGTCTGCCTCAGACAAAAATTCTTCAAGAGGAGACTCTTACAAAATCCTCATCCAATAGGTCAACATCTAAGATCCCAGAGTTAGATGAAGGAAAAGAATCAAAATCTAAGCTAATATGTTCCACCACCTTCTATATTTTAGTAGAATCTCACTCATAACTAAGATTTCATGTTTCCCTTCTTCTTGTGGGAATCCTTAACTTCATACTTGTGTATTCTAATCTCACAGATCTCTTATTACTCCCAACAACCTTCAAATAGTTGTCCTTCAAGGATGGTTAATTTGTTTCAAATTGGAGACAAAGGTTTCTTCAACAAAAATATTGGTCACTATGGAATTTATCTTGATCTTCTCTTGTTTGGTTAGTTTATCTTTGGAAGGGGGGTCCTTAGACTAAGTTTTTTCTTCAAAATAGACTTGACTTTGGAATTCTTATGTATGGTGGGATCTATATCATTAGGAGAAAGGGTTGGGATCAATTCATTTTTACCCTCCTCTATGTTATCAAGGGTTTAAGAAACCTTACTTTTTTCTTTATATTTATTATTACATTTAGCTACATTGGTCTCTATCATAGTTTAGGCCATGCTAATGACCCCAAAAGGAAGAAGCATATGGGTGATGTTGAGGCTATATAGGTATAAGAAAAGAATGTGAATACGATACATAAAGGGAGTTGTTACCATTAATAATGCACCACTCTAAAGAAGAAAGAATAAACCAAGGAAAATCAAAGTCTTTGATGCCTTAAATGGTCTAACAGGGGAAAATCATAACCATGAGTTATCATAAATTTTGATTATAAAGTAAAGTACTTTATAAGTTGATAGCTTACCTCATTCTAGAGGAAGACAATGTTACTCTATTGTAGCCATTTTAGTGTTTGATGACCTTCTCTCCATCTTCAAGGAAAGCATCAATGCATGCAAAATCTTTACTTATACCCATCCTTTGGACCTTCTATCCTTTACAACTAATCAGGTTATTGCTTGACTAATTAACTCTTCAAATACCATGAATTTTAAACCCCATACTACCATCTTCCTCTTGTTCCAAGACTTAACAAATTGGTCAGAGAGAATCATGTCATGCCCCTACATCACATAGAAATATGAGGTGATCCCCCCTTTAGTAAATATTTTCCATATTTGTTTATCCATCTACAATATCCCACATGAAGATATCTCTCTATGAGCTCTTTGACCTCCCATTGATGTTTGATAGAGTGGGAAAATGATAAAATCTTTGGGTGTAGAGATAAAATACAATGGTGGGGAAAGAATGTAAAGGAATTAAATGTGGTATTGAAAATAACATGCTCCTTAGATCCAAAATCTCCACATCAAGGGTCAAAATGACAAAACCTCAAGTGAGTTCTGAGGAGAAGTGTTGCACCTAATGATAATGTGAAAATCTCCTCCATAGGTGACACAAAAGCCACATTCAATTTCACAATTAAGGCACACAAATATGGTTTTAAGAATCCCATACAAATAGTTCATTAGATACTTGCTATAATAATAATAATTAAACTACATCTTCAATATTATAGCTTGTTTCTCAAGCATTTTGAGCCTCAACATGACCTCATGAAAAGAGTTGCTATACATGATTATCCAAACCATATTTGGTGTTATTGGAAATAATTGAGTTTGATAGCTTAGTAACAATTGTCAGTTCTTGATGTAGTGTAGTAAAATGCACACCCTTGCATTTTCACACTTGTTTGGGCCTGCCTTGCTTTATTTATGCTTCTTTATGTCTTAATTCGAAGGTCCTATTTTGCATCCACTAGAATAATAAGCTATATATTTTTATGGAAAATCTTGACAAACATCAAAAGATAAATGATCATTTAATGATTTTGTCTGTGTCCCTAATTTGTGAACTAGGACTAAAATTCCACCTAGGGAATCTTTGTCCTCCATGGGTCTTGGTACCCTGATATTGAATACACCTAAAAAGGCCCCTTTTTGGAGTCTATGCCCCAAAATTTGAGCCTTGGGACTAAGACGCTACCTAGGGAATTTTTGTCCTCCTTGGCTTATTTTCGGGACTTAATTTCAAATTCTGGCGGGATTTAGCCTCCTTTATTTAATGAGTTCATATGTCGGCTTGTTGTGGTGTAATTTCGATATATTAAGCATAAATAAGTATAAATACAAGGCTCCTTCCCTCATTTCAAATCAAGTCTTTTGTGAGCACATTCATCATACAAAATTAAGTTCATAAGAGCATTTCAAGAGAATTCATCAAGAATTTAGAGCCATCATCAAGATTCAAGCATCATGTCAAGGGTTTAGTGCATCCATTCGTGTTGTTGAGCCAATATTGTGGATGTAGAATTGAAGATCTATTTACAACCATTTTTCACATCAAATCCAAGAATCCAAGATGTACATTCTTCATGGCCACTACATGGTAGATTTTAGATTTGCTTCACAAGACATCATACAAGGTGATATCATTTACATATTTCATGTTTTATGCTTCATTTCATCATTTTGTTTAATTACCTACAAGGGGTTTGACCAAGGTGAAACCCCATTCACTAACAATCAACAAGTTTTTCCTCTCTTGTGTGTTTGTATTTGCAGATCTAGGTTGAAGAATTGAAGATCCTTTAAAGTGAAAAGTTACAAAGTTGCATTGAAAAGTTGTCATCTTCACAGAAACTCACCTATAGGCTAGATCTGGAAGTCTTAGGACCTCAAATCTGGATAGAAGAAAGTGTAGATATCATCCCTCAGGACCACATTCAAAATCTTTAGAAATTTAGAATGAGACTAATATGCCACCTTGGGAATTTTAGTCCTCCACAAGGTATTTTTCAAAGATTCTTCGAGATTCTATTTCGGCATTTGAAGACTCCGCATTTTCCCCAAAAAATAGCAGTGGGACTAATATGCCATCTTGGGTGTCTTAGTCCTTCCAAGAATGTTTTGACAACTTCTTTACACTTCCAAAATCCTCATAATATCTCCAGGCTTCCCAGGTACACATACCCTAACTTGGTGTTGCATAATTTCATCATTTGCATCTCTCATTTAGCTTACATTTCTAGTTTTAGGTCATTTTGCATATCATATTGTGTTTTCAAATATTTTCTTTTCCAAGCATTTGCTTGGTGGTGAACCCCTTAGAACTCAAAGAATCCCCTCCTAGGACCTTCCTAATTGTGAATTGACTTACCCTGTGAGGTTGCTAGTCAATCCAATTGGGACTCCTAGGACATTAGTGAATGATTGAGTGGAAAATGAGTGATATCTTTAGAATAGGTATCCATTTTTCTCCTCATCACCTGATAAGGAGGTTGTTGAGGAAATGGATATGCATGAGAATATCATAGCTAGTGATCTTGAAGCAACTTATATTCTAAAAAATATGTAATTGCATGTTGGTTCTCTCCTAATTTTTGGCTGGTTTTTCACTTGTTTTTTGTTTATGGTTGGTTGTTTGGGTTATTTTGATTATCTTCAAAATCAGTGGTCTTTTTTGTACAGGGTTTTGAGGCCCCTTCAAAACCTACTTTTCCTATAGTAAAAAACAATTATCTAGCTTTCCTAAGAGTTTATTTTAAGACCCTCATTCACAAGACCATCTATCACCATGTTAGCCTCCCAATAGATGTGGTTAAATTTATCATTTTTGAGGTTTTTATCAATTAAAATAAAACTAATGGGTGTAATTTTAGTGGGAGTTTCCAAATTAAAAAAATTATCGATAGGAATAAGTATCTATTTCATAAATAATAGTTTTGTATTTAGGTATAGGACCTCAAGCCTAAACACATGCTTGATAAAAATGGGCACCTGATAATGTTTTTGGGTCTCACTCCTAAATGGGTACCCATTGTGAAAATGTACATGTTTCTAAATGAGTACATGTTTTGTAAAGTATTTTTAAAGATTTATGAGTTCATTTTCTAAATATAGTCATATTGATAGTGATTTGAAGGATGACACCTCAGAATGGGTACCCACCCCAGTAACCTCCACTCACCAACACCTTTCACCTCCATCAAAAGTGAAAATTTCTTTAGGTGCAAGTAGATTTCTTTCCTTTTTTAATGTATTTTTCTAATTTTTAGGGTTTAGTATTTTTGTAGGTTTATACAAAATTTCTAATGTAAAATTATAAATAATAAACCCCAATCCATCAACATTATATCCTTTACAATCTAAACCCTATAAATTTAAATCCAAAAACCTAAGTAATATACCATAAACCTTAAATCCTATTTTTTATACTAAAAAATTTAAACATTATTAAACCAATAGATAATACCAAACTTGAAATCCAAATCCTTAATTTTCATTAATCATAAACCTTAAAACATGAAACATAAACCAAAGTTAGACACACTAAAAAACATGAAACATAAACCAAAGTTACAAAGATTAGACACACTAAACTAGGTATATTCATACTGATGTAAACCCTAAACCCTACATCATAAACCTTTAAATCCTTAAACTCCTAAAGTTGAACCTAGGTATTTAACTTGAGCCTTAAATTCCAAAACTTATATCATAAGTTCCTAAAATGATTGAATCATATACCCTCAACTATAAATCCTTAACCTCAAAGTCTAATTGTCATTTCACATTAACATTTTAAACCTTACATCAAAATTACACCACATAAACCCAAATTATTGATGGGGAATATACAAGTTCTAATAATAATTTTTTGGAAGTCAATCTCTATCTAAATATGACTTCAATGGATGAGATACAAGGCTTGGAATACCAAAATATCAAAATTTGATACTTATATGCAAATATAAAATTAAGTTGCCTTAATATGGAATTACCATGATTAGATTCATCATCTTTATTCAATGCTAAAAATCAGCTAGCATATAATGCTTATCAACACTACCTATTGGAGTTGATGATTGAACCCCACAATTCCTAGAAATCACTTGCAAGAAATTATTCTATCACAAAGAAGAGATCAAGAATGATATATTTTCTCAACAACTCAAGTACTATATTGATGCATAAACCTGAGTGAATGATTACAATGAAAGGTGAATGCTTATATGGTGCAAGAGAACTTTGAATTTGACATGATTTCATTTTGATTGAAATTATATTGTTTCACATTTACCAAGGGTCATTCAAGTCATTTTAAATGTATTAAAGTCCTTAGGAGGTCAAGTTTTTTGTTTGGTGTCAAAATTTGAGTAAATGCAAAAGTTGTCCAAAAACTGTAAAAAATATCAATATGCAAAAAAATGATGTAACAAGGAATATGAAAGGTCACTCATAGTTTTAGGTAGTTGGAGGTAGTTGGAAGTTCAAAATTCATGATGTAATTCCTTTAAAAATTATTTGGAACCATTTTGTAATTCGTGGGTGATTGTATGAATGGTTTTGATCAATAGAAAACACAGTTTTATGCAATTTTCTTTAAAATTTCTCAGTTTCTTGGTTGAATACAACCTTGAACGGGATAGGAATAGTTTATTTTCTATTTTAAGTGATAAAGGATTCAATCACCTCCCATATTATTTTTGTCTCATGTAAATTGTTTTAGATTTGTGCAAGATATTTGAAATTTGGTGCTGATAGGTGAAACCCTCAGTTAGGGTAAATGGTGACTTGAAGAAATTGAGTTTCTCTCATTTTTATGGTTAAAATATCCTAAATTTTGGTAAGAGAAATCCTTGATAGGTACACTTTCAAATAAGGGAGGTTTGGATTGAGTAGGTGAACGAGAAGAATGAGGAAGGATTAAATATTTGACCATTTTTCTAAGTACAGACTACTTAACAAGGTAAAGCACATGAATATACCCTAGGGTTTGAATGAATGCTTGATGTGAAGAATATTAGAATAAATTTTAAGCTTTAACAAGTATATATTGACATGTTTCAATTATTGGTTGAAATATTTTTATGGTGGCATTAATATTTTCAATAAAACCCTACTAATGTAAGCACATATTAGGCCTATCTAAGAACGGTAAAGCCTCAATTTGAATATCTTTCTTCAAAGTAACAAATATTGATTTTTTGATATGTTTTAGAACCCTTAAATGGGTGTCCAAAACACATTTCACGGTCTGATTTGGAGGAGGATCTTGTAAGATAAATGCTGACAGTCCTTTGTGAATTGTTACAAGTGTTGGGCAGCCTTGATAAGGAATTGTCTTTAAATCATGTAATTTGAGTTTTTGGAATTGGTAAATAGTTGAATCAAGTTTCTTTAGGCTTGAAAAGAACATCACAAGTGTTAGATCAAACATATTTACAGTCTTGAATGGTGAATTTGTGGTTGAGGCTTGTAAATGTCAATATAACTCTTTTGGGATAGTCATGATAAATTGATGGAAATATGGAAGGGTAGATTAATGAAATGGTTTTTTTTGTTGAATTTAAGGTCTTGATGGATGGTAAAGACAATAATGTCCATGCATGAATCAATTTAGTAGGAAAAATCCTTTTTATTTTTAGAATAGTCAATGCGATTGGAGATTGCTTTAATGGGGGTTTTGTATCATGAACTAAGGATTGAGTTTGTGAAGGCCTAGACAGGTCATTCTCATATGGACAAAGATTTTTTAGGGATGTAATGAACTTTGGGACTCTAAATGTATGTTTGAGTGTTTGGAACTAAAGAATTGTGAAGGGTAAGTTGATTGAGTAACCCAAGAATGTTTGAATTTGATTAAGGAAATTGAGTTGTGGTTATTTATTCCTCTGTATTGCATCATTATAAAAGAAAAAAATAAATCCCTAGATGACAGTTTGATTATATTGAGACAAGTTTCATCATATGATTTAATGAGACAAAATGATCTAAATATAGCTCAATCTAATATTAAAAAAGAAATTCCTAATTTTAGCTTTAGTAATTAAAGTAAATAGATCTTAATAATTATACTCTCATAAGTAATGCAATAATGGATTCAAAATTGGTCTCAACTACAAGGCCAGAAGAGGTACCCATGACAAATGAAATCTCTCATAACTAGACAAAAGGAGAAAACCACCTGGGAAAAAAATTATCTCTAAAAGAGAAAATAAAATAACTATACTCATAAAAGAAGGATTGAAGGACTCAATGTGACCCTCGAAGGAATGCTTCTATCACACAAGTACAATGAATGTCCCTCTAATAGGAGAGATAAAACTAAGGATATGAATCACCCCATAATGAAGTAGCTCCTATGCCAATGATGAATAATTGAAGATAGAACATGATCTACTACTTGCAAACAACATTCTCCCCTTAGGAAGAAATATATCCACTGATGATTAGAGAAACTATCCACACAATATGTAAGAATTAGGAATCCAAATCTAAATGATGCATGTCTTTGAAATCTGCTCAAATATCCACATGTTGGAATGAGATGATAACAATCCAAGATCCTATGAAGACTGATGTAGAACAAGCTCCAAAGATGATGAAGATGATGGACCAACAATGACGATGTGGCTATCAACAAAGAGGAGATGAATCTCCTCAACATAATCCTCCAAACTTGCAATTTGAGACTCTACAAATAAGGATGGTATGCCTACAAGATATGAATCCCAAGTAGCTATGTCTAGAAGATGATGGATGTCCTATTTTACTAACCAATTGGGGCCAAGGATGTGGTGATTCCATGATGATCAAGAACAATAGAAGATGAAGGTTGAGTCTTAATTTGAAGAGTGTGAATATGAAGACAAGTCTCTAAACCATCATAACATGCAAGACCTATGATATACTCAAGCTCCTCTAAAGTATCATCATCAAAGGGTATACATTTACATCTACAATGAGACATTATGTAGTAATATCCTTTGGGAATGGAGAGATATAAGGGTCTCGATGAATAAAATTCAAGTCCAAAGTGTATGGGGATAATCAATGTATGATACAACACATATGGTGTCATGATCAACACTAGAAAAAATTGCTCCTACAACATGATCATTGATAATACCCGATGCTGATATACTCCTTGATATGTATGAAATAGGTATGAGTTCTTAAAGGTAAGGGAAATGATCAAACCACTTGAGACGTATTAGGATGTTGTGTCACCAAAATTCATAACTATCCATTCCCAAGATGACCATAAAAGGATGAACAAAAAATTCCATGATACTTCCTCAAATGAAAAAAATTAGAGACTAACAAAGTCAATGCATATAAAGATCAAGTGAAGTTATTTCACACAAAAAAATCCTTTTTAGGTTCCAAGACATCAATGTAATTAAGTAGAATGTGAAATAATAGTGCAGATTAGAAAAAGTGCATGAATAGATTTTAAGAGCACCAAAATAACTTTCCAATGCCACAAGAATCATAAAAATTAGAGATATAGGTGAAAATTTATGAGCTTAGAAGCAAGAAAATTTGATCTAAATTTGACCGAGAATATAATATACCAATAGAAAAATCTAATGGTGAGACATGAACCAATAGAAAGTACACATACCTAGCTTTCCAATGATTTCTTGTTTTCTCAATTTCGTCACCATATGCCCATGTTATGGAAAAAAAGAAAAAAACACTCCTCTAGGCCAAATCGGGCTACGATGGAGGAAAAGGGTGACCATACTACTAACATTAGTGTAACATTAGAAACATATTGATGAGGTAAAAATAAACTCATCAATAAATGGACTCAATATGAAAACTTATACCTTTTAGCCCAATTTACCGTGCCAATTAATTACCTTTAGGATAAATAATTGCTCTCTTTTTATGAATAAGCGTGCAAACTTCATTTCTTGAAATTAGTCGAAATAAGCTAATTTGTGCTGATTTAATGGTTTAGTTCTTGAGCATTCCACATGCCAACTTCCAACTCTGGTTACCATTCCATTCAAGAGGGAATTAACGTAGGTTTCAACACCGTTGAAGACAAGTGAGTGGGCACCATAATTTCAGGAGCATATGTTATGGACTGAGTCTTCATAGTTTTTGTTATTTTTAGTTCTAAAACTTTATGGCTCATATCGAACCTCATTAATACTTCATGTTATGGGATTTAAATTCCATTAGTTTATAATCTGTTGAAGACTTTATTAACTAAAAAATAGGATTTTGTTAACCACTTTCATATAAATATGTAATTGTTGAAAATGATGAATATAGAAGAATATTGTTATGCTGCCAATATGTCTTTTTAAGTTAAACTACCATATGAATAAAAATGAGTTCTCCTGCCACTCTTTGAATTACTGAGCAATGTGAATGGAGTCCTTTGAATGAAGTAACTTGGAGATTACTAGTGCATGTGATCTGAGATAGCTGTAGAAACACCCGAGAGCTGGCCACTTGAGGGTTATAGATAAATAGATAAGTATTTTACTTCTCTTTTTGTATTTTATTTTAGTAGATAATAATTGAAATTGGAATTTATTTTCATGTGGGTGTCATGTTTTCAGTGTTAATCCTGTAGGTTATAGCTAAGTCTGTAGTCTTTGAATTTAGGATTTGAAATTTTAGAGTACCTTCTTTTAGTTGTTTCAGATTGTTAAATCATTTCATGATAAGTTGTTTGGATTGTTATCTTTTGTACTAGATAAATGTTTCCTAATTTATTTACAAGTTTTACTTCTTCAACAATTTATACATTCTTTAGATTAATCATTTCCATGCTTTCTAGCTTAGTGGAGATGTTTTTCATATTCATATTTTTCTGCTTTCTAGTTTAATTATTTCCAACTTTCTAGATAGATGATTTCCTGCTTTATAATTTTAGAGGCTCTCTATTTTAGAGTTTTATTCAATTGTTTGGTATTTAGAAAACTTGAGAGAGATATAGTTGAGATGTCTTCTATTGCATACAACCTTTGGACACTACCTGGTCAATATATTAATGTGTTTATTACCTAAAGTGTTAGGACCTGACAATAGCCTATCACCTTTTGGTGTTGTTGCCGAGGAATCTTTTTCTAGTGTTATTAGGAGATATCTTGAATACCTCTTTTAGGGATAGAAATAGTCCTTCAAATTCTTTTCAACATGGTCAAGAAATGAGGCCCCCATGGAATATTCATACAAAAACCCCCCTAGTCAACGTACCGACAACAAGTAGGGAGGAAGACAACTTAGATCAAGAACTTATGGAGGAATTGACCGAACAGGGTCAACCTGAGACCTTCCCACACACCCCAGAAAGAGAACATATAGTTGTAGAGGAGTATATTCCTTTGCAAAATCCTAAAAATTTCCCAACTAAGTGAACTTTGGATGAGATTTATATCCTTTTCAAAATCATGGGTGAACATAGAATATCACCAAAAACAATAATAACCCTCCACCACCACAAACATTCACTTATCCTATTGCTATTGATGCAAATGACGATATGACAGTGAAACATATCTCACCGGCCTTCTTTCCAATCTTTTGGGGTTTTTCTACTTGGGATCCTAATCAGTTTCTATTTGAGTTTAAAGTCTTGTGTTAGAAATATGACTACAAGAATGATACTCAGAAACTAAGGCTTTTCCTTTCCACTCAGAAAGACTCAGCTATGTGCTATTTTTAGGATTAGCTTCTCAGTTGATAACCTCCTAGGATGAAATGGAGTCTACCTTTTTGGATAAGTACCAAAGTTATTGCAGGGTCAGCGATAGGAAAGAAGAATTGTTCAAGATAAGGAAAAATGAGGATGAAAGTTTAGAGGATTACCTAGATAGGTTTATCTTCTTATCTAAACACTATGGTGGGGAAGTCATAAGTTTTGATATTCTAAAGACCTTATTCCTTAAAGGTATCAATGAAAACACTCATAGGAGCTTGGATTTAATAGGAAAAGGAGACGTGTCCCAACTGGGACTAGATGATATTATGGAATTGTGTTGAAATTTCTCTCGAACTCGAGGAGGAATCAAGAAGTCCACTCTCTTTAAAGGTTCCAATGACAAGAAAAATTCATGAAGAGCCATCCAACTTCAAGACCAACATCCTAGTTTAGTTAAATACCACTTTAGACGAAATATGGGCTAAAAAATAGAATCTTGAAACTTTGCCTATTTATTGCCCCAGGGACTGAAACAAACATTTGCTAAGGGAATGTCCTCTGGACAAAGTTGAAAAAATTAATTTTTTTCAAGTGTGTGACAAAAATCACCCCACCGATCAGTGTGAACTTCTGCATGCCATTAATAATTCCAAGAAAAGGACAACCCCAATTGAGGAAGAAGTGAATGTTGTAAATCAACCAACTGGAGGAAATTTTTCTTATGGCCAGAACCAAAACCCTAATTGGAACAATAATCAATGGGAAGCACCTTGGCCATAGGCACCACATCCAGTACCCCCTAATTGGGGAACCTATCCTTGGGGACCACTTGAATGGGAAAATCAATCTTGGGGTAACCCTCAGTGGCCTAACTAGCCTCAACAATAATGGTACCCTCAAAATCCCATTCCTCAATTGAATCAATCTCAACATCAATTTTTCAATATCCCTAGGAGGATGCCTAATCAACAACCAAATCTTCTACCACCTCCCCATAACACTCAAAAAAATGAACAAGTTAACCAACCACCACTTCTAGTGCAACCAATTTCTAACCCAAAGAACGATCACCCAAATACTCTGGTATATTTTGCCCAACAAGACGATATCACTGGGCTTAATGCCATACACTATGGAAATATGCATTTGAGGTCTAGAAAGACACTTTCACAGTTAACTATTGAAGAAATCATAGATGAACCTGTGAAGAAGTCTACTAAGAAAACCACAATAACACCCACATCCATAGAACAAATCCTAGACACTATGCAACATAAGCTCGACCTGCCATCTTTAGTTGGAGCTTCCAACCTACCTCAGGAGTAGGGGGTTAGTCTCCAATTGAACTTTCAAAGGATCCCATACCTAAAGAAAAAGTCAAAGTACCTTTTCTAGAGTGTTTGAAACTAATTCCTGTGAAAGATGCTCCATAAATGACCTCACCCACTGAAACTGCATTGATACAACAAATTAAATAATTGTAGATTGAAGTCCCTTTGCTACAAGTAATTAAGGAAATTCCTGAGTTAAATCAACTGATTAAACAATTGTGTATCAAAACCACAAGGAGAAGACCAAAATGTATCAACATTGTCCACATAAGTGTGTACCTAGCTGACTTGTTGGATGGGATGACCACTGCTCCAAAATATGATGATCCAGGTAGTCTGCTTATAATAGTAATAGTTAATGAGATAGAACTACCTAATGCTTTGGTGGACCTTGGAGAAGCCATTAACGTGATGAATGTTGATGTGATGGAAAAGTTGGGACTTACTGGTCTACGCCCCACAACTAGAGTCTTACATATGGTGAATCAATCCATAGCTATTCCCAAGGGCATCATTGAAAACATTTTTGTAAAAGTAGATGGATGGGAATACCCAATAGATTTTTAGATAATTGAATCCCTTACACCCAAAGATAGTTATCCAATAATTCTGGGATGATCATGATTGGCTACCATTACAACCAAAATTGACTGTAGAGAGGGAGGAATGATCATCTCACATGGAACTAATAGCAAACATTTGTTTTTGTGTCCTCCTGCCAAGCTTTCCAAGCTTTCCAAACACAATAAAGTATGGGTTGATGAACCAGAAAGTCCCAATGGACAAGAAAATTTGGCTTCACTGACCATGGTAGCCATTAAACAACATGGTGAAGAATTAGAGGATGAATTGGAAAATGACATGAAAAGTCTTACTATGGATTAAAGTAGTGAGGAAATGACATACATAGAAGAAATTCTAGGACACCCAATCAACATAGACCACATAGAATTTTATGATGCTAGTTTCATAGGATTACCTTGTCCTTTGATGAACTTAGTTCCAAAAACTCATCATTTCTTTGTAGATGTTTCCCAACTTCATAAAACTGTACCTCATAGCTTCCCTCTCAACACCTTGATAAGGTCCATGTACACTATCACATCCAACCATCTAGGAGTTAAAACCATTATGTTGTTACTAGGAAAAACTTTGAACATTAATAGTTGGTTGACTGAGATAGAGGAATGCAAATTGTTTGACACCCTAGTGAATAGATCTAAAGCATTCACTTGGGACTATAAAAATATGATAGGAATAAATCCTAGTGTGTGTACTCATCATATTTGTTCTGAGGATGTTTGACTTGTTTTCCAACCACAATGGAGACTCAATCTTGCTCTGAAAGACATCATTAAAACCAAGATTGAGAAACTCCTACAAGTAGGGTTTACCTACCCAATTTCTAACAGCAAGTGGGTGTCACCCTTGGTTGTAGTTCCAAAGAAGAATGGGAAGTGGAGAGTGTGTGTAGACTATAGGGAGCTTAACAAAGCAACACACAAAGATTATTTCCCCTTGCCATTCGTGGACCAAGTGTTGAATAACTTGGCTAGGAGGAAATATTTTTCATTTTTGGATGGATTTAGTAGATACAACCAGATACAGGTAGCAGTAGAAGACCAAAGATAAGATGATCTTCACCTACCCTTGGGGGACATTTTCATATTGGGTTCTCCCCTTTGGGCTATGCAACACTCCTACAACGTTTCAAAGAGCCATCCTGGCTGTATTTGCTAAGTTGGTAAATGAGTGCATGGAAGTTTATATGGATGACTTCACTGTATATGGTTCAACATTCAATGAAGCCCTCATGAATCTAGAAAAGGTGTTAAAATGGTGTGAGGATCATCATCTTTCCCTAATCCATGATAAATGTTTGATCATGGTGGAACAAGGAATAGTGTTGGGACACCATATTTTAGCCAAAGGGATTAAAGTTGATCCCAAGAAAATCAAAGTAATACAACAACTTGAGATTCCAAAAACCTAGACAGATATTAGAAATTTCTAAGGGAATGTTGGATACTATCAAAGATTCATAGAAAAATTCAGTAAAATTGTAGCCCCTATGTTTCCCTCCTTCAGAAGAATGTAACATTCATCTAGATTCTTGAGTATCAGTCATCATTCAAAATTATCAAGGAGAAACTCATCTTTGCTCCTATCCTTCGAGGGCCTAATTGGAATCTTTCATTTCATATTTATGCCGACATGTCTGATAATGCCATTAGAGTAGTTCTAGGGAAAGAAGATGAGAATGGGAGAAAATATGCCATACACTTCATCAGCAGGAATTTGATGCCAACAAAAAAGAATTATACCACAATAGAGAAATAATTCTTGGCTGTAGTTCATGCAATCAAGAAATTTTGACATTATGTCATAGGATATAAAGTCATAGTGAATACAGATCACTGAGCCATTAAGTACCTCATGAAAAAAGCTGTGGTAAATGTAAAGATAATTAGGTGGTTACTTCTCTTCCAGGAATTCAATGTAACAATTGTTGACAAACTAGGGAAGTCCAATGTAGTCATAGATTTCTTATCCCAGATTAAACATGATAGTGACTATGCTCTGGTACAAGATGAGTTTCCAGATGAAAATATGTTCACCATCTCCATTAAAACCCCTTGGTTTGGAAAAACTGCAAATTAATTGGCCACTAAGAAGTACCACCTCACTTCTCATCAAAATAGAAAAAATGGCTCATTAGAGAAAGTGCCTCCTTCAAATGGATTAATGGAATCTTGTTTCAATGTGGACCCGATATGGTTTTACAATGGTGTGTTAGGGTAGAGGAGACCTATAGTATCCTTAGAGCTTGTCATGATGACCCTTTAGGAGGTCATTATTCTCCTAAGAGGACAACTCACAAGATCTTGGGAGCGGGATACTACTGTCCTTCAATGCATAAGGACATTAAGAAATACGTTCACCAATGTGATGAATTCCAAAGGGTAGGAAGACCAACTGCCTCTAGCAAAATGCCTCTACAGCCTCAGGTAGTCCTTAAACCATTTGAAAAATGGGGATTTTATTTTATTGGCCCAATAGACCCTCCTTTACAAGGAAAAGAGTACATTCTAGTATGTAATGATTACCTGACTAAGTGGGCAGAGGTGTAAGCTCTACATATTGCTAGGGAGGAATAGGTAGTTGATTTCCTTTACAATAGAATTTTCCTCAAATTTGGAGCTCCAAGGACAATTATCATAGACCAGGGCCCCCAGTTTATGTCCAAAGTTCTATTGGCATTTAGAAATCATTTCCAAGTAAGTCACAAGAATTCCTCACCCTACTACCCTTAGGTGAATGGACAAGTTGAAGTCACTAATAGGGAATTGGAAAAAAATTTAACAAAAATGGTTTCATCAGGAAGAAAAGACTGGGCTAGGAAACTACCAGAGGCTGTTTGAGCCTACAACACCACTTGGAGATCAACTACTTGGTATAGTCCCTATGAGTTAGTATTTGGGAAGAATCCCCTCTTACCCATTGAATTTTAACTCCAAACCCTTAGAACAACCATGGAGTTGGGCATTGATCTTAAACGAGCCCAAATTGAGAGAGTTTTACAACTTAGCGAATTGGACAAACTCTATTTGGACGTCGTCCATAAAACTGAACTGGTTGAACAACAACCTAAGGAATGGAATGATAAGCATATCAAAGAGAAAGAATTCCATACTAGGGATTAGGAATTATTGTTTGATTCCAGATACAAGGATCATCACAGGAAACTCAGAACACACTGGCTTGGACCATATAAATTTTTTGAAGTGTTTTCCAATGGTTTAGTCCAATTGAAACCTATTGATGGTGATACCCAAACTCTTCTAGTTAATGGGAACTAATTACATGTCTACCATAAGCCCGTTAATAAAGAAGAGTTTACAAAAATGGTAGAAATGCATGGAGAAATCTAGTGCATTGACTCTACTGTGGCAGGGTCAATATAGTTTTGTCAAATAAATAAAAATACAAATAATATATATATATATATATATATATTTCATTTTAGAATGTTTCTTCAATTTCTTCATCAACTTCATCATTTGGACTTGACTAAATTTTGTCTATATTTTGCAAGACTTCATCTTTTTGGCAAACACAATTTCGGCGCACCCTGCCATGATGCTCCAAAACTTGTTGTTGTAATGCTCTAGAACATGTATATTGAAATTTTCCTATAACAAACATGTATATCCTATATTCTGACGCATCACTCAATGATGCTTCTGGAAGACAAGGCCAAAATGTCACATCTTTCTTCCTTCTGGTGGCATCTTTACAACGATGCTCTAAAATTCTTTTGTTTCTTCCTATTGGTGATTTCTCTAGCTAACCTTGGAATTTTCTGAAAGGGTTCCAACCTCTATATTCAAAAATCACCAAAGACTAGTGGCCAACACAATGAATAGAGGTCTCTGAGGTCTCTATTCCTACACTTTAGGCTCTGTAGGACCAAGGAGGGTGTTCCTTATGGTGTTCGTTTGGTGTATCAATTTTCAAGAACACTTCATTATAGATTCATTCTTATTTGATGCAATCACACTAACTTCCTTAAAGATTTGGCAAATCTTCAAATGAATTAATGTTTTTTTTGCTAAGAATGTGCATCCACTTCAAATATATTGACATAATTTTATAAAAAAATTTCTAATTCTAAATTCATGGCCAGATATGTAACTCGTTCACTTAATTGCATGAATAACAAATAAACACCAGTGCCTTATCAATTGGGTAAATGGAGTCAAGCATAAAATAACCAGTAATACACTGATTATCCAATTCTGATATATCTAAACTATCTTTGTAATGAATTACATTGTAGAGACTCATGTTATCCAAAATATTACTTCTTATCACATCCTTGTATATTATCACATACCCATGAGTTTTCCCAAGCATTTTACTTAACCCATTGAATTAAAAAAAAGAAATAAAGCCACACATTCAATTGTCCTATTGAAGATAGATGAAATGATATTTTATTATTTCATTTATAGTCTGTGAAAACATACAAAAGGAGAGTATATAATTTGGACTTGGAATTATGCTCCAATACTAGTAATCGATATAAACCTATTAAGATTATTACATGTATGTCTTATACCCAAGACGATTTACCAGTGAATTCATTAGGCATTCAACATTATCATGTGCATACTATGATTGGTTCCTATTTAAGACCTACTAGACTCAAAAAATTTAGACCAAAACCCCTTACATTGAGCCATGGAATCCCTTTTAAAGCACAAGGGAGTGACAAAGCATCTGGCTCAAAATGTAATTTCATATTAATTTCAAAGTTCATTTCAATGGGGTTAATTCCCAAATTGTTACATTAATCATTCCATAAGCATGAGAAAAGAAAAAAGGCAAAATAAGCGCTAACCGAGTTGTCGGAGCTGCCACACAAGCCTTCCAAAAGGTATCAACAAAATTGGCACATTTACCAATATTCAAAATAATTGCCATTGTGATTAGCTACACAAACCCCCAAGCCAGTCACCATTAAATTGAACCACAAATCCCATCATCCAAAAACCACATCATCACATCACCCAAAACCCCACACCATTAGCAAAGGACATGGGTGTTACTTAGCCTTGTTAGCAGCTGAGTAACCACCCTCACCGGGTCATATAACAGAGAGTTGAGTTGCAATCACAATATCATCTTTAGAGTCACTGTAAGGCACCAAGGAAGTAGGACAATGGCTAGGGCCAAGGCCAACTCCTTCCTTATTGCTCAACAAGCTATCAGAGACTAGGATGGGAGTAATGGGTTTCTCCAAACAAACCCCAAGACTAGGGCTGAACCTCGTTCATTCTTTCACAAACAAAGGTCCCTTCTTTCCTTCAGTCAATTTTTGTGAGACAATCCTAATCCTCAAAATATAGGTGATGCTAATGACCACCTTCTCAGGTTTTCTACGTACACTCCTCTTCTTCAAAAAAATAGGTTCCTTGGGAAGTTTATCCTCCGACATGTATGTAATTGGCTCCTACATACTTAGCCTCTGGGACCTTCTCATTGGTGCAATAGGAGTGCTAGGTTCACTCATCTTCTTGGAATACCATAGAAGTCAATGCTAGTGATGAAAAAGAATAGAGACCACAACTCTAGAAAGCTCACATGTACATGCACCAAAACACTTCAAGACCCAAGTCGCAGAACATGACCAAGCCACAATTGTCAATGTAGAATGTGCACACACCAGAAGACGCTATGCCACCACCCTAGTAGCACTTGCACTCACAACTTTCTTCAATTTTCTCTCACCCACAGTCTCAACAATTAATTCCCAATTTTGGCTATAACTTGTGAATGACTTGATTCATTTATAGAAAATTCTCATTAAATAAGAGGATGTAAGGATAACTACAATTAATGTTCATCTTAACTCCCTCGCATGAACAGGAACTCCATTACTGTATGTCGAATCTCCATCATTGATCACTGTAGATTTAAAACTCGATTGATGAGGCATATTGAGAATCACCACTTGCTTTACTCACAGTACAAGGAAACAATGAGGAGGTGCTTTAAAGCATCCACACGTTCGTTCACATCCTTACTCGATTGTGCTCACCCTATATGTTGTCGATCATTTGAGTCATGGAGGAATCCCAACCATATCTTTTCAACATCACCCATCTTTGGTTTGAAGTCCATTTCAAAACATCATCACACGATAGCTAAAGAGCCAACGATGAGCTACTAGCCATTGATCAAACCCCCAAAATATTTTACCCACTTTTTTGTTCTTCATCAATCATCATGAGTCCTCTTCCCAATAGGCTGCCCTAACTGGCGATAAAACACAATTGCGTGATGGGGAAAAATTAACCCATTGGCGATCATGTGTTCCTCTTTGAAAGGAAAAAGGCAACCAGAGATAGTGTAAATATCGGTGATGAGTTACAAAAGGTAACCGCAAATTCTAGTCATGGGTTACTTTTCAAAAGTGAGGGCACAACACGCGATAGGTGATGAACTAGGTTTAATAGGTAAATGTTATATTGTTCATCGCCAGTTTCTCTTTGGTGAGTGTAGCATGACACGCAATAGGCAATAAGCCTATAGTTTTAGATCCTGATGGTGCTTGTGGAAGGGCATCACTCATCGCCAGTTGAATATAGAATTTTAGAACAAAACCCGCAATGGGTGATAGACCGTGAACAACACCTTTATAAAGTATAAAACCACATGTGCAAATAAGTCATTCATAAGGAAAGAGGATTCCTAGGTGCATCTGGTGACTTGAGAGATGGGGCTAGTAAAGAATGATGGTGAGGGTCATAAAACACCACTTAACTCAGATGGTGACCCAGTGTAGCTGGTCAACAAGAAAACATAAGCCAATGAAAGGATTGAGGGTATAAATGAAATGAGAAACAAAACCATGAACCTCAATGATACTTAAGAATGAAAATTCATAGGCTCGAACATAGCACCAGTGGAACGATGAAAATAAGAGTTCCACCAGTGGCTCCAACTGGGGATGTATGCCTCTTGTAGGCATAACAAGAATCCAAGATCTCTAATAGAGCAGATTGTCAAGGGGACATTCATTTTATTAGCTTTACCTTTTCAATTGGAGGCCTAATGGCCTCCCAAAGCTCAAGGATAAACCTTTCCTCTATCAAATACTTGGTTTTGCATTGATTTCAATAGATCAAGATCTGCGTTATACACTCTTGAGCCACAAATTTCATCATATCCGACCTCATTCACCCCACTTATCATAGGATTATTATGCTCATTACCCCATTGTATTATAGGCTCACCTTGATACATTGGAAAAGTAAAACTTTCATATTCCACCTGATCATAGATGGTGACATTACCTTCTACTTGTTCACCAAGCTGAAGGTATTCATTAACATCCTATATGTAATATTCAATCTCCTTTGAGGTATTCAAGAAATGGCCTACTAGCACAGGAGGATTCACATTCTCCATCACCATAATGTCCATTCCTTCAGGTGGAAACAACCCCATAGTAAGATCCATAAGATATGGAACCCATGCAAAATGTTGCAATGCAACTTCATATTGACCAACATCATTTCTTTGGTTACCCATACTTCTGAGTTGTTCTTCACAAGGATCAAATAATCTAGCAATATTAACATATTTTGCAGAGTTATCAGATAATTCCTTCTCATCAATATAAAATGATGATGCCTGAATATCCATGCATTCATCTTGATAGGTGATGAACCAGGCTTAACAAGTAAATGTTATATCACTCATTGCCAGTTGCTCTTCGGTGAGTGTAGCATGACCCACGATGGGCGATAAGCCTATAGTTGTAGATCCTAACGGTGTTGGTGGAAGGGCATTGCTCATTGCTAGTTGAATATAGAATTCTGGAATAGAACCCGCGAAGGGTGATAGACCATGAATGACAGCTTTATAGAGTATAAAACCATATGTGCAAATAAGTTATTCATAAGGAAAGACTATTCCTAGGTGCATCTGGTGACTTGAGAGATGGGGCCAATAAAGAAAAATGGTGAGGGTTATAAAATGCCACTTAACTTAGATGGTGACCTAGCGTAGTCGGTCAACAGGAAAACATAAGCCAATGAAAGGATTAAGGGTTAAATGAAATGAGAAAAAAAACCTTGAACCCCAATGATACTGAAGAATGAAAATTCACAGGCTTGAATATAGCACCAATGGAACAATGAAAATAAGAGTTCCACCACTTCCTTCTGGTGGCATCTCTCAGCAATGCTCTAGAATTTTCTCTGGTGCTTTGTAAATTTGTTCTAAATGCTCTAGAAATTTTCGTTGCTACTCTAGCTGCATCTTTCGATGATGCTCCAAAAATTTTGGTTGCTGCTTTGGTTGCATCTTTCGACGATGCTCTGGAAATTTTGGTTACTACTCTAGTTGCATCTTTCAAGGATGCTTTGAAAATTCTGGTTGATGCTCCAGTTGCATCTTTGAACGATGCTCCAAAAATTTTGTTTATTGTCCCAGCTGTATCCTTCAACGATGCTTTGGAATCTTCAATCTTGTTGTTGCATTTCAAGACATCTCTCCATGATGTTCTAGAACTTTATTTTCCTTTACTCTAGCTATATTTTTTAGAAATGCCCTAGATTTTTGTAAGCTTTTCCTTTTTAGTATTTTGATTTTTCCTAAGTTCTACACATGCCCCTCATTTAATCTTCTATCACCTCAAGATCTACTCCCTAATAATCATTCTGTCACATCATAATAAATCTTCCCATAATAAATAAAATTATTATGACACCCCTTTTTGTCATAATAAATTTTCACTGCCATTTCAACTATTCCATCCATGTCATTATTATACACTGCCACCCTCACCCAATCATAATAACTATCCAATTACATTAGCACAAGTAAGTGGCATTCAATCTAGTGAAAAGACATAAGGTGCATGTGAATTTATTTATTTAAAGATTAGTACTTATTTTGAATAAAGACTAATTAATTGGTATGAACTGTTCCCTTTTGTAATTTTGAAACATGAGCCATCACACGATTGTTGAAATTATGGAAATGGTTGCATAATTCCCCATGAAAATCACCATAATTACTTAGTAAAGGTGACAAGAAAGTTGATTAATTCCTCCTCCATTAGGTATATTGACATAGAGCTCTTTTTTTTCTTCTATAATTCAACAAGGAAGGTATTGAAGAGTTCCTCAAAATTTCATAGAGTGGAAATAAAAGAAAGAAAGAAGAATGGGAGGAGCCAAGAACAAGTTTGAACCAACTTTTGCAGCTCAATTATTGGCATTGGACAATATAGCAGCTCTATTTTAGAAATTTGGGTGGTTAGAATTCATGAAATAGTTTTAAGGGTATACAGAGCAACTCATAAAAGAATTTGTCAAATTTTTTGCAGATGGACAGACTTTGGTGCGTGGTAAGTGATTCTAGGTAAGTACGAAAACCATTGCTCATCTTTATGGTCTTGAGAACAAAGGAATTGATTTGAATGAAAATGCAAATGTTACCTATCAAAGGATGATAGAATTATTTCATAGGGAAGGGGAAACTCAACCCATAATTACCATTAGTACCAAGGGACAAAATAAATGTTTCCATAGAATATCTCTTCCAGAACCCTGGAGAATTGTTGTAGCTTGGATAATCAAATATTTCACTTGTGAAGGAAAAATAACTATAGTAGTGGGACCCCCTTTTTGCTTGTTAATTCATTTGTGCCACGAAATTGAGGACCCTTCTCTTAGGGTCACTTTACCAGCCTTCTTGTGTGATTCAGTCACCTCTATGATAGAAAAATACAAAGTTGGGAGAGGGCCCCTCAAACATCATGGTCTCATATAGTTGGTATGCAAATATCATTTTTACAAAAATACAAAAAAGAAGTGGAAAAAGTTCCTACAGAAATTCAAAAAGGTTGAATTTGAAAGACCATTTGAGGAGGGAGAATCCTCTAAGAAAAAAGGACAATTTTTACAAGAACCCTCCTCTGAGGCTGTGGGTGCTTCTGAATCCCAATGGACCTCAATGACTCCTAGTAGCGATGCACCAAAAACCTTGTCTGATGAACTAGAAAACCCAAGAAAAACAAGGGATGTGGAAATTGTGCACTCTAGAGATGAAAAAGAACCTCCTCACAAGAGGAAGAAATGAAGTAAGGTTACTTTTCAAATGAATCCTCCTCTATGGAGAAGTAAAAGGTTGTCTTCAAGATCCAATGAAACTGAACCTCGGGACATAGGAAGTACTTCCAAAAGGAAGAAGGGCAGGACTCAAACAAAGATAGTGGAAATTGAAAGTCCATCTGGTAGTGAGGAAATAAATGAAACCAAAAAGTAGGGTGATCAATTCCCTAGGGAAGAGGACAAGGAAATCACATCACCCAAAGATCGAGAGGGGGAGAGAACATAGTTGTAACATTCAATGAAGATTGAAGATGAACTTATGGGAGGAATTTCTCCTTTTCTTGACAGAGTGGGAAGCACACCTAAAATTGACTAAAATGTGCCTCATGCTGATATATAAATTCCTCACTCATCCTTACCTATGGATACTGGGGAAGAAAATGTACCTCATATTGATGTAGAAATTCCTCATTCATCCTTCTTTGTGGATACTGGGGAAGAAAATGTGCCTCATATTGATGTAGAAATTCCTCATTCATCCTTCTTTATGGATACAAGTGATACAAAATCTAGCTAGAGAGATGAAGAATTAGAAAAATTAAAAGCATAAATTATGGAATGAAGAACTAGGCTACAGAATGATGAAGCAAAAATTAACTAGTAGAAAGAAGAGATTGAGGTACAAGTTGCCATTGTAAATAAAAGAGACCAGGAAATTGCAAGACTAATGGTACAGATGGAGGAAAAAGATAAACTCATTGAACAACTATAGTACTAGATTCAACAATGGAATTAGAGAGATAAGCAATAGAAGGTTGCTTTGTTTGATAGAGATAAACGTATTCAAGATTTGAAAAACAATTTTACTCAATTATTTAGTGCTTTTTAAGGAGAAAGAAATATACAGGAAACTGAATTGAATGCTTCTATGAGTAAGATTGTGGAATTAGAGAAAGACTTGCAAGAGAGTGACACTAAACCAATTTTGGAGTCAAAGGAGACACAAATTGAACCCATTGTCATAGAATGGTTCCAGGTACACATCCCAACAATACTAATGAAATGGATAGAGCAATGCTATCTTTTAAGGGATGTGGAATTTGAGAATAATAGGCTAAAGAGGGAATTGGTAATGTTAAAAGAATCATTTCATAAAGCATATAAGGGTAAATAGGATTCTTGTGAAATTGGCGAACTACTATTAGCCCGTAGAAGACCATCTCATCTATACTCTATGTTTCTTAATGAACAACTCTTAAGATGTAAATTACAAAGAATTTGCCAAAATCAGCCACATGATCCTGATGACAAGGAATTTTGAAGAAATTTGTTGAGTCACTCCCTAAACAACAAGATTTTCTATTTGAGTTCTTTGTTCATAATTTTCTCCTAGAAGAATATACAAATTTATTTGTTAATTTATTTGTGGTAGAAGTACAATTGAAATCATTCCTATCTACAATGAGAAATCAACTTCACTAGTAAGATAGATCAAGAGATTATGCACATGCAGAAAGGACTGTGGGGCTGCAAATGAGATATCCTCATAGGAAGCCTTTCTTTTTCAAGGCACAATTTCTGAGCATTTGACTTGAAAAGGAAGTACAGGGAAAGTACAATAATAACCTCAGGTTGTGCTATGGCCACTTTCAGGAACAATGACCAAAATTGATGGGAAGAACTTGGTATGCACATGAAGAATGGTATACCCCTCTTGCTATGTATCTCAGGAAAAGAGAATTGATCTCACCTCTTAATATTAAATGGTCCTACAAAAGAGTAGTAGCCTTGGCCAAGATCCTTGATAAACTAAAGGTTAATTAGATTGGTGTGAGGTATAGACCTCCCCTACAAAAGAGTACTAGCCTTGGCCAAGATCCTTGATAAACTAAAGGTTAATTGGATTGGTATGAGGTATAGACCTCCCCTGCTTCTTTCACCACCTCCTTCAACATATACAAATACAAACTAGAGTCATGATAGCTTTGCAAGATGGGAACAAAGGGTCACTTTTCATTAGGGATTCCTGAGGGAGCTAGAGGAGCTAGATATAGAGGCAAATGACTTGTATGATCTCAGTACCAAGTATGAGGAGATGAATAAGGGGAATGAAGGACAGGGAACACACGGAAGAGTAGTACCTGCTCAAGCTTAGTAAGGGGAGGAAATGATGAGGTAAAAATAACCTCATCAATATAATGGACTCAATATGCAAACTTATACCTTTTATCCCAATTTATCGTGCCAATTAATTACCTTTAGGATAAATAATTGCTCTCTTTTTATGAATAAGCGTGCAAAATTTATTTCTTGAAATTAGTCAAAATAAGCTAATTTGTGTTGATTTAATGGTTTAGTTCTTGAGCATTCCATAGGTCAACTTCCACCATCGGTTACCATTCCATTCAAGAGGGAATTAACACAGGTTTCAACACTATTGAAGACACGTGAGTGGGTGTCAGAATTTTAGGAGCATATGTTATGGACTGAGTCTTCAAAGTTTCTATTATTTTTAGTTCTAAAAATTTATGGCTCGTACCGAGCCTCATTAATACTTCATGTTATGGGCTTTAAAGTCCATTAGTTGTTGACAATATTTTGAAGACTTTATTAACTAGAAAGTAGGATTTTGTTAACCACTTTCATATAAATATGTAACTATTGAAAATGATGAATACAAAAGAATATTGTTATGCTGCCAATATGTCTTTTTAAGTTAAACTACCATATGAATAAAAATGAGTTATCCTTCCACTCTTTGAATTACCGAGCAATGCGAATGGAGTCCTTTGAATGAAGTAACTTGGAGATTACCAATGCATGTGATTTGAGATAGCTTTAAAAACACCCGAGAGTTGGCCACTTGAGGGTTATAGATATATAGATAAGTATTTTACTTCTCTTTCTGTATTTTCTTTTAGTAGATAATAATTGAAATTGGAATTTATTTTCATGTGTGTGCCATGCTGTCAGTGTCAATCCTGTAGGTTATAGCTAAGATTGTAGTTTTTGAATTCAAAATATGAGATTCTAGAGCACCTTCTATTAGTCATTTTAGATTGTTAAATCATTTCATAATAATTTGTTTGGATTGTTATCTTTTGCACTAGATAAATGTTTCCTAATTTATTTACAAATTTTACTTCTTTAGAAATTTATACTTTCTTTAGATTAATCATTTCCATGCTTCCTAGCTTAGTGGTGATGTTTTGTAGATTCATAGTTTTCTGCTTTCTAGTTTAATTATTTCTAGCTTTCTAGATAGATGATTTCTTGCTTTATAAGTTTAGAGGCTCTCTAGTTTAGAGTTTTATTCAACTGTTTGGTATTTACAAAACCTGAGAGAGAGATAGTTGAGATGTCTTCTATTGCATAAAACATTTGGACACTACCCGATCAATATATTAATGTGTTTATTAACTAAAGTGTTAGGACCTGATGACAACCTATCACATATACTAAGAAATAGTCCTTGTTTTGTCAAAATATTCACAAGATTCCCTAAAGATTCTATTATGTTTCCTATTCTTTTGGGTGTCAATTTTTTTTGGAGGTATCAAAATATTTTGATCACCCATAGAATATGCAATTCCATGAACATCTCTAGTTTTTATCACCTAAGGAATTTCACTAGGGTAAGAAAATATCATGTTTGACTATAACAATGGACTTGTTGAAAAATAAAAATAGGGTTATTTTTTAATTTTCGCCACCTGTGTGTTGAACATCCAGAATATTGAGAGGGGGGTAAATCATTATTCACTAAAACTCATTTACTTTATCAACTTAAACATCAGTTCAAAGTATCACATCAAACTTGTAGTAATAGAAAGGAACATATAAAGCATGCATCACATCAAGGAACACAAGAGCACAAAATTTACATGGAAAACCCTAGAAAGGGAAAATTCACAATATATTATAACCGGTTACAATGTTGATACAAAAAGGTGGACTCACTATCAAAAAAAGAGAGAAAGTCTCACTGACAAAGGGCTCAATTTTGAGAATAGAAAAATATAGAAAAAAGGGTGGCTCATTACCAAAATGAACTCCTATAATGCATCTACACCATGCAAAAAATATAGTTCAAATTATGCTTTGAAAACTAACTTAACACACTTCATACTTCACCACTACACCTTTCACACTTCACACTACATCAAATCTCACACAGACACTCTGCACTTACATATAAATTTCATCTCATCCTTCACACAATGAATTAACCATTCATATATACCACAACCAACCAAAACATCAATTAGATCAACCTAATTAGATGTACCATGCACCACATACCATGTTGGCTCAAAACACCAACACACATGCTTTGAAAAAAGAACCAAAATGTGTACGCCATTAAAATAGGTTAGCATGACCCATAATCACTTTGATAAATCTACTCCTTACATATTTCAACTCTACACAACCCCAAAACCTTTAGGTCGACACTATATAACAAACTAGTGGAGCAATAATTGAATGAACCAACTGTTCATTCACAACTCAACATGTGGACTGTAAAAATACTTGCCACTTGAAGCACACATACTTTTGACACCTATAAACACTTCCAAAAAACCACATAGGAAAATATTCATTCGTGGTGGAATACAAAGAATTTCAATATACACTCTGTACTAGTAACACTACCATTATTGAGCCAACACTTAAGTCAACATTATCTTCAACTATGAAAGACATATAAACTTGAATATTTGGATTTAGAAACCTCCAACATGCACTAATATTAACTCAAAATCACTTGACAATATTTTGTATAGTGAAGCAATGTGAACCACAAAACTGATTTAGTGTAACACTAAACTATACACTGGGACTTAAGCAAAATCTCCAAAACACTTGGTCTTCATTGGACCAATACTTTTGTATTTCTACCATGGGTTTCTATAAATGAAGAAATCATACACTATCATGATTTTCAATCTCCATACATACACCATCATGCTCATGTTTCCAACAATCTCTTAATGAAAAATCTCATGTTTCCAAAAATCTCCCCCTTTGTCATTGATGGCAACATGCTCTCACTCTCCAAAATTGCTCAAACTACTCAAATTACTCTTCACCTCTACTACTCCCCCCCTTTGACATCAAGGCAAAAGGGATCACTAAACATACATACACACTTCCCCTAACTAATATATACATACATGAGAGTAACCCCCCCTTACTGTTTCTCTCCTATACACAACAAAATTCTCTAACAATATTTACCTTAGGAGATATTTACATCAAAGTGGATCCCCCTAACAATGTTATCCATAAAAAATGACAAAAAATTTAGTGCAAAATTATCCACTACTTCCACATATATATTGAAATTAGAAAATTGCATACACAACAAAATCCTTGCACTCACCAAGTCTCTAAGCTAGCTATACTGCATAATGATTTTCTTTTTTTGTTCTTGTGGTAGGAAAGAACTATCCATGCAGGTTCTCAATTTCTTCCCTTGTAGCACCATCTGCATCATTAGCTAGATAATAAGCACTAGAGGCCTGAGCAATTTGTGACTCAATTGATCTATTTGATATTTTATGCTCCTTGTAGAATTAGGCCATTTGAAGAAAAAATGAAACAAAACTTTAGCTTCTTCTAGACATTTCTAGACTTCCTTCAAGTTTCCTTGCAACATGCCATGTGCAACACTACATTTATCAAAAATATGGGTCAATCTATTATCATTGATCTTCTTTGTCATTTCCTTTTCTAGTTTTTCTTCTAGACTAGTAGAATAATCGTTAAAGGAATCTAGCAAAAAATTCAACTTTTGCATAGTGGACAAGGAATAATCAATAGTTACATTGAGAATACCATCTTGTAGTACCTTAATTGCTTCCTGAATAAAGTTTTCACTCTTTTAGTGTTCTTGCAATATTTTCTTCCTTGTGGAGGTATGAAAAGCATCATCAAGTTGTAGCTTGTGTAAGGGAGAGATCTTTCTCATATCTACTTGTCATTACTGCATTGGAATCTGGAGGAACTATGTAGATACCACCGGTTCAAACTGCAACTACATATCTAGTATATCTTTCAATGAATCTCCAGATGTTCTAGAGGATTTACCAAAATTTTTAGCATTTTGTCCTTCCTTCTTCTCCCTCTTCTCTTTCTCACCACTACCAGAACATGCTTCAACATTCTTCTCTTCTTTTGCAAACTTCTCACCATCTAGAGGAGGAAAGTTTTCATCTTTTTGTGCCTTTGTCTTTTCCAAGACTTCTTATTTATCTTCTTCTTTCTGCTCATTATCTTTCTTCATATTCAGAGGGGGAAAATCTTATTCTATTTGAGAATCCTCATTTTTTGAGGAATTCTACACAATATATTCTTTCTCTTCAACAACACTTTCCATATTTGGAGGGGCATCATCAATAACCATGTCTTCTTGTACATTCTCACCCACATGCATATGCTCATGTTGTTCATTTACAAGCTCATTGCTTTTTGAGATAGATATCTAATTTTGCATTTGGTTTTCACTATCCAAGACATTCCCAACTATTTTTCTAGAGTTGCAACTTTTTTGCACTATCTTATTCTTTAGTCTTTCAATGTCTTCCTTATCTCTACTCATTAAAGTGTCAACTCTTTGTTTTTTTCTCAATTTCTTGTTGTATAGTTTAGAAAATTTGTATTTATCCTCATATGTTAGAGAAGAACCAATCTTCTCCAAGGAAAATGAATTTATCTTTCCTAATTCTTCAATAGCTTCTTTCCTTCTTGTAGTTAAAATATTTTTCAAGTCATCAGGAAATTGATCCTCAATTTTATCTAAGCCAGTGTCAAATGTTACCATGTACTTATTGATATCTTCATCATTAGACTCTAGATAGATTTTAGCTATCTCTTCTAAGAGACCAACTTTTGAAATGCTATTAAATAGTTCTTCAAATCTCAAGGGACTATGCTCCCTTATCAGAGGGGTCTTTTCTTTCTTCTTCCCATTTCCTTTAGGATATTTTTCTTTTGCTCTAGACTTCTTTTCTCTTCTCTGAAAAACAAACTCTTTCTTTTCTTTTTGCACTTCCTCTTCACTTTCAGTGTCTACAATATCAAACTTTGTTCTCTTAGCACTAGTCTCTTCCACAGTGGCTTGAGACTTCTTCTTCCAGATCAATTGTGGTCCTTCTTGTACATCTTCCTCATCCTCACAACTAATGTACCTTTCTCTAGTGGATTTTTCTTTTCTTCTCCTCATAGGAGGCATTTGTTGCACAAAGAGGCTAGATAATTCTTTCTTCTTTGAACTTCCTACATACTTTGTTTTGAAAGCCTTAGTAATAGTAGGAGAGGGGGCAGAGGTACTAACTAACCTTGTACTTGGAGTACCTTGTGGAGAAACAGTAGTAGTTTTTGATTTCTCTACAAAACCCTTAGGATTGTTCACCATCTCTTCCAACCGAGTTTTCATCTTCTCCACATTCTTCTCAACATCCTTCTTATTCTTTTCTAGATTCACCTAACTAAATTTCTTTGCAAATGTACCAAATCTATCCACTAACAAATCTCTTGGTTTTCTCAACACAACTTCAATAAAATCAGTAAGCTCTGCTTTAGTTAATTCATATCCAAGCTCTAGAAAACAAATTGTTTTGGGTTCAATTTCTTCCACAATGCAACAATCTCTGCTAACTATTAAAGTGATGTTATCTTTGCACTTATCAACAAATTTTACGAGTATCCTCTCTCTTTCTTATATATTTCCTTGAAAAGTCTTTAAGAAATCCCACAACATAGAATTATGGGTTTTTAGGTTCAATAATCTTCTCAAGTAGTCCCTAATATGAATAACAATAGGAATATTTTCCAACCACACAATGTTCTTTGTACTAGGAACTTATCTAAGAAAATGAAACAACAAAAATATAATTAGGGTACCATATCAGAAGGGGTACCTTGATTCCTTAGTCTTCTAGAGATTCTCCATTAACTATTGGCTCAGGAGTTCACACAAATAAATAGCTAAACCTTCTTTCACCATCTCGTGAGTAGTGTGAATAGCATTATTTGACATAAATTTCTCTCTATTGGTATAAAAGTTCATACACAATCATCATTAATGCATAAATCATCACCATATCATCAATATCCTTCACCATTAAGGCATATTTGTCAAATTTTGCACTGGTTTTCTTCATAACCATTTCATTCTTCATGACCTTCATTGTCAAAATTGAACCATTTGAGCATAACCCTATAACTACCTTGATTTCTTGCATGTTTATTATGTGAGACATGTCCAGTATCATGAACTTATCATTAATTTAGCTTATCACATACTTTACCCACTCATCCTTATAGCAAAAATTGGGGAAATTATTCTAGATATCTAATTTCTTTTGCATCAAACTTTCAAATTCAGGTTCTAGTTCAAAATCATCTCATGTAGCTCATTGACCCAGTTCTCCACTATCTTTGTGTGATCATATTCTTCCATTTTTTTGAATTTAAATCTTCACATCCTTTGTGTGCATTTTTAATGTCGTAAAATTGCACCCCTTGCAATTTCACATACATTCTTGTATCCACTTTAGTGTCCACTCCCTTAGCATCTTGTGTAGGCTCATTTTAGCCCCTAGATCAGCCTTTTTCCCCTCATGATGTTCAACAACCCTTTTCAATAGCTACCCCTATGTGTCAACTTTGCATCAAACCTCATGCTTTTCCAATTCTTTTCATTTTGTAGTGTGATGTGTCTAGACACTAGCATGTCGCACAGACATCCACACTCTACGCTAGTATCCTATGACATTTCAATGTTCAAACGGCCATTTCCAAGCATGTTTTCCACTTGTCAACAAGTTTTTTCGGTGGTAATAGCTAGGGACACCCTGAAACAACTCAAGAAGCTTCTTTTCCCTCTTTAAAAGTCATATTTTCAATCCATTTGGTCTTCTTTCTTATTCTCCCCATTGGCTTCCATCTTGGACATTCTCCTATCTTTATCTTACTATCTTGCTTGCACAACTCTCTTGTTTGTTATAGAAGCCTCAAGCTCTCAAGATTTTGCAACACTCTTGCATTCTTAGAGTGCCCTCTACAACACTCTTGGCTCTTGCAACTATCTTTCTCTCCCTCTTTGGCTTCTTTAAGCCTTGTAGTTGATATCTCTCTTTGTGCTTGTGAGCATCTTGGGATTTCACACGCCCCCCATCTATTGCATCTCCATTTTGTGATACGGGTTCTCCTCCTCGAGTGGGGATTGCTTTTATCACCTATATATTGTGAAATAGGTTCTCCTCCTTAAGTGGGGTTTTTTTTTATCACTCATCACATACTTTATTTCTCTCTATCTATTTGGCTGTCTATAGAGATGGGAACACCAAAATGGGGGTTTGACTGAGGAAAACCCCTATACAACCCCAAAATTTTCTCTAGATCTTATGCATGCAGGTATTGAAGATATTTCCTTGCTGGAGGAATCATTACTTGGGTGTTTGTAAGAAATTTCCTTCTTCTATTTATCTTTATCATTTATACTTCACTTTACTTTAGTGCTATTACATTATGTCATTTTCTTGCATTCTATAAGTTCTTAGTAATCAGATTGCTAGTAGTCACTTTGTTGTTCTTTGTGATAAACTCAATTTTTGGTCCATACAGATGTCAACATACTAGTGAGACACTAGTGTGTTGTGCTATCATCCTTGACCCGCACTACCATCCTTTGGTTGAGAGCCCATTAGTTTGTCAAGAAAACCTTCATGATTTTACTCCTTTGAATTCTAGAACTCTTGCTTTGTTCCCTGAGGTAGTTTGGGGAAATTCGCCCCTTGGGAATCTCTTGAGAATAAAGAGACTCATGAGTAGTGAATCCCCCTTCTCTACATTTTGGTGAACCCAATGTGAAACACAATATTTTTCAAAAAACTAGGAATTTATTTACCCCAACTTGGTGGGGTCATAACTTTTGACTCAGTGCTCAGAATTCAGAATCGTTTGCACCGTTGGAATGGTCTCCACGAGGACTAATTTAGTCCCTGAAATACTATGCCTTTGATAGCTAAAGTTTAAGGATCGATGCAAGTTTTGACCCCAAATTTTGCTCTGCAGATCTCCAAAAATGCAAATTACTAGAACCTAGAAAATATCCAAAAAAAAAAAGGATTTTTGGTTTTCTTTAGTTCTGTCACCCCTAGACTACTTCAGATCGGTTGAGTTATTTATTCATTATTTATTATATTTAGCTTACTATTTTCAAAATGAATTTAATATCTTCTTTTATGAGTTCAGTATCTAATTATATTCAAAATGTTAATAATGTTCCATTTCATGCATGTGATAGTGACTTGGATTTTCCCATGTCACTTGGTATCTCTGATCCTTCTCATGAGATTCCTCTTGATTTGAGGGATATCTTGTTGCAAGAAGATGAAACCATTGATACCTTCCTTAAAATTACTCTACCTTCTATTCATTCCAATGCACTCTCTTCTAGATTTGATGCATTTGTGAATGATGAATCTACCTTTCATTCCAATGCACTCTCTTTTAGAGATGATGCATTAGCGAATGATGAATCTCCTTCCACATTCAGTCCTCTTTGGATCAATGTTGAGAATATTTATTTGAATAATTATTCCACTAGTTGTGATGATTCTGTAAATGTAATCTATGTCTCTACTGCCCCTCAAAGGCCTAAGAGACTGTTCATTTATCTATCTCTAGCTAGTCCTTCTCCTAAAAGGGTTTGTTCTATTAATGTTGTTCCATTTAATATTGATTTTCTTGGCCTTTCTAAGGCTCCCTCTTGTAGAGTGGTAGCCCATATTTATGAGACTAGAAAAAATAAATAGAATGTTAATCAACCCACTTCTTTACGTCCTTATCAACCAAACCTTCCTCAAGCACCTAAATCTACGACTAAGGCACTTGGTGATTATGATCTTGTCGAGAAACTTTGCGTTACTCCAACCAAGATCTCACTATGGAACTTGCTTTAGTTTGCTCTGGTTTATCAAGGTATTTTTTAGGAAGCCTTGCATAAGATCCTCTTGCTTGCCTTTGCTAGGTAGACATATGTTAATGCGTTGATGGCTCATATTTGTGTGGATTCATCGCATATCACATACTATCCTCAAGAACTTCTACCCCCGAATGTGTAGAAATAAGCATATCCTTTATTGATTATAGTTAACATTAATAATATTGACATTAGATGTACTCTCACTATTGTTGGTTCAACACTCAATGTATGTAGCATTGATCAATTTCCTAAGATTAATGTTGATTCATCTTCTCTTAATGCTTCTTCTATTGTCATTCATGGGTTCAATAATGTTGGTCGACAATCCCTAGGAATGATAGTCTTTCCTTTGAGGTTGGGACCCATTACCATACCCATCCTTGCATATGTTATGTCAAAAAATTACCATATAACCTTCTTCTTGGTAGATGGTGGATTCATGCTATGGATGTAGTCCTATTTACCTTACATAAATCTATTAAGTTCATTTGCAATAATCAAGTAGATAGTCAGGGATGACCCAGAGGCTATGTACTTATGTGAAATGGTAGTTGTTGGTTAGGTTTCAGTTGTGCCTACTCTTATTACTTTAGTGTCTTCCAATGTGTTGATGTTTACTCTAGTAGTACCTACTACAAAGGATACTCTTGAGATAGATGTCCCTGAAGAAGATCCTTTTGAAGAAAGAAATCTTAAATCTACTCCTTCCACCTCTTCTCAAGAAAATGTATGTCTTGGTGATGATTGAGGTTCTTTAGAATTTACAGAATCCTTCATTGGAGAATGTAAAGTTGACCCGATCCACTCAAACCTTCTGATAACATCATCCACACCTGCTATCAAAGATGATTATTCGTCTTTATTGAAGGATAATGTGAGCAATAATTATAATGTTCTTAATGTTTATCCTCCTCCTTCTAAGGAATATGATCACACTTTTATTAAAGAGGGCAATATTGACAGTCCTGTCAAGAAGGATAATAATGATCCTATAGAGGAGTGTAATCCTCATTGTTGGAATAATACTCTCTATGTAGATCCTCCTCCTCAAGATTTGCAAGAAAGTTATGGCCTTGGTTTTAAGTTTGTCTCTAGATATGGCTATGGGCATAAAGGTTGTGGGCATAACAAACAAATCATTCAAGTCCCTATAGAATGTGTACCTCATAAGCATAATTTGGGGCTTGGTTGCTTGAATGAACAATCTAAATAGAAACCATGGTTGAATGGCAACATGATTTCCACTCAACCTCATTCTGTTGGGCTGATTCATCCTCCATTGTCTTCTATCTTAGTGTCTTCTTCTTGTGTGAGTCAAACTTTTCTTTGCAAAATAAAGGGTTTCTTCCCGCTCCTCATTCTTTGTCTGAGAAAGAGTGTATTTTGTTGAGGCTTCTTAAAGCCCACTTAATTACTCTTCCTCCTACACGTAAGAAATTTCATAAGAATGATAAAGAAAAACATTCTTTCTATGCATACCATCAAGTGCTTGGCCATTCCACTAGTGAATGTAAGACCTTGCATGGTTCTCCTCCCTTGTATGTTGGGGGCAGTGATAAATTGTTCTGGAGATGTGTGTCCTTCTAAGGATCCCCTCTTTTCTCTCTATCTTTTAATTGGAGCATCCCCTTGAGTGGACCCCTTTTCTTTTGAAGAGTTCCCGAGGGACCTCCCTTTGAAAGCTTTTCTATTGAATGAATTCATTGGAATCTAGCTTGGTGCTAGCCTGGATGGACCTATCATTTTTGTGACTCTCTTGCAATGAAACTTGTAGTAGCCGCAAGCTTCTCTCTCTGATTAGTCTTGCTCTGTAGGACTAAGAACATGTAGAGCTCATTTTCATCAAGATTTCATAACATGTTTAGTCTATGAATTAACATGTTGCTTTGCAGGTGCACCCGTGAAGCTAATTTTCAATCAACCTTGTAGGACCGAACACCTATGAGGACCCAATCCAACTCTGCAGAGTCCCCTACATCAGGATTTCCTTAGGACAGAGTACTTGGGGCACCTTCTTTGTAGGTTCAAGGCCCTGTGAAGTTCTTTCATCCTATGGGATTTTTTCACCATTGGTTTGTTGGCCTTCGATATAGTTGTTCAACTCTATAGGAGAAAGTACCTATAGAGCCTTTTGTTCACCTCCCATGGGTCTACGGGTTTGTGGCACAAATTTTCAACTCTCCTTGGGTCTAAGGACCTATGGAGCCATCTCTCTTGGAATTTCCATTCCTTTCTAGCTTTTCCATCTCTCTCTCTTAAATTATCTTCTCAATTGTGTCTACCGGATCGAAGATCTACATCTTCTTCATTCTAAGTATATACTCTTTCTCTCTTCGATATTGGTTGCTTCCCTAACTTTTGGGTGCATTCTTCTGGTGAAGCAATCGATCCTTACATTCTTCTCTTCATTTTAGAATTCTTCTATGTGTGTTATTTCTTAATTTGGGGATGACACATAGTATTGAGACAACTTTATACATTGAGGTCTCTTTCACTTTGGTGACTCAAATCCTTTAGTTTGTTGTGTGTTTGTGTGTGTGATTTTTATATGTTCTAACCTTATTGTCTCATGCAAGTATTTATTGTCTAATGCATTTTTTTTACAGGTCTTCAACCTAGGGGAATGCTTCTTTGGTTCAAAGAGTTATTTGCTTCCTCTATAGTATCCTTTTTGTATCATGATGTTATTTATGTTTAGTATATTTTCTTTAGCATGCATATTAGTGTAGATTCATATTCCCGCTAAAGTGGGGACAAAATGTGATGTCATAAAATTTCACCCCTTGCAATTTCACATACATTCTTTTATCCGCTTTAGTATCCACTCCCTTAGCATCTTGTGTAGGATCATTTTAGCCACTGCATCAGCCTTTTTCCCCTCTCAAGATACTTAGCACTCCTTTTCAACAACTACCCTCGCATGTGAAATTTGCATCAAACCTCATCTTTTTCCTATTCTTATCATTTTGTAGCGTGATATTTTTGGACACTAGCATGCCACACAGATGTTCATGTTCCGCATTATCATCTCATGACATTTCAATGTTCAAATGGCCATTTCCAAGCATGTTTGCCACTTGTAAGAAAATTCCGTAAGTGGTAATGGCTAGGGACGCCCTAAAACATCTCAAGAAGCTTCTTTTCCCTCTTTAAAAATCATTTTTCAATCCATTTGGTCTTCTATCTTATTCTCCCTATTGGCTTCCATCTTGGACATTCTCCTATCTTTCTCTTACTATCTTTCTTGCACAAATCTGTTGTTTGTTACAACAACCTCAAGCTCTCAAGCTTTTACAACACTCTTGCATTCTCACAGTTCCCTCTACAACACTCTTGGCTCTTGTAGCTATCTTCATCCCTCTATGGCTTCCTTAAGCCTTGCAATTGATATCTCTCTTTGTGCTTGCAAACATCCTAGGATTTCACACATTCCCCATCTATTGAATCTCCATTTTGTGATATGGCTTCTCCTCCCCAAGCGGGGAATGCTTTTATCACCTATATATTGTGATATGGGTTCTCCTCCTCAAGTGATGTTTTCTTTTAACACTCATCACATAGTTTATTTCTCTCTATCTATTTGGCTATCCATGAAGGTGGGAACACCAAAATGAGGGTTTGATTGAGGAAAACCCCTATACAACCCCAACATTTTCTCTTGATCTCATGCATGCAGGTATTGAAGATATTTCCTTGTTGGAGGATTCATTACTTGGGTGGTTGTAAGAATTTTCCTTCTCTTTATATTTATCATTTATAATTCACTTTACTTTAGTGCCATTACATTTTAAAATTTTATTGCATTCTATAAGTTCTTAGTAATCAGATTGCTAGTAGTCACTTTGTTGCTCTCTATTATAAACTTGATTTTTGGTCTGTATTGATGCTAGTACACCAGTGAGACACTAGCATGCCACATCGTTCTTGACCCACATTTCTATCCTTTGGCCAAGAGCCCATTAGTTTGTCTAGAAAACCTTTGTGATTTTACTCCTTTAGATTATAGAACTGCTCGCTTTGTTCCCTGAGGTAGTTTAGGGAAATTCACCCCTTGGGAATCTCTTGAGAATAAAGTGACTCATGAGTAGCAAATCCCCATTCTCTACAACATTACACCATATGGAACCCTTGAAAATACACCTTTGGGATATGATACCATAGATTTATATGGGTGATTCTTAAATTTAGGTCTTGGCCACTCCAAAACATCAATAACTAGTGAAGTAAGCATTTTGAACCTTTTTTAAACTAGGGTTTAGCAAGAAATGATAAACACCTTGTAATTTCTTTGTTGAAAGGGTTTCACACAACACTTCAAAATTGCTTCAAATTACCTTTTCATTTCTCTTCACTCTTCAAATACTTGATAAAAAATGACTTAGTGTTAGCATGTTTGTGTCATTGATGCCAAAAAGGGATATCATGCAAGGAATATTGTTGGCATGATGACAAAGGATGACTATGAGAGATGTGGATCTAGTTCTGGAAGTGTGTGGTTGGTTGATGGTGCAAAAGTTGTTCAAAATGTTGCAAAGTTGAAAAAATGTTTTGATCTGTCTACAACAGTGGCTTCTAGGTGTTAAAAGGAAAATTTGGTACCAAATTCAATGGGTTCTCTGAGAGCTTCTCAGAAAAGTATAGTATAGGTCCATAGGATATATAATGCACTAAAAAATGGTTTGTTGATGCTCTCAGATAGAATTAGGGTTAATTGGTTGAACCCTAGGGTTGTAGTCATGGAACTCTAATAGGTTTTCTATTTTTTCATTGAATGCCTATTGGAGGTAACTGGTCATATAAGTCATAACTTATGTCATTTAAGTCATTCCATGATCAACCCCTTTACCTAGTGCTCCAAGTTGGCGAATTTTGTGTGTTCATGTTGGGGAGACCACATCATGTCGCGAGGAGTCACTTTAGAGTTCCTTTGATGAAACGATAAAACACCATTGAATGAACTTCAACATATTGGGCGGAATTTTTTTGAGTCCCTTGGACACTCTGAAGGTGGGGCCTAATAGGAAGGCGATAAAGGTGGATTGTGATGTGTCGACAGGTGGCACCTAGTGGTTGAGTAATAGACCAATTCACATCGTTGTTGTGAATTGTGTGGTGATGATGTGGATGCCAGATAAGTAAAGGTCAATGATGAAAATTTGAAGAAGGTTTATCTGACGGCTATGTCTTAAAGTTGCCAAGGTTAACGAAAAATCACTAGATCATGGCATGAAGATTGCAAATCGATAGTCTAGGTTCAAAGATGAAGATTATGATAGATAGGTCCATGTGAATGAGGGTTTCACTTGATTTTTGACACAGTGAATAGAATTAAATGATCTATTTGCCTCTATAACTAGTATATTAGATATTTGATGTGCAAGGTGGTGGCATGGATTGTGAAAGTGATTGAGATCAAGCTCAGTTTGTCCAACACAACTTGGGAGAGCATTAATTGCATACAAATGTTAGGGTATTGGAGAATGCCATGTTTAACAAACTATAATTTGAATTTGATTATGATTGGCTTGATGGATAGGTAGCTTCTTGAAGAAGATAGTGGGAAAACCCTAACAAAAGCGTCCAGATGTATTGGTTAGTGGTGCACAAATCGAGGCAGTAATTTTAGGTCTATGAAGAAAATAAAATAAAAGAAAACATAAAAGGTTGGTGTGTGGAATCTGGAAGAAGTTAGAGTGAAGAGAAAAGTGTCATGAAGCAGAGTGGAAAAAGAACCGAGTTGCAGAAGACATAGTGCATATTACAGAGAGAATTCTGAGCTTCTGCAGGCATACCCAATATGTACTAACTAAGAAGAGGAAAATTAGAGAATAAGAAGAGGGGTGCAAAAAATTGGTGTAGTTGCAAATAGGTTGCAACATAAAACTGTAATCAAATTGTAATACTCTGAATTGTAAGTCTGATTGGTGGGTTCCATTAGATATCTGGGTAGGTGTTCAGAGTAGGGAGTGAGTGCTTCCTTGGAGTGGGTTCTCCTAAAATCAAGGGATTGGTGTCTCCTTAGGGTTGGTGCCCTTAAAGCATTGTAACTAAACATTGGATTGTGAGGCTGGATTAGGATAGTAGCTCCTAGCAACATTTCTCATCATGGTTTTTGCCATCTTCGGTTTTGTTGTGTAGTTTCTGCACAAACACTTACTGAAAGCAGGGACCCTCCTTTCTTGCTTTATTTTGTTATTTTCTTTTCTTAGGGTCCTAACTTGCTTCCCCTTAAGGGACGAGTCTCTCAATCTTATTCTTGATTCACCCATGTGTTCAATGAAAAACCTACATTTGAGATGTCATCTTGCAGCTCCAAGTGATGGTCTAGCCCTTAGAAATTGACTCGTGATCAAAAGGTTTAGATTCAGGAAAAAATCGCTAAGTATCGGGGAGGTTCGATAATTCCAAGGTACCTCAGATTACCTAAACCTTAGTCTAGGCAGATAATCTGAGCTACCTTAGATTACTCGAATCCAAGTTCATATCGCATTTTTGAGTTTTCAAATGTCCCGTCACGCATCAATGATGGTCATTTATTGCATGAAAATGACTTTATATCTAGGTTTAGCCTTCATTTTGGGTCACTTTTCATCCTTGTGAGTTGAAAATTGAGAGAGTGCTTTCTATTCAATGGTTAACTTGAGCTCCATTGTGAAGGTTTGTCTGCTCTGAGTGATCATCTTAGGGTTTGGTAGTCTCCTCTCAAGGTCTTTGGTTGTGCTCCTCTTTGTTGCACATTATTTAAAGGTATGCTCTTTCATCCCCCACTAGTGGTTGATTTCTATTGAAGCTTTGTTGATAAATTTCTCCATAATATGAGTCGGCCATAGAATTTTGGAGTATGTGATGTACATTTTTTTTGGTTTTATTGTTTGGGGGTTCCATTTGAGGAATGAATGAGGACTTTATTTAGAATGCATGAGCTAGTTGAATGTCTTTATGTTTTCCTGCTGAGTTTCATGATTCAAATTAAGAATGAAGTAGCATTACGATATTTTGTGAAATAGACTTGGAAAAAACCCTAGTTGTGTAAATCTCTTGCAATGAGTTTTTGAATCCAATGAAGGAAGGCTTAAGTGCTAGGGATCTCATGCAAATCACTCGAACTTTACCTTATAATTAGTAATCATTCGGTCTTTCAAAGGAGAATCCATGTTGTTTATCATTTTGGTGATACATTTTCAAACACTTAGCAAGGTTTGAAAACCTGGGCTCACTTCAGAAATTCTAAGGTAGCTCAGATTTTCTGAGCCCTAATCTACTTGGAGAATCCGAGAACCCTTAGATTACCCAAATCCCTTGACTGGCTTAATATCGAGAAAAAATGATTACCCAAACACTTAGTCAATTTTTGATCCTAGCATCCAATCAGATAATTCAAGAAGACTCAGATTACCCAAACATCAGTTCATCTGGGTAATCTGAGGTCCCGCAAAATATTTGAGCCCTGAACGATTGAACTCCAATGCTTTAAAACACTTAGTCAATTTTTGATCCTAGCATCCAATTAGATAATTCAAGAAGACTCAAATTACCCAAACATCAGTTCATCTGGGTAATCTGAGGTCCCACGAAATATTCGAGCCCTGAACGATTGAACTCCAATGCCTTAAAACACTTGAATTATGGAATGAATGTAATCAATGTGATGTCTTTGAAGTGATCGAAGCTTAAACTTGATTGATTAAATTTTTGTAATTCATCCATCGTCAATTTCACTTGGTTAATAAGGAAAATGCACATGATTGGATGAGATTCAGAAAATTTGAGCTTTCTTGGATTGGCCCAACCGTAGTTCCGTCAAAAAATATGAGCTTTCCTAGATTCTCTAAACTTTCTCCTAGTGTTTTGATTTCGAGTGCCATTTGATAAAAGAATGGTATATGATGAATACTATTGATGGTTACTAATTTGTGGGGGTGTAATTTACTTGAGCATCATTGTGGAATTTGATTGCATTATATTACCATTTGAATTTGAATTGTCATCAGTTGAAGACAAGGGCATTATCATTTCATGTTGGTTCTTTATGAGTAGGTATATATTTGTTTTTCATTTTCATGATTATGGTCCTTTTTTTCTAATAGATGTAGGCTAAGGAAAGTCCTAAAAAAAGATAAAAGCTACTCTAGTGCAAGAAGAGGTTAGGAAAAGACAAGAAAGGATGAAGTATGACTTTAAAGGTATTTAGCTGGAGACCAAGATTGCCTCTACATGGTAAATTATTGTAGATACCAACATGGGCCATGTGGACTATGATGACTTCTAGCAGAGGATGTTTGGGAAAGCACCAACTAAGCTACCTCAAAAGATTACTCACACTGGATTGGCATAAACAATAGCATTCCCACCGACACAACTATGTCCAGAGCTAGTCTTGGAATGTGCAAAGCATTATGACTCTAGAACAAGAATCATAATTGGGTCACAAGGTAGAGTCATGGCTAACCTAACTGAAGGTTCAATTGCATAGGTCTTCAACATTGCCTCTCATCACAAGATCATTGAAGAAATAAACATTGGGGAAGCTATCAAGTTCTATGAGCAAGACCCCAATAGAACTTTAGAGATTATGAACAATGCATGGATATTGAAACCCAAGCCACACTACTCAAAATTTCCCAAGTAGTTGCAGAGGAGTGACTTCAAGCTGGAATACCATGACATCATAACTCTTTTGGGCATAGTCATGGGGGTGAAAGAGGCACATATCTTTCAAACCTAGATTTTCCATCCTATCACACAAATTGTGGAAAACAAACACTATCATTGGCAAGGATCATAAGCAATAATCTAGATGCTCAATTGAGGAGTGTGCAGGAAACTAATAGGTTCACTATGACCTCATATTTAGTGTACATGCTGGCACATAAGACTAAGTAAAAGGGTCTTAGCTGCAAATAAATCCTAGGGCAGGATAAGATATGGGACGTGTATCCACATTTACAACATAAAACATCCAACTTCAAAAGGGCTAATGATGCCTTCTTCATGTATATTCCTAGATTCTTGCAAGATGCTCTTCATGTCAGGATTTCTGCTGATGCAATGGATTTAATCAAGCAATATGGCCAATGGTTCACCCAGTTCCAAAGGATTACATACATTCGAGTGCATGGATCTCCTGTTGTTCCTCTTAGACTACCTTGGTATCCCACCAACAAACTCCTCATGCTAGAATTGACAAGGAAGATGGTAGGTTTTGAAGAAATCCTACAAGGCAACATAAAGAAGAAAGGATTGGGATCAAAATTCCCATTGAGAATAGGGGCTTTGGAGGCATGCCCTTCTATTCAAAGTGATCAACATTCTGAGAAGGAAATGACCCAATTTGAGTTATACTCCCAAACCAATAGAAATAATTTTGATCCATATGGCAAGGTTGTGAAGCAAGCCAATAGGACTTTTAGGCACAAGGATGACATTGAAGATTATTGGGAAAGATTTTAGGATGAATTTAAGGCTACAAAGAGAAGGTTCTCAAGGCTACCTTTGAAATCAATCGGACTATACAAAGTTGTTGAGGTGCCAGATCAACAAGATGATGATGCATACCTACTTCAACACCATGACTTTGAAACATATAGAAACTGGCCCTTGCCTCCTATTAATTGGTCTGAAGAAGAAATCACATATTTGAATCAGGTTATTGAACCAATGAAGAAGTAATCTAGGTTATGGTTCAAGCACAAATTATTGGAATTGGACGCAGAAGGTGTGAAATTCACCTATGAATTAATGGGAGAATTGGAGTCTCAGGATGAAGAAGAAGTTGAAGTAAATAAAGAAGCTAACACTACTGCACCTCATGAGGAGGAAGTTCATGAAGAAGTAGGTGAACCCATATCTGTCAAGAGGAGAACAAGGAGCCAGGTATAGGTAAACCAAGGAGAGAATTCATCTCATAAGAATAAGAGAGCTACTCAAGCTGGCACAAATGTTGAAAAGAGTGAAACCTCACAACCAGTGAGGGAAAGAAGAATACTCATAGAGAGGTAGAAGGCTACTAAGGCAAGAAAAGATGAAGTTTCCATAGATGCTCCTTCTGCAACAAAAGTTGTGGATTTAGAGAGTTCAGGGGAAAATACCCAAGTATATGTTAGGAGAATTTATCCTAAGAAGAAGGTTACTCTAATGGAAAAAGTAAATTTTGTAGAAGAAGAGGCACCTACCGATGATGTAGAAAAGAGATCAGCTATAGGAAATAATTCTCCCATTCCTTCTCCACACCAAAATGTACAAGTTTCTGAAGAAGCACTTCCAGAGGAGGGAAACATATCTAATAACCCTGAACAACTTAATGAAGAAGATGATAATATTTCCACTCCTGGTAGTGGAGAATGGGGGAAGTTTGTACAAGAGATAAGACAATCTGCCTCTAAAGTAGAAAGTAAGAACATAGGGTCTAAGGTTGTTCAACGAAAAGTATCAAGGTCCCTTGAAAAGGTAATAATTGATGAACAGGAAGATCACCCTAAGGAAGGAGAAAACAGAGAAGAAGTTGCTGACAATCCTCATTAGGAAAAGGAAGAACAAGAAAATCAACCAAAAACTAAGCAAGATGTTGAGGTAAATGTGGTTGATAGTCCCAATAAGGAAGTGATAACTAAACAAACTACAACTCCAAAATGGCTAGAAAAGAGGCTTAGCAAGAAGCCAAACATTGTACAAGAGGAGACCTTGAGTTGGGAAAAATTACTTCAGCAATGGGGGAATTCCAAGCAGAGAAAGAGGGCCAGGACAATTTCTTAGATGTCCAAAGATGAATTTAATAAAGGGTTATACATGTGGCTGTTCCTACAACAAATAATTTCAAAGATGAAGTTAGTCCATCAGATTACAAGGTGCAAACAATCAACCTAGGGCCTACTACCAAGGAACAAGAAAAAGAAGAGTTCCAAGAATCTTCTCAAGCAATCTTAAGGAGATTGGATAGGGAGAAAGAGGAGAAAGAAAAATTACAAAAAAAATTAAATGATGTTTATAAGTATGTACAACATCTAATGAAGTCTTTGTAGACTATGGGTTGTGAAGGGATTGTTCCAGAAGGATTATTTCCCAAGGAGTTAGTTACAAAAATTGAAAGATTAAAGTCCTTTGTGCATTGTATTCATAGTTGGCTCCAAGATGTTAGAAGTAGAGGAGATGTAGAAATTGAGCAAATTTTGAAGATATATACTAATTGTAGACACGTAAAATATACTGATTGACATCGTGCATCTGATCCTGACTTGCTAACATCATTTCTTCCTAAATCATCCCTCGGTCTAACCATTTAATCAAATTCCCCTATCTAATTAAATTCATCAATATTCGTCTCTTAATTAAATAAATTATTTTATCTAATTAAGTAAATATCTTTTGTTAATTAAATCAATCCATCTGATCTAATTATCCCTATTTAATTAAATAATCAATTTATTTGATTAAATATCTAAAGTCTATCCATTAAATTAAATAAATTAAAACCTTTTTTGATTTAATCTAACACCATCCATTTTAATTAAATAAATCAACGTCCTTATTTAAATCTCTTGTCATATTCCTCTCTTATTTGATTTAAATAAATCCATAAATTTGAGTCAAATAGGTCACATCATCTAACCTCTCTCATTAAATTAATTAACCCTTGATTAATTTAATCCCATCTCATGTCCCATCCTCTAGATAATGCAAGTTGCACATGAAAATAGATTTAATTCATTTATTAAATCTCTATTTTCCTCACAAGGCATCTTTTGGAATATTCTCTCAATTTGAATTCAAAAATTCCAAGTCAACATGTACATCCAACAAGGCAATAAATTCATCTTACATGTCCTTTTCCTTGAGCCAAGTGGCATTTATTGCATTTTCCCTTCCCTCTTACATGTCATTTCAACAAATTTGAAATTCAAAATTATGCATTTATTGGCACAAACCCCAAATCTTGCACATCCATCATCCATTCATAGCTTGACAAGTGGCATCATATCATTGGATGAATGTTAGTCCCACATTGTTCAAATTTGGGCATTCATCCATCTTGAAATTCTATAAATAAGGAGCTCATATCCTCATTTGATCATCCACAATCTATGGAAAGTTACCATGCTCAAATATCTCTTGAATTTCATCCATTATCATTAAGTCATAGCTAGGTTTTTGTAGATTTTAGCTTGGAGTTCTCATTCTTCTCCAACAAAGTGGATCAATCTCTTCAACATTCGAAGCTTGCATCCTAGGAATTGGGAAAGGGCCAATTTTCACATCAAATTGGCACCAATTCCCCCTTGGGATCATGAGTTTGCACATCTAATTAGGATTTAATCTTTGTTTTGTCATTTTCATTGTGTTCTTCACTATTTTCTTTCCTAGTTTGAATTTGTACATGGATTTCATGGGGAATCCTTGTTTTGGCTTGCAATATATAACTTGAGGTGTTTATTCTCTTTGTTTTGCAGGTACCAAGGTTGGGGTTCGCACACTAATGCTTCTAACTTCTTGGACAATACTTCACAATTTGCTGCAGTTTGTAATAAAATTGATGAGTCAATTGTTGATGAGTTAAAAAAGATTATGTAGGTATCAAAGGAGGAGATGGCTAAGCTAGATATCCTCTCTCAGGATGAGATTGGAAAGGTGAAGGAGTGGGTTGAAGTTTGGAATTACAAGAAGGAGCTCCTCACAAAATCTGTAGAGAAAATAATGAATTTGCAGGGGAAGATGAAAGAAATATACAATAGTTGTATAAGTTTCCTAGAAATAATGACCAAAAGGAGGAAATTTGGATAGAAGAACATGAACATTGGTAGATTGCAAGGATGGTGGCATGAAATATATGATCCTTTTGATGGTGATTCAATTACTAAGCAAAATCTGGAGGATGCAACAATTTATATTTCAAAGCTAGATAAATATCATGAGCTGCAAATTGAGTGGAATAGAGTTATGCCACAATATTTGGAGGAATTTAAAAATCATAAAACTAGAATTAAGTTTATTCCAGTTCCAAACCCTAAAGATATGAAAGAATTATTGGAGAAGGCAAAGGAATTATTTAAGAAATTAGAGGCCAATCAAGAGGGAGAAAAGGAGAGTAGTTAATAAGTAGTTTCCTAACTTTTTGTGCCAAACATGTGACCTCCAGCTAGCTAGATAGGAGACCTCAAATTTTGTGCCATCAAGGAATATTATTGGAAGACCTAGGGCAACCTGGATGAAGCCTTGAGCATTAAATGTGAATTTTTTTTTTTTTTTTAACTTTCTAGGCTGACTTTTCTGGCTGACCTATGGATGTAAAGCCTAATTTGGGTTGACCTTGTGGGAATTTTCTATAATTTGAGGTTCAAGCCTCCTTTGTAGGGGTTATAAAAAAGTTAAGTGATAGTTGCAAGAACTAGAGCTGAGTTAGGAGTTAGTAATTTCTAAGAGAAAGTGCTACTACATTGAATACTATAATTGTTTAAATTTTGGGTGATTCAATATACATAAAGACATTGTGCTTTGGTGCTCTTTCTTGTGTTGTTTCATTTTGCATGGTTCTTGTTATTCCATGTCTTTGATATTTCTTTGAGATTCTTAGTTATATGTTAAATTTTAGATTTAGATGTGATGCAATGGTGTTGATGGTTTGATATTTGAAGTGTTTGAGCAATCCTTGGTCCATACTTTTGGCATCTTGCTGATTGTAAGCTACTATGAAAAGTTAGCTTGGACCTTAAATTTGTGTGCTAAATTCAATTGTGGGTATTTATTCATTTCAATTGCTAAATAGGGTTGAACTGTGTGAATGCTCCATGATCTGAAAATCTTTAATTCCTTTGAAGATTGCATTGTTTCTGTGAGATTGCATATTAGAATTGGGTTAAGAAGGAATTGGTTTTGAAGGATTGGTCCACTTTGAGTGTTTAATCATTTTCATTGTTGGTCTAGGCATTAGTTTAGTTTTAAGATCTCATTAAACCCTCATATTTTGTTATTTCTTTAAACTTTGGGTTAGATTTAGGATTAAAAGTATCACTAAATGGCAAGATCTGATAATTCTCAAGCTTCCAACATTTTTTTTGTAAGGTCCTTTGTGATTGCCAAAATTTTCACATTTATCACTGAGTTGTTTATGCATTGTCAAGACCTAACATTAGAGACCTTGGGGTTATCTCTTGAGGCTTGCTAATAGAGATTTACCTTTCAAGAGAGATAGGATACTTGTATTCTATTTGAGTTCTTGCTATGTAAAAAACACCATCAACAGGTTTTCCACATACATCTTGTGTTATGTGATGCTTGTGTGTGTGCATGTTGATGTATTTTCATGTTAAGTCTCAATCTACAAATTAAAGGTTTAAAGAGTTAATATACAAAAAGTTTTTAAGGGTTAACAATTTAAAGCTACCAATTCATCCCCCTCTCAGTAGATTGTTGTGTTCCAACATATGGTATTAGAGCCATAGGTTCCCTAGGTGAAGCATAATCGGCTCGGGTAGATTCTGGTAGTGTGAACACTATGTAATATCAAGAAGGTTCTTCCACAAACAAAGTACATCTATTGAATGGAACATATTATTCTTTTTGGTGCCATGAAATGGGAGCATATTTAGGATCTCTAGGATTTGATGTTTGGATGTATTCCAAGAGGAACTATGTTCCTCCTCCCACTAATGCTTTTGGGAAGAAGGATTATGAGAATAATTAAAGAGCAAGGCATGCCATTATCAACATTTTGTCTAGATTTGTGCATGGAAAGATAATGTATTGTAAGATTGCACATGATGTCTGGGATAAGCTGAAAAATATCTATGAAGGAGATGACAAGGTAAAGTTGGAAAAGCTACAAGTTCTAAGAGCTAAATTTGAAGGCTTGAAGGTGACTAAAGAGGAGAAAATTGCATACTATCTTTTGAAAGTTGAAGAGGTAGTAAAATCTATTAGAGGATATAGAGAAGAGGTGAAATAAAATGTCACTATACAAAAAGTTCTGAGGTCAATGGAAAAAAAATATGATCCCAATATCTTAGCAATAGAGGAAGGAAGATAAATGGATAAACTCACTCTTGATGAGTTGCATGGTATGTTCGTTGCATATGAGTTGAGGATGGGAGATGTTGAGACTTCTAGGAGAGAATATGCATTCAAATTTGTAAACAAGGAAAAGGTTGAAGCAAAAAAGAAAGAGAAGTCTCCAAACATTGCATTAGAACAAGGAGAGATTGATGAGGAAGAAGCAAACTTCACCAGAAGATCAAGGAGAGGATATGGAAAGTACAAAGGTAAGTTACCCTTCAAGTATTTTAACTATGGTAGAATAGGTTAGTTTTCTTCTAAGTATCCTTATGATAAGGAGGATAACTCTAAGCAAGAAAGAGATAGCAAAAAGAAGAAACCTTATTATCCTAAAAGGAAGAGTTTTGGAAAGAAAAATAAAATTTTGTATATTCAAGAAGAAAACAACTCATTTAATGCTAGTGATAGTTCAAATGATGAACAAGATTTTTCTCTTGTAATGAAGGAAGAAGAGGAAAAATTCCTCTTCATGGCCAAAGAATCTAAGGATCAAAAGACTGGACAAGTTGAGTATTTTTGCAATGAAGGTGAAGAGGAATCAATTGTTGATCTTGAGGATGAATTAATTAGTGTGCTTGAAGATCTTGATGATCTAATGGATAAGTTTTATAATATTAAAAGGGAAAATAAATAATTGAAAAAGTGTGCTCAAAAGGAGACTGACAAGCTAACCAAATATCTTGAGGAATCTAATCAGATGGTGGTAATTGTGAAGCTTCAAGTGGAGGAAGCCAAAAGAATGGAAGAAATGATGAAATCAAAATTAGAATCTGAAATGGATAGATGCATGAAGCTTGAGGAAAAATTAGTTGCCTTGAGAAATGATTTGGAGAAATCTAAGGAGCATGTTGAAAAAGTATTGAAGCTAAAAGGAGGTTCAAAGATCCTAGATGGATTATTGAACACATAAAAACATTTTAACAAGGAGAAATCAAGTTTAGGGATGAAGAAAGGAAAGAGTTTCTTCATAAATAAGTCTAGAAAACTTTATGAAAGATTTAGAGTAGAATAAAATTCAAGTTCAAGTGGTAAGAAACCTTGTAAGGAAGGTTTTTTTGGAGAAGAGAAGAAGTATGTTGAGATGAATAAATTAGATGAAGAAAATAAGCCAATGGCAGACAAGAAGAATAACCAATCAATACCTAATCAACAAAGGAAGAAGTAGAACATGACAAGAATAAATATTGATGGATTTACAAGAGTGCATGATCCAAGAAGGCCAATACAAAGAAGACCACCTCATCAAACTCAAGGAAACACTATGACCAGGTACTCATCATACTTCTATGGGTATTGCTATACTTGTAATTATTTTAGTCATAGGGCTAGAGAATGTAGAGTCATTCCAAGGAGGAGTACAAATTTTGTAAGGAAAAATCCATTTGCTCCCTTAGTTGATATGAATATACTTTGTTACAATTGCAATAGTTTTGGTCATGCAGCTAGAGATTGTAGAACAAAATTTAAAAGATCAAATGTTTAGTTTGAGAAGAAAAAAAACCCCCAAAAATGGAAAAGGAAGCTAAGGTTTTTGAGAAAAAGGAAGATAAAGTTGAAAAGAAACCTGAAAAGATGTGGAAGGAGAAAGAGAAGAGCTCTACTCAATCTATGATTTCCCAAATAGCATTGCATGAAAAGAAACAAAATTTGTGGGTAATTGATAGTGGATGCTCCAAACACATGAATGGAAACAAGAGAAAATTTATAGAGCTTAATAAATGAAAAGAAAGATCAATCAGTTTAGGTGACAATACTGTAGTGAAATTTTTTGGTAAAAGAATCTTGAGCATAGATGGGAAGAATAAGAAAAAATATGTCCTTTAGTTGAAGGTTTGAAACATAAAATTCTTAGTGTTAGCCAAATGCATGATCACAGCTACAAGATTGTGTTTAATTCAGAAGGTTGTAAGATAAGAAATAATGGTAAGATAATTGCACAAGGAGTAAGGACTAACAACAATCTATATAACCTGTGTGAGATTATAGGCCAAAATTGTCTAATAAGCCAAGCAGATGAGAGTTGGTTGTGGCATAGAAGATTAGGGCATGTAAACTTTGATAATTTGGTAAAGATAAGTTCAAAAGGATTGGTTAGAAACATGCCTAAATTAATGAATCCTCTAAACACTACTTGCAAATGATTCCAACAAGGAACACAAACAAGGTTTAAGTTTCCAAAAATGGATTATACAACCACAAAAACCTTGCAAATAGTTCATACTAATCTATGTGGTCCCACAAGGACAAGAGGATTGCAAGGTGAGAGAAATTTTATGCTATTAACAGATGATTATACTAGAATGGCATGGGTAACTTTTTTAAAGGAGAAGGCTAAGGCATTTGAGAAGTTTAAGATATTTAGGAAGCTTGTTGAGAAGGAAACCAGTAGGAGAATCAAGTAATTAAGATCAGACAAAGGAGGAGAATTCACATCAAGTGAATTTAGTAAGTATTATGAAGACCATGGAATCAAGAGGCAATAATTTTCACCAGGAACTCCACAAAAAAATGGAGTGGTTGAAAGAATGCACCAAATAGTTAAAGATATGGCTAGAAATTTTTTGAGTGAAGCCAAGTTGACATATACATTTTGGAAAGAAGCAATTCACACTACAATTTACATTCAAAATAGAGCTCTTCTAAGACCAAATAGTGGTAAGAATCCATATGAACTATGGTATGGTAAATATGCATTTGACAAGTACTTCAAGGTGTTTGGTAGAAAATACTACATAAAGAGAGAAGATGAAAACATGGGAAGCTTTGAATCTAGATGTGATAAAGGGATATTCTTAGGATAATCAACTCAAAGCAAACCTTACAAGTGTTATAACAAGACGCCACACAAGATTGTAGAAAGTGTCAATGTCAAGGTTGATGAAGATATTAATAAGGTTAATCCCAAAAGAAAAGAATTTGAGATTGAATCAAAAGATGAAGAAGAATGTATTGTAAATGAAGAAAATGAGGAAGAATAATGTGAAGAAGAGGTTGAACGAGCACTTACAAAGTATGTGTATAAGGATCATCTAGCATATCAAATAATTGGTGACAAAAATGTAGGAGTTTAGACTAGGAGAAGACTTGCAAATAATAAGGAACAAGTAAATTTTTCTCTCCTATGTCAAATTGAGACAAAGAGCTTTACTGAAGCCAACAAGGATGTGAATTGGATAAAAGCTATGGAGGAAGAGCTAAATCATATTGAGAAGAAAAAAAAAGTGAATTGGTTCCTAGATCCTCAAGAAAAAATGTCATTGGGACTAAATGGGTGTTTGAAACAAGCTCAATGAAAATGGAGCTGTGATAAGGAATAAAGCAAGATTGGTGTGCAAAGGGTATGCACAAATTGAAGGCATTGAATTTGAAGAAACATTTGCACCTATGGAAAGATTAGAAGCAATTAGAATTTTTATTGCATTTCCAGTGTATAAAGGATTTAAAGTGTATTATATGGATGCTAAATCTACATGTTTGATTGGAAATCTTAAAGAGGAAGTCTACATTGAACAACTAGAAGGATTTCAGCTATCATAGTAAGAGGATTATGTTTGTAGATTGAGGAAGGTGTTGTATGGTTTGAAACAAGCACCAAGAGTATGGTATTCTAGATTGGACTAGTACCTTTAACAACAAGGATTCAAAAAGGGATGTGTAGATAGTAACTTGTATTTCAAATCAAAAGGCGAGCATATGATTATTGTTGCTGTATATGTAAATGACTAATTTTTGGAGGTAGAAATGATAAAATGTGTCAAATATTTTCTATGCATATGCAAGATGAATTTGAGATGTGAATGCTAGGAGAGTTGTCATTTTTCCTTAGTTTACAAATTGTACAAACTGATAATGTCATATTCATATCTCAAACTAAGGATGCTAAGGAGATGCTCAAGAAATTTGAATGGAGGATAGTAGACCAGTCAGTACCCCCATGATAATTGACTGCAAATTGAGAAAATCAAATGAATCCCTAGATGCAAATTAGACAATGTATAGGCTAATGATTGGAAGCTTGTTGTACTTAACAACATCAAGGACATATATTATGTAAGAAGTTTGTTTGGTTGGAAGGTTTTAGGCTACACCAAAAGAATCTCATGTCAACGCAGTGAAAATAATTTTCAGATATATCAAAAGCATAGTTGATTATGGGCTATGGTATCCTAAAGGAAAAGTTTTACCTTGACAACATACAAAGATGCAAATTGGGAAAAAAGTGTAGATGATAGGAAAAACACTAGTTTTGGAGCATTCATTTTAGGAAACAAATTGGTTTCCTAGATGAGAACAAAGAAAGAATCCATTACTCTATCTACAACAAAAGTAAATAATGTAGTAGAAACAACATGTACTCAAGTTTTATGGATGAAGTAGAAACTCAAAGATATCAATGTTGAGTACAAAGAACCTATCTCTATTCATTGTGACAATTCAAGTGCCATAAAAATCTCAAAGAATCTAGTGATGCACTCTATAACAAAGCACATATCCATAAAGTATCACTTCATTAGAGAAAAGGTTGCAAAGAAGGAAGTCATCATGGAGTATATCCCAACAAAAGAGCAGGTGGCTAATATTTTCAACAAGTCTCCCTACAAAGAAATTTGAATATTTGAGGAAAAAGTTGCGAATAGTATCTCCCACATCATATCACTAAATATTAGTGATAGGGCATGAATCCAGGGGGGGCCTAATTGGTTCTTCATTCATCCCTAGAAATGCACAGAAAGATCAATTCAGGTAAACTTGTTTTAAAAATTTCTAACGACTTGATGGTTATAGATTCAAGGATACCCACTTTCTCTTTGAATTGCTTGTCAAAGGGGGAGTGTACCCTTTGCTAATGATGTCAAAAGGGGAGAATAAATGACAAATTCTCAATGCTCAATGGTGTAGAAAACTAAATGGGGTAGAAATTGTACATGGATGTTGATCTAAGGGGGAGGTACAATTGGTGTCTGGAAGTCTCATAGTTGGTGCAAAGCATAGTTTGATACCTCTGTAATTAGTATAAGGTCCCTATTTGGAGTTTGAGCATTAGGTTTTGCCATCAATGAAAAAGGGGGAGATTGTTAGAATGTTGTTTTCATTGATGTCAAAAGGGGATATCATGCAAGGAATATTTTTTGCATGATGATAGAAGATGACTACGAGAGATGTGGATCTAGTTCTAGAAGTGTGTGGTTGGTTGATGGCGCAGAAGAGCATATTTTCCATTTATTGCAAAAGTTGCTCAAACTATTGCAAAGTTGAAAAAGTATTGCCATCTTTCTGTAATAGTGGCTTCCATGTGTTTGAAGTCAAATTTAGTGCAAGATTCAATATGCGTTTTCTAAGAGCCTCCTAGAAAAGTGTAGTATAGGTCTAGAGGTTATATAATGCAATAAAAAATGGTTTGTTTATGCTTTTAGATAGAATTAGGTTTTACTGGTTAAAGCCTAGGGTTATAGTAATGGCCCTCTAATGGGTTTTCTATTTTGTTGTTGATTGTCTACTAGAGGTAATAGCTCACATAAGTCATAGCTTATGTCACTAAAGTCATTTTGTGACTGGCCCTTTGACCTAGTGCTCCAAGTTGGCAATGTTCATGTGTTCGTGTCAGGGAGACCTCATCATGTTGGGAGGAGTCACTTTAGAGTCCCTCCAATGAAATGAATAAAACACCATTGAAGGAAATTCAACATATCAGGTTGAGTTATTCTTGAGTTCCTTTGACACTTCGAAGGTGGGACTTGATAGGAAGGCGATAAAGGTGGGTGGTGACATGCAGACAGGTGGCGACTAGTGGTTGAATGATAGAACAATTCACATTGTTGTTGTAAATTGCATGGTGATGATGTGGATGCTAGATAAGTAAAGATCAACCATGTAAATTTGAAGAAGGTTTATTTGACGACTATCTTAAAGTTGCGAAGGTTAATGGAGAATTGTTGGATCATGGTGCGAAGGCTGCAAATCGATGGTCCAAGTTCAAAGATGAAGATTACAACAACTAGGTCTACGTGAATGATGGTTTCTCTTGATTTCCAACACAATAAATGGAATTAAATGATCTAACTACCTTTGTAACCAATCTATTAGAGATTTGATGTGTAGGGTGGTGGCAAAAATTATGAAGGTTATTGAGATCAGGTTCAGTTCATCCAAATAAGGGAGAGAATTAATTGCATACAAAGGTTAGGGTATTAGAGAATGTCATGTTTAATAGACCAAAATTTGAATTTGATTACGATTGGCTTGTTGGATAGGTAGCTTCCTAAAGAAGATAGTAAGAAAATCCTAATAGAATCATCCAAATGTATTGGTTAGTGGTGCACATCTCTAGGAAATAATTGTAGGTCTATGAAGAGAAGAAAATGAAAGACAATCAGAAAAGGTTGGTGTGTGGAATTTGGAAGAAGATAGAGTGAAGAGAAAAGTGCAGTGAAGCAGAGTAGAAAAAGAATCAAGTTGCAGAAGACATAGTACATATTATAGAGAGAGTTCTGAGCTTCTAGAGGTGGAACTGGTATGCACTAACTGAGAAGAGGAAAATCAAAGTAGAAGAAGAGTGGTGCAGAACATTGGTGTAGTTGAAAATAGGTTGCAACATATAATTGTAATAAAATTTTAATACTTTGAATTATCAGTCTGATTGGTGGGTGCCATCAGATATTTTGGGTAGGTGCTCAGATTAGGGAGTGGGTGCTTCCTTGAAGTGGGTGCTCCTAAAACCAGAGGATTGGTGCCATTAAAGCATTGTAACTAAACATTGGATTGTGAGGATGGATTAGGACAATATCTCCTAGTAGCATTTATCATCGTGGCTTTTCCCATCTTAGGTTTTCCATGTATATCTTGTGTTATGTGATGCTTGTGTGTGTACATGTTCATGTATTTGCATGTTAAGTCTCATTCTGCACATTAAAGGTTTAAATAATTAATCTGCACAAAGTGTTTAAGGGTTATAATTTTAAAGCTACTAATTCACCCCCTCCCCTCTCAGTAGATTGTTGTGTTCCAACACTTAGTCATATGAAAAATCACATATAAAAACTTTTTTCATGACCTAAAAATGCATTGATTGCAATTGAAAATGTTAGGTAAAAAAACTAGAAAACCCTCATCGTGTCTTCATAGGTACCTTCAATCACTCTACAAATCTCAACAATAGAATATTTCACATCGGAGATACTATCAATAGATCAACCATGTCAATGTACAAATTTACATTATGTTGAGGATATCAACACCTCATGTTTGGCAGGGGCTTAAAGATATTCTACTAAAACTCCCCCTAATCCAAATCTCTTCATCTAGTTTCTAGAGGAAACATTTGCACCAAGGGCTAGCACAGACTTACTCTTCAGTTCACTCTCTTCCTTTTTCTTCTAGATCTTATTCATGTACTTCATTTTGACTGGATCATTCTTATTTACTAGATTACTCTCATTTTATGAGGCAAAGGGTTTTACATTCTTAGATCTGCAAAACTTAGCTATGTTTCCTAGTTTATTGATATGAAGTGGGAAAGTGGAATTGATCAAACAACACAAGAATTATTCAAAAGGGTTAGAAGTCCAAAGAACCAAATTATAAAATGCTCAAAACCCACTTACCAATGAGATTTGATTACAAATTCAAGCTATGAAATCACACACAAATGTTAGCATATATCAAATCAAACACAATGAATATAAAACAAGAATACAATCTTACCATAGCATTGCTGGAGAAGCTTGGTGTTATGGATGTTGAATTGCTAAAAACTTAACCTTCCATTGTAGTTGCAAAATCTCATGAATGTGATGACCTAGATGATACAATGCTATGATAAATTCTCTCAAGAATGCTCTTATAAATCAAATTGACATGACTTAGCTACTCAAATTCTAGGTGAGAAATAGTAAAAGAATGAGGATGATTACATAGATTTTCATAATTGAATGAAGAGTTGAGATTGAATTTCAATTCCCACAAAGAAGGGTCAAGAATCCTCATTTGCACTCACGACCTTTCCAAATTCTTATTCTATAGAGATCCAGTGCTAAAAATACACATTTTCTGTGGCGAGGATTATTGGAGCTCCACACTATTCCGATGTGGTTAGACAGTACTAGTGGCTAGTTGGCATAGGGGTTGTAGTACACAAATTTCTAACTTAAGCTTTTGCATTAATTTTGTTCATGCATTTGTTAGCCAAAGATAGGACTTGTATATGTGGAAATCCTTAGGATTGTCACACATGGCATGGGTTGATTGCATTTGTATTTTTAGGAGAACTATGTTTTATTTGAAATGACACTATTTCATTTATCCAACATGTTTGCATTGCTATGACGTGTTTGCAAATTTGTGATTGCAGAATATGATCATGGGCTAGAAATTTAGGAGTCTATCGTGATTTCCCTAGGGTGATGTGTTTGCAACATGAAAAGGTCCACATTTTCAAAAATTCAATGTGGTTGTAAAAAATAGATTCATGTTTGTGAAATGTCTATGTGGTTGTATAAAAATATGCCCTATTTTTCTCATTTTTGACTACAAACTTAGATCTTTAATCATATTTTCAACAAATTAATGCTATTGGTTCAATTCTTGTAGGCTACATTTCATCCTTTGTATGTGTGAGAGTGTAGACCTATACTTTTTGATAGGATAGCCTACATCTAAGATCTCGAGAGATAGTTTCTACATGTGGTTGGTTTGGAGAATATTGCATATATGCTTGATATTTGAGCTCAGAATGCTATAATGACAACACTAGTAGAGTGGTGGAGATCGAAGACTGCCACTTTCCACTTGCTATCAGAGAGAGCACAATTAAACTTGAGGATATTTTGTAGATTTGTTAGATCTAATTCATGGTGAGATGGTTGTGTACAATGTAGCCCAAGGCACCATAGCCATGGATAGGTTACTAGGTGTTCGATTGCTTACTATTGTAGACTCACAAATAGACCTCACAAATGTTTTGATTGTAGGACTAGGCTTGGAACAACATAGGATTCCACTAGTTAAATAGTTTCACTCTCTATATTTTCTATGGTAAATGGATCCTCCTTTGTAGGTCAAAAATTCACCTTTGTAGGTCATGAGATCACCTATGAACAAATTCCCCTTTGTAGGCAACACGATCTCCTACCGAAGTCATAGGTTTGCCTAAGTAATATTGACCAAGTGATGTACAAATGATGACAACATATTCACACAAGTACTACATGGATTCGCGTATCAAAGTTGGTTGTATGGATAAGGGACAATAGATTTTTTCTTGAGGAACATGTATTCACCTATTAGGGATGTTGGGGGGTATGGAGGGACAACATGGATTTTCCCCTTAAGGTTACGAAATCGCCTATCTAGAATAAGGGGATATGGACACGAAGGTGGATTTTCCTCTAAGAGAAACAAGATTACTTATTAGGGAAAGAAGGGTATAGAAACGAAGGTGGATTCACCTCTAAGAGAAGAGAGGTTACCTATTGGGGATAAAGGGGTACAAACATGAAGGAAAATTTACCTCTAAGAGAAGCAAGATTTCCTATCGGGGATGGACTTGACTAGATGAAGATGAATTTTTTTGTTAGTGAAGTGAAATTGCCTCTATGATAAGCATATTTTCCTATTAGAGTGGATTGCTTGAACTAACTAAACTAAGTGAGGACATGAAATTACCCCTAAGGGAGTAGGTTTTCTTGTCAAGATAATATATTCACCTCTATGATGAGTCCATTTATTAGTCTATTTCTTGATGTTTTTATACATGTTTATAGATATTATCAAACAATATTTCTAGAAATATTCCTACGATATGATATATTTTTATGATTATTATACAACCTTGGACCTAAATTAGAATAATGGAAATATAGTTATGATATAGTAGCATTGCATGATTTATAGGTGGAGATGTGTGGAATGTGATTAGAATTCTATGTTTAATCATGGTAGTTAGCTTTGTGTATGTGTTCTATGAATTAGCCTCTTATAGCCCAAGAAGACACTATAGCCCGCAACAACTGAAAGTTGTAGCCCATAGCCAAAGGAGGTATTGGATAGCAAAATAAGGGAAGTGCTAGAACAAGCTATGTGTAATAACTACCATGTGGAGACACCTGATGGAGTTAGTCATGCATCATTATGATAGTTAATAAGGCACTAAAGAAGAATTATTTTATTGATAGGATTCTAGATAATTGATTATGTGTTGCACATGCAGATCTATTTTCCAGAGTTTTAATTTTATTTCAACTCTTATTTCTTTTCAATTACAATTTGAATAACTCAATCTTAATTACACTTTGATATCTAGGGAGTTGTAGTTAATGATTTCAATTAAGAGTTATGTTTAGAATAAACTCCCTCATGCCTATGAATAGCCGATGGTTGAGTATTTAAAATAGTTAGTGGGTTAATCTCATACTAGTAGATTTTGTTATCAATTACTTAGTTTTTAGTTGTAATCTATAGGAATGTTGATTGTTTAGAAATGGTTTTCTTGAATACAATATTTGAGTAAGATTTTATGTGATCTTTTGGAATGCATAATGAATGAAGTTCAAGTTGATATGGTTGCATAGAATCTAAATATTTATATTTGGTTTTAGTTTAAGTGAAGACAACCACTTGAGAAGGCCACTCAAGGTAACTGTTCTACACTACATTTATAGTTTGTTATTTCTATTTGACAATTATTTCTATTAGTCATTACTTTATAAATTTCATGTAAGTTAAAATAGATTCTCATATTTTGATTATCAGTAATGATTGCTCATGTGCATGAATGCATTCAATTGACTTGTAATATTCTAGAGGATAGATTAGGTTCAATTATCAATTTTGAGTTAGCTTTAGTAATTATGTATTAATAATAGTTTAACTTTAGATTATGTTGTAGGCACCCATAGCCATTAGCACCAGTTGACTTCTTTTACTATTATGTGTTTTTATGATTTTCCAACAAGAAGAATACCTTTAATAGGATAACCTAGGAAACCTCAGGGCTTTGAAAGTACATAGAGTGCCAATATCATCATAAGTTTACAAGCCCTAGTTGACAATTTAGCGAAGTATTTGCAATGTTGAGTGGATTGTTTAGCTAGGTCATCCCTCTAAATTATGTGATTTCCACTAAGTTCACAAGGCACTAGTTTAGACTCTACATCTTTGGTGTCGTTGCTAGGGATGATGCTAATTTCATATATTTTTTTTCAATCTTTCATAGTTACATTTTTTTTTCAACATTAGGACTGTTAGGTTTTATCTTATCGCAACACCAGAAAGTTACACTGAAGTTATGCAAGACCACTACTATAAAAATCCATATTTATTGTATGCGGTGGTAGAGACACCCTTTGGGTAGATTCCACCCCTCCACACACCAAAAATCCATAGCATATATTGGTGATATTACTGAATAGAGCAAGGGTATTCCAAAAGAACTTTCCCTTTCACCAACATCTAGCACACCAATAGAGGGGGCATAACAAACCATGGGTGATGCACCAGGGGATGATCCATAACATGTGACCTTTGAGTTTCCAATCACCCACCAAGAAAGGGCTATTATGTTGAAGAATATCCCTCCTTCAACATTATTAGTCTTTTATGGTTTGGTGATTGAAGATCCAATCACATTGTTGTTTGAGTTTGATGTTCTATGTAGGAGCTATGACTAAAAATTTGATGCTCATAGGCTGAAGCTCTTCCTTGCCACTCTAAAAGATGCATCCTTGAGATGGTTTATGGGATTAGGCAAGGATGTTATTCCAAACTGGGAAACCATGAAAACATTGTTCTTGGAAAAGTACCAAGACTATTGTAGAGGACTTGATAGTAGGAGAGATGACATTTTTAGAATGTCACAGAAGGAGGATGAGCCACTAGAGGACTATGCAGAGCGATTTCATTTCGCTTTGAAGAAAAACCCATAGAACAAACTATTTGAAGAATCCTTCAAGTTAGTATTTTTAAAGGGAGTTAATGAGGACTGCATGGATGCTCTCAATATTATTGGATAAGGGGATATCTCTCAAATACCATTTGAAGAAATATGTACAGTCTATAGAAATTACTCCAAGACCTTCACTAAGAAGCAAAGAGGAGAGAGGACATCCACCATTGGAAAATCATCTACTAGGGTTTCAAAGATAGCGCTAAGTAATTTTCTATCTAAGATGAAGGAGGAAATTATCAGCCACCTAGAAATTCAGTTGTTCACTCTCCATATAAAGAAAAAGTGAAAGGAGGATGAATTAATTCTCACCGAATACTACCCCAACTGTAGACAAAGAAAAACAAACTATAAATGCAAGAGGGTGGCTATTATTCAAGAAAAAAAATAGAGAAACTTGATTTTTAACCACTTGAGGGAGAGGATGGATTGTTGTTTTAAACAGCTCAAACAAGGCCATGGAAAAAAATACAAGGTATTCCATAGGACCCTTTGAATTTCAATTAATATTTTCCTATTGGAAATCAATTTTTTTTGCTTGAAATTCAAATCCCTAGTTAAATAACCAAAACCAATGGAAAAACCCTCAATAATGGCAACGAACTTAGCAAAATAAGAACCAAAAACAACTAAATCCTTGGCCACAAAAAAAATTCTAAGGTTCCAATTATAATCCTCAATGGCCAACACATCAAAAGTAGTGGCACCCACAATGGAAAAAAGGTCAGCAACATAAACAACTAAACATGAATTATCAGTAATGCTTCCTCCCCAGCCACATTAACAAGCCATTATGCCTACTCCATCAAATCCTAAACCTCAGCCAGAAAGACCACCATAATTACCTACCCAACCTACACCTAACCCTAACAAAAATTCCATCTAATAGGCTTATACTAATGAGGCTATTCACTACTGCACTTATGGGGTAGAGGTGAGTGATGTCCAGATCAGGCTAGGGAAACAACTAGTTGGAACTTCATCCCACCAAATCAATGAGATGGAGGATGAGGAATTTGCAGTTGAATCTTCAAAAAAATTACCTCTAGAGTCTAAGTCAAATCAGGTACACCAAACAACCTCAATTCTAGAGCCTCCTTTCCCTAAATTCTTAGCCATTCAAAAACATCATACTCAAACTAAGATAGACCTAATGGGTCAACTTAAGGATGTCAATATCAAGATTCCACTCATCCAAGCTATTAAGGACATTCCAATCTACACTAAGGCAATTAGGGACATATGTATTAAGAAACTAGGGATAAAAAGGAAGGACCCTCAGACAATTCATGTCCTAGGAAACCTTGTTGATATCATGCTAGGAAATATAATTGTCCCTAAATACACCAACCATAGTATCCTATTAGTGGATGCTAAGATTAATGGGACCCTTATCAATAACACCTTGATAGACTTAGGGGAAGCAATCAATGTCATGACTAAAGAGATAATGCAATTACTTTAGTTAACAATGACTCAAGGATTTTTTAAGGAATTTCATATCTAGTGTAGGAATCCAAGTTGATCCACATAAAATAGAGATCATTTCCATAATACCTATTCCACAAAGGTAGAAAGATGTTAGGAGCTTCCTAGGCCATCCAAGATATTATAGGAGGTTCATTTAGAACTTCAGTAAGATTGATGCACCATTGTTTGTTCTACTGACTAAAGACATAGAATTTGACTAGACATCAGAGTGTCAACATTCCTTTGAATAACTAAAGAAAGCTTTAACAAAAGCACCAATTTTGAGGGGGAAAAATTGGACCTTATTCTTCCCTATACACATAGATGCTTCATTTCTTATTGGAGCAGTTTTGGGTTAGAAAGAATGTAATAACGAATATGCTATTGACGAAATTAGTAATAATATTCAAGGAGTAGAGCTAAATTATACTATTATAGAGAAAGAGATGCTAGCAGTAGTGTATGTCATCAATAAATTCAGAAATTACATTACCGGTTATGCAATTTTTGTCCACACAGACCATACAACTATGAGATATTTAATGAACAAACCTATAGTAGGAGGTAGACTAGTTAGATGGATGATCCTTCTATAAGAGTTTGATATCAAAATAGTGGAAAATCTTGGTAAGGCTGATGTAGTAGCATTTTTTTTGTCATAGTTGCTAGCACAATTAGTAGAAGGGGTGGTGGATGACTCATTTCTAGATGAGAATTTTTTTTCTCTTAATATACATATACCCTGGTATGCTAGCATTACAAATTATTCAGTGAAAGGGTATATTTACCACACTTCTCTCTAAGGGAAAAGAGACAGTTGGTACATAAGTGTTTTCCATATTCTTGAATATCTAGTTACCTATTCTACACAAGCCCAAACGATATCATGAGAAGGTGCATAAGGAAAGATGAAATATTTGATATCATGAAGCCTTGCCATGATGAACCATGTGGAGGTCACTTTACAACTAGAAGGACAACATTCAAAATCCTCACAATTGGTTACTACTAGCCAACTTTACACAAGGATTATATCAAATATACAAGGAGCTATGATAGGTGCCAAAGAATGGGTAAGTCAACAAGGAATGATGAAATGCCATTAAAACCTCAATTAACAGTAGCTCCCTTTAAAAGATGGGGTCTAGACTTCATTGGGACAATATCACCTGCTTCTAACAACAAAGAGTACATTTTGGTTTGCATTGATTATTTGACTAAGTGGGTGGAAGTGAAGGTATTACAATTTTTCAGAGATGGTGATGTGGCTAAATTCTTGTATGAGGACACTTTTACTACGTATGGAGTACCTTGAGAGATAGTGACTGATCAGGATCCACAATTTACTTTAGAGCTCATTACCAAATTTATTGAAGAATATGAAATTAGGCACACAAAGTCAACACCTCAACACCCTTAGGCTAATGGCTATGTAGAGGTTACCAATAGAGAAATTAAGAGTATTGTAACCAATACAATACAATTACATATAAAATATTGGGTTGCTAAATTATTAGAAGCAGTATGGGCATATAAAACAACATGGAAAACAACAACTGGTTTCACACCCTATGAGCTAGTATATGAAAAAAAAATAGTCCTCCCAATAGAGTATTAGTACAAGACATTAAGAACAATAGTGGATTTGGACATGGATCTCACAAAATCTCAAAAAGAGAGGTTACACCACTTAAATGGGTTGGATAAACTCAGGATGGAGGAAATTGATCACACTAAGATATTACAAAAATAGAGGACAAAGTGGTATGAACAATATATCAAGTGAAAATAATTTAATGTAGGATACCGGGTCTTATTGTATGATCAAGATACAAGTATTTAACAAGAAACTCCAATCTAGGTGGTTGGGACCTTATGAGATCAGCCAAGTCTTTCCTAATGGACCAGTAAAGTTGCACACCATAGATGTAGTAAGGTTCTTCCTCCTAGTTAATGGCCACAAGTTGAAACTTTACAAGAAACTATTACAAAGAGATGAACCCATTCTTTCTCACTTAGTAGTATGGTCCTATCAATGATTAGAGTGATTTAGATGCAAATACAATACCTAGAAATGATGAATTAGCAACAATAGATATACTAAGTTCTTTAGGTGACTCAGTGGTTGAGCTACACAACTCATCCCCTAAGATCACTCAGGTCTAATTTCTTATTCCACCTCACATGCACACACAACATAGTCACACTGATGTACATATTTTTTCTAGAGGGACCTATCTTATATATACAATTATAACCATTTAGTATGGGCCCTATTGTAGTAGGGACCTGTAGCACAAAAGCTATCAAAATTTAGATGGGACTTGATGTCGAAGGTACTCGTAATGCTTCTTACCAAGAAATTTCAAATTTGGTGCCACATTAATTGCAATTCACACCTTTTTCATTTCATTTTTTCTTCACACATGCAACATTAGTCTTATCATAATAAGTACATGCAACATGCTTATCTTATTTCATGCATTTGAACTGTCACATCACTACCCATCATCCATATATTTTGTTTCATTTCATTAAACCCACCACCTTATCATTCAATCACCTACAATTAATTCTTGTAACATCAAATCATCCTGTGGATACATTTTATTCATATCACACATGTGGCATTCAATTAATCACCTCTCATGGGTACAAAAAGTACATTACCATAATTATCATGGATTTCTTAATTCATTCATTATGTATTTTCATATTAAATTAAGCATGAAATCTATTCATTACATTTATTTACATATCCTATAATCATACCTTCATGTATCATGAGTTGAACTAAGGTCACTTCAAACCTTAAGTTGGGGGAGGGTACTATATTAGCCAGTTTTTTTCATTTTTTACAACCTAAAGCCAAATGAAAACATACATGATATGCAAACCCTTTTTGTTCTAAATTTCACCTACCTTTTGCTATTAATCTTAATTGCCAATTACCTCAATCCTGTGATTCTGAGCTAAGTCGAGCCCAATTTTAAACTAATATAGAGGAGAAGGGGAAGTTGCAGTTATAGTATAGTTGTAGTGAGGAGTGCATGTGAAAATAATAGAGTAAGAGAAGGGTTTGAGGGTGGTGAAGTTGAAATTAAGCTAAATTTTTAAGGTTAGAACATTGAGAAAAGGTAAAGAGATTCACCAATGGGGGTTAATGTTATTAGGAGAGAGTCATCAACACACAAAAAAATATTAGAAGATGCATTGGTATTTCCTATCTTTACAAGGGTTGGTTGGTTGGATTACTTTCAAAAGCTAACAAAGTTTGATTATGACATAACAAGGAGTTTCACAACTACATTGGAGTACAATGAATCCATGGTAAAAGGTTTTTCAATGGATGCATTAGAAGGAGAAATAGCACAAGTATCTAATTTTCCCAGGATTGGAGCTAAATTTATTTTTTAGGTAGATGCATTGGGTGCAAGAGAAGAACTCTGTGAGCGAGGAGAAAAAATTGATTCATCATCCCAAGGTTTAAAAAAAAGATTTTCTCTTCCATGGATTTGGGCCAACTATGCTTCTTATGTTATTAGATACCTTACTTGTGATGGTAGATATAATCTTCTATACTGTAAGATTTGGCTATGGAGATAGCCACCCAAGATCTAAAGGCCTATGGAAAACACAAAATGCTTAGAAGATCAATATGACAAGAATAAAATATATTCCTATCAATGAATACAAAAAGAATCCATGGAGTTGGTTTACAATGTGTGAGAGACCCTTGGTTATATAGTCAAGGTGAGGCATAAGATGTAATAAGATTATGACATTTTTCTTAAGCTTATGATATGGGACAACTTATCATAACTACCTAGGAAATGATAAAGTCTAGACATGACAACTAAGTCTTCTAGAAAGAATCTTAGCACCTAAGTAAACATAACATGTGAATATGCCCCCTCAGTCCCTAGTAAGTGAAATAACTAGGTACAAAACATTTATTCACACCAACATATACACTGTACATTTCAAATTACTTAGTCATATTCACCATAATACACTAGTAAATGTTCCCAATTACCTCTACAATACGCTGAAAAGGATCACATTTGAATACTAAAGGAAATAGAGTCATGAAAATTTATCACATCATTATTTAATATCCCTATTAGTAAAAAGAGTTTGATAATTCAATATTCATAGATATCTTCAAAAGACTATGAATTGTTAAGATATTAACAATCTACTTGAGGCACCTGTAGTACCTAAAACCCTAGAGCCACAAGTTGCACCTACAAGAGGAAGTTCTCCTATTTCACCTATGGCTTCACCTTCCCATAGTGAAGGTGAACCTGAGGATCATAATGTGTAGAAATCATCACATACATCATCTATAAAACCTACAAAAAAGAAGACTCTATCACCTCTAAGACACCAAAACTTAAGAAAAAGGACGGTAGCTCTTCTACAACTTCAAAGGTGCAGCAGAGAAAGGAAACATAGAAATAGGCATCTACTACACCTAGGTGTTTAGGCTAGTTGAAAAAGCAAGGTGTTATGAGGGGGAGTGTGTGGAAAAACAAGAAGAAGAGACAAATGGAAATCAACAATAGGAAGAGGATGTGATGTTGGTTGAATAAAATTTAGAAATAAAGGGGAAATGTGCATAAACCTGCAAAGAGGAAGTGGTATGTATCCACCATTTCTTATTTAGACTCAGAAGATGTATTCATTTCTAAGAAAAAAAGAAAGAAAACCCTAGATAGATCTAATCATGAAGACTATGAGTGTAAGGGGGTGGTAATGAACAATTTTTAGAGGATAGAAATATCAAAAAGGAGTTCCAAGAAGCTCTAGAAAGAATTAAATAGTTGGAAGAACTAGTGTAGGGTTATAAAAAGAGAGACAAAGAAAGGGAGACAAAGATAAAATAATTGGAGAAGAAACTATAGACATATAGGCATGGTCTAAAGTTGGACCTATTGGCACAATTGGTCATGATCAAAACAGAGGATGGAGAACTTACAAAAACAAATCATAAACCTCCTACCAGAAAAAATACAATTTACCACACAATTTTTTCTCTTAGATATCAACTGTGGAACACCATTGATGAGTTATCATAGGAGAAAGAAAAGTGGAGAAAGGATAAAGAAACTCCGATTGTAGAACACACCAAAGTGTTTGAGGGAAAGGACACTAAATTGAGTAAAATGGTAGTCAAAATGGAAGAAATAGAAAATAAGGCTGCCAAAATTATCAAGTGCGGACCCCTAGCCATAACATATGCCTTGTTTCTCTAGGAAAAATTCTGAAGTTTTCAATTTAGAAGGTTGATCAACAAGAAACTAGTTTCCATGAGTAGCAAGCTTGAATTTCTCCATGTTTTTGTTGATGCAACCCAAGATGAACAAGACTAACTATGTGAGTCTTATCTACACAACTATGTGGTTTTAGAAAATTCACAATGGAACCCCTTAATGTTTGTAGGGGATTTTCAAGTAAGATCTTTAGCATCCTATTTTAGAAATGAACAATTTAGAGGTGAACTCATGGAGGATTATGCAGAAAGAAAAAATTTAGTTGCACTTCCAATGAGGAAAGAGTCCAAAGATACTAATGAGATAATAGATGAGAGGTTACTACTCCTAAAACACAAGGGTTGAAGAGGAAGGATTATTAGAGTAAGGATATAGGACTATAATAGGATACGAACACTAGCAGTTGGGTTAGTTCAAATTGTTATAAATATATACAAGAAAGGTGGAGCAATTTGACACTAGAGCTACAAAGGAAGGAACCTCATTCGATATATAAATTCATATCTATGATTGAAAGAGTGAAATGGTACATGAATATTGTTGTTTATCAAGAAACTAAATGGATACCACTCACATTCCAACTGCCTATGCTCCTTATCTAGTCCCACATTGGACAAGAGACAACATGAATGAATGTGAGGAGGCTAAGCTTATTAGGATCAAGAGACTTGCAACTTACAAAGGGTTCTATCTTAAGCAGACCAAGGGAGTAGATACTATCATGGACCTTAGGGATATTACACTACATTATAATCTGTACCCCTAGTGTATTTTTCTTGAGGGAAAGAAAAAGGATAGTTGGGGGGAGTGATGAGTCCATTTATTGGTCCATTTCTTGATGGTTTTATGCATGTTTATAGAAATTATTAGACAATCCTTTTAGACATATTCCTATGCTATGATATCTTTTTATGCTTATTATACAACCTTGGACTTGAATTAGAATAATGAAAATATAGTTATGATATAGTAGCATTGCATGATTTATATGTGGATATGTGTGGAATTTGATTAGAATTATGTGTTTAATCATGGTAGTTAGCTTTATGTATGTGTTTCAAGTGAATTAACCTCTTGCAGCCCATGAAGACATTGTAACCTGTGGCAACTAAAAGTTGTAGCCCATAGCCAAAGGAGTTCTTGGACAATGAAATAAGGGAAGTGCCAAAACAAGTTGAGTGTAATAACTATCATGTGGAGAAACTTAATGGAGTTAGTCGTGCATCATTATGACAGTTAATAAGGCACTAAAGAAGAAGAAGATTATGTGTTCCATGTGCAAATCTATTTTGCAAAGTTTTAATCCTATTTGAAATCATGTTTCTTTTTAGTTGTAGTTTGAATAACTCAATCTTAATTAAACTCTAATATCTAGGGAGTTGTAGTTAATGATTTTAGTTAAGAGTTGTGTTTAGAATAAACTCCCCCATGCCTATGAATAGTCAGTGGTTGAGTCTTTAATATAGTTAGTTGGTTAATCTCATACTGGTCGATTTTGTTATCAATTACTTCTTAGTTTTTAGTTGTAATCTACAAACATGTTGGGGTGACCCCACAATACTAGTTTACAAATTTTGGCCAAATTGGACATTAAACTAATTTTTTTTAACTAAATCTTCACTTTTGGGCATCTATAGCGGCTAAACCATGAGGAATTTGAAGATGATGCAAACTAGTGATTTGTGACATTTTGTCTCTAGATTCTAAATATATATTTTTCAATATTTTTGGAATCATATTGCACTTATTTTTCCATTTCCTTCAAAAACTTGTTTTTAACAGTAAACACCATTTTTAAAGAGTGATGTTATTGGCTAACACAACTTTTTTTCTATGAAGGATATTTTTTTTTTTTTTTTGAATTTAGATTTGTAACTATGATATCTAGTGCATGGAATTGGTTTCATAGCATTTCATTGAATATTTTTTTCTTAATTAAATTTCAAAGTCAAACCAATTACAATTTAGATATGATTTACGGGCTAAAACATAATTTTTTTTGTATGTATCAAAATTCATTTTTTTTGGTTGGATCAAGGACATCAATTTCTAATGCAATGATATTTTTCAAATTTTTTAATGATAATCTACTATTTTTCCACATGTGCAAAATAAAGACCTTGATTTTCAGTGAAAAGCCTACATTCACAAGAAATAAAAAATAAATATAATAATAAAATTAAATTTAATTAAAATTATACTTTTTTGGAAGCTTATAATAAGGACTACATACAAAAAAAAATTTAAATAAATTCATTTGATCCCCCAAAAGGTAAATCCAAGGTGGTTTTTTATCAATATTTTGATAGGTGTAAAGGAGACTCCATTATAGGTATGTTTCAAAACTAGTGGGGTTCTATCCAAGGGGGCTTGGTTTAAGTGGTTTTATCAAACCCTCTTCAATTGGAATCCTTTAAATGGAAAATTTAAAGGCTTAAATCATTATATTTTCTAAAAATAAGCGATTTCAACAAAAATCAGGATCTACCTGAAAGTGTAAACCACTATTGTGGGATCACCTATTGATTGTTCATAAATGGTTTTCTTGAATACAATCTTTGAGCAAGATTTTATGTGACCTTTTGAAATGCATAATAAATGAAGTTCAAGTTGATATGGTTGCATAGAATCTAAAGATTTAGATTTGGTTTTATTTTAAGTGAAGATAGCCACTTGAGCAAGTCACTCAAGGTAATAACTATTCTTCACTACATTTATAGTCATTTATTTATGTTTGACAATTATTTCTACTAGTCATAATTTATAAATTTCATGTAAGTTAAAATAGATTCTCATATTGTGATTATTAGTAATGATTTTTAATGTGCATGAATGCATTCAATTTAATTTTAATACTCCAGAGGATAGATTAGGTTCAACTATTAGTTTTGAGTTATTTTTAGTAATTATCTATTAACAATAATTCAACTAAAGATTATGTTGTAGGCACTTGTGTCCATTAGCATCAATTTAATTCTTTTACTGTTATGTGTTTTTGTGATTTTCTAGAAAGTAGAATACCTTTAATAGGATAACCTAGGAAACCTCAGGTCTTTGAAAGAACATATAGTTCAAGTACCATCATAAGTTTACAAGCCTTGGTTGACAATTTAATAGTCTTTGCAATGTTGAGTGGACTGTTTAGCTAGGTCATTCCTTTGAATTGTGTGATTTCCACTAAGTTCACAAGACACTAGTTTAGACTCTACACTTTGAAGGAAGTGGATATGTCCTTGAGTGATAGAAAGACTTGATGGAAAATGATGGACTAAGAAAATAACAAACAAGGCTAAGATAGACTCAAGACTTGGACAAGCACTAGTATTGCACAAGAAAACATGCTAGATTGCACAACCCTAAATTAGTAAAAATGGTTTACAAACTTGATGTAGGCTCAACAACTCAAGTGGTTAATACTCTATGGTACTCTGGTGGAACACCCTTTCTCATGAAGGAAGATAGGTAAAGATCCAATGACACAGGGTTGTCAAGAGATGCCACAAACAAACCTTCTCTCTCTCTCTCTCCTTAGGAACTGTCGTAGTTAACCCAAGGATTTCTATGTTAACCTAAGGTAATATGTGATGAGTAGATTTTCCTAGGTACGATCCACATCCCTTGCACTACACCAAGCTGTGACTAAAACACAAATCTTAAACTAGGATATACAGGCTGTCGCATGCATCCTCTAAACACCAAGAGGGTGCATGAGATCCATCTATGAACACCAACCCATCATAAGTTTGGGTCAAAAAATTTTAGTGAGAAATCTCATACCAACTCTACATGCCTAACATGGAATCACCCAAGTATCAACGCTTCACCAAACATGAAGTGACTAGATTGGGGTAAAAAATTTGTTCTCCCCCTTTTATATACCCCACCAGTTCATGTGGTTGAGGTCATCACTTGGGTTATGAAATCCCAAGAAGGCCTCCTAGAGGGAAGGACATTTTAGGAATTTATAATCCCCAGGATCATACGTAGTGCAAGGGGAGAGCATACACAAAAACCAACACTCTCTAGGTTGACTCAACTAGACTTGGATTGAGTTGTAATTTCTAATCCCCAAGCTCACTGTATGGTGCAAGGGGAGAGAATACATCAAAAAATTTCTCCAAAACATAACACAAAAAACAAATTAATTGACCCTTTAATGAAATTGAAGTGTTCCTAGCTAGTATGAAAAATACCTACCAAGTCTTCAATCGACCATCTCGCAAGAAATATGTTAGTAGTTAAAATACTAGTATTCAACTAACATAAGGCTACAAGAAGTTAGAAGCTACTAAAACATAGAAAAACAAGTGATTGGATTAGTAAAAAAAATCCAAAGTTAAATGGAGAATTAGATAAAAATTACTACTCTATATTTTACTTCAGGATCACTTATCTAGAGAGTAGGTTTTCTCCTATAGCGACCATGGATCTGCCTTTGTATCTCACATATCTCCCTCTATTCCATAAAGAAATTTCACCTATCAAATCATTCATTCAACTTTGTATCTCACACATTCACCTATGAAGGAATGTAGAGGATCCCAACACATAGTTGTCTCTATAGCTCACAAGATCACCCAAGAGTGCCACATGTCGACCTTTGTATAGGTTCCAGGTGGGCCCTCACACATATGCCTTTGTAGTTTGATAGATTTTCCCATCAGTTCATGCATCTTCCTTTGTACATTGAAGATCTGAATCCAAGAACACATTTTCCTCTGTAAGAGGCAGGTTTTCCCCTATAGGTCACTAGTATGCTCATCGGTGGATTCGCTTCTATAACTCAAAAAGAGCTGAACCTGCAAAATATCAAACAATAAAAAATGTTAAAGGACTCATGATGTGGGTACCATCAAGCATGAAAAAGATGTGTGTAATATTTTATTCCTACTCTAAATGAAAATTAAAATCAATGCAAAAGACACAAAACAAAAATAACACTCAAGATTGGCCTAATGATGAAATATAAACAAGAACAAGAAATGAAGAGAAAATTATACCTTGTCTAGATTTGTTGCATAGTTGGACCTTCTTGAAGTTTGAATGTGTGCTCCTTTGATTATGTGTGCAAGTTTTTCTACTCCTAAATATGCAAAACAAACTAAGAAATCCAAAGTAAAGAACACTAGACCACTTCAAGATTAGCCTAAGTTGAACACAAATAAAAGAAAAGATAAAGAAAGTAAATGATTATACCTTTTTATTTGTGTTGATCTCCTTGGTTGGCCCTTGATTGAAGCTTGGTTGTGTGGTCCTTTGATGGAAATATGATGAAAAATGGATGCAAAAGGATGAGAGCTAAACTAAGAATGCAAGTTATTGAATGCAAAAGATGTGCTTGATGATGGCTTGAGAGTTTGAGAGCATAAGTTTGATAAAATTCATAATGTCCCTGAATGAATGAGAAGGGGGGTTATTTATAGAAGAAATTGAATTCTCTAGAAAATTCAACAGTAAAGATTGAGCCACCATGGCCAAGATAGAGGGCTATGGTGAGTTGAGGACTCACAAGCCCTCACATCTTGCCATGTGGAGGATGAAGTTTCCAAAGGACATGGTGAGATGGAAAGGGTACAAATGATGTGGAAGAAGGAAAAGTACTTTGAAAGTTCCTTGGGAGGGGAGAATATTTCCTCAAAATTGGAACTTCTTGTTCCCATATGAGAGGAAAGTGACATATGAGGAATTTTAGTATTCCTCAAAACTCTCCATGGGGAAGAGAAAAGTGGTTGGGGAAATAAATGTGAATTTTAAATTCACATGATTGGAAGGGATAAGGTGGTTGGGAGAATAAATATGAATTTTAAATTCATATGAGGAGCACCTTGTGGGTAAAACAAGGTTCTTATGAAGGAGGCTGAAAAGTACCTTATGTATAAGACAAGGTCCTTATAATAGAAGGTTGTTGGCTTCATGTGACTAATGTGACCTTTCAATGATAACATGGGGAAGAGAATAATCCTTGGAGGAATAAAAAGTGAATTTTAAATTCACATGGGGAAGGCAGAAAGGAATTAAAAATTCCTTGGGGGATGAGAGAGTTGACCAAGATGCTGATTAGACTAACTAACCAACAATTAGAAGACAAGTAGTGGTTAATGAAGATTAGAAGCCAACTTGCAAAATTTTGAGGATGTGACACATCCTAATCAAGGATTAGACATGTGCACATCCCTAATGATGAGATTAAGAGGTGGATTAGTATTAAGAAAAAGTGATGGAGGATGTGGAATGTGAGAAATTAAATAAATGTATTATTTATTTAATTCTTAAAGGATAAGGGGGATAAAGGGATAAGGTATTTAATTATTAACTAAATACCTTAGGGATTTAGAATAATTTAAAGATATTAATTAAATAATAGTAATATTACTTAATTAATCCAAACAAGGGGATGTTTAGATGAAAATGGATAAATTTGGACAAATGGAAGTGTCCAAATTTGGATGTCTACAGATTGATTGATAACATGCAACCTATATGAACATGATTGTGGTGATGCAATGGATGTAATGGAGGTTATATATGGTGGATTTGACACAATATGTGAGCTAAAAGTTGCTGCAATAATGGAGTTAGTTCTTGAAATTGCTATAAGGCTTGAATGTGCATGAATGTTGGAAAAATGGACTAAGTCTTTCTTAGTCATTAGAAGGGTATAAGGATGGAGAGCTAGCATCAAATCTAGGGATTCAAATCAATGGTTGAGATGTCTTGAGATATCTCAACACATGTGTCATCCTAGGGGGATGGGGAGAGGTGAGATGGAGAGCCTAGGTGGCAATATGGTGGAGGTACTTTTCAAGTACCTTGGGAAGGGAAAAAGGGGCGACTTGTCTTATCCTCTCCAAATCATGGGGATGATGTGACAAGAGAGGAATTTGAAATTCCTCTCAAAATATCCATAGATTTTGGATAAGGGCTTGGGAGGACCAAGGGGAATTAAATATTCCCCTTGTAAGGCCATTGGAATTTGGAGGAGGAATTAAAAAATTTCTTTTAATTCCTCCAAGGTCTTTGGGAGCATAAAGTGGAATTAAAAATTCCAATTAGGATCATGGGGAAAATAAAATAGAATTTAAAATTCCTTGGGAAAGGGAGATGACTTTACCCGATGTAGGAATTCTTTATGAGGGGGTTGACCTAGGTACATGCCATAATTGGTAATAGACCTAGATTAAGGGTTAATTAATCAATGATTATGGTTATGCAAATGATTAGGAAAATTAATGGAGTAATTAAGGGAAAGTGGAAAGTTATGGAGGATGTGACACTAATCACAATTAGTGGTGTCCACATCCTAATGATGGGGTTAAGCAGGTTAATTAAGATTAGAGGAAGATTATGGAGGATGTGACACTTGGAGAGAGAAAGGGATGAATTAAAAATTAACTTATATATATTTGGCCAAATGAATGAATTAAACTAATTGGACCATTTATTTAATTTAGAGAAGAAGATGATAAAGTATTTAATTAAACAATTAAACACTTTAGGGAACATTAGGAATAAAGAGGAATATTTACCAAATAATAAAATTATTTAATTAATATGGATGCGGGTGTGAAATAGATGAAAAAATGAATAAATTTGACCACATGGATATGGTCAAATTTTGATGTGTACAATAACCAATCAAACAAGAAGCATCATTAAGGTTGCAATTTTAGCTTTGTATATGTAAAAAGCTATGATTATTGGAGGTATTTCACTATGTTGTAGAATGATTACATTTTTAGTCCTTTACTTCCATGAAGACAAGTGTTTCCTCATACCAAGCACACCTTTCTAGAAATCATTATCACATGACCAAAACATTGAGATAGAGTAAAGTCACTATTACTAACTTCCACACACTCTCCATATTGAAAGATTGTTTGCCAAAAAAATTTCAATTGATTCTTTGAATTAACTTTTTAGAGTTTCTACATCCTTTTCTTGGGAATTATCTTCTCTTTGAAGATGAATACTTATAATCAAAATGTATTTCTAGATATAAACCTTCATCTAGTTGAATTCCTTGAGTTATTTTTTTTTTCAAGTGTATTCTTCTTTAGGAACAAGAACTTCCACCCGATTCTCTTCTTCAACATAAAAAAAATCTACCATCATCAGTGTTTGGTAAAATTTGTTGAGCTACCAATTTATCTAATCTCATATCAAGAATTTTCTTGAGATCACCATTATTATTCACCTATATAGATTCTTCTTTCACTGTAGTATTTGTTTCATTATTGATCTCCTTCTTTATTGACTTAATGTTTTCAAAAATATTTTACATGTCAGTGATGAAATTTTTCCCCTTACCATAATATCTCTAATCCAATCTTTTGAAGCTTTATGTAAGGAACCACACTAATAACCAAAAAATTACCTTATTTTTAATTATTATTTAATTATGTGTTCATTCACATGTATACTAAGGTACTTGTATCCATACGTTATAGGAATCCATCCATCCAGTATAGGAATCCAACCATACAGGTTAGGCATTTATCCATACGGGACAAGAATTCATCTAGCCATCTGGGATAGGCATCCATCCATAAAAAAAATGGGAATCCAACATCCATCCATCAACTAGGATGTGAATTCATCCATCAAAAAGGATAGGTAAAATGCTCTGGCTAGAGACCTAGACTCATCAAGAAAATCCAGGTCTTGAGTCAGTCTCTAAAGTCTAAATTTCTTAAAGGAAATGCACTGAGGTCTATCTTTAGGAGTACATAATAATATTAAATAAAGACTTGAAACTCACCTTATAATTTTGGCCTAAGGCCCTTGAGGAATCAAGATTCCGAATATACAAGGAATATATTTTATTTGATTTTATAATTTGAAATTATGTCATTTCACTTAATGAATTAAATTTTCTTGATTGAATTAATCTTACATTATTAATTAACAATGATACTACCATACATGACTTTAACCCCATCCCCGAATGCTTGAGTACTAGGAGCATCCTTTATCTACCAAATTGCCTACATACTCTGCTTCCAAACATGATCAAGACATAAATATGTAGTTATATTTTCTACTCTAAGTTTGATGTGAACTATTATGTGGGTATACAACCCTTTCTAGGCCCCCTTTTTCCTAGACAATTTCTCTATGACTACTACCCATGAAGGGAAGCATTTATTGTAACAAAATAGTCACCATGACTATTACGTGTGGGTGTGTGTACCAATATGTGACACAAAAAAGATGCCACATTGTGTAAAAAGAATGAAATTAAGAATTTTGCACTTGCCAAACAACTTTTGAATTTGGTGAGCACCAAATTTGGCACTCGCCAAATGTGAAGTTACTTTTAAAAAAATAGGCCATTTTTATCTCATTTTTTCTACAACCCATGACTCTAGCTTCCATTTTCTACTCTTACAACTCATACTCACCAAAAGGAGATCAAAATTTTCTTGTTATTATTCGTGAGGATTTTTCCACGATGTCTAAGAGGTCAAAGAGATCAAATAAGTATGTATTTCTATTATTTTAATTTCAAATTTGAATTAGAATGTAGATTGAAATAGGTGTTTTAAAAAAGCATTGTTTTGGTTTTCATGAAATCATTCTCCATCTCCAAACATTGACAATTCATAATCACCCCCTCATAAAGAGCCTCCCGAAGAAGAACAAGCTCAAACCCCCCCATCAGTTTGTAGGAATCTGCAAGGAACCCTAAAAAATATCTTAAATCAAATTGAAAATAAGAACAAAAAAGATTGAACAATCGATTGGAAGATTAACTAAGCATGCTAAAACCCACTCTTATAGGAGAGGGATTTTTGAATCGTTGAAATTGATTGTATAACATGTAGGAGAAATGAGTGAGATATTTAATTTTTGGTAGAATAAGAGGGATGAATTAAAAAAATTTATGCTAGTGGTCTTTCATAGTCAGATGTGAAAAAATAAAAAAATAGCAAATATGACTTGTGTTCCCTTTTAATAGACCCAAGAACCAACACACCTTTATCACATGCATGCAGGAGGTTCCCCATCCATTTTTTCCACCATGAATTAATAAAAAAATAAGTTTTGGGAGTGGTGGTGGATGGTTATTGACCAACCTCCATGCAATAACTATGAGGTACCACAATATTTTTAGAGGAAACTCTATTGTGATTTTTTCCTCAATAAGGTGCCAAATTATTTTGAAATTTTAGACTTTTAGGGTAGAAGTGGGGGCTCCACACATGATAGATCAGGTGCACAATGTAATCCATAGTTGGAACAAAGACCCTTGGACAAACTTGTGCTAGAGAATGTTGTTTTTCCTTCTGTTGTGAAGGACAATGTTGAGGTGGACATGCTAGAGTCAATTAGCTTTCCCACTCAGAGAATTATACAGTGTGTGAGGCCTCTAGTAGAGCCTGATGTGGATGATACTATTAGGCCCGGAGTTCCACCCCACCATTGTTGCTCTTGCAGTTTTGTTTACACATATGATTATGAGAGTGCTCGAGATGTAGCTACATAACTTACATTAGCTGTAGAGCATATGGTTATGACATATGCATTGTTGAATGAAACATTCAACATTGATACTCAAGTAAAATTCAACAAGATCATTTAATTTTGTTTATTAAATTCTATTTGAAACATAAGAATAACTAAATTAGTATAATCAATGTGATGAAAATTCAAGGTTGGAGTGTTAATGATACGTGCGCCATTCTTGTAGACCCTTCTTTGTTTTTTATGTTGAGTCCATAGATATTGTAGACATGCAAAATCAACATCATGCATCTAAATCTAACTAATTAACATCAAACTCTTCTATTAATCAAATAAAGCAATTTATTCAATTAAATTCCTCCTTTAATTAAAAAAATCAACTTTATTTAATTTGATCCTAACATCATCCTCTTTGATTAAAATCTAAAGTAATTTTCTTCTCATTTTGATTTATTTTAATCCTAAAATCTAAGTCAAAAGTGAAAATCACCTAATCTTCACTTAAATTAATCAAACCATGATTAATCCTAATCCTAATCACTCTAATCCTCTAGATTTCACAACTTGCACAATAAATCATTTATTTTGATTTATTAATTCTTCTAATTTCCCTCAACATGGCATCAAAATGGATTATTCCTCCAAGTTTGAAAATCCCTCCAAATGGGATTTGTCCTTCCAACAAAGCATTTAACTCCTCTTACATGTCATTGTGCATTGAGTCAAGTGGCATTTAAGTCATTCTTTTCTCCCTCCAACAAGCTAACTTTCAAATTTGAAATTCCACCTAATATCATTTATTGGCACATTCATCAAAATGTGCTCAACCTTCATCCTCTCACCTATTGACAAGTGGAATTTGGCCATTGGTTGAGGATTATTCCCACATTCATCCATTTTTCCTCTCCTCTCAATTTCATCTATAAATAACAAGCTTTTCTTCTCATTTTGGATCCACAAGTTATGCATTTTGAATCCACACTCTTATGCATAAGTCCATCATTTTCATGTGAATACATAGAATTTTCATTGCATCTTCATCGTTTGGCTCATCAAAGGGTTGGAAAGGGACACTTTTCATATGAATGTGGCACCAATCCACTATGGAATAGGTTTGAATATGCTCCATTTTCTTTCAATTAATCTCTTTGATATGTTATTATTTTGTTGGAATTGTTTAGCATGGTTCAATATTTCAGAGTAGTATTTAGTTTGCTTGTTTTTAAACTAATCCATAACAATATGTGTTGAGTTTGAAGCTATGTTTCAGATTAGGTGCTCACAAAATGGTGCTAGAAGGAGGGTTGTACTCTTGAAATTCTTAGTTTTTCAAAGTTTCAGATAAATTTATTTGTCTATATTATGCAAATCTCATTGATTATCTATGAACTGTTGTTCTATATATGTTGATAAAGTAGAATAATCACAGACTAATATTTGAAGTATTGTATATAAGAGTTGTCAAACTTTCATATACAATGGAATTGAATCAATCCAAGTCTTAAAAGGTGCCACTATCTAAATAAGAGGGCATTAGTTTACATCATTATTCTTTACAAAAAAAAAGGCGGATTTGTTTACATTACTCTCTTGATTGAAACACATTGAGCTTCTATTTTTATCAAAATGGATTTATATTGGGAAACAATAGGGTACTTTGTTCCTTTATTGAAACACATGTACAAATCAACCTTATCTTTGCTTCCCCATTTTGTGTACATGTCTGCCAAATCATTTTTTACTATAACATCTGACAAAATTTCTCCATGTTTTATGCTTTTCATGGATGTCCATACCTCGTTTCAAGCTGCCAATGCTAGGCATTGGAAGTGAGGATGCTAGTAAAAGGTTGTGAAATTTGGCATTACACCTACCATTCCATTTTTTACATATCCTGCATCTATTGTGTTCCATGGGATAACATTTCTTTCAGAAATTCTATCAAATAAATCCACGCGCCCTCTCTATGCTTCCAGCTTGCTCGTTGGTTTTACACCTGCTAATTACATTTCATCAGAAAGCATCTTTTCTCTTGCCTTTTCTACTATGGAGTTATGAATACCCTCCATCAAGACTCTTGTTCTTGTCCTTACATGGTTTGAGGCAAATGTTCTCCAATGTTCTTTATTTCAGGCTTTGTCAACTTTCTTACAATTAATCAGTCTGACAAATTTAAAGTAGAGTGATAATAGGTACACAGATTCCACAAGTTTTCTTTGCTATTGTGGGACAAAGTTTGGTGTGTATTCTTTCATACATTTTCAATAATTCTATATTCATAATTCTATCTCGTAAATTTCAATGAAAGAGTAGAAACCATGTAAAGAAGAGTTTTGTTAGCTCTTTTGCAATTATGCTATCACTTGTTAGAAAAGTAAAGTTAGAATATCGAAAGGAATAAAATTATAGTCTAGAATTGATGGTTGACCCTGCTATCAAGCATTTATTTGTGATGGTTGCCCATTTATAGTTTCCCTTTAGATATATCTTGAACACATGGTTAGAAAATCGAATGTACAAAGAATTAATTTTTGGGCACAGAGGTCAGCTGGTCTTGATTTGTTTATGTTATTGAGCTTTAAATGGAGTTTGTCAATGAAAATGTCTAACACTGTAGTTTCTAATTTTTTAAACAAATTTCAATGTTTGGAGATTTACATGCAATATACGTTTTGATGCATTTATTGAATGTGGGGTACGTACTCTATACGTTTAATATATATGTTAATGATGTAATTAATGTAGAACATAATACTAGAAAGTAGACTGTCACCCAGCTTTATGGAAAGACTTAGAGTGAAAGGATAACGACCAAAGGCTCCTTAAAGTGCACATTTGCTTGATATAGTTAACTTTATTTTCAATGAGCAATTAAAAAAATACCTCTCTGGTTTGATGATGTGAATTATGCTCTTTAATGTTTGCAAGAAACACAATAAATTTTTTTGCTTTAAAGTCTAAGAGAGTAGGGTTCTTATTAATGCTTTTCTTTTTGTTTTTCTTCAAAATCATTGGTCTTTAAAATTGTTCTGTTATTTGATGTTAATTCTTAAGACGAGTTTAATTAGTAACTTGATCTTCACATGATTTTTCTTTTTTATCTTGTAGGGATTTCATTTGCACAAGGAACTTGCAAAAAACAATCTTTGAAGAATCTTGGAGTTGAAGAGAATTGAACATTAAATTTGAAGTTGATAAAGAATTTCTAAATGCTTAGAGCTTCCATTCTATGCTTTAATTTTCTGTTTTAAACCAACTCTCATCTTTTTGGATTCTAAAATGAAAGCTACAAAATCTTTCCTTTTTGCTACAAAGGGTTAAAAATAACTTTTGCCAAACTTAGTAGATTTTGTTTAAGGTTAACAATTGAAAAAACAACTTTCATATTTTTTTGTGGTGCTTTAAAAAGAATCAAATCATTGCTTTGAGAATTTAAAATGAACATTTTCATCTTTGTTTTTGTAATCACTTACCCAAAATAATACCATCAAAAATATGTGTGCGCTTCTCTCATGCTTCATAGTGATCTTGAGAATCAAAAATCTTTTGGTGATATTAAGTTCTGTAAGTGATTGCCTACACACTTCAGTTTGGATCCTAAAATTGAACAAATCTTGTGAGTGTGAGTTGAACATATCGCTTGTGTTCTTTCTTTATTTCTCAACAAAGATCAATCAAACTACGAATGTGTTTTCTCACTTTTGTGTTATATTAGAGGGCCTGCCTTGTCGGAAAAAGTAATCACCCAAGGGAATGACCCAACTGGGAACGTGCTAAAGCCAAGTGACTTCCACCTGGGATATAAGTGTGGGTACTTGAGGAAAGGAAATTATCACAAGGATTATTTTGACAAGAAGGGAAAAAATGTTCTCTCATTGCATGGATGGTCCCCCACGAATGAAATTCTCACATTAAAACCTTTGTTTAGAAAAAGGACAAAATTATTGATCTATTTGTTGGTACAAGAATGGTCGTTTTGAAGCCACCCCACACTTTTATGGCTTTTAGTAGAGATGGAAAGTATGCCATGGGAGATTCATGGGTATTGATGCTTGGCTGACCCAAGAAGCAAGTTCACTATAAGGGGGAGCCTATGTGGTGAAGCATCTAACCATCTATTGAAAGTAGGCGTAGCTGTACTTGTCCAAGTGGGGATTCAAAAAATACTATCTTTCATATCCATAGGGTTGTGCATGTTCTTGGAAAAACAAACTTTGCTTGATCGTAAACATTGGGAAAACAAACATTCAACATTATCATCAAATTTCAAACCCTTTAGGAAGCAAACATATTTGAAAAAATTTAAGTGCTATTTCTTGCTCTAGGGATTCTATCCTTAGACGTTTCTAAGCATTTGAATTTATATCTCAATTTTCTTGCTAAAGTCAACAATAGGAAACCTTTGCCTAGACTTCCTTAATTTCCACACAATACACTTTGTGGGATGATAAGAAGTTTAGACATTGGACATTTAGTTTGAAAACTTAATCAAGAATTGTTTGTGGTAAAAAGAAGTCATTAAGGAAAGCTAAAGAATAATTGAACCCCACACATGTGTTTCAAATGATTTCACGCAAAATAAACATTCAGAAACCAAAGTCAAAAGCTCTTAGTCCAAAAGCTCATCACAAGCATCTCTCAACACTCTACAAATTCAGAAAAATATTGCCTTTCAACTTTTATAGAAGAGCTTCAAGAAACAATCCCAACTTGTACTCATTTTATTATTGTCAAAATCTGAGACTTTTTCAACAATTTGAGCATCTTGTTTAGAGTAAAGTGTGATCTTCAAAACTGAGGTCTTGTAAACAAGATTCTTTTTTTTAGGTACACATAGGATCAAAGTCAACCTTCATCCATCTTTCAAACATCAATCAAAATCATCTCACCAACAACTCTTGAAAATCTTAAAATCACCCTTTATGTTAGAATTTTTTGGCAAATCCATGAATCAAAATCCTTGAATCAAAATCCTTGAATCAAACCATCAAAACATTTTGTTTGGATAAGTATGTGTAGATGTATCCTTCTCCATATGCTTAGTTGAGTTATCATCAAATCATCTTGTTTGATTAGGTGTGGGTTGATGCATCCTTCTCCCTACACTTAGTCAAATTATCATCTTGTCAGCAAGTTTATCCCATAGATAACATCCAACATCTTGGGATCTATTTGGTCATTATCCAAAATCAAAACAATCCAAAACCAAATCAAGGTCAAAATCAAAATCCAAAATCCAAGAAAGTCCCAAAAGTATAGCATCTCCCTCAAGATCTTCTAAGAGTTTAAATCATCCATATCATCAACCTTTCACACATTTCACCATCACAGTAATGATCCTTAATCATCCTAGAGATTCTCTTTTTAAGCGTAAAGTTAGATCAATCTAAAGAATTAAAGATTCATCTCCCACATTCTTGAAAATTGATCCCTATTTTATGGTTCAAAGTAGATCTCAACACAAGAAGAGCATGGAAACCAACAAAGAAACACTTTAAATGATTTGAGTCAGACCACCGCTGAAGTAAATCCCATCGGGTCTAGCAATATCATGATCAATATTCCTCCATTTTCACAAGATCATCAAGAGGAAGGTGTCCAAGTGGAGGGCGTAGCCAACAATGTGATAGGGATGACACAAGATGAGATCATTGAAATGGTTCAAAATCCTGAAACACACAAAATCATTGACATCATGATGAAACTTAATCCCTCACAATACATGTGTGAATTAGAAAAACAAGGGGCTAAACTCCCTTCTGATTTCAATGTGAGCTCTATAGTGGAACAACCTCTTGGGGCCATGCCCCAAATTTTATCAACACTCCCAATCTCATCCACACCTCCATTCCAAATCATCACCCAAAGCATACCCCAAATCACAACATCCATTGCTCCAACTCAACCTATTGTGAACAAGGGGAGCATATTTCTTAATGCACTATAAACACACCCCGTTATCAACAACCAATATTTGGATGCAAACACTAGATTGGGTCAATCTTTCCCCCAAATATATTACACCCATCTATTTTACTCACCTTCTAGGATCCCAATGACCCATCATCATCTTTTCACGCAATACCAACATACCCATTAAATGCACAAACCTCTCTCCCCATGACTTCACAAGGAGGGGCCGGGCTATTTGGACCAAGGGGCATCTTCGATCCCTCTTCATCATCATCATTTGATCAAGGAAACATGCCACCTATCTTTGCACCACTTCAACCTTTACCATTAACATGTGCATCACCTCTCAATTTAGGGTTACCTCCCTTACCATCACTCAATCAAAATAAAAGCAACCCCCCAATCATGAATCAAGTTGTCACATCAAATCCTCTTAACATGCCATCGATATCGCAACCACAAATGGAAACCATTCAAACAACCCAAACAATCATCATCCCATCAATCACAACCCAAATATCTACAATGGTAGTCTCTCAAGGACCGAACACATCAATTGCACCAAGCATATCAACTGCACTAAACACATCAATTACCCTATACACCACACAAATTCCCACCATCAATACAATGAAACCTCTCATCGTAACAATGAACACCATTCCAAATCCACCTCCATCGCTGCCACCAAGAACAAAAATTGCCAATCAATATAGCATCACGTTGCAAGAAACAAAATAGGCATATCAAAAGGCACTTGAAAAATTCCAAGCGGAATAAGCACAAAACTCCCAAGTTGTACTACAAGCTGCTCAACAAGTGCAAGCCGCTAAAGCCACACAATAAGTGCAACAAGCACAACAAGCCCAATAGGCACAAGCCTAACATGTACAAGCCCAAGTGCAAGCTCAAGCCCAATACCAAGCTCAACAAGTGCAAGTGCAAGCTCAATACTAGACAAAACTACAAGTAGCCCGATAACAAGCATATCAACAAGGCTTATAGTAGTATCAGGCACAACAAGAAGCAACCCAACTAGCAGCCCAACAACAAGCGTTGTTGGTACAATAGGAATTATTAGTGCAACAACAACAACAAGCTCAACAACATGCATTATTAGCGCAACAACGACAATAAGCTCAACAATAGGCATTATTAGAGCAACAACAATAGGACCAACAACAAGCGTTGTTGGTACAACAATAGTTATAGGCAGACTTGGCATAGAAAAACATGCAAACACCATCCACCAACACACCAAAAAATCCACCCATCCCTCCAACAATTGAACCACCACAGAAAACCTTCATTCCACCCCTTGATCCACAAGATGATGTAACAATGCAAATTAAGTTGCTCTCACAGCAAGTGCTTGATCTTCAGTTAGGAAGAACCACAAAGACACTTAGCAACTTGTTTCCCTATCCATTTGATAGGAGTCTAGCAATGAAACCATTCCCAAAGGGATTTGAAATCCCCAAATTTGATAAATACTATGGGATGGGAAAACTTGAAGATCACATCAGGGAATTCCAAGTACATTGAATGGAAGTCGCATGTGACAATACATATCTGATGTGGCTATTTCCTAGAAGTTTGGCTGGCCAAGCCATGGAGTGGTTCTCTCACCTTCCTCCTAGCATAAAAAAGTTCCAAGAGATATTCTACGCATTCAATATCGGTATGGATGTCAGTCTAGAGGAACTATCAACTCTTAAACAAGGTAAAAGTGAATCATTTGCTTCCTTCCTACAACAATGGCTATCCAAGGCCAATAGGAGCAAATGGGTCATGCCAGAAGAACAAGTTTGCACCATCATTTCCAATCTTGAAGGAGCCTTGGAATTCCATCTCAAAGTGAAAGGTATCACCACATACGACCAATTGATCTCCAAGGTGCTTAAAATTGAACTAGCCCTTATTGCACAATGAGGGACACCCACATATCCTGAACAACAAAACAATCGCCCATCCACCAGATATAACGACAAACCTCGCACATGGGTGAAAAAAAATATTACCAATGATGTTGTTGTCGACACCATTGTTGTCATTAGTGCTCCTCGACAAAACACACTAGCACCCCAACAACCCCAAAACAACAATTAGAACAATCGACAAGCTAACACTGTGACCTAACAACTGAACAATCAAACAGTCAATAATGTGAATGATCAAAGGGGGGCCACCCCAACGAAATAAAAACTCCCTCGAGTAGAAGTAAAGACCCTTGGGAAATCAACTGAATCCATCATGAAGAGACTAGTAGAGGAAAAACTCATCACAATCCCCAGCTATGACAACTACCAAGAACCCTTGGTGAAACCACCATGGTACAATGAAAATCACCTTTGTGATTTCCAAAAAATCAAGGAACACACAACTTCCAATTGTATGAGATTGAAAAACTTGATCCAAGACCTCATTGATGACAAAATCATAAATGTGGAACAACTAGCGAGAAATCAAAATCTTAAGATCTACATGAATCCGATCCCCAATCATAGCAACAAAAGGAACAATAACAATGACAAGGGAAAGGGTGCATTCAAAATTATGAACCATGTATACAACCATGTTGTCACATCCCTAGATGAGTATTGCACTGTTATCACCATCAAAGGATCCCAAGCTAATTGTGGAGTCACCAAAAGAGGTGGAAAAGTCACCATCGCAGGGCCATCTTAGCCTCCTAGAGCATCCAATTTCAATTCAAGATCCGTTCCTAGTGGCTATAATATCCTCGACCATTTAAAAAGAACCCCAACACAAATCTCCATCATGGAATTGTTGAAAATCTCACTAGCCCACAAGAAGATCCTTGAAGAAGCCTTGGCCTCATCTTCCATCCCCACTGATCTTGATGCAGATCAATTCCAAGCTATGGTCATACACCTCACTATGCCTCACCTTTTGACATTTTTTAGAATAGGATCTCCTGACACAACCATCTCACAACTATGCACTTCATCTTTAGTCTTATGTCCATAAAAACAAGGTCAAGAGGGTCCTGGTAGATGGAGGTGCAGGGTTGAACATATGCACCCTTAAATTAATAAAAAGCCTGGGCTTCTCCAAAGATGTTGTTGGAAAAGAAAAATGCATAACCATAAGAGCCTACAATGATCAAGAAAGAGTGTTTTATGGCACAATCCAACTTCCTATTCAAGTGGGGCCAACCATCATGGAAAAAACATGTCAAGTTCTTGACCAGGAATTTCCTTATAATATTCTCTTGGGGTGTCCTTGGATTCATGGGATGCAGGTTGTAGCCTCCACTATCCACCAGTGTGTAAAGTTTCCATACCAAGGCCAAGAGGTCACTGTCCACGGGGATCCTGAACCCTTTTACTATTTCAAAAATATGGAAGCCAAATATTACAAAATCCCCCAAGTGCCTAAGAACAATGAGGGCCCCTCAACTTCGTACATTGATCTAGCTACTCTCACCTCCACTTATATGATAGAGACACCTACCATCGCTGCCATTTTGATATCAAGGTCATTATCTAGGACAATGGGTGTGGAGATTATGTAATTCCAAAAAATGATTTTGTGGTAGGGGAGTTATCGTAATCTCCTAGGTCACGAGGATGACCACAGTCAAATGATGCTTCCTCATTCCAAACATTCATAGTAGGCTCCTCCAGCTTCTTGAGGTGGGGAGACCTAGTTGGGAAGTAATAGAGGAGGACCCATCAAATCTCCTATACCAAGACAACAAACTAGCAGCTGACCTACCTATTGCTGATAGCATTAAAGGCTTACAAATGATGCTCACCATGGGCTATGATAGAAACCAGAGGCTTGGACAAAATGACAATGGATTTCTAGTACCCATCATTCTTGAGATGTGAATGAGAAATCTTGGACTCAAATGTACCCCTCTGAGTATAACCAAATGTGGCCAAAATCCCTTGGTTAAGAAAGTCAAAAATCCTCAGCTATCAATGACCACCCTTCAATTACCTGTATCCATAGGTCTTCCTTTAAACAATTTCACCTTCAACATAACTAATGTGCATAGTAGTGATGAGGATCCCATAACTGATTTTCCCATTCTTTTCGAAGACACCTCCCTACTCATGATTTGTACCTTGTATTTTGAGACCAATGACCATCAAACCCATGAAATCAACCTAGTCTACCCCCAGCTCATCAATTACAACCAATGAGGATCACCAATTCTAAACACCTTCAAAAACAATGAAGTGCTCTTAGAATTCATGGGATTGTGAAACACGGTACCATATGGAGATCACAAGGCTAGGTTTGATATCATTATGGACACACAAGCCTGTTACGGGGAAAATATTGAACCCTTTAGTTGCAAAATCAAAAATTTGGGAATAATCTCAAGGTCTTTGAGTGAAAACCACACTATGGCACTCGCTGACCCAAAAGTAGTAAAAATAAAGGATGTATCCAATGGTAAAAACCTCTTTGAGGCACCTGAGGATGAAGTATTCAATCTTCCTTTCAGTGCTCTACATCAGGAAAGTTCAATAGTTCTAGTCAAGAGGTGCAACCCAATCAACTTAAGAATAGAGGAAACTCCGCATATCACATTTTATGCTAAATCATTAATGTCAGAAGAACATGAGCTACTAGCTTCCTTCTTAATGGAGAGAAAGTTCAACTTTTCATGGAGCTATGCTGACATGCTTGGGCTTGATCCACAGATTATTGTCCACCATCTAGCAGTTTACCCTGAAGCAAAGCCCACTAGACAAAAACTCAAAAAAATGCATCCTGAAATTACCTTGTTAATCAAAATGGAATTGAAGAAGCTACTTGATGCAGGGTTTATATGACCGATCGACTATCCAGAGTGGTTATCAAATTTGGTACCTGTTTCAAATCCTAACAGGGGTATCTATATATGCACATATTTTAGAAACCTAAACAAGGAATGTCCCAAGGATGACTTCCCACTTCCCAACATTGATATGATTGTAGATATGATCATAGGACATGAGATGCTTTCACTGATGGATGTATTCTCTAGGTATAACCAAATCATGATAGCCAAAGAAGATAAACACAAAACAACTTTTACCTATCCATGGGGGACATATTGTTGGAACATGATGTCGTTTGGACTAAAGAATGTTGGAGCAACATATCAAAGAGCCATGACCTTAATCTTTCATGACATGATCCATAAGACTGTGGAAGATTATGTCAATGACATATTGGAAAAATCTAGAAAGACAAGGGACCACGTAATAGCATTGAGTGCCATCTTTGATAGACTTGAGGAATACAAGGTCCTCCTTAATCCAAAGAAGTGTGTCTTCGGTGTACAATCAGGGAAGCTATTGGGATACATTGTGTCCATGAGAGGGATTAAAATAGATCCCACCAAGGTAAAGGAAATCCTTGAGATGGAGGAACCTAAGACATTGAAACAATTGAGAGGCTTACAAGGCAAGCTCCAGGCAATCCGTCAATTCATAGCTCAGTTGGAAGACAAGTCTATCCCATATTCTCACCTAATCCAAAAGGGGGTAGCATAAAAATGGGATGACAAGTGTGATCAAGAATTTAACAAAATCAAAGAGTATTTGCTCACATCTCCAGTGCTTATGCCACCCAAGAAAGCCCCTAATCCTCTACATATTAGCATCAACAATAGCTCTTAGTTCTCTCCTAGCTTAGCACGAGGAAAATGGAATGGAGAGAGCTATCTACTACATCAACCGAACCATGGTAGGGCATGATTTAAATTATTCCTTCATCAAAAAAAGCTTGTCTAGCACTGGTGTTTGCCTCACAAAAGTTTAGACACTACATGTTAACACACAAAATGAAACTCATTGCAGGATCGATCAACTCAAGTACCTACTTTCCAAAGCAATGTTCACAAGAAGGATGGGCAAATGGTTGATGATCCTATCAAAATACAACATTGAGTACATGGAATGTAAGGCCATCAAAGGACAAGCTATTGTAGACCAACTAGTAGAAGTGCCAATGTATTCAGAGAATCCACTAATTTTAGAGTTCCCTGATGAATCCATCTTCAACTTGAGCATGGAAAACCATTGGAAGTTGTACTATGATGGGCTCCTACACACAACATGTATCAGGAGCTGGGGTCTTTTTTATCACTCCACAGGGAGACTGCATACCAAGATCCTACAAGTTGGCATTTCCCTACACAAATAATATTGCAGAATATGAATCCCTCACCATAAGACTCAGAATAGTAGTGTAGTGGCATATCATGGCTCTCAAGGTATATGGGGATTCATAGATAATAATCAATCAAGTAAATGATGAGTATCAAACTAAAGACAAAAAGCTAACTCCATACAAGAAATTGGTGGAAAGTCTTAAGGAGTCCTTCATTGAGATCACGTTCAAGAAAATACCTAGAGCAAACAACAGAGCAATAGACACCATGGCGACAATTGGATCTATATTGGATATCCCTCAAAATGTCCCAAAACATGAATTCCTAGTAGAGAAACTCCTCATTCCTGCATTCCAGGTATCGGAGTCTGAATTTGTGTGTGAAATTGCTGGTCCCAATGATCCTTGCTACCATGATAAATACACTTATTTGAGAATAGGAGTCCTCCTAGCTAACTTAACCTCAAATCTTAAGAAAACATTTGTCAAGAAAGCATCCTATTTTGTCATCCTAGGTGATACCCTTTATTGAAGGAGCATTGAGGGGACCCTATTACATTGCTTAAACACTGAGGAGGCATTGACCACCTTAATTGAGGTACACAATAACATATGTGGCTCACACTCAAGTGGTATGACCTTGGCCAAGAAATTGTTGAGGACACGTTATTATTGGCCTACTATGGAAAGAGAAGCACATGACTATGTCAGAAGGTGTCTACAATGTCAACATCATGGGGACCTCATCCATGCACCAACTCAAGAGCTACACCCTATTATCACACCATCGCCCTTTTCATAGTGGGGGCTCGATCTCATTGGAAAAATCACCCCCACCTCATGCAATGGCCAAAATTTTATCATTACCTACCACTAAGTACCTCAAAAAGTGGGTGGAATCCATTCCCATGACTTACATTACTAGAAAGTAGATATCAAAGTTCATCCTGAACTATTTAATATGCCGCTACAGTGTCCCACAAGCCATTATCTTAGATAATGGGACATCATTCAAAAATTAGGATGTCTATGACCTATGCTATAAATTTAAAAGCCAACATCACTTTTCCACCTTGTATTATCCCCAAGGAAATGACCAAGTTGAGGCTACAAACAAGACCATTCTAAAAATCCACAAGAAAATGATCAATGAAGCTGGCCGTGATTGGCATCTCCAACTAAATCCCTCCCTCTGGGCCTATCGAACTAGCATCTGCACTCCCACAGGTGCCACCCTTTTTCCTTGGTCTATGGATCAGAGGCCATATTACCCATCGAGATTGAGCTCTTGTCACTGAGAATATCATTGTAGAATCTCATCACAGATGAGGAATATCGGGTGTCAAGACTGAATGAGTTGGAATTGCTAGATGAACAATGTGTGTATGCCTTGAATCATCTACAAGTCTATCAAAATAGAATCAAATAGAACTATAATAAGAAGATCAGGAACAAGACCTTCTAGGTCAGAGAACTTGTGCTAAAGGAGAACTAGAAGAATGTCCCAAACCCGAATGATAAAGGAAAATTTGAACCCAACTGGTTGGGACCATTTGTCATCATAGAAAGTTACAAGTTAGGGGCATATTAGTTATCAATACTAGAAGGTGAGCCTCTGTAGGAGCCCATGAATAACTCCCATCTCAAAAGGTTTTATGCCTAAATCTTTCAAGGTATAGAACCAAAAATACAAAAAAATTAGAAAATGTCCTGGAAAATAGGCATCTTGGTTACAACAAAAAAATAAAAATAAAAACAAAAAATCCAAAAACTCCAAAAAGGGTTAAAAACAGTAAAGAGAAAAATCACCCTCTAGTGAAAACCACTTCGGTGGTGCTTTGGGAAAGTACCTTGGTGAAAACTTGGAAAATAGGTGCCTGGTGTAAATAAGCACTTTCCATCCACTAGGATCTCCATGGCTTGTTCTACATCATCAATCCATTACACTTCCATCATCTATCACATTCCATGTCTCCATCCATCACTCATCCGCATTTGCATCATAGCTTGGTCATGTGCTCATGTCATGATCCCCATGGTACTACTTGGCTCATTCTCAAGGTTAGTTTGTCTTGCCTATATCGGAGTAGTCTATTGCATCACACTGGGGGCATGTGATCTTCAAATTGGATTCATGTATTCTTGAAATCCCAAAATCAGAAAATCCAAAAACATCAAAAAATCCAAAATCCAAAAATATTAAAAAATTAAAAAAATCCAAAAACATTCAAAACATATCAAAAATAGGTCAAAAAGTCAATTAAAAAGTAAAAAAAAAGTCATCTTGTCGAACTACGTCGTCTCTCAGCTTTGAACATAGACAAGGTTGATCTTTGATCATCCCCCAAGACACTTAGGTTAGTCCTTTAGGAGTCTGTCATAATAAATTGGTAGTCCATTTGTTTATATCTCATCAATAATTGAGTCTATGTCAGTTGAACTATGTGGTATCTACATGTATAACATAGGAAAGGATAATATTTTGATCCACTCCCGAGGCCCTTAGGATAGGTCTTTAGGTTAGTCTCTTGGTAAAAATCTTAGAAAACCCCAAAACATTTGAAAATTTAAAAATCAAAATATTTGTAAAATCTTGAAAATACCAAAAATAGCCTCAAAACATTTTGAAAACTTCTAAAACATCCAAATATTTGAAAAATACATCTGTCTCATCTCTCTTTCACCCGCAATAAACATAACTCATAATAAACAATTGTCATCCTCAAACTTTGGCGAAACAATCATAAACAAGTCTAGTAGGTTAAAAGTGAAAACTCCAGTGTCAAGAGTCTCAAGTCTAGGTCAGTACGTAAACAAGTTAGCCAACTCTTTATGTCAATAGCCTATCATCTAATTAGTCCCAAATCAATCATCTAATATCATCATGTCCTAGGATTCATCCTTCCTACAATGGACATCAACATCAAGCATCGTAGTAGTTTAGTCTTGGCTAGCGGTATTGAAGAACATTAGCTTGTTTGTTTGATTTATCTTTGTCTTTTAACCTATCTTATTGCGCTCATTTCAATGACCTCTCGATGATTTCCCAAAAAAAGGGATTTAGAGACAAAGGATTGGGGCAACGATCATTATCTTTGTATCTGATGTGCTTGTTGGATATTCTTGTAATATAACCTTGGTGATGCATGCTTTTTTTAGGTGTAGGGAGAGTGTTTTAGGTGTCTTGTTGACCACATAGGAAGGCTTTCCTTCCTATGTTTTGGTCTGAGATGTTTGGGATATCTAAACTACATTTTGAATGAGGTTCCATATGTTAGGTGTGAACATGAGTACTCCTATTTGATTGTCGAGTCAAAGTCCATCACACTAGGTGCAATGCCATCCTAGTTCTTTATACCTCTATGCATCGCGTCTATGTGTGTTATCAAACATAAGGTAAGTAGCCCTTTTAAAGTCCCAATTCCTGATAAGCAAATCATCCATTTTTCATCATTTCTAATAAAGTTGGCCTGTTGAATCCTCTTGTCATCATCTCATTTCTTCTTTCTTCTCTCCATGCTAATAGTTTATCATCATCACCAGTGCATCCATCTTGCATCCACAAACGATCAGCATACTACATATCATATCATATCATATAAAAAAATTGATCTCACATGCATGTTCATCATCATAATATAGATCTGTTAGTCTAAGTATCTCATAAATCATACATTTGCATAAAAAATCCATTGCATAATCCTATAGGCATTATCACATCATCATCATTTAAGTTGTTTAGGATAATATAGATTGGTTATTCTAAGCATCTTAAAACCATCTCATTTGCATCATTATCATAACCATCCATGTTTCCATCTTGAACCTCTTTTTCGTGAGATCGACCTTCAAATCAAACTTTTCGCTCAATGTCTCGAGGGGGCAATGTATCAGTATACTTCTTTCCGCTAGGGCATCCAAAAAAATCAGATTTTTTTTTAATTTTGATCGTAATAATTTTATTCTTTGAACCAACACAAGTACTTTGCTTCACAGAGGGGGAAAATGTAGACATGCAAAATCAACGTCATGCATCTAAATCTAACTAATTAACATCAAATTCTTCTGTTAATAAAATAAAGCAATTTATTCGATTAAATTCCTCCTTTAATTAAATAAATCAACTTTATTTAATTTGATCCTAACATCATCCTCTTTGGCTAAATAAATCAAATCTTTATTTAATTAAATCTAAAATAATTTTCTTCTCATTTTGATTTATTTTAATCCTAAAATCTAAGTCAAAAGTGAAAATCACCTAATCTTCACTTAAATTAATCAAACCATGATTAATCCTAATCCTAATCACTCTAATCCTCTAGATTTCACAACTTGCACAATAAATCATTTATTTTGATTTATTAATTCTTCTAATTTCTCTCAACATGGCATCAAAAGGGAATATTCCTCCAAGTTTGAAAATCCCTCCAAATGGGATTTGTCCTTCCAACAAAGCATTTAACTCCTCTTACATGTCATTGTGCATTGAGCCAAGTGGCATTTAAGTCATTCTTTTCTCCCTCCAACAAGCCAACTTTCAAATTTGAAATTCCACCTAATATCATTTATTGGCACATTCATCAAAATGTGCTCAACCTTCATCCTCTCACCTCTTAACAAGTGGCATTTGGCCATTGGTTGAGGATTAGTCCCACATTCATCCATTTTTCCTCTCCTTCACTCAATCTCATCTATAAATAATTAGATTTTCTTCTCATTTTGGATCCACAAGTTATGTTGACAAAACAAGGACAAACAATTGAGGGGGGGGGTGAATCAGTTGTCACAAAATATTTAAAAATTTTCAAACTTTACTTAACTTAATCTAAGATCTGATAAATGAACAATAAACTATGAACAAAAAAAAATCAGAAGCACAGAGAACACCAAGATTTTTTTTGTGGAAACCTTGTTAGGGGAAAAACCACGGTGGATGTTAGTCCACAATATTATACCCTGTTAAAAGTAGAAGAAAAATAATCAGAATGCACATGCATTTATGAAAACTACCTAGAGCTCACTACTCAAATACAAGAGGGCTCACTACCCAAAAATACACAATGACAACCACATATCAACAACATAACCACAACATCCAACAATCTCCCCTTTTGGCATTGATGGCAACACACGATATGAAAAACACCATCAACCCAACTCTCAATCAACACTTACTCCTCCTTAGATTCCAACTCTTCTTCCTTGACTTCTTTTGCATGATCTTTTCCCCACAAGACTCTCTACTCTAGATATGCAGTATTTTTTCACATGACTCTTCTCCTCCTTTGACATCAATGGAAAAGATAAGCATTATCTTCCCACATACAAGCTTTGAACCACATATTTGCACATATGACTACTCCCCCTGAGTAGCAACCATGGAAACATCAATTTGGATTAGGAAATATCTATGAAGCACACAGATTGATAAAAGTAAATGCATATTTAGTTCATATCAGGAGGGGTAATCACCCCTAGCATCCCTCTGATATACTCAAAATTATCCTTTGGCAATGGCTTAGTGAAAATGTCTACAATCTATTCTTTAGTAGGCACATAATCCAGTTTGACTTCTTTCTCACTCACTTTTTCTCTTAAGAAGTGAAACTTGATTGATATATGCCTGGTATTAGAGTGTAGCACTAGATTCTTTGATATGTTAATTGCACTTGAGTTGTCACATTATATGGCAATAGGTTCATCATATATTACTCTGATATCTTTTAGCATCTATTTCATCCACATCTCTTGATTACGATTATTTTCAGCAGCAATATACTCTGCCTCAGTAGTAGATAGAGAAATTGAATTCTATTTTTTGCTCAACCAAGACACCAACTTCTTCCCTAGGAAGAAGGCACCACCACTAGTACTCTTCTTGTCATCTACATCTCCTACCCAATCTGCATCAGTATATGCATTCAAAGTAAGATCATCATCCTTAGGATACCAAAGCCCAAAATCAACTATTCCTTTCAAATACCTGAAGATTATCTTAACAACAGTCACATGAGACTCTTTTGGATCAGCCTGAAATCTAACAACCATACATATAACATTCATAATGTTTGGTCTGGTCTGGGTTAAATAGAGTAATCCACCAATCATTGACCTATATCTTGTTTGATTTTCCTTAGGAGAATCATCATTCTATGTCAACTTACATCCAGTTACCATTGGAGTACCAACAAGTTTTGAGTCATCCATGCAAAACTCCTTCAACAGTTCTCTCACATATTTGGATTGAGATACGAAGATCCCCTTGTCTAACTGAGTAACTTGCAATCCCATAAATAACTTCATCTCTGCAATCATACTCATCTCAAATTCACTCTTCATTTCATCAGCAAACTTCATACATAGATTGTTATCTCCTCCAAAAATAATGTCATCAACAAATACCTCAATAATTAACTCTTTGTCATGATCCAATTTGAAATATAAGTTGCTATCAACAATACCTTTTTTGAATCCAAGCTTTAGTAAATATTTGTCCAGTCTAGCATACTAGGCTTTGGGGGCTTTCTTGAGTCTATATAGAGCTTTCTTCAATAAACAAACCATGTTTTCCTTATCAGTCAGTTGAAATCCATCCAACTATTCAATGTATACTTCTTCTAACTCACCATTCAAAAAAGTTGACTTCACATCCATTTGATAGACTTTATAATTTTTATATGTATCATAAGTAAGAAATAATCTTACAACTTCAATTCTAGCAATAGGGGAAAAAGTTTCTTCAAAATCAATACCTTCCATTTATGAATACCCTTTGCATACTAGTCTTGCTTTATTCTGGACCACTTCACCTTGTTCATTCAACTTATTTCGAAAGACCCATTTACTACCAATCACATTCTTATCTTTAGGTTTGGGAACAAGTATCCATGTATCATTCTTTTCAATCTGCATCAGTTCTTCCTTCATAGCTTCCATCCAGTGTTCATCATTTCAGGCTTCATTGACATCTTTAGGCTCAATCTTGGAAATTAGGCAATAATCTTCTGCAATCTTTCTTCTAGTTTGCACTCCTTTATTCTTGTCTCCTATAATTTTATTTTTAGAATGATTTAGCTTAACATACGTCAAAGTTTTAAGATTCTCTCAAACTTCTGATTCTTCTGTTCTTTCTTCTACACTTGCACTTGTCTCTACTTGACTATCTTGATTTACCATAACAAATTGAAGTTGTCTTACTGGAACATATGGCACAATTTGAAGTTGATTTTGTGTCTAAACATTCTTCCCTTTGTTTGTATGGTCTTCATCTGAATCATAGCCACAATATCTGGATGATCTAGAAGAATTCTGATCAACTCTGACATTTGCATTGTCAACCATTTTTCTTAGTCTTTTGTTATAGCACTGGTAGGCCTTGCTTCTAGTAGAGTAACCTAGAAAGATTCCTTCATTGTTTCTTGCATCAAACTTTCCTATATCATCATCTCTCTTGATGTAACACTTGCTTCCAAAGATATTGAAGTATTTAATAGTAGGATTATAACCAAACCATAGTTCAAAAAGAGTCTTACTAGAATTACTATTTACATTTACCCAGTTCAAAGTGTACACAAAAGTGCTTACAACTTCACTCCAGTAGATGTGAGGAATATTTCCTTCAATCATCATTGTTCTAGTAGCATCCAGAATTGTTTTTTTCTTCCTCTCTGCAACTCCATTCTGTTGAGGGGTTCAGGGAGAAAATAATTGTCTTCTAATTCCATGCTCTTCATCGAAAGAATTAAACTCCCTAGAGGTGAATTCACCACCTCTTCCTGACCTTAGGCATTTGATTTTAAGACCTTTCTCATTTTCTACCATAGCTTTGAAACTTTTGAGATTTTCTAATGCTTCACATTTTTCTCTTAAGGAAAACCCGTATCATTCTAGAATAGTCATCAATAAGCAGCATAAAGTACCTTTCACTATGGAGAATTTTGACTCTGGAAGGAACACATAGATCAGTATCTAGTAGCTCTAGTAATCCATCTAAATGATGTTATTTTCTCTGAAAAGAGACTCTAGTCTATTTTCCCATCTAACACTCCTTTCAAATTGTGTTAGTAGGCTTTACTAGCTTAGGTAGATCTCTTACTGCTTGAGTGGAACTTACTTTGACTATGTTATCAAAATTCACATGACACAACCTTCTATACCATAACTAAATTTCATATACTTGAGAAATTAAACAACTTTCACTGGTAGCATTCAGGTGAAAAACATTACCTTTTATCTATTTACCTGAAGCAATCATATTTCTAGAACTTCCATATATCCTATATCTTCCATCTTTGAATTGAAGATCATAACCCTTTTCCACCATCTATCAAACACTGAATAGGTTGTGCTTCAAGCCTTCAACATAAACAACATCATCAGTGTTATGCTTACCACCAAGACAAATAGATCCTTTGCCACAAATCGCACAAGCATTGTTATCTCCAAATCTTACAATCCCACCGTCATACATCTCTAGACTTACAAATTTGCTTTTGTCACCAGTCATAAGATGTGAGAATTAGTTTTCAATGAACCACTCATCCTTTCCTTCAATTTGGGCTACAAGAGATTTCTCAACTTTAGTGGATTTAGTAGCCACAAGACTATTTTCCTTGATATAATTGAAAAACCAATCATCTTCATTTCCATTTTCTTTATCAGATTCTTCATCAGTTACACCTTCAGCAAAGTAGCATTTATTTTGGAATCTAGATTTGTAGGGCTTAGATCTAGGAACTCTTTCAGGACAACTTGATACAAATGACCTATTTTACTACAAGAAAAATATTTGATAGGGAACTTTCCTTTATACTTACCTTGTCCTCTATCTTCTTTCTTCACAATCAGTGCTTCCAACTCTTCTACCTCTCTTTCTTCATCTTCAAGCTATTTCAATTCTTCCTCATACTTGAATCTCTTTCTAGAACTCTCTCTCAGATTATATCTTTGCTTGTTTCTTCCTGATATAGTAGCCTTGAATGTAGTTTCAGTCTTAGGAGAAGATTCACCAAATTCGCTCAACTCAAAGGCAACAAGTTTACCAATCAGTGTATCTCTTGTCACATTCGTCAATGATATGATTTCTTCAATAGAATTAGCCTTCACTTTGTAGGAGGGAGGCAATGATTTGAGTACTTTAGCCACAATTTCTTCCTCTTCCATGGTACCGCTGGCACATCTAATACCCATCGCTATTTCATTTACTCTTTGCATAAAAGAAGAAATATTTTCATCTTCACCCATCTTCAAATTTTCATACTTGACTTTCAAACTCTATAGCTTAGCCATCTTCACATGTACATCTCCTTCATACAAATTTTCCAGCTTCATCCACATCTCATGAGTTTTCTTCAAACCTATCACATTTTTCATTTCTGAATTTGTTAGAGCACTCAACAAAGCTTCCATAGCCCTGACATTATTCTCAACTTCTTCAATCTCATCAGTAGTGGAAGGACCATTCTGAGGAATAACATATCTATTCTTTGTAATCTTCCAAAAGGGTTCACCAATACACCTCAAATGAAACTCCATCCTAGTTTTTCACAATGAGTAGTTTGTTCCATCGAATCTAGGACTAACCTTCTTGTATGATGCCATCTCGGATCACCTCAAGCTTTTAAACTTCTTTAAAGGAACCTATTCTAATACCAATTGTTGGAAAAACAAGGACAAACAACTGATTGGGGGGGGGGTGAATCAGTAGTCACAAAATATTTAAATTTTTTCAAACTTTACTCAACTTAATCTTAGATATGATGAATGAACAGTAAACCATGAACAAAAAACACATCAGAAACATAAAGGACACCAATATTTTTTACGTGGAAACCCTTTTAGGGGAAAAAACATAGTGGATGTTAGTCCACAATATTATACCCTATTTAAAATATAAGAAAAATAATGGGAAGATATCACTTCTCAAATACAAAAGGGCTCACTGCCCAACAATACACAACAATACCAATTAGATCCGTAGGGTATGAACTAAGGAAATAACTTCTTCACAAGCCTGATTACAATTCTAGTTAAACATAGAAAACCTTCTTCACACTTCGCTCAAACTTCTTCTCACTCTGCTCTGCAATGGAATGATTTGGATACTATTCACACATCTACACTTTCTTTGGCATACATTGGCTTTTATGCACACACTAACTTTTCTCAAACAATCACTCTTATATATCCACAATTATGGAATTACATCAACAACCTTGTCGACCAAAATATAAGACATATTTTCAATGTCAGCCCAAATTTACAAATATATTTTTAATGTGGATCAAGCACCGTCGACTAATATCATGATACGACCCAAAACAATATCCTTGAGCATGCCAAAAATTCAAAATTAAATCTACAAGGATCTACAACATGCCACAACCACCATGTTGGCAGAGAACATGAAAACCCCAACATACCAAGAAAAAATTTCAATCATGAGCACACCGATCGATGTGGATGTGCAACAAAGATAGTGCATGATCTAGAAACATCCATGAGTACCAAGAAACAACAAAGAAAAATCCAGGACAACTAGAATTACAAGAATCACACCAAGTTTAATTAAGAAAATTGATAGAGACCATAGAAACATTGTTAGAACACAAATATTTATAACTCAAATAAATCTTCATGTGGACCTCTAAAACTTATGGTGGATGGAATAGATACACTCATAAATACACCCTTTAGTCCACAAAAATTTATCTTCAACGTACAGAACAAGACACTTTCATGACCTTCACAGTTCCATTGGGAACCTGCAACTCTTTCTTTAACAATTTTCTCAATATCCTCGACATATACAACCTTTAATACAATAATTCTAATAGTGTTGACATCAATGAAAACCACATATCAGCTACATAACCACAACATCCAACAAAGTTATGCATTTTGAATCCACACTCTTATGCATAAGTCCATTATTTTCACTTGAATACATAGCATTTTTGTAACATCTTCATCATTTGGCTTGTCAAAGGGTTGGGAAAGGGAAAATTTTCATATCAAAGTGGCACCAATCCACTATGGAATAGGTTTGAATATGCTCCATTTGCTTTCAATTAATCTCTTTGATGGGTATGTGTAGGATCATCATGGAAAAAACAGGCCCTTAAGTGGCAAAAAATTTAGAAAAATCAGAGTTAGGCAACTTGACATAAAAATTTGAATAAGTTATCTATATTATTTCAAAACTATGTAAATATAGAATCTATAACAAATTGAATGTAGTTTCTAAACTACTAGGGTTTTTTTTTTAAATCTATTTGGTGAAAGTTTGAAATTTCAATGTAGTAGTACTTAAATTTCAAGGAAAAAATAAGAAGTAGGTGTCTATCTACCCACCCTAACCACAAGAAAATGATAAAAATTTTATAATATTTTAGATATAAGTAGATGACTCATGTCGGATGTGATGCATATTTTTTTGTAATTTTTTTCCAAGTAAATAATTAATTATGATTTTTTATTATAACTTTTAAAAAATATAAAAAACTCGTATGTCTGACCACCTTAACTTGGTCAAAACTTCATGAAATTGAATTTTTACTTTTTTAATCCTATAGTATGCAAAGCATAGAATGTGATGCATGTTTTGGATTTTAAAATTGTGAGCTCTAGATGTTTTTTAATTAGCCTATCAATCAGGACTTTAATCATAATTCAAATAGAAAATGAATAATAATTATTTATTAAATTCAAAGTAAAGGAAAATTTATATTGGTGGAAAGTTGAGAATCTCCTTTAAAAACACTTTTCGTTTCATCAATTTTGGGTAAAAAAAAGGTCTTCAGCCACATACCCATCATATTGCCACTTTTTGGCCCATCACAATCCTGCACATACCCTGATATGTTATTATTTTGTTGGCATTGTTTAGCATGGTTCAATATTTCATAGGAGTATTTAGTTTGCTTGTTTTTAAATTAACCCATAACAATATGTGTTGAGTTTGAAGCTATGTTGTAGATTAGGTGCTCACAAGTATGCAACTAGTACTAAAGAAATAATTATTGCATGTGAACAGTTGAATGTTATTTGAATGATTTCCTCATAACATGCTTTTGATTTCACATAGTTTGTTGGTGGACCTTCAAGCTTGTCACCTCACTATTCACATCCTCAAACAACTTTCACTTAGGTAACCTTTATTCATTAATGGTGTTGTAAACTAATGTTATCTAGTTTTGGTAATTGTGTGTGTACAAATATAAATTAATGCTTGAAACAACATGAACTTAGATAATTAGGTTATTTAAAGTGATGGGTACAAGAGAATTCATTAGTATTTTAAATAATGCATCATATATTTTGGCTTTGAACTTGGCATTTTCACTTTCCTTTAGATCTCAAACCATTTCACATAATAATTTTTCTATCTTATAGCTTTGTCTCTGATGATAGTTTCTTCTTTACAATTGAAAATTGTCATTTTCATTATTTGAGATGAATCCATGTAGTTCATTCAACTGGAATCTATCTGAAAAGACATTATAATTCATTGTGCTATGTGATTGTGTTTTTAGATCTCAAGGGAATGTCATAAGATTGCACATTCTCTATACCATTGACATGGTTGTAGCCTCTTCATTGGCCTTGACCAAGCATGTTTCAAGGATTATCTTGATTTCTTTACTAACATTCTCAATTCTATCTTCCCAAGATTTTTCTAGGAGATTGCTTTAAGATTTTGAACTTCAAATTCATTTTCCTCTAGTTTTTTTCCTAGCCTTTCAATCTCCTATTTGTGTTGTAGAAGGAATTTTCTTCATCCTCATGTGCCCAAGCTCCATAAACTCATTTTCTTTACATTCATACTCTTCAAACTTCTCACTATCTTCATAACCTGATGTTATCTTCACTCTTGGGTTGCATTTGAGCCTTTGTCTCCTTCATTATTTTCATTTCTTCAATCTTCATTCTCAATTAGTTTAACTTCTTCCTTTGCAATGCTTGTTGCTCTATCTTTGGTGACTATGGATGCATATTACTTCTCAAAAAACAACATTGCCTCACCCTCTTTTGAGTGTAATATGTTCTCAAAACCTTAAAAAATGTCTCATTTTGAATATCTTTTCTACTCTATCCTAGAGCATACTTCTCACTATCTTCATCCCTTTATGGAATTTCTACCCTCTTCCATGTTATGGTAGTATTTTTTCCTATTTATGACTGTCCACCATCATATCTCGCAATCCATTTACCATTACCATTGAAAAACCTCATGTAGTGTCCATTTACCATTCTTTATGAACATGATTGGAAGTCTCTCCTTGGATATTAAGAGCCTTGTATTGGGCCAAGATGGCTCTAATTTTTTATTCCATATACAATCTAAGTGTATATTTAAAAAACACACAACCTCCAATAACAACAACTACCAAGCCAAATATAAACACCCACATTGCAGCCCAACCAACCTTTGCTTATTGTCTTGCTTATACAAGTATCATGGTCTATTATATACAGGAGGTCATCATTACAAATACATTCATAACTACCCCATGTGTTTTTTGCAATTACAGTCGAGCATTGACACTTGGATTCTTTTCTTTGAACTCATCTATATATTAACAATTATTGATGTCATCTCCCTTAAAAGCTAAGAGGACACTTACTCCACTATTTTGTATTTCCAGACAAGAAGAATATGACTGTCCATCCTAGGTATTGTGCTAGCAACCACTATTACTGATCTTATATGATGATGCATGATTTGGACTATTCTTGTGATCAAGAATAATGAGTTCACTTGAAGTATGCAAATATAGCTTTTCATTATCATACCGTGGATTGAAAATCCCTAGAGCTCCCTTCAGTTAATGATATTTTTTTTCTTAGCCTCAACCCACCCCTCATGTATTTGAATATCTTTGGCCTCTTTTTTGAAGAGTTTTGTCTCCTTCATCCTCATTTCCACCACATGCTCCTTGGAAAGATCTATTCCCTTGCTGCTTTATCTAGCCCCACAATGTTTCCATGTGTTAGTAGCATAGGCTTTTGTGAGCTCACTCCCCTTTGCTCCTCTATCGAGCTCCGCCCACTTTCCACTTAGCATCATTTCGCGGGCACCTTTTGGAAAACCCCACAGTCAGCGCTTGATACGAAGACTTCTCCACATGCCTTCTTCGTGGGGAATTTTATAGCAAGGAAGGGAAGAATGAATGATAAGCCCCAACCTATTGCCATGCATCCTAACCAAATATGTGGGTGAGAAACACATGTCTACATGGGAATTTTGCTACTTCCACACTGGCACCACAGTCACCATTCGCAGGGGATGCATCTAGTTCAAAGGCAACTACATTCTATGTTTCAAAATATTTTCTATTACAACGGCCTTGGGAAATCATTGCAGTGGATATTATTGCCCATGCTTAGAAATATTTTTAGTTACTAGCTCTCAGGTGGTGGGATGGTTTTCTATAAACACTGCTTCAACTTTTCAAAAATGAGTTTGGAGAATACACAGAAAAATTGTGGAAAGACACCAAGCCTTTGTATTTTTTTAGATTATTGTATTAAGACTCACAAACTGTGCCATTGTTGTTTGAACTTTTTGTTTCTTAGATAGTTGACAAAACATTATACTATGTTGTTATTATACTGAGTAGTTTATTTGCAGAACTTCTATAATTTCAATATAAGTTTGTTGATTCAGACCATGTCTTAGATTCTTCTTTTCAGTGAATGTGTATGGAAGTTATTTTATGTTATTTGATAAACTTCTTATGATTTTCATATATGCTCTCTGTTATTTTTAGACATGTAGGTTGCTAAACGAGCCCTTAAATCCTATTTGAAAGGAAGATTTAATATTCCCATACCTACATCTTGGTGCATCACCTTAGGTTAGATCTTTATTTTATATATCTAATTACTTTTTCCATTCCAACCCCCCAATTATAGAAGGAGCCGACTTCTTTAAAAAACTTGGAGGTCACTCAGTTTAGAACAATTTCCCCCCCATTAATTAAGTTTCCCATAAGGTCATTGCTTAAAATTTTTAGGCATCAATAGTTCTTTTTCTAGCATGCTTGGTGGGACTTGCTTAAATTTATCTAAATCTAAAGTGGGTGTATGAGCCATTGGCCTGTTACTAGATCCCAAACTAAGAATAGTCCTAGCCTACTAATGCCACCGTTGGTAATAGTACGAATAATAACCCATCTAGTAAACATCTCGATCCCTCCACTAGCCATGTTTCTGATTGCAAACAAAAATTATGTGGCATGGGATGCTGAAAGCCCTCTTATAGTACCAATAGCACTAGTTGTATGGGATCCTATCCTTTCTTTCACACTAAAAGCTTTACCAAAGTTCAATGGAGAAGGCTCAAAGACACCATCTTATCATCTAAAAGATGTGACAAACATGTGTTTGGTGCACGGTGTCACTAACCAAAATTTCATGCTAAGGTTGCTCGTAGCCTCTTTCAAAGGCAAAGCGCTAGATTAGTATCACACTTTGGGAGCCAATACTATCGGTACTTGGGATTAGCTCAGAGATCCTTTTTATGAGATATTTTAAAATAATGGTGATCAATCTTCACTATATTAGTAGCTAGTGACCATAAAGAAGGCCCCATACATAGCCATGACTGATTTCGATGCCTAGTTCCACACAAGTTGGGAGAGGATCCAGGCTACTATCCATCCACCGACCGATTTGGCATTCATGTTCTACCTAAAATCCATCAATGCTGACATCTCGATGAAGATCTAGTCTCTTGGTGGGACCTCTCTATTAGATGCATACACCATCACTATTAAGGTGGAGAACAATTTGATAGACACCGAGAATTTTCCACCTCAATCTGCTATGCCTATATTTCTAGAAATATCGACTCCTGCCCAGGAGATAACATCTACTAGCACGTCCACACCTCCCCAACCTATGTACACATATATGAGTGCACCACAAAACATTGCTTCCATATTTGGCTCTTCAAAGGATGAGATGAATGACATCAAAGACTTGTTGTGGATGTTTTTAAATTAAATAACAAGTATCAATCAACAAAATTCTACATAAACAAAGCTTGCTTAGAAAAATTATCAAGGTGGAAGATATTCCTACTAGAAAAACTAGTTCCAAAGAGGCTCATGCATGAATATGTAGGCTCAAACATGTAATCAGATAATGTTGTTTCCTACTCTATTGAAAAATTTTCACCCAAGCTCAAGTAGAGAGTTGACAGTGGGACCAAATAATCTCGTTGATGATATCAATCCTTTGTGCTTCCCCTACAATGAAGCACATATGCCTCAAAATTTTCCATACGATAATCTAGAACAAAGAGTGGTGGAACAATGTAGTCAAGTTGTGGCATAAGATTCAAGAGGTTATATATATGCCTCTCCACAAATGGAAAATGTGATACTCACTGCATAAAGGCAAGGGATGTCCCTGGAGTAAGAGACAGATATAGCTCCCAACCACGTGCTCTTCTCATTGATGGAAGAAGAAGAGGTGGTGCTCGCAAATGATATGTCCACATAAAAGGCCCTACAAGTGTAGTAAGATTATAACACTTGCTAAAAGTGGAGATTTGCGAGAAAATTGGTCGTCCCGTAGACTAAAAGTGTCCCTGACCAAACTCCTAGTGCCTCCGCAATTGCACAACAATTTCAGCCATGAAAGGAGATTGTTACAAAAAAGGCTAAGGATTAGAAACCTTTGAATTCACCACCATTCAATGTGGTGGAACAATTGAAGAAGGCCTTTGTTAATGTATCCCTTTGGGATATCTTAGTTATTTTGGAGCATAAATCATTGCTACAAAAAGCCCTACTCGAAGACACCAACAAGGATCCAATAGAGCAACCCTCCAAAGGGAATGCCATCGATTCTTCACCTCAGGCTAAATTTCTCACAAATAGTGGAGAGGAAGCTTCAACTAAAAGTAAAGTTAAGCCTAAAATGAAACCATTCTTCTTGAATCTCATTATTGGTAAGAAGTTGTTGCACAATTCCATGATTGGATCTGGAGCTAGTACCATAGTCATGCCCAAGAAAATAGTTGAATCCTTAGGCTTTAGCTATGAACCTTTAAACAGAGGGGTTATGTAGCTTGATGGGAACATATATGGACACTAATCAGGAAGGGGTCCTCTTGAGCGAATATATGGACACTGATCCTTTCGATAATTATCATGCCATCAGATTGGGAACCTATGTCATCTATGATGAAGATCAAGTGATTCCAAAGGTCATGAAGGAATCTGAAGGTGGTCATGCCTCAGAGCTTTGGATGCTAAATTTTGATGGAGCAAGATGTAAATTTGGTGTAGGAGCTAAGATATGTTTGAAATCCCCATCCAATGAGAAGACACTCAAGTCTTTTTGCTTTTAGTTTCCCTATTTGAACAATGAAGTTGAATATGAAGGCCTAGTGCAAGGTCTAAGTCTTGCAAAATGAAAGGGAATTAAACAAATAATGGTGTTCAGAGACTCAAAGCTAGTGGTCAATCAAGTCTGAGGGCTCTCTGTAGCCAATAATTTTTGCATGAGATCCTATAGACATGTAGAGTCCAGGACCTAATTGAAATATTTGAAGCCTTCAATATCTAGACAGTGCCTAGAGAGAAAAATACAAATGCGGATCGCATGGAAACAATCAGATCTCAATTTGACCCTAATTTTGACCTAATTCATAACATACACTTTGTACAAGTGATCATCCAATCTTCAATCCCAAATAATGACCAAAGCAGCAAGTTCTTGAAAGTGATGAACACATCACCTCCGTCATCCAACAATTAGGAGAGTTTGATGAGAAACTCCAACCAAAAATTGATGAGGCCTATGAAGGGAAAATTATTCAGTTAAGATCCAACAAACTTCCAAAAGGACTGGTCACTATTAGAAACCTATTCAATTTTGATGATACAAGGAATGGCAAGAGGAAGTTTGTAGTGGAAAAAGTGACTATGCAAATCTTTAGGTTGGTGACAAAAGGAAGCTCAAGGTCGGAAAGGATGTCCCATAGCATGATAAAGAAAGGCTCATCCATTTTTTGTGAAAAATATGAAGGAGTAGTTGCGTGCTCTTATAGTAACCTCAAGGGATACGATCTTGAAATCATCCAAAATACTATAGAGTTGATAGAAGGAGCAAAACTTGTCTGCTAGAAGCAAAGACCAGTGAATCCAAAGATTGAGGCATTGATGGTGCAAGAGTTGACAAAGCTATTTCAATCTCAGATCGTCTTCTCAATCAAGCACAACACATGGCTATCCAACATGGTTCCTATCTAGAAAAAGAATGGAGAAATCCACCTATGTGTTGATTTTTGAGACTTGAATAAAGCATCTCTGAAGGACCACTACCCCTTGCCCTCCATGGAGTCTATCTTGCAAATAGTGGCCAGATCAAAATTTTTTTCTCTACTGGATGACTTCACCAGTTACAACCAGATCTGGGTAAAAGGGGAAGACCAACACAAAACAACATTCATTACCAAGTGGGGAACATTTTCCTATGTGAAAATGTCTTTTCGTCTCTCAAATGTGAGAGCTACCTTCTAGCGGGAAATGGATATTTTCTTTTAGGGAATTGATAAATAAGATCATCTTGATCTACTTGGATGATCTTACAATATTCTCTAAGAGTAAGGATGATCATTTTGATCATCTAGAAATGGTTTTTAAAAGATGTCTGGAGTTTGGGGTTTCCCTAAACCCAAAAAAATGTGTCTTCAGAGTTCCACAAGGAAAACTATTGGGAAACGTGGTGTCCAAAGATAAAATTGAAATCAATCTGGAGTGGGTAAAGGAAATCAAGTAGCTTCCCCTACCAGTCAACAAGAGGGGATTTTAGTCCTTTCTAGGGAAGGAAAATTTTGAGAGAAAATTTGTTTCTAATTTTGTAGGACTAATTAGACCTATTACCCTGATGCTCAAGAAGGATAAATTATTCAAATGGAAAAAAGAGGCCAAAGAAGCCTTTGAGAAGATTAAGGACACTATTTCTTCATATCATATGCTGGTAAATCCAGACCTATCAAAGGAATTCATAATGTATGTGTTTAATAGAAAATCCAACATTGCTATTGTTCTGACCCAAAAGGATGATGAAGGAAAGGGAGAACATCCAATATCATTTCAGTCTCAAACCTTAAAGGCTTATGGAATGAATTATAACTTCATTGAAAGACAATCCTTGGCTATTGTTAACAGGCACAAGAAGTTTTGAAACCTCATATCTTGCAACAAGGTGGTTGTATATGTCATGCATTCCATTGTGCATGAATACATTATGGAAGGAGAAATCACAGAGAAAAGAACCAACTAGATTACTAAAATACTAGAATATGACATTGAGGTCAGGCCCACAAAGGCCATTCGAGGGAGAGGACTATGTGAGTTTTTGGTGCATGATCAAGAAATGGTAGTTGAAGAAGAACAACTCGAGCTTGTTCTAACAAATGAATCTAAGTCTAAAGGTTGCTGGTTGGTGGATCAGATGAGATTCATGCAAATTGGGAAATACCTGACGGGCCTTCCTTCTTAGATAATGTCATTAGCATCACAATCTACCTAAAAGACCTTATTGAAATCTGGAAGTTCCAAAACAAGTTGCTCTGTAACTTTCTTCTTCAACATATCAAAATTTTTGACTACTCCTATAGTCCACTTAAACTCTTTTCTATCCCCTCTCATTACTTTAGTTAGAGGTGCACAAATACTACTAAAATTCTTAATAAAATTTTCCTAAAATCTTGTTGGACCATGAAATGATTTTACCTCTATAACACTCCTCAGGGTAGGCCATTCAATGATATCTCTCACCTTCTTTGGATCCATTTTAATACCCTCTGATGAGACAAAAAAACCCAGATACACCAACTCTCTCTTCATAAAACTACATTTTGTCAAATTAATCAAGAACTTCTCCTCCCAAAGCTTCTCAAAAAATATTCAAATATTCATCAAGTGCTCCTCCAATGTCTTACTGAAAATAAAAATATCATCCAAATAAACAATAACAAATTTTCCTCAAAATTATTTCAATACCTGCTTCATAAGCCACATAAATGTGCTCAGTGCATTGGTTAGCCCAAAAAGCATGACTAACCACTCATGCATGCCCTCCTTGGTTTTAAAGATTGTCTTCCATTCATCTCCTTCTCTAATCCAGATCTAGTGATATCTTCTCTTCAAATATACCTTTGTGAAGTACTCATCTCCACTCAAACAATCCATAATGTCATCCATTCTCAATAAGGGAAATCTATACCTAATGGTGATCTTGTTGATCGCTCTAGAATCTATACACAACTTCCATTCCCCATCCTTCTTTGGTGCTATTACTATAGGTACTACACATAGACTTAAACTCTCTCTGATCAATCCCTTTTGCAACAACTCTTGCACTTTTCTGTTCAACTCTTCCCTCTCTGATGGAGTCATATGATGAGTTTCCTTATATAACAAACTAGCTCCAAGAATCAGGTCCATCTGATGGCTAATCTTTCTTACTAGAGGAAAACCTTCGAGTATGTTATCAGAAATAATAACCTAAAACTCATTCAACAAATTTGAAACCTCTATAAGAACCTCATTAGTATCTTCTTTATCAACTCTAGGGATCAATGCAAAACACATATGGTCATGCCTCATACCTTCTAGGAACCTTCTTCCATCAACCAAAAAAATTCTTACATTATTGCATACCTTTTCCTCTGCCTCTTTCAAGGGATTCAACTTATAACGAACTCCATTATTTGTCAAAGAATAGGTGTTGGCATGTCCATCATGTACTACTCTCCGATCAAACTACCATGGTATACCTAACAACATATGACAAACATCCATAAGAATAATATCACATAATACCTCATCATGGTAATTTCCAATCTTGAAGCTTACCAGACATTTTTCATTTACCAAAGCTTTATGGTCCTTCTGCAACCAAGAAATATGCTATGGATTCAGATGCCTTCTTCTCTCCAACCACAAACTACTAACCATCTCTTCTAAAACAAGGTTATTAGCACAACCTCCATCAATAATAACATTGCAAAATTTACCTTCACACTTACATCTGGTGCAAAAAAAATTCTTCCTTTGAGTTGGCTCTTTCTCCTCATTTAACAAGGATCTTCTAGTAATAAGAACCTCTCCTCTTTCTACATCCTTAGAATGTGAAGACTCAACATCTTCATCTACATGTACAACTTGTGAATTACCCTTAGGTCTTCTATTTTTCCTTCCTTGATGTTGAGGAAACTCATATGCCCTATGCCCTTTTTCTCAACACTAGAAATAGGTTCCACGAAAACCTCCTCTCCCTGGTCCTCATCTAGATCTTCCTTTTCCTCTTTGGTCTCCATTATTTTGATCACGAGGACAATAGGTGTTATCTCCTTTTTGGTTCTAGTGGCTAATAGATCCTTCACCCTTATTTTGATCTTCATTTTGACCTCCATATGATGTTCCACTAGTCTTTAGACCACAACCTCCACCTCTTTTCTTGCTTTCAAACCTTTTTTTCACTTTTCTTCTACCTTCAAAGAAAACTAATATGCATATTCAATGGTAGACATTCTTACCAGACTCAACTCTTCTTGAATGCTTGGCTTCAACCATTTATGTAATAGACAACTTTCTTCTTGTTAGCCTCAGAATGACTTGTGTACTCCTTAACATATTTTCCTGCTTGTTTCAACCCTTGGATCTTCTTTAAAAATTCCAACTCATAGTCCCTAGGAAAGAACTGTCTCTTCAATTTTTCCACATATTATCCCATCTTGTTATTTTCTCTTTTCCTCTTCTATTTCTTCCCAACTAGACTTCTTTCCACCATATGCTAGCATGGCCTTTTCAAATTTGAACCTATCTAGGTCTTCTATGTCCTCATACTCAAAATACTCTTCCATGTCATTGATCCAATCAATCAACTCCTCTGGATTTAGGTTTCCAAAAAAAAAAAAAACTTCTATCTTTGGCCTCTTTCCAATCTTGGAAATGGCCCTAATCAGTATGAATTCTCCAGGATCCATTACATCCTATGCTTCCTCTTCAAATGACTCATCTTCAGCCTCATCCGCTCTTTCATCTCTTCTTCTGGCATTAGCTCCTCTACACAACTCCTCCTACATTGCTTGAACTTGTCTTTGGCGAGCTCTAAAACCCTCTTCTATTACCCCAACATTTCTTCCACCATGGTTTCTTCATCGATCCATATTTTCTTACAGTCCCACAACCACAAGTCCTGGTGTAAACTTCCTCACATGATACCACTTGATGAGGGCTACACCACCCAAACTCGCAAAACACAACAATAGATACCAACAAAAAAGATGCGAAATAGAAATTAACCCACTTCAATTATTTTCAAAAAATGAAATTATAGATTCAAACTTACATGCTATAGCCCCGCGGGCTTGATTCATAACAAAAAAATCAACTCTAAAGAAAGAAACTATTATTCGAAGCCATAATATGCACTAATGGAGCCAACTTCTACAACCCCCTCATATCCTTTTTTATTTTACCCAATAATTTCCCTATAATGTTCTAGAAAGTGCAACTTTCCCTTTTGTCTTGGGGCCAAAAGTCTCTCCATTTAATTTCTAGTCTAGGAAGAAATTTTAATGAAATTCACTTTTTAGAGGGGCCACTTTGTAGGGCCATAACTTTTGATTTGGGTGTTTGATTTTCTATTATTTCATATCATTGGAAATATCTCGAAGATATCTACAACAAGTGAACCAACCAGAGGTTGGTTTTTCCTCTTTTCAAGCTATTTTGGGGCCTCTAAAGTTTTATATTTGAATTTGAAGTTGCATTGGAGAAATTTCTTAAGACGAAAAACTTTAATTTCTCCCAAACCATTCAGGGTATTGAGGTGATTCTTTCACGACTAATTTTTTTTCATCTCTTCTCCTTCAGGTAAATTTTCAAGTCCATACAAGCCCGTTTAGGCTGAATTAATAAAAATAGTAAGCGACCATTTTTTGCTATTTTTGACTTATGATTGTCTTATACCCCTTAAGTGCCATCATGGAACTCAAAACAACTAAAGAAAATGAAGAAAACAAGTTTTTTGGGTGATGCAAGATTTCCCTACACCACTAGATTCTTCTGCATCAAAAAATCATTTAGTTTGAATGGGAAAATGAATAATTAAATAATGCAAACATTATTTAATTATAGAGGCAAAAATAAAAATTCATCTTTTTAAATTAAATAGTAATTTAATTCAAAAAGGTGGGAGAAAAGGGAAAATCATTAATTAAATCAAAATGAATTCATTTATGGTAGAAAAGCTAAATGAATAATTAAAATAACTATTTAATTGTAGAAGAGGGAAAAAGTTGACTTTTTAAATAAAATAATTGGAAATAATTATCTCATTAAAAAGACAAATTATTTTATTAAATGAATAAAATTTATTTAATTTATGGAAGAAGTGGATAATGAATAGTTAAATAAATGAAATAATTATTTAATTGTAGTAGAAAGTGATAAATGATTAAATAACTACAATTTATTTAATTAAAGAAGAGAAGGCCATTAATGACGTACACAAGAGGAAATAAAAAGATAAAATAAAATAATTAAATAATTCAAGTTATTTAATTAGTAGAAGGCTTTATGACTTTGGAAAATAATTAAATAATTAAAATTATTTAATTATCAAGGATGAAAGGGGATTTAACAAAGTCGCAGGTCTAGGACAATTTTTAGTGTCTACATTTTTCCCCTCTTTGATACAATGCAATTTATCGCGTTCTATCAAAGAAATTGATTTAAAATATATGCCCTAGTGTAAATAGGATGGGGAAGGATGACAAGGAGGTAATATCATGCCCCCTCGAGAGGAGATGTGGGTTCAAAGGACATGAGTGTGCTCTTGGAATGGATAAGAGGAAATAGATAAGGGAAATAGAAGAAATGTTAGCATGGGAGATATGGATGTTAGCATGGTGTTAGTGGAGACAACTTAAAGCTGTATATTTTTCTATGCAAGGATTTTCATTTGAAATGGTGAAAAGTGGATAGGGAAATGCTAACTTATGGTGTAGGACATAGAGCATACCCACACATACCTTTCCAATTTCATTCAAGGGTAACCCTTGAGATCTCTTTGAATTGGAGAAAGAGATCTTGCTAAGGGTTGTCCTAGGGGCTGAAGATGATCTGTTAAGGGCTCAATACCAAATTTAAACTTGGAAAAGATAATGAAATGCATAATGAAGTGTAAAACCCTAATTGAATGCAAAACAACACTAAACGACCTAAAAAATTCTTGAAATAACACAAAAAATCATAAAACTAAAAGTGTGCACATAAGAATTTGGAAAGTGGCTAGATAAAGGTTGAAAATGCTACTAATCTTGAAATTTTTACCTATTGGGACTCATTTTCCATTCTAGGAAAATTAGTCCCAGATTTGGATTATTGTACAAAAGCGTGTTTCAGACAAATGTGTATCCAAATATACAATTTTTTTTGAAAAACACCCATAGTGGGACTCATTTGCCACTTATGAAAAATGAGTCTAGTTTGGATTTTGTAGAACTTCAAAGTTCTAATCTGCACCTCTCAGTCTGCTCTTTCTATTCCTCTCTATTTTCGGATCCGAAACCCTAATTTTAGGGTTGTAGGTGGATTTTTTGTAAAGATTATTACCTTGCAAATAAGGGGACAACTCCAACAAGCTTGCAACCTAATCCTAAATTATCTTCAATTCTTCAAAGTACCTAAATCTGCAATCACACAAAGATAGAGAGAGAGAGAGAGAGAAAGTGTTGATTGTTAGGGAATAAGGGTTTTCCTTGGTCAAACCCGTTTTAGGTAATTAAACCAAATGATGAAATAGGATAATGAAGCATGAACATGAAATAAAGCAATTAGAACCTTTCCATGATGATAGATCTTGAATTGTTGCAATAATTGATGAATAATATACCCTTGAATGCCTTATAAATGATCTTGAAAGCTATTTATGACCTTGTGAAGAATTGGAGTGCTTAACTCTTGAGTGGTTGACATGATAATATGAATGATTGATGTTGCTTATTATGAAATGAGGATTTGAAGGCTTTCTTATATAGGAAATCCATTAAATGAACGCTAATTTGATCCCCAAGGCCAACATAGAAGAAATTTAAACTTAAAACCTCGTTTTTCCTGCTCAAACCTTGAAAATAGCTCAAACAAGAATCATTTTCCAAGCTGGCGAATGAGTCCCACTTGGATGGGACTCATTCACCCAAAGTGGTGAATGGGTACCATAGGGGTTATTTTTCTAGCTAGAATGTGGGGGAGTCAAGAAATTAAGCTTATATGTTGATATTGTCGTGTTTTTGATTAAAACATGCCTTGGGATGCACAATATGTGGTCATAGGGGAAAATTAATGATGATATAAACGTCATAAATTCAAAAGGGCCCAAGATTCAATGTGAAAGTGTAAATAAATACACTTTACAACACTAAATTAAGGAAAAATTGAGTCTATTTAGCTTAGAAGGGTCCTAAATCCAATGTGAATGTGTAGAACACATTAGAACACTAGATTAGGTCCACATTAGTTTACAAGCCTCCTAAATTTAATGTGAAGGTGTAAATAAATACACTTTACAACATTAAATTAAGGAAAGTTAAGTTTATTTACCTTAGAGAAGCCCTAGACCTAATGTGGATGTGAAACACACATCACAACACTAGATCAAGGCAACATTAAGTTCAATTTATCATTAATTATCCCCAAATTAAGCAAGGAAAAGGTGGACTCTTTTCTATCATTAAAAAATTTAATCATCATTACATGGTAAAATGTGCCAAAGGACAATAAACACCATGGTATGACATAGACCAAGGTGTGCAAGGTCATCCATTTGCAAAATAGACAGTTGTAGACAAGGAATGTCCTAACTCATAATAAGCAAAAAAATTTCCCAGTATTTTTCCCAAGACAAATTGTAGATAGTAATCAAAGAAAGGGTGGGTCATGCAACATCATCACTCCTCTAAATCCTTTGCGGGACATCCTCAAAGTAGGTAGTAACATGATCCCAAAAGAAAGGTCAAAAAGATAAGAGAAAATAATCCAACAAAGTCAACCATCCAAAGTGTTTTCCAAGAATTGTTTGTCATTAAGTGTTTACAAATATTTGACTATGAGTGATGGGTTGATTGTTTGACAATGCCTAGTTTTAGAAGGAGAAACATGTCAAATAAGATGTCAAGTCTGATTTCGATCATATGACTACCTGTATAAGGAAAATGAAAAAAGTTTGATGACTAACTATCTCTAGTTTTAGGAAGGACACATCCTGTATAAGAAATATTTTTGATTGTCCAATGTTGGTTTGATGTTTGACTAATTTGACAACTTGACTGATTGGACTTGAAGACTTGTTGACTAGTTTTCCTTGTTGTTTCATGGATTGTGTGATATTTTAATGACTATTTGTATATGATGACAATGTTTGACTTATTGTGATTGGTCTGATAAACCCTAAAGGATTAACCTAGGTGGCCTCGGTGGCTCATCAATTGATGGAATTTCCTATGTTGTACACATAGAGACCTCATACTTTAACATGACTTGAATTTGTTTTATTGTCAAAGGATCACATCATGATTTGATATTTATTTGAAAAACCTAAAAGGACTAACCTAATGCCTTGAGGGCGCATTGATATATGGCCTTGCCTATGTTAAGTCATAGAGGAAACATAGTTTGACTAGACATGGACTGACTTGACCAAATTTGACTCTACTTTTGGGATTTTTGAAAGTTATGTGGATTTTTTTGTGTTTTGAAATGTTTTGATTTTTTTTGGTTTTTTGAAGTTTATGATTTTTTTGTCTTTTTTTCGTTTTATGATTTTTTTTCTTTTTTGTATATAGTGACCTTTAACAATGAGTGTAGGATGTAGTGAAGACATAGGTCTCGTATTTTCCCCCAATTGGGTATAAGACCAATTTATTAGGGGTGGGATCAATTCATGCCAATGTATGAAGGGTAGGTATGAAAGACAAAAAATGTCAATCATTCCAAGTTATAGAAAGGATAACTGATTATTATTATGGATGGCAAGGAAAAGGCAAAGTATGGATGCATTTATGGGTGAAGTGAAAAGCCAACTAGAACAATGATAGAAAAGGGAGTAGAGATTGACTACACATGGCACCTGTTTTCTAGCTTTTCACCATGGTACTTATGCAAAGCACCACTGAAGTGGTTTTCACTTTTGGATGGATTATTCTCTTTACTATTTTCATGATTTTTTTTATTTTTTTGGTGTTACCAAGACACTTTTTTTCCAAGTTTTCATTAAGGTAATGATTTTTAATATTTTTGTACTTTTTTTGTATTTTTATGATTATGAAAAGAGCTATGTAAAGCTAGGTGTAGAACTGATAAGTTCCTGATCCATAGTCTACCATGATGATGCATTGACCTTGTTTAGATGACCATGTTGGAGAAAAGGATCTAATATGAATGATGAGTGCAAGTGGAAAATATAAAGGATGGTAGATGTAATGGATGAAAGAGGCTATAGTATTCTCCCTAATGTGCACACTACATGGGCCATCAAGCTTCAGATGAAAAGGAACTTGGGTGACTGATGAGCTAGAGTACATGGAGGGGTCATCATGAAAGTTCCATCAAAGGACATCACTAATGTGATATGACAAATATGTGAATATGGATGGATGGATTGATGTGTATGGTATGAATGGAAGTGATAATGATGGAGACATTGGATCAACAAGCTCTTCTTTTGAGTTTTCACTTTGATAGATACCCCTAGTTATTTTTGATGGAGAGGCATACTTGGAGATAGAATTTTTCTTACTTTCATTTTTGACTTGTATTTTGGATTGGTCCAATAGCTTTTTGTTTTGGCTAGAGGACTTGTCTTGATCTTATTTTCTTTTTATTATGTCTTTTGGTCCTTTATCTCCTTTTAAAGATAACTCTTTTATTAGAGCTTTTCCTTTATTATTTTCTTGAAATATGACTTGTTGATTCATGTCTATGATGCAGATGGACATGAGTGAAATGGATAAAGTAGGTGAAGTGATAGGAATGTTTAGTGGATGAACGGGAGTGTTGTTTCCATCAATAGAGTCTTTGGGACTATCCTTTTATATATTGTTAGTTAAAGGAGGCTTGCACATCATTAACGATTTGGAAAGATAGCTTAGTAGAGGTAATAGTTGGAGATGCATATCCTAGCCTAGAGTAGGTGGGATGGAAGGATGATAATTGGATATCCTTAGTAGGGTTAGATAAAAAAGTGGATTATCATATATATCCTATTTGAACATGGGGTTATCATGGATATGAAAAGATTGAGTGGAAGTAGATATGGAAAAGGAATATATGTATCATCAAGATCCCAAAAGGTTTCAATCCAAGCATGACCATATTTCTACATTTCTTCTGTAGTTGTCTTGACATCATTGTTAGAAGTTTAAACCATTTTAAGTGACATCAGCATTGAATTTTTCTTGTAGATTATCCATGCAGTATTCTCCACATCCCATATCATGGACTTGGACCTTGGGGTTTGATGGTACAATAAATGAAGTGGATTATTTAGTTAAAGAAGATGGGTCAATGTAGCAAGATGATGAGGCTTCTTGGTTGACAAGCACTTGGAATTGAGTAGTCCCCTTCAAATTGCTACAATATTGAAAGGGGTCGGGATCACCCATGACTATAATTTTATTACCTTCATGAAGAAAATTTAGGAATTGATGGTATGTGGATGGTATGGCCTTCATGGTGTGGATGAAGACTTCAAGGTGTAAGGGGTCATTGTGAGTGGATTCTTGAGTCAAGTAGTCTTGATACGAGAAGGTGACATGGCGTGTATTGGCTAAGTAACCTATCATCTCCTGGAAATGATTGACATCAAGGTCTATTGGGATGGTAGTGTCCTGCAAGGATTTTTCAAGAATGTTCAGGTGTTCAGGTGATATGTGCAACAACTTGAGGATAGAGATTTGTGTATGTTTCTTCCGAAAATGGTCAAGTAGATTGTGTTGACATTTTGGTTGTTGCTATTTTTGGGGATCACCTTGGATAGTCACCTTGGTTTGACAAGTATTAACCACACATTCAATATTTATTAATGGTAATGGTATTGATATGATCATTGGAAGCTTGAATGTGATTGACTATGGAAGTATAGTCATATTTGGAATTAGTGTAATTTTCTGAATTATTGGTCTTATTACCTGAATTGGAAGCCTTTCCTTTTCCATGGTCATGTAATAGATCCGTAAAGACCTTATGATCACTGTTCAAAGTTTATTTTTATCCATCGACCTCTATGGTACCATTTTCAATGAGGTCTTGCATGATGCTTTTCAGTTGTCAACATGATGAAGTAGAATGTCCTTTGGCATGGTGATAGTCACAAAAGGTGTTGTCATCCCACCATGAAGGTTTGAACAACCCTAGATCATATGGTTTCATGTCAAGAAGTGTAATGACCCTAGACTGCAAGAGTTTCTTGAGGTCAAATTCAATAGGCTCCCCTAAGGGAGTGTACACTTGCATCTTGTAGGGAATTGTCTCTGAGGTCTTTGTCCTTACGTGTTTTGGAGGGAATTTGTTGTTTGTTGAGGTGGGTTTTTTGGTGTGTTAGGTACTTTGAGTGTAAGTGTAGGATCAATGTGGATAGTTTTCACATTGAAAACTCCATCGTTAGTGACATTTTTTTTGAGTCCAATACTTTTTCTTATCGTTTGAAGTGTTTTGGGAAGTTTATGTTTTGGTGTAATATTTAATTTATCCTTTGGCAATGAGAGATTTCTCAAGCATGGTTCCTTTTTTCTACAAGGTCCATGAATGTTTTAAAACAATGGGTTTGTAGTGAATACTTTAAATTTGTGATTAGATTTTCCATGAACATGATGGTTTTCTATTTTTTGAGAATTTCAATAGGACAACGGCTATCCAAGCTCCTCCATCTCTAGAAGTACGTTATGAAGGATTCACCCTCTTCTTGTTTAGTATGGCATAGGGTTGTGATAGTAATGTCATTTTCAATGTTGAAGGAAAATTAATTGATGAACTTGTCAGCTAGTTTGTCCCATGTTCGAATGTTAGTCAACGAATGGGTGAACCATTCTAGGGCTTGTCCTGTGAGACTTCTAGGGAATAGTCTCATTAAGTATGTTTGTTCAAATGTAATATCAATTAAGGTTGTGTGGAATTCTTTGATGTGCTCAATGTGGTTTCCTTTTACTCTATATTTTGGTAAAGTAGACATGACATAGTGAGGAGGAAGAGGAGGCATGCATAATGTCCTATCAAATGGGTACAAACATAACTCTTGAGTAGAGTAAGTCTTCTTGTTTGAAACTATCATGGTTTCTACCTGTTTTTGTAAGGATAGAATTTGAGTGGCTAGGAGATCATATGGTGTAGAGGTTGTATCCACAACATTTGTAGCTGCATTTTGGTAAGTCCCAATGTTCATATTTTGTAATCCAATGTTTGGGTTGGATGGTATGTTAGCATTGACGTGAGGTGTATATGGTATGTTTTGAGTGAAAGATAGGATTTGGTTTTGAATATATGGAATGTAAGTTTAGGTTGGAATTTTAATTTGATGGATGTGAGTAGCATGAATTAGAATATGTGAGGTATTGAATTACATTTGGGAAGGATTGGAAGTAGTTGGACCTTGTGTGAATTGAGTATTGAATTGGAAAGAACCTTGAGTATTTGTTTGAGGGATACTTGTGTTAGGACCTTGGGTAGTATTAGTGTTGGTAGTGTTCCCCAAAAATATGGATTCTAGTCCTCTTATTTTTTCCAAAGGGATTGAAAAAAGTGGTGTTCATGGCATTGGATGTCCCAAATGGTTTTGAAATGTAGTGTTGATGGTACTAAATGGGTTTGATGATGTTGTATTCACGATACTAAATGGATTGGAGGTATTTATGAAAGGTTGTGACATGGAATGTGGCATTGGTTGGGTTCCAAACAAGGATGTGTGGATTGTGGTGGAAGTTTGAGTTGGACCCCCTTGTGGCATAGAAATATTTATTTATGGGATTGTGGAACCACTAGAGGTAGACATGTCTTGTGCTTAACTTTTCTTGTTTGGGGATGATTCTTGCCAGAGTGTATTTACATCAAATCTAGGGGGTAGTTTTTCTCCACTATGTAAAATTTTAGGTAGATACCTCTGAGGGTCTAAAGCTACCATGTCATCCACGAATTTAGCCATGTTGGGGTCTTGGGAAGCAACCTTTAGTTCATCCTTTGAGAGAGGATTGTTATGGGTGTTGTAATTATCAAATGGAGTGTTTGACATAGGTGGTGCATTCAAGAAAGAGCCAAAATTTAGGTGGCTAGTGTGATTATAGAGGTCCTCATCATCATCATGGAAAAACTCCATCTCTTTTCTTTTCTTTTGGGACCTATTTTTGACCATAAAAGACTTGTGGGAATGAGGGTATGATAATGCAAAGAGGTGGTCTAAGTATAAGGTATGTAACCTAAGATATATTTTTGGATTTTTTAGTTTTAAGGTATGAGGATGCTTAATGATGATAATGTCCAAGATTTAAGGTTGAGAGTGACAATAAAAAATTAGGATAGGACAATGTCACTATAACAAAAATATAGGGTATGACCAAGTCTAAAAGTGTAATGATGCTAATGTAAAGTGTTATGGTATGAAGAAAAGTATGATATGCAACTAAGATCACTATGGTATGGATAGCTAAAGTTAAGACTAGGTACCTTTTTTGTGAAACTAAAGGAAATATTTACTAGCCAACCTAGGATAGTCCAATGTTTCCAAGTAAGATTGTCAATGACCTTATGGAGTAGATTAAAAGTGACAAGTTTGACAAGGTGAGCTTTAAAATAGACTAATGAGTTTAAAGGTTCACTGATACATTTTGACTCAAAATCTGATAAAATTTTGTCAGAATTTTGATGAACTTTTGTCATAATTATTTCGTTGATTTTCTGACGAACTTTTAAACGTTGAAATTCTGACCCAGCTGACGATGCTGGGTCAGAATTTTGATGTTTCAAAGTTCGTCAGAAAATTGACGAAATAATTCTAACGAAAGTTTGTCAAAATTTCGATGAACTTTTGTCAGATTTTGAGTCAAAATTTATCAATGGTTACACCAAAATGACAAGGACTAATGTGGAAAATGACAAGGTCAATGAATTTTTTTCTTGGTAGCAATGGGCCTATGAAAAGATATGGTAAGTTTCCCTATTCTAAAGTTTTCAAAAGGCATATACAATCTAATGATGGATGTCTATAATAAGTGAGGAAAAATTGATAATGGCCTAAAATTTGTCTAAGCAATGCAAGGAGTATACCCTAATGATTTTCCTAAAATGTGATAGTATGCTAAATGAATGAGATGGAATGGTAGAAATGAGGTGAGAAAGTCTCTAGTCTAACCAGATTTAAATTTATGGCTCATTTTGGATATGTAAGTTTGGTTCATTTCTCAATGGGAATTGATAAAAATCTCAGCAATATGTTTCAGTTTGGTAGTTCTTCAATATGTGTTTTTTAATAGACCTTGAATTATGATGTCTATTTTTGAAAAAGAGAAACATGGATCTTCACTTAGGTATTTTGGTTTTGTGAGAGATCATGTGGAGGCTTTTGGTATTTTCAAAGTTGAAATTTTATAGGTTATGGGTTTCATTTTTGATTGAGATTTTTTTTTTTTAACACACACACAAAACACGATAGATAGAATGTTTTGGTTAACTCTCATACAAAATTAGAGTAAGAGTTTGAATAGGGCCTAGATTAGCCCCAAAAGTTTTTTCACTACTCGAATTTTTTTGAAAACACTTGTAAGCATGCACAACCTAATCTAGAAATATGATACTACTTGATGAGTCCCTACTTGGATTGCTCCAAATGCTAAAACAAAGTAGACAACTAGAGATGTTGGTGACACTAGCTCCCCCTTACATGACATGGGTACACCAAAATATCTTACCTCGAAGATTTGAATATCTTATGAGCCAAGGGATTTATGTCTCCATAATGAATAGTAAGTGTAGGGAATCTTCAGAGGTCTAACCTCTTGCACCAATAAGTAAGAAAGTTTTTTGGCTTGTACAACAAGTGGTTCTTAATCAGTGTTTCAAGATAACCTGGTGTCTACACATGTATTGGTTCATTCATTTAAGAGGTCTCCTAACCCTTATAAAGATCTAAGGGTTTTTACACATCTCATGGATATTAAGGGAGACTTTTGTCGGTATAGAGCATTTGCACTAGGTGATTGATGAATTTCATCACAACAAAAATATTTATATAGTGGACCAAAACAAAAGTACCGCTTGGGTCGTTCACTATCACAAGTTGGGGGTAGGCCCTCTAAGTGATTAAACACATAAAAAAATAGATGGGGCTGGCTTCTAATCACCAAGTTTACACAAGGTGAGAGCATACATGTACCACCTTACAAGAACAAAAAAAATGATTAATTAACCCCCCTAATTAATCTTTGCACTAGTATAGAAACAACAATATATGACTGAAAAAACTACTAAAAAGTGTTTATAAATGACCAAACATGGTTACATGACCAGTAGTAGTTTATTGCTAGTCATTTATAATGCAACCAAATTGATGACTAAATTATTTGAGTCATTCAGTTGATCAATTTTGTAGTTAATTTAGTCACCCAATTGATCAATTTGGTCATTGGTTTAGTCATCTTAGTGATCAACTTTCTCATTACTTTAGTCGTTGATGTAGTCATTAATTTGATTGATTTGGAAGTGTGTTATTTAGTCATTAAATGTTTTAAACTAGTCACTTATTTAGTCATTTTTTTTATTCACCGGTATATTTTGTCATTAATTGTCATTGATTGATGTTAACTAGTCACTTATTTAGTCATTTTTATTCACTAATTTTTTCCATTGGTAGTGTATTTAGTCATTAATTTTAATCATCATTTTGATCAATTTGGTAGTTAAATATTTAATTATTTTTTCTCACTGATTTCTATCAATTGATAGGTATATTGATACATTGTTTATTAATTGCATAATCATTATATTTAGTCATATTTATTAACATTGATTTTTGTCTTTTGGTAGTATATTTAGTCAATTGGTAGTTTATTTAATTTTTTTTGTTCACTGATTTCTACCTATAAGTGCTAGAAATGAGACAAATGCTTTAATTAAGGTTTAAATAGATAAAAACATAGAAAAACATAATCAATTATTCATTTGTACATAATAAAATGGCTATGAAGAAGGAAAAATACTAATTTTTTTTTGAGAAAACATGTTCTTACATTAGATACAAGACAAAAATGTGTCTTTTCTTTGAAAAATGTACTGTTACAAAGTTTGTTTCTTAGTGCTATGATTGAGAAAACTGAGTTACAATGCCTATTTTTTGGTTATGCAAGATATTACAATTTTGATGACAATTCTATGTTGCAGCTTATTTGTAACTGCACATACATGTATGTTGCACTCTCTACAACTTTTCCTCTTCTCTACACCTCTTTATCTACTTTGTATTTACTTCTTTTTCTACACCCATATTCTTTGCATCTACTGCTTACACAACAACATATCCCCTCTTCTATAATGCACCAGTTTGAATGAGTGGAACCCAAACAAAAAGAGAAAACCATAATCAAGGGGTTTTACATTATAGGTGTAGTAAGATAGAAAATTATCTATTCTACTCATAGAATGTGCACCCAAATTATATTTTCTAGTTCTTGTTTGGGTTCAACTTATTCAAGCTCAGTACATTCTCTCTCTACAACTTCACTCTTAACACTCTATTGTTGCTAACCCTTCTTTTTCTCATTTACACTTACGACTAACTCTCTATGATTTTTTTCAAATATTTTAGTGGCCACCATATGAAGGTCCCTATTTTCTCTTTTAGATAGAAAGCTCTATCTATTTTGTCTCGATGAGGAAGGGGTATGTTACTTGAGACCTGTAAAATACATACATTTGCATCTCATGTTCCTTTCAATGTGACTCCATGTATAATAGATAGTGAGTGAGTTCGCCCAATTCCCACTGCAATAGCATCATGCGGATCTAACACCTCAAATGTATCCCCTTCTTGGATTTTATCAATAAATGTCTGCAAAAAAAATACACATTATATTGAGATATAAAACGCACATTATATTTGCTTTTGATAGCTATATGTAATGTCTTATGTCTTGGAACAAATCAGTTTTTGTATGTGCTTTTATAAAATACCCTATTACAACTAAGCTTTAAGCTTCCATATGTAAGTTATATGTTTTCCATTAATTCCATAATCCATGTATACTAGCTAATTACACTTCACAACTATTATAACATCCAACTTCTATTAGATAGGTTATGATTACCCTTATTTACATAATAAAACAACCATTACTTACTTGAATAGTACATACTTGCATATGGTTTCATAGCACTCACCTTGAGTTCAACATGACTACCACTATGAAAATCATGTGCATTCTCATCGAGTTCATCATCATAACCACTATCAATGTCATTTTAGACATTAAGTTGTACAACTTTGCAAAGAGTTCTATTAACATGGCCTTTTTCTTTTTGTCCTTCTATCATATAATTGCTCTGCATCATGTGGTTTAATCATCATGCAAAAATTAATGTAAGTCAAGTAAAGAATGCAAAAGCTATAAATTTTTGTCCAAAAGAACATTTTAAGCATGAAGAATGATAAAGCATTAGGATAGATAACTGACAACTATTATATTAATTGCTTCAACTTTAGGACAACTAAGACAACTGTGTTGCACATTCTTGTCCACTTTATCACTATCAATATTGGAAACTTTGTTGACACCCTAAAGGAATTTTTGTTTTCTTATTTCTTTGAAAAAATTGCTTTGTATGTGGTTTAACCATCATGCAAAAAACATATACAAACCATTCAATAGTCAATTAAATAATTCTAGCTATCAATTTTTCCAAAAGAACATTTTTTGGATCACTCCAACAATAAAGAAACTGGGTTGGATTCCCCTAAGATCAGATTTTAATAATCTACATATTAAGAGGCATTTGTATATGAAACTTCCAAACAAGAAGAAATGAGATCGATAGAGCATCTTACCTCATTTGAATCCATAGATTTATGGTCATTCCATGCAAAAACCATAGGGTTAACGGTTTCAACCAACTGTGTAACTTGCTGACTAAGACTAAATAAGCAACTCATTACCTTTTGGTACCCTAGTTCATATGAGTTGACATGATCTATAGAGGCTCCTACTGGGAATTGAATAGAAGGTTGTGAAATCTCTATTGACAAACTAGATTTCAACTTCATCCTACTCTTAGATTTACTAGCATCTAGTGCTACCATATAATTGACAATATTTTCTGCACCTGCTTCTCTATTACTTTTTCCACCTAAAATACAATGAAAATTTCAACCTATAATTAGTTCAATAAAAAATCAAAATAAATAACACAATGTAAATTGAACCAAAAATCCATACACTTAATGTAAATTTATCCAATTTGGCATATAACCCACCTCAACCAAATGCATATCCAACCCTCACATTATCTCTTGCTCTCTTGCCTCTATTACTCTTTACCAAATAGTCTTTAGAATGCATAGTTTCTCTCAATTCCTCCCACTCTTTGGGAGATAGACTGGATTTGAACCTCTCTTTTCCTAACATGATTTTTTTCTGCACATGTATCTATAATTGTTTATCGAAACTCTCATCCTTTGCTTGTAATATTTTCTAGATATTTTTCCACCAGTAGTCTCAAAAGCATTTTCCATTTTTTGCATAACATTTTCAACTGGTCGTGGATGTTGATATGAAAAATTTGATTTGAAAATATCCAAATAGGCCCTACATCTTGCACCCAACTCAGTGGCCCACCTTGTAGCATTTTGCCCAATGGGTTCACCATCTCTCGATACCTCAAGCAAGAGTGGATTCTTTCCTTCTAATTTTCTTTCTTTTGCATTCCTCTCAGTAGATCTATACAAATATTGACTCAATCTTTGTCTTTTGAAAAAATCATCCACATCCTCTATTAAATTACCACTACCAGTATTTTTTTGATCCATTACTTCTATCAAAATTTCTAGATGCAATAGGTGCCCTTTGAGGAACAACAAATGCAAGTGGTCTCTCTTCATGATTTTCATTAACCGAAACTTCATGCTCCTTGGCCACATCAGGTGTGGTATGAGTAGGTAGATGAGTATGGGTCTCAATGGATTCCACATTATTAAAAACATCCATTAATGTTGAAAAAAGAATCTATAGACATGTTGTTCCTTTGCCTTGAATTTTTCAATAATCTCTCTTAGACTTAGTCCTAAGAGATCATCACAACATTGCACATCACTATGTGCTATATCAGGCTACACATCACCATGTGCTATATCAGGTTGCACATCAACATGTGCTGTATCAGACCGCACATCACCATGTGCTATACTAGGTTGCACATCACCATGTGCTATACTAGGCTGCACCTACTAGGTTGAATCACAAAAGTGTTGGCTTCTATGAGATGGCTGCACTGTATCTTTTTTTCCTTTAGTTTTTTGTCCACATTTTCTTTGCACTCTTTTTGTTGCCTATAAAACCCAAAAGAGTATCATATTATGTCTTATATACATAAATCTCTTCCCTATAAAATTTGATTAAACACTATTAAACAAATAATATACTACTTAGTGGATTTACAACTTGCCTTTTCAAACCAAGACTGAAATAATATTCATTATTCTTGTCTAATTCTTTAGTACATGCAAACTCATATTCTGTCTTTGGAATTTGAACATTATCATCACTATCATCTAATTTGCACCTTACAGTCCTTTTCTTCATTTCCTAAATTCCAAATAAACAATAATATATAAATCAACAACTCAAATTAGTAAAAATTTATTGAGTTCATAAGTTGATAACTGTGGAATTTCCAATCCACTGATAATTGCAAATGGAAACTTAAAATAGAATTCAATTTACAGATTAAAAAGAATTTGTTGTCAAATACCAAGACGATGTTTACAATTATAGGTATTAGACAAATTTTCCTTAGGTATATATTTGCAGGGGAAGAACTCATAAAAACATAACACAAGCAGGATGAAGGAAAAACATAGTCTAGTTCATCATGGGGTATGTTAGAACCTTCAAATTTTTCCTATTTCCATCATCACAATTAACCTTGAGCTCCATGACCCGAGCCTTGACCCTATATTCCTTTTTTCTTTACTAAACATATAAATTTTTAGGTCTGATTGACACTAAAAGACCTATACAAATCCAAAAAATCATCATATATATACTTAAGAAAAAACATATCTAGCTAAAAACATTCCAAATACCTTAACAGTCTCTTACCATGATCCCACAATAGTAATGTGAACCCTTGGCGGGATGGTGGTGTGTAATAGAAAACATGAAGATGTTTACCACCATATCACGAGAAGAAAAAATGAAGGGTGTGGTATGGTAGGGAATAACCCACCATCCCAAAAGGAAGATCATAAAGGCATGCGGTAGGGTGGTATGAACGGCTATACCACAAAAGGATGTGACAAATCATGTGGTATGGCAATAACCGTTAATGTAAATTGTAGTATCGTGGGTTAAACAAGTCAAGCTTGTGGTATAGAGGTAAGGTTCCCACTACATGCAAAGAAGCATGCAATATAGAGGTTTATACCCCTCTATCCTGTGGCCGGTATAGAAAGTGGTGGCAATAAAGTGGTATTAAATGTATGAATCACATCAACTATCTGATCTTGTAAAATCAATGGTGCATATTCAAACTTGAACTATGAGAAAATATTTGGCATACTGTTGATATTAATGTTCACATGACTAAGCTTAGAAGCCATTAAACTAAGAATTCAACATTCTCTTTCATTTGCAAAAAATATCATGCAGGGAGCTAGGAGTTCAAGGAGGTTAAGCTTTGGAACCATTGTAACTCAGGTAAGTGCACAAAACTCTTGTGAATTAAGTTTTGCAAGTATAAGATTGTTTAGAATTTTGCATTTCAGAAGTATAGGAGAAGTAATATAGTTAAACTATGAATTAAGTTTTACAAGGAAAAGATTGTTTAGAACTCTACATTTTAGATACACTAGGAGAAGTAATATAGTTAAACATTATGTTTCCCAAGAAGAAAGAACTTGGAACTAAAAAGGTCATCATGTCGCCCGAGAAGAAAGAACCTCAAACTAAAAATGAAGAATCTAATGTTAAAAGGGGTCCTTACACCAGTCTATCATGGATATAGTCCCTAAATCAATTCAGAGAGGATTTGAGAATGTTTTTAATGATGTGGCTCATGGTTGTAGAGATTCCCTTATCCCTATCTCTGGGTGGGAACTATTCTGGTACTTTTATGACAGAAGGGAGGACAAGATTCTAGTGCCAAATCCATGGGAATTAGATTTGGCCAAGTTAATTGTACCAAATGTTTTTATAGATGTAGATTTCATCTAAGTATTGGCTCAGATTTATTATCCTGCTACTAGGTCTATGAGATTGCCAAAATTTTCACCATTAGTTATGTTGACTAAAGCAACCATCATTGAATGTTTTGACCTAAATAAACAATCCTTGACTAAAATTGATTTACAAAGAAGTAAAGAAGAATATACTAGATTGAGAAAAACTCATAGAAGTGATGAAGGCCCCATTTACATGAAAAGGGGTGTGAACAACAAGCTAATTCCTATATCCCCTTCTGCTACTGAACCATTTGAAGTCTTAGATTTCCAATTCTATTTCAAGAAAACCTAATTTTCTCTCTGTCAAGTACTTGGGATAGATTCAGAAAAGTGAATTATAGTTAGTTTAATGATGATGGTTATGAGGATCCAAAACCTTCAGACAAACATTGAAGATTATTTTGTCTCATATCTTGAGAAAGCATTGCATGAAGCATTTTTGCAAGTTAGGGAAAATAGAGCGCTCATAACATTTAGGCAATATTATTTGTTGTGCCACCTGATATTATACTAGAATAAAGATAGATGGAGAAAAGGGTGTGTTTGGGTCATATTGACAAGAGGGGAATTTGTTGCCAATGCAACTATGGTGTTATATATGGGACAGAAGATGTAACAATTCAAGTTATGTGATATTCTATAATGAGTTTGTGTACAAAATTATGAGAGTTCTTGGCCAACAACCACCAAGAATACATACACTTGTGCTACAATAGTTAAGACCTTTAGCTTTGAAACTTGAGCAATTCCATACTCATAACTTTGGTGGTTGGTTTTTTCTACCAGATACCACAATAATTAGGATTTATGGATGCCCACAGGCCCCACAAACACTGCCAAAGTTTGTCCCCTTTCGATTAGCCTTTTTAGAGTTAATGTGGCAAATTATATGGATGGGAAAGGATGTCATGAGTAAACAAAGGAAGGGTACATTTCTACCCAATTTGACAACATGTTGGGAATTATCAGTGGGATCCAATACACTTGAAGAGTTACAAAATTATCTAAAATCAAGGCACTCTTTACAATCTAGAAAGGAAAGAGCTTTTAACCTTGAGGGCCATATGAATTTTGTAAGATGCACCATCCTTACCAGGGCTATGGTTACTCACTAGGTTTACTATTAAGAAGATGTAATTAGAAATTGTTTCACTCCTCAACAGGTATATGATAGGAGGAGCAAATGGGAAGTTATGAAAAAGATTGAGGAAGAAAGAAAGATGAAACACAATGATTTCTTGGGTTATTTTGTAGAGAAAGTAGATCCTATCAAGAGGATTTATATGATAATTTATAAGTTTCATGAATTATATAAGATTGCAGAAGATATAGGGAGACTTGCCAAATTGTGTCCCAAAAATCCAAGTGGTATTGTAATTACATAACTAACTTTGGATACTATTTCAGAATGTCATGCTTCTCTAGTATCACCTCCTGAACAACCACCTTCTAAAAAAAAAGACATAAGAGATAGAGCCATTTGTTTCCTATGAAATAAATGAGGAGGTTGGAGATACAAAAGAAGTAGTTAATGTGTTAAGAAATTTCAAGGATGATGTTGAAGTGGACCAACCTATGATTGAAACTGAATCCCATAGGCCTAAAGCTAGAGCCAATATTGAGGTACAAGCAAAAAGAGAAATGCATGAGGATGATAGGGTAGTTGCAACTCACAAGTTCTTGGAAGATGATGAGTTTATCAAAACCCCTAAGTTTAAAGACTTTTGGGGTCAGATGAAAATGAGAGAGTTTGAAGCAAAGGTTGAAATAAATAAGATGGGAGGAATGCCAACATGACTAGATAGTAGCCCAAAATTTTAACGAATTAAGGATTGATAATATTGATGTTAGCCTACAAGAGGCTAGAGAGATGATTTTGAAAAGTAATATACTTATTATCCATGGTATGGAATTAAAGAAAATGTTTTTACTTGATCAAGTGAGAACAGAGGAGGACCCAATGCTGATTGCTAAGTTTGACTTAGATGAAGGGGTAAGTGGAACTGGGTATAACCCTAAGATTGAAACCTTGGAATTTTGGGCCAAACGAAAGAGTACACAAAAAACAAGTTTACTAGATGTAGTACAAGAAATGAAAGGGATAGGTATGCTGAAAAAATTAAAGGATACATCTCCTCTAGAAGCTACAATCATGACAATGCATTCAACTATGTTCACCCAAGCTGCAATTAAGGAGGTGGAAGCTAGATTGGGAGAGTATGAAAAGGAATAAAATTTTTTAAATGATGAATTGAATAAATTTTTCATGGAAAATGTGAAGTTGAAGGAACAATTGAAAGGAGCAAGCCCCTCATGGAAAATGTGAAGTTGAAGGAACAATTGAAAGGAGCAGGCTCCTCATGGAACAAGGAAATAATGTTATACCAACATCCTCCTACTCCACCAGTTGATATAGAAAGTGCTTCTACTGAACAAGTGAAAATTCTTAGAAAAAATATTGAAGAGTTAAAGAAAGCCAACAATGAGGGTAAGGAAGGAGTGAATAAGGAAATATGCAATGTTTTAGAGAAGGTCCTCGAGCATAGGATAGAGCTAATTATGGATAAGTTGGAAAGTGTGTATGATTGCTACAACTCACTGACACAGGAAATTGATCAGATGAAAAAACATCTACCCATACACGATCCCCTTTTTAAGAATTGGTAGCCCATACACCACACATTTGTAACCTTGTGCAAAATATTACAGAGGAGTACTAAGGCTCATGTAGCATTAAAACCTACATAGCAAATGGCCAGAATAGTTATAGATGAATTCCAATATATGCAAGCAGAGGACCAAAAAGATCAAAACAAGAATAGATTCATTTCATACTCTGAATCGATGGTTTGTGCCAAAACTATTGAAAGATGATCACCACTTTAAGGACCTCAAAAAATGGAAAAGTGAATTTGGATAGATTGTTCCATAGTGCATCACTCGCATACAAAAGGATGGTGAGTTGAGTCTTGACAGGTTTAACTTAATCATGGATGGAGTAATAGTGTTGGATATTGGATATTCTAAGTTTATCATGGATGGCAAGGCATTACTAGATAGTTGATTGAAGATTCACCTTGCAAATATATTGAAAATTCAAGAATACAAATGGCCACATGATTATACAGTGTATGAGTGGGAGTAGAGGTATATGGGTCCTCCCCACAAATAGTAGACCTTGGGGCTATCGCAAAGGAAGAACCACACATTTAGATACACTAATATGGAGAAAGGACCTTGAATAGATCTTTAGTGATCATGGATGCCTTACGAAGATTAACAAACTATGGTGTCATGAGTGTTGTGGACTTCATTAGTTATCTACTTTCTCTATTTTATGTTTTAAGAAAATCTAATGTTTAGTCTAGTTTATATGAAGAGGCATGAATTTTGAAAATATGTCATATTTTTTAATAGCCTAAAGCTTGTTGCTTCTCTTATAAAAGAGAAACCAAGACCGAAATTTGATATCATCATCATAGGAATTTATAGAAGCATATATGAGGAGACTTATGTTATATTGTAATATCTATTTGAAGCAATAAATGGACAAGAAGATTTAATCTAGTGCTCGAATTCTGGTCTCAATTATTTGTTGATAATACTATGTATGTTTAGATTTTTTATGTATTTTAGGTTGGAATATAGAGGTATATTATGAATTAGTATCAATGATTTGTTCAGAATCATTTTCTTTGCTGATTACATTGCATTGCACATATTTCAAACTCAAAGCATTACTTCACATTGCATGACTAATAACTAGATGTTGATAGATGACAAAATTTCAATTACAATATAGTTTTTACAAAGTCAACCTAAGTAGTTATGCAATTACTTCACATTGCATAACTAATAACTAGGAGAATTTGCTAATTGCATTTTCTTGTCATGGCATTCCATGAGACCACATTTATTTGAGGCATTTTTTCAAATAGTTTACTGCCTTGTCTATGCTACCACATTTTTCAGACATATTGTCTACCAAAGAATTTTATCAAACAATTCATTTCCTTGTTGCTATGGCTAAAATTCTAAAACAGGTGCTTTCAAACAAGCTATGGATGCTTGGAAAAAATATATCAAAGCATAATATTAAGCAATAACATAGACAAGGTAGTGAAATGGTTGAAAATTTGCCTCAAAGAAATGTGGTCTCATGGTGATGGAATGCCATGAGAATCCATAACAATTCACTTGTCATGGCATTCCATCACCATTAGACCACATTTCTTTGAGGAATTTATTCCAAAGTCCATTGCCTTGTCTATGCTACTACATTTTTCATACATTTCTACCAAAGTTATAGGCCATATATATTCTTAGAAAGGGAAGGATGAGAAGGATTTGGAAATTTTAAGAAAGGAAACTCGCATAGATCCATGTGATGCCCATGAATTTATCAAGATGGGTGAATTATTAATATTGACAAACCCCAATGCAGCCTTAGATTCTCTTAAGACAATGAAGTATCTTTTGAAGAAGAGCAGAGAAGTACCCATTGAATTTTTAAAAATCATTGGGGTTCTTCATTTTGAGCATGATGAACCTGATTTGGCTCAACAAAATTTTATGGAGGCATTAGGAAATGACATTTGGGTTGAATTCATAAATAAAAGCCCCAGTGCCAATTATGCAATTTTTTTTCTGTGTGCTATAAGGATATGGAATTATTCCATCGACTAGAAGAAGGTGGTGTTTCACTTGAGTTGCCATGGGATAAAGTCACGAAACTATTTAATATTGCTAGGTTGTTTGAACAACTACATGATACTAAGAAATAAAATCTTTTATAGAGGCCAAAATTGTTCAATTTCCTGATTATATGGATGTATATCTAGATCTGCAGCCATGGGTCAGGCTTGCAATGAGATCCAACTAAGCCTAGAATTGATTGGGGATGAACTTGAGGTGGATAAAAACTCATCAAATGCTTTATGTGTGCTTGGAAACATGGAACTGAAAATAGATGACTGGCTTAAAGAAAAAGAAACAATTAAAGTAGCATGCCAACTTGTCTTCGCTAATGAAGAAAAATGAAAAGCTGATGAAGAACAAATGATTTAGATGGAAAGGAGAAAGCAAGAGGAAGAAATTCAATAGGTGATGCAACAAGAGGAGTAATTTGAACATGTGAAGGAATTATAGAAGAGTCAGCGTAAGGAAAGGGATGAAGATGATGATGAGGCTGGTTAGTTTAAGAAGAAATAGAAGTAGGAAAAGAAGAAAAAGAAGAAAGATAAGGACCACAACGCTTGTGATTCTTATATGGAAGAATCTGATGTTTCCATGGAAGATGAGGAAAATTATATGAGTGATAAGGCACAAGATGATGTAGAAAATTCTGAAGATCTTCTTATAGTTGCAAGTCTAGAAGAATCTGATGATGACAAGACAAATTCTCCAATTTCAACAAAATCATGGATACATGCATACTCTAATTCTGAAGATGATGAGCCATTGCAGAAATAGAGTCTGAGAGAAGATGATCCATATGATGATAATGTCTAGGCTTCCTGAGCTTTAACCAAACCTAGCTCCTATTTTCCAAAACAAAAATCCCCAAGGCATATGGGAAATGAATGATGAGCATTTGAGTTTCAATAGACTAAAATAGGTTTCCCATAAAAAACAAGAAAGTGGAAAAATGAAAAGATAACATATAGATGATTCATTTGAGGTTTTTGATAAGATCTCATTTAACTATGTCAAATGGATTTGGAAGGGACAAGAATATTTGATTGAATAAAATTTTGAGGTTTCCTATCCATCGTCATTGTATGCATCATCTTCTCTTGGAATCTATGGAAACTCAAATGCTCATCATTCATTTCCCATGGGCATTGGGGACTATCTCTTGGAAAATGGGAGCTATGTTTGGTTAAAGATCAAGAAGCCTAGACATCATCATCATATGGATCATCTTCTCTCGCACTCTATTTTTCAATGGTTCATCATCTTTAGAATCAAAGTATGCATGTCTTGTTTATGATTTTGTTGAAACTGGAGAATTTTTCTCACCATCATTAGAGTCTTCTAGAACTGTAGCTACATGAAGATCTTGGGAATTTTCTACATCATCTTGTGCCTTATCACTCATATAATTTGCCTCATCTTCCATGGAAATATCAGGTTCCTCCATATAAGAATAAAAAGACTTATGGTCCTATCCTTCTTTTGTTTCTTCTTAGATTGACCAACTTCATCATTTTCATCATCCCTATCCTTACACTTGCTCTTCCATAATTACTTCACATGTTCAAATTGCACCTCTTGTTGCATCAACCACTGAAGTTCTTCCTCTTGCTTTCTCCTTTCCATATGAATCCTTCGTTCTTCATCAACCAAGACAAGTTGGCATGCTACTTTAATTGTTTCTTTTTCTTTAAGCCAGTCATCTATTTTTAGTTCCATGTTTCCAAGCATACCTAAAGCATTTAATGAGTTTTTATCCACCCTTAGTGCATTGTAGAAATATATTCCAAGAGAAGATGATGCATACAATGATGATGGATAAGCTACCTCAAAATTTAAGTCAATCAAATATTCTTTGTCCCTTCCAAATTCATTTGACATAGTTAAATGAGATCTTATAATTTGCCTCATCTTCCTTGGAAAAATCAAGTTCCTCCATATAAGAATCATAATACTTGTGGTCCTTATCCTTATTCTTCTTCTTCTTTTCCTTTTTTTGTTTCTTCTTAGACTGACCAACCTCATCATCATCATCATCCATGTCCTTATGCTTACTCTTCCATAATTCCTTCACATGTTCAAATTGCTCCTCTTGTTGCATCACCTACCAAAGTTCTTCCTCTTTCTTTCTCCTTTCCATCTGAATCCTTTGTTCTTCACCAACTTTTCATTTTTCTTCATCATCCAAGACAATTCGGTGTGCTACTTTAATTGTTTCATTTTCTTTAAGCCAGACATTTGTTTTCAGTTCCATGTTTCCAAGCATAAAAAAAAGCATTTGATGAGTTTTTATCCACCTTAAGTGCATCCCCAATCAATTCTAGGCTTGGTGGATTATAGAAATATATTCAAAGAGAAGATGATGCATACAATGACGATGGATAAGCTACCTCAAAATTTTAGTCAATCAAATATGCTTTGTCCCTTCCAAATCCATTTTGACATAGTTAAATGAGATCTTATCAAAAACCTCAAATGAATCATTAGTATATTATCTTTTAATTTTTCCTATTTCTTGTTTTTCATGAGCAGCCTATTTTAGTCTTTATTTTAGAACATTTCTGTGTCCTTCAATGTATTATGCTTTCTCTTTCTATCAGATTCTAGATTAAAAGATCTTATAACTGAAAATGGATTAATTCATCTATTTTTATTTGACAGTTCCAAATAGGTGGATTAAATTATTCTGTTGTTAAACAAATCTTGTACAATGTAATGTACCCTTTTCAAAATGAAACCAAGTTGAAACTCAAATGCTTAGAGTTCATTTCCCATGGTCCTTGGGGATTTTTGTCTTGGAAAATAGGAGTATAATAATAACTCAAGAGGATCTTAATGTCATAAAATTGGCCACTTAAGTGTTGGGATAGAGACTAGGAAATGTTAATGTTGCAAATAGGGCAGCCATTTTTCTAGCTAAAAGGGGTCAATTTGATATTGCAAAGGAAATTTTTACAGAAGTACAAGAAGCTGCTGTAGGAAACATCTTTGTTTAGATGCATGATGTGTGGGTAAATATAACACATTTTTACCTTGCACACATACAATTTGTGCTTGCAGTGAAAATGTTTATGCATCAAATGGGGTGACCATTGTAAAGTGTTAGCATAGGGACCAAGAAATGATTATTCTACAAATTGGGCAGCCATTGTGCTAGCTGAAAGGGGTCAATTTGATATTGCAAAGGAAATATTTACATAGGTACAAGAATTTGTTGCAGGAAACATCTTTATTTAGATGCCTAATGTGTGGGTAAATCTAGGACATGTTTACTTTACACAAGGAAAGTTTGCACTTGCAGTGAAAATGTATCAAAATTGTTCGAGAAAATTCTATTTTGGCATTGAAATCAAAATTTTATTATATTTAGCTTGAACACATTATGAAGCAGAATAGTGAAAAGATTGTAAAAGAACATTACTAAGAGTAGTAGAATACTATTAAGAGTAGTATATTGTAATGAGCATTTTGAATTTGTGTGTAATGTAGTGAGGGTTTCAAATTACCTCTGAATTCATTATAGAGGGCGTCCACAAATATGATTTCTCTATAGAAGGCCTTGATGAATTCAAATTAGTTGCAGTAAACTCTGAATTCCTTTCCCTTACCTGCCTTTTTAGAACTCTCCGGGTCCTCTTTGAATCCTTATCGTCGATTGCAAGTAGCTGCTATAACTGATCAAAACGACTCATGCTAGGCTAATGAATGAAGCAAGGTCAAGTGAGATGAATGAATATACAATGAACATGAATAATCATGCCAATTCATCGTGCACATGAGTACATCATGCCAATAATTGGCCAACTTGTTTTAATTTTTTTTTGTCTATTTTGGATTTGATGACTAACTATTTAGTCATTTTTATTTTTGTGACTAAATTATATTTTGTTCAATGACCAAATTAGTCATTTATTTACTCATTTATAGATGAGTTGCAAAAATTGGGTATAACTTATTCATTTTTAGTTGTTGTGACTAAAATTTTTAGTCACCTAGTCATTTATTTGCCAAATTCTACTAGTGTTGTAAAAAGACATTTAAAAAAGAGATTTAATCAAGGAAAGCCCTACAAAACCACCATTAGTAATTTGAATTTCTAGTCTTTGACAAACAAATTAGAATTCCTCCCAAGATTTATACCACATGTTGCAAAGTGAGCCATAGATTTTTGGGTTGTAGGGTGCTACGACTCTCTTGCTCAATTAGGAATTTTTCACCTAAAGGAAAGAGATAGACCCCACACAAAACATAGGTGGTTCACTCAAACTAATGCAAGTACAATGAAATTATGCCTAAATTTAACGACCTAAATGCAACAAGATGATAAAATGGATTGATTCCTTATGCAAAACCTAAGAAATGTGAAGTGTTTGAAAACATAGTGTGATATGCATAAATGAACTAGAAATATAAACAAATGAAAAAAAAACTTAATGAAATTGAATGGAGTCCACATGGAGATATAATGTTGATGTTGGAAGGTTCTGGAATGCTTTAGAAATTTATGTTGATGACCATTGGGACTCATTTTCCACAGATGGTGAATTAGTCCTGCTTCTAGTAAATTTTGCTAAAACAAGTTTCGGGATGCCAGGAATTGAAAACCTCAAAAAAATATTTCTCTAGTTTGGAAGTGTGACTGATTCACCATAGATGGTGAATTATTCCACCTAAAAAAATCTATAAATTCCAAAGTCAACTCTGTGGGTCCAGATCTGTACTTGTCTGCTTGTCGAGTTGATGGATTCGAATCTGTAGAAAATGGGTTGAATGATGTATCCAAGCTTGAACTAGGTCTTTGTTGACTTGAATAGCTTTGATGGCTTATTGACCACTTTTCAACACCTATCTCTTTGAAAAATCTTCATACAAGACCTACAAACACACATGCAAAGAGGGGGAAAATGGTTAAGGGTTAGAGTATAGGGGTTTTCCTTGGTCAAACCCCACTTTGGTAATCAAACCCTTAATAATGAAATGAAATAAGAAATGAATGATGAAAAAATAACATGAAAGTGTCATAAAATCACCAAACCCTTGATGTTGAAGTCTGAAGATATGTTAATGGTTGCTCCAAGATGCTTGATAATTGCTTGATTGAATGCAAGAATGAACTCTTGAATGAATGGATGAATTGGGGGTTAGAATGGATAGAAAAACACTTATTTATGCACACTTATACCCTAATTTCTTGAAAATACAACATCACAGGCCAAACTTAGGTCTTAATGAATAAAAACCTGAAAGAAATTTGAAATTATTTTGAATTTTGTGCCAAGAGGGACTCATTCGCACCCATGGCAAAGGGGTCCCAGTCAAGGCATGCAAGTGGGTGTCAGAGGTTAAGTTGTATTTAATGATATTTGTTGGGTTTACATTAAAAAATACACTTAATTAAGGCATGTAAGTGTATAAATGGGCCAAATAAAGCATAAGAAAGGTGTAATTAGTGATGAAAATCCTAGAAAAGTGTGAAAGTTTGTTACAAAACTTTACAATACTTCAAGATAAGACTTGGTAAGGGATAAAAGGGGAATATTTAGATGAATTATAATAAGAAGAGTCTAGAAAAGTGTATAAATGTGTTACAACACTTCACAACACCTTTACAAGACATCATAAAGTCTTAACAATTTAAATATCTGAGACTTAATGTGAATGTATAAGTTACATTACAACATTAAATCTGAGAAAAATAGGCCAAGCATCATAGGAAAAAGACATAAATGACCATGAATATGTCCAAAGATCCATTTTTCTATGATACATTTAGCCCCCACTTTAGTGAGAGGATGAACTTTCTTTAAACTAACACTAAAGTAGCCATGCATATCAAGAGGGATCCAAATGTACTTATGCTAGCAAGATGAGACAATAACAATCAAGAAGGATGATCATTACCATAGGATAAATATCTCATGGCAAACTAAACATAAGAACAAAGGAAAAAACAAGAGAAAAAAAGGAAAAGTTAGATCAAGCTTTGATTGTTTGTCTAGCTAGTTGTGGATTAGATCTAGGCTGTTTGTTTGGAACAAGAAAAAAAAGCATACTCACTCTGGGGCGATGAAAATCATGGTTGTTCACCATGTGAGAAGGCCCAAAAGGTGAGAAACATACACTCGATTGGTATGTATTCACAAACACATAGGTGGATATGGGGAAATTCATGCCTTGGAATGGGCTTCCTACTCAAGCATATCAAAGTTATCCCTCCTAAGAACTTTAAAAAAGTGCCACAAAGGAAAATGTTGGTTTTTGCTTCATGAGACAAGCAAAGATTCGAATGCTTAGAACTAATGAATAAGTGCAATGTCACCACAGGAATGCAAGTTGTGTTATGCAAGGTGGTCATATAAATGCAAAATGTAAAATGAAAAATATGTTCAAAGGAGCCTTCTTTAGTTGATGTGAGGTCTATCACTAAGGGAAGATTTTTTCTAATGTCTCCAAGAGAAAACCAATCAAAGAATATAATATTCAAAACTTAGGGGATGAAATGCATCACATCAGGCCACTAAGAGGAATATAATATGCTAAGATAGATCATGCACATGAAGGAAAACACACCCAATGCCATACACAAAGCAATAAACGCATCGTATAAAGTAACAAAGTTGCACTAAGAACTAAGAAAAAGGAAAAAATAATGAATAATGAATAATGCCAATTTATGCCCCCACTTTGAAGGAATTGCTACACGTTGTTCTATGAGCAATTATTTTAAAGTAGCAAATGAAAAATGCAAAAAGAAACAAGACATGAGAGCCAACTTGGAAAGCCCCTATCCCAAGTCATATGTTTCCAAGTAAGGTTGTGTCATGTGAAGGAAAAGGAAAAGGAAAAGGAAGAGGGGTTTCCCCCAAAAGGAACACACCAAACACATAAGGGATCTATGGATTTGGGGTCAGTATGTTCATTGCTGCAATGTTTTTATTAATGAGCTCATAATTGTCATCATTCCCTAAATACATAGAACTAGAGGAATGACACAAAAAGAGTGAAAATAAAAGAAAAATCAAATCCGTTTTGGGTCAACATGGAAGAGACATTGTGGTCTCAATGCTTTACATCATCCCCAAAAGGAAAATACAAGCAAAAAGAAAACAAAAAGGTGAAGGAAAAAGGAAATTTTTTTGGGTCAACATGGAAGAGACATAGGGCAACTCAATGCTTTGCATCATCCCCAAAAGGAAAAAACAAAACAAAAGGGAAAAAGGAAAAGAAATGTACAACATATAGAAGAATGGAGATATAAATAGAATAATTTACACAAAGAGAGAGAAAATTAAACACACATTATGCACATGCAATCAAAGAAAAAGGAAAAAAAAAGGAAAGTGTAAAAAGGGTAGTAAAGAAAATGCAATTCAACCATCTAACAAGTCATCTACCTCCCAATCATGTTCAGTGTGTTGTGAGGGCGGTTGACTATCCAAAGGGACAATTGCAAGTGTTGAACTAGGGGAAATACCAAGCTCATCAATCTGGATAGGGGATATCTCAATGAAGCTCGTAGACAAGGAAAACAATTTATTTAATTCATCATGTATTTTATCATCAATCTTTGTTGTTTCTTCATCATCATCTAAGTTTATCACAATAGGAGGAGGAATGGTAATTTCTAATGAAGGGTGTATCAAGAGTTGTGATTGTTGTATCGGATCATTTTGTTGTGATAGTTGTATTGTACTATCTTGTGGTGGGTCAGGAGGAGGAGGGTGGTTAGGTATTGCTTCTGTCAAATGTGGATTTTGATTTTATTTTATTTCTTCTATATGTAACTGACAAGCAAGGAGAAAATGATGATGCCTATGCTCTCTAGCACCTTGGTTTCTTTTAATTTTGTTTTGAAGTTGTTTAGGTATAAGAGTGGTTTGATCCACCATAGGCTCCTTTTCTTCCTAAGGGAGAGGAACGAAAGGAACTGAAGGAGGTAGGTCAATCACTATCTCTTTTTCTTTATAAACTTGTTTAATGCGAGGAGGTGTGACAAGGTTGGTGCCATTATCTATTGGGGATTTAGATGATGAAGGTGAAGGTTTTATTATTGGCTACTATGAAGGTTTTAATGTTTGTTTAGGTTCAGAGCTAGGTTGAAGCATTGTCTCATCTAGGATAGGAGTGTTGGGAGTGGATGGGGACATGTGGTGAAGAGATGATTTGACTATTCATTTGGATTTGAACTTTTGATAGGAAATGAAAAATAATTCTTTGCGAGGGGTGATGGGTTCCATAGCTTTAGGCCAGAAGGCTTCCAAGGAAAAATTACCTTTAGAAGACAATGGATTAAAGCCACTATGGTGTACAGTAAATATCTCATTTTCAAGTGAAAACTTCAAATATTTGTGAATGAATGAAGGGACAACTTTCATCGAGCAAAGCCAAGGATGACCTAGCCACAGACAAAACTGATCTAACTGTGGAATGATAGAGAATGTTACATATAGTGTTTTAGGTCCTATCTGTAATGGGAGTATGATTGATCCAATAGTAGGGAACACAAAATTAGTATGTGTTTTAATCCATTCTATTGATTTGTCATAATCATCTTGATAAAGATCATGTAATACTAAAAATTCTTCAGTGATCACATTCTTTCCATAGGCAGGATCTATTAATATCCCATTGGTGGGATTATCATAGATGCAGTTGGACATGTAAAGAGGACCATCGAGAAGTTTTTGAAGTATATCATGATAAGAAAAAGTAATAGTAAGATATTTTTTAGTTGGGCCCTTATGAGGGATAACATCTATTGTACCCAACATTTCATCCATAGGATTAATAGGGGTAGCATCTGGAGTAATATCATGTTGTTCATCATTTGTATTGGCATTCATCACATCAATGTTTGAAGGTTCACTAGCTTTGACAAAGGAAACATTGTCTTTAGGCATGGGGTTGGTAAAAAGTTGCAGATTGTGATTGGGAGGGGGAGCAAACTTATTTCCCTAATCATTAACACTTGCAATGGATAGATGACCAAAATTAATGAGGTCTTGCACTAGGTGTTTGAGAAACTTGCATTATTCTATGTCATGTCCATTTTGGAAATGAAAATGACAATAAGTGTTAGGTTTAAAGGTGGGGGGTAAAAGCTTGGTGGGACCAAGTGGTTTCACTGTAGGAAAAGTGATCATCTATTGTTGTAGTAGTTGGGTCATAGTGTTATGTAAGGTATCAGGAAAAGGGGTGAATTGTCTCTTCAGGTCCCCATAGGTAAAGGGCACTGCAATTTTAACAGCTGCCACTTGATCATTAATAGGTTGAGTTGGTTGTGGAGGAGGGGGATTGAAGTATAAAAATCCTTTTTAAAAAAAAAAAAAATTTGTGAGTTGATTTGGTTGCTTTTTTTAGGCTTCTCAACTCAGCTAAAAGTGGATTTTGCATCACGACTAGTAACCAAGTTGTGAAAGTCACAAAGGGTTGTGCATAAATGCATTAAAGAAGGAAATTCCATCATGGTCAATTTATCCTAAATGTGAGTTTGCAAGTTTTCAATAAATATTATTTGGAGATATGAATCAGGAACCTTGACATCTATTTGAGCATACAATGACTGATAGTGTGAAATGAAATTAGTTACTTTTTCATCCACTTTTTATTTATGCCTCATTAAATTAGCCATTATATTTTTGTGAGTCATATGGACTTGGAAATGACTTATAAAGGAAAAAAAAAAGTTCATTAAATGAATGAATTGAATGATTGGGTAAAGAGGAAAACCACTCCAAGGCAGTATCCTTTAAAGTCCTAGGAATCAGTTTAGCTAACAATTTATCAAGGACAAAATCACTGCATAAGGTGGTATAGGCATTGACATGATTAGTAGGGTCTCCTTTGCCTTTGTACTTCTCAAACATAGGCATCTCAATTCCTGGTGGCATTGGTGTTCTTAAGATTTACAAAGATAATGGGCTACTATGGACATAGTATGTGGGTGGTGCATTTTGGTTTTGGTTTATGGTGGATATTTGTTGTTGCATGGAAGAAACAATGTGAAAGAGTTGCATTATGAGAGGGTTAGTGTAAGTGGTATGAGGTGGAAGAGATAATGGTGATGGAGTTTATGTAGTGTTAGGACAAGTGAAGGGGACACTAATAGGGGTGAAGGTGGTGGAGGATGGAACATTCAATGCCACAAAAGAACTAGGAATGCTAGTTGGAATAGTGAAAGGAGTCACATGACTAACCTGTTGCATGGTTGTTGTAACTTGAGGGGTGGTACAGGTGGTTATGGATGTGATGGTTGAAGGAGTAATATGAGATCCTCCTTGGCTAACCACAGTATTTGCTGGTTGAGATGTGCTAGAGGTGGAAGAAGCATGTTTTTGATATATTTCAACAATTTGTTTCATAACATCTAAGCCTTCATCACTTTCAAGCATTTGATGGATGTTATCTATAGTGGGAATGGTAGTGGTTAAAATTTTTTCAAGACACAAGTTATGTTGGAGATGTGCTAAGTCCTCATGAATGTTAACTACTTTGTCTTACAGAAAGGAATTAGGTTGTGTGTCAACATGAATGGCATTGGAAGGAAAAGGTGTACTAGTGGTAGTATCCATGCCTAATGCACCATTGTCAATACCAGAAGTAGGAGCTCCAGACAACCCAAGGTCCACAATGAATGTGCTATCATGGGAAGCCATGAGTCAGGAACTTGTCTCACTAAAGTATTGTCAATAGGGCACCAAAAACTCATAAAAATACCACAAAAGGTGGGGTGGATGTAAATGTAATGCAAACTAGGAATAATGAAATGAAAATAACAAGAATGCAGTAATAGAAAATAGAAATGTAGAAAATACTGTGAAAATGATATAAATTTTTGTGTAAAAAGTGCAACTTGATTGATTTTCCTAGGGTGGCGAATGATTCCAAGGTGATTTTTTTTTTTTTTTTAATTAAAAATAATTTTTATGCTTTTCTAATGCAAAACTAGGATGCAGATGCAAATTTTTTAGCATTTTTAATGTTTTGAAGTGCAAAAATGAAATCTATATGAGATATTCACTAATGCAATTTTGAAAACCCTAGGATGCAAAACAATGCAAAAGCTAATGCAATGAGTCCTAGGATGTAAATGCAAATGTAAATCAGAAAGATAATGTTCAATATACAGATTCACCAAAATGAACCATAGATTTTTGGGTTGTAGGGTGCTATGACTCTTGCTCAATTAGGTTTTTTCACCTAAAGGAAAGAGATAGACCCCACACAAAATCTAGGTGGTTTAATCAAACTAATGAAAGTAGACTAAAATTATGCCTAAATGTAATGACCTAAATGCAACAAGCTAATAAAATGGATTGATTATTTATGTAAAACCTAAGAAATATGAAGTATTTGAAAACATAGTGTGATATGCAAAAATGAACTAGAAACATAAACAAATGAAAACAAAAATTAATGAAATTGAATGGAGTGCACCTAGAGGTAGAATGCTAATCCCGGAAGGTTCTGGAATGTTTCAAAAATTACTGTTGATGACCACTAAGATCATTCGCCACAGATGGCGAATTAGTCCTACTTTTGGTAAATTCTACTAAAAAAGGCTTCAAGGTGCCAGAAACTAAAAACCTCATAAAACACTTTCGACAGCCTTGTAGTGGAACTAATTTTCCACAAATGATGAATTAGTCTACCTACAAAAATCTACAAATTCCAAACTCAACTTTGTGGGTCCAAATCTTACATACTTTTCTGCCTTTCAGGTTAACCGATTCAAATCTGCAGAAAATGGGTTGAATGATGCCTCGAAGATTGAATTAGGTCTTTTTTGACTTGAATAGATTTGATGAATTAATTTCCACTTTTCAACACCTATCTCTTTGATAATTTTTCCTACCAAACCTGCAAAAACACATGCAAAGAGGAGGGAAATGGTTAAGGGTTAGAGTATAAGGGTTTTCCATGGTCAAACCCCACTTTGGTAATCAAAACCTTAATAATGAAATGAAATAAGAAATGAATGATTAACAAATAACATGAAAGTGGCATAAACTTACCAAACCCTTGATGTTGAAATCTGAAGATATGTCAATGTTTGCTCCAAGATGCTTGATAATTGCTTGATTGAATGACGCTATGATGCTAAAATGAGATTGAATGCAAGAATGAACTCTTGAATGAATGGATGAATTGGGGGTTAAAATGGATAGAAAAAAACTTATTTATACACACTTATGCCCTAATTTCCTAAAAATATAACATCACAGGATGACCTTGGGTCTTAATGAATAAAAACCTAAAATAAATTTGAAATTATTTTAAATTTTGTGCAAAGAGGGACTCATTCGCCAGCCATGGAAAATGGGTTCCACTCAAGGCATGCAAGTGGGTGCTGGGGATTAAGTTGTATTTAATGATATTTGTCTCGTTTACATCAAAAAATACACTTAATTTAGACCTATAAGTGCATAAAGGGGCCAAATAAAGCATAAGAAAGGTGTAATTAGTGATGAAAAGCCTAGAAAAGCATGAAAGTATGTTACAAGACCTTACATTACCCTTCTCTATTTTTCTTTTAAATGATTAATGCCCTCATATCATAAATTGCAATAATAGCCTATGTTTGTGCTAGTAAAATTTCAAAGATAATTGTCTCAGCCTAATTCTGGGTTTCTAAGATGTTAAAATGATAGTGACAAGTGTCTTTTATAGAAAAGACAAATTTGAATGGATGAACAGGATTGAAAATGATTAATCAAAGGTTGAGATTTATTGTGACAAGTGAGGATAAGAATGAGATTGACTAAGGAACTAAAAAAATCATTTAGTTCGAATGGGAAAGTGAATAATTAAATAATGGAAACATTATCTAGTTATAGAGGCAAAAAGACAAATTGATCTTTTAAAATTAAATAGTAATTTAATTCAAAAAGGTGGGAGAAAAAGGCAAGTCATTAATAAAATAAAATTTAATTAATTTATGGCAGAAAAGCTAAATGAATAATTAAATAATTAAAATAATTATTTAATAATAGAAGAAGAGGGAAAAAACTAACTTTTTAAATAAAATAATTGGAAACAATTATTTCATTAAAAAGCAGAGGAAAAAGACAATACTAAATAATTAAAATAATTATTTAATAGTGGAGGGAAAAGCTAATTTTTTTAAATAAGATAATTAGAAACAATTATCTCATTAAAAAATGAAAGAAAAAGATAAATTATTTTATTAAATAAATAAAATCTATTTAATATATGGAAGAAGTGGATAATGAATAATTAAATAATTGATATTATGAGGAAATAGAAAGATAAAATGAATTAATTAAATAATTCAAGTTATTTAGTTAATATAAGATTTTATGACTTTGGATAATAATTAAATAGTTAAAATGATTTAACTATCAAGGATGAAAGGGGATTTAATAAAGTTGTAGGCTTAAAACAATTTTTAGTGTCTACATATAGCTTTTACATTTGAAACAAACTTATGGCATATCTTTCATAATGAGATTACATGCTGCGATAAGGGAAAATAAACAGGAACAAAGAAAGCATAACAATGACAACAATCACAAATTGCCTGGATCATGCTAAGATCCCCAAATCGATAATGAAGTGAAATGCAATAAAAGAGTCTAATAAACAAGAACAATATCACCTAATTCCCATGCTTGCTTGACGCATCTCCATTTTTCTCCTTAACTTTGCTTTGAAATGCTCAAATACCCTCAGATTGTGAGTGTGCAATATTAGGCTATAAGTATTTCGATAGCAAAACTCTGAAGATTGTAATTTCCAAAAATGGAGTAAAAAGGCTTCTTTTATAGAAGATTTACAAATTCAATGGTCAAGATTGATTTGAATTTGAATGGTCTAGATTGAGTGTGAGGACCTGATTGAGAAATTAAGTGATTTGATTGATTAGAGTGTGTGAGTCAAAAGGAGGTGACAAACCAGTTAGCTAAGTGAACTGAGAGAGAGTGTTAATCAAGAGCAGAGAGAATTATGCATGAGATTATTTAATTCAAAATGTAGGAGACATGTTCTCAAATAGAAGAATTAATTATTAAATTAATTCTTTATTTTTTGGAGGAAATGTGTGTACATGAATCAAATGAATTAAATGAATTATTCAATTTATGGTATCACTTTAGATGAGAAGGTAGAATAATTAATTAATGGAGGAACTTTAGATGAGAAAGTAGAATAATTAATTAAGTAAATATTATTCATCTAATTAAATGTGGGAGAATATGATGGCATAATTAAATAAATCTATGAAACTTATTTAGCGACGTAATTAAGATAAATTAATGAAATTTACTTAATTAGTCAATTGTAGAAGAATTATGAAAATGAATTAATGAAATGATAAAACTATTTAATTAATTAGAGGAAATGTGATGTTAAGTTATAATTAAATGATCAAATCATTTAATAATTTTTGTGGTTATCTTGAATTAATAATGGAAAAATGCAGTCACAAGCCTAAGCCATTTTTCATTGTCTACATTTTTCCCCTCTTTGACATAATGATATTTCAGTGTTGTGTCAAAGAGTAATGAATAACATACCCCAATCGTGCCCTAGTGTGAAATAGGTAAGGGTATGCCCCCTCAGGAAAAATGACATTTTTGAAAAAAAAATATTGGAAATTGTCTTGATTAGGTAATTGGATAGCCAGAAGTTTCATGGTGGATAAATAAATCTATTTTGGTGAGGTTCAGTGAGTGAAATGGTCATTGGAAGAAGAGTGTTAGCTTGAAGATGATTTATGCTAGCATGAAAGAAAGATATGTCATCACTTTGTTGTCATTATACCAAACATTTGCATTTTAATCATCATTGGGTGGTTTATTGCAATAGACAAGAAACACCATGATATAAGGTAGACCAATGGTGTGCAATGTCATGCCTTTGCTAAAAACAAACAGTCACAGACAAGGATTTTTGTGATTCATACTTAGGAACCCAAATTGTTCCCAGTATTTTTGATGAGACAAACCACAAACAACATTCTGAAGAAAAAGTGTCATAAAACATCATTGCTCCTCTAAATCCTATTGCTAGGACATCCTTGAGGTGGCCAGTGACATGACAATTTCAAAAAGATAAGAAAATCATTTAAAAAGCAAGATATTCTCATGTAACATTGTTGCTCCTTTAAATCCATCATAGGACATTATCGAGGCGGCTAGTTACATGATCATATTAAATCATTTAAAAATAAATAAAAAATTCTTGTCAAGGAATGTGTGTCAAATTTTTGTTTGTTTTCCAAGGTTGACCTGGTGATGACAAGGTTGACTAGTCATTCTTTAGGAAGGATGCATCCTAAAGAAGATTGAAACGTCAAAATTGATTATTCTGAAGGTCGGGATTCAGGAAGGACACATCCCGAATAGGTGACATGATAGGGTCTGACGTCAAGAAAGACACATCTTGAAGACCCACAGTTGACATGAAAGATTTTGACATCAAGGACACATCTTGAAGACTCTTAAATGACTGATTTGATAGATTTTTTATTGATTTAGGAAAGACATATCCTAAATAAATTGGTTGATAGAAAAGATTATGATGTCAAGGACACATATTGAAGACTCTTAAATGACCAATTCGATAGATTTGATGTTGATTCAGGAAAGACATATCCTCAATAAATTGGTTGATAGAAAAGAGTCTAACATCAAGAAGGACACATCTTGAAAAAACTTAAATGACCGATTTGATAGATTTTATGTTGATTCAGGAAAGACATATCTTGAATAAATTGGTTGATAAAAAAGATTATGACGTTAAGGACACATCTTAAAGACTCTTAAATGACCGATTTGATAGATTTAATGTTAGACTAATTTTTGACTCGTTGGAATGTGCATCGTTTTTGACCTTGTGTTCAAGTCATTCATTGTATGACCATACGATATGACCAACATGATAAAACCATAAGAGGATTGACATCTAGGGCATCAAGGGTTGTTAGGCCTTGCCTATGTTGTACATGTAGAGACCATGTAGTTTGACCAGACTTTGACCAATAGGACTGACTAAATTTTATTTTTCATTTGAAGATATCTAACATGTGTGATAATGAACATGATGAACCCTAAAGTACTGACCTAGTGTGGCCTAGAGGGCTCATTGATTGATGGCATTTCCTATGTTATACACATAGAGACCTCATAGTTCAACATGACCATTGAATTTGTTTTATGGACAAAGGACTAAGTCATGATTTTATTTTGACAAACCTAGAAGGACTGACCTAATCACAGAGATCTTGTAGTTCGACTAGACTCAACCCATTTACAAGATGAAGATATTAATAGTTGATGAAAAAGAAAGTTTATTATGATAGACTACTAAAATATTGACCTAGGGTGTCTCAGGATGGCCTTTCCTACATTTATTCTTAGAGACGATGTAGTTAGACTGGACTTGATAGACTAGACCGACACTATTTTTCTTTTGAGTATCTAGATGTTTTGGGATTTTGACATTTTTTGAATCTCTTTTGTTTTTTCAACATGTTTTATGAATGTTTTTTTTTTTTCGCAAGTGTGTTAGGACCTGAAGATCTAGAGGTTTATTCTATCAAGAACAGGTGTTAGGTATTTTCCCCTAGTCAGGTACTATGTGGAATTGGATGGTAAGAATGATTGCACGATATGTTTTGAGTGTCAACCGATCTCAAGCCATAGGACTAAAATCTTCTTTTATTGTGGGTGTCACAGAATGGAGGGAAAGTTACATTAATATGGGTGAAGGTGGAAAGACCATGTGAAGTGATAATAGATGACAAAGTGGAGACTATCTACACATGGTGTCTATTTACTAGGTTTTCACCATGGTACTTATCCAAAGAGCCATTGAGATGGTTTTCACTATTGGAAAAAATATTTATTTTTACTATTTATTATTATTATTATTAAATTTGTTTTGTATTTTGTGGTTTCAACCAAGCTATCTAAAGCTATGTGTAAAACCGATATGTTGTCATGATGCCTTAATCTTGTTTAGATGACTGTTATGGAAAAAAGGACCTAGCTTGGATGCAAAATGTAAGTGGAAAATATTATGGATGATAGAAGTGATAGGTGAATGAGGCCACAGTATGATCCCTAATGTGCACACTACGTGGGACACTAGGCTTCAGATGAAAAGGAGTCTGGGAAAACAATGAGTTAGAGTACGTGAAGGGGTCATCATTAAAGGTACACTGAAAAACATCACCAATGGAGATGAGATGATATGATGGGTGGATGAATATGGAAGGATTGAATGAAGTGTATGGTATGAGTGAAAGTGAGGAAAATGAATACTTTGGATCAACAAGCTCTTTATTTGTCTTTTTGGGTTGATAGATGCCCCCAATGATTTTTGATGAAGAGGCATTCTTGGAGACCAATGCTTTTTGATTTTCACTTTTGATTTATAATTTTGATTTGTCCAATAGCTTTTTCGATTGGCTAGAGGACTTGTGTTGAAATTCTTACTCATTCTTGGCTTGTATTTTTGATTGGTCGAATAGGTTTTTATGTTGGCTAGAGGAATTTTCTTTATTTTCTCTTCTCTTCATCATGTCCTTTAATATATTGTCTCCTTTTAAAGGCATTTGGACTTTTATTTTTGAGCTTTTCCTTTGTCCTTTTCTTTAGGTATGACTTTTTGATCCATGTCTATGATGTAGATGGATGTGAGTGAAATGGATGGAATGATAGTAATCTTGGTGGATGAAGGGAAGTGACAATGTTGTCTTTGGGACTATCCTTTTTGGTATTTTTCACATCAATGGAGGCTTGGACATCCTTAATGACTTAGAAATATGGCTTAGTAGAGGCGATAGTAGGGGATGCATACCTTAACCCAAGGGGGAATGATATTAGTATACCCTCAATGGAATGATGATTCAAGGAGTGGGTTATCATGGACATGTGAGGATGAATTGGAAGCAGATAGGGAAAAGGTGGATGTAGTATCAGGATCACAAAAGGTTTCAGTCTAAGCATGGCCATCTTTTTGTGTTCCCTTTGTAGTTGTCTTGACAACCTTGGCAGCAATAGCATTCTCATTTTTTGGTAAATTATTCATGCGGTATTCTCCACATCCCATATCACAAATTTGGATCTTAGGGTTTAATGGTGTGGTGAATGGAGTGGATGATTTAGTTAATGAGGATGGATCAATTTAATGTGACAAGTTTGAAATTGAGGCCTCACAATTAAGTGGTAGTTGACATTCAAATATTCCTCGTAGGTTAATGCAATACTCAAAGGGATCAGATTCACCCTTGATAGTAATTTCGGTTTCGTTGTAGGGAAAATTTAGGCATTGATGATACATGGATGGAACGACCTTCATGGCATGAATCCATGGTCAACCAAGGAGAAGATTATAAGGGATTTCCAAATCCAATACTTGGAAAGTCATATCCAACATTATGGGTCCCACTCAGAGTGGAAGTGTTATTATGCTTTGGTCGGATTGTTCATCATCATCATAACCTTTTATGACTATACTCTTTGTCTTATCCAAATATTCTTAAGAAAAACCTAGTGTCTTAATCAATTTTAAGGAACAAACATTTAATCCCACTCCACCATCTATCAAGACTTGTTTGATCTTATTTTGATGGATGAAGGCTTCAATGTGTAGTGAGTCATTATGGTTCATCTTTTGGGTTGAGTAGTCTTTTTCAAAGAAGGTAACATGGTGAGATCTCACAAGGAATCTGACCATGGCTTGAAATATGTCGACATTGAGGTTGTCTAGGATAGAGGTTTCTTTCAAAATCCTATCTAGGATGGCCTATGCTCAGGTGATGTGCGTAGTAGTTCCAATATGGATATTTGTGTTGGGGTTTTCTCTAGCTGATCCAAAAAATTTAAACAACCTTAGCTTGGGACTGCTTGGGAGGTGAAGGGGCAGGTATGGTTATTTTAGTTCTCCAAGTGTTTACAGTGCACTATGAGGTCTTCTTGATGGTAATGATATTGATATGTTTTTATGTAGCTTGAATATGGAGGATTTTGATGTAATTATAGCTAGTAGCCATCTAATTGGATGAGCTATTGTTATTAGTACCTAAACTAGAGGCTTTCACCAAACCATGGTCTTGAAGGGGATTCTTGTAGATCATTTGATCTTGATTGGAAGTGTGTTGTTGTTGTCTCTCTACCTCAATTACTTTGTCTTTGATAAGGTCCTGAATAATATTTTTCAATTGTCTACAAGTATATTTTTTATGTCCTTTACCTTGGTGATATTCACAAAAGGCATTATCATCCCACCAAGAGGGTTTAAAATTAGACACATAAGACATGGGTTCCCATAGTTGTATGATACCTAATTCAACAAGTTTATTTAGTACCATTTCAATGGGTTCTCTGAGGGGAGTGTATTCATGTTTAATGTATTGCCTAGGTGGTCTCTATTGTCCTAGTCCTTGATTGTTTCATATGGAATTTTCCATTTGTGTAGGGGTTTGTGGTGTATTTGTTGAGGCTTCAGGTCCTCTTAGAGTGATAGAAGGACCAGTTATTTTTACAGCTTTGGTATCCACAACCTCGTCATTTGTAACATTTTTGTTTTGATACCAGTATTTTTTTTTTCATTGAATGTGTGTTGATTGTTTTTATTCTTAGAGAGCCTAAGGGAACCTTTAGCAACAAGCGATTTCTTAATCATTGTTCCTTTTTATACTAGGTTTGTAAAGTGTGCACAACAATGAACTTGCAAGGGATCTTTTAAAGAATCTAGGAGGTTTTCAAGAAACATGTCCACCTTTTGTTTTTCATGGATCTCTACCTATCATCAACTTGCCAAGTTTCTCCATCTCTAGAAGTATTTGATAAAGGACTCTCCCTCTTCTTGTTTCAAGGTACACAAGGTGGCTAATGTGATATCATTTTCAATGTTAAAGGCATAGTTGTCTAAATTTTTTTTGGCTAACTTAGACCATGTTGTTATGCCCCTAGGTAATCATGAAAACTACTGAAGTGTAGGACCCATAAGAGTTCTAGGGAATAATCTCATCAAGTATGTGTGCTCCAAGGAAATTTCAACACAAGCCGTGCTAAATTATTTGATGTGCTCTATTGGGTTACTTGTCCCTTTATACTTTGAAAAGATTAGAATTGTGTATCCTTGTGGAAAATGAGGCATGTAGATACTCCTATCAAAGGGGTATGGATGCAAGTCTTCCATGTTGTAGGATTTTTTGGTTGTTACTTGCATGTTTGGCATCCACCTGTAGGTTTGGTATGTCATTTGTATTTTTGGGTCCCACATTTTGTGTAGGTACATGGTAGGTGTATGAAGGTGTTTATTGTTGTACCTAAGGTATATGTGTATATGGGGTGTTTGTTGGGTTTCCTTTGTGTATTCTAACTTCTGAGTTGTGGGGAGGTACCTTGTTGTGATGTGTTTAATGTGAAGGTATTTGATCAAAATCCTGGTTGTGATAGATTCCCCTAAGACAATGTATGCGTGCCCTATTGTCCTTGTGCAACACTATTTTGGGGGATATCATGACTATATGTGGTACCCTTGACATTAACAATGGGTGTGGGTCTTGAACCTAAAAAATATTATTCTCTTGCATCCATGAGGATTGTTTGAGGTAGTATTCATGGTGTTTGTTGAGGTCCCAAATGGATTAGTGCCTATCAGTTGTGTTGTTGATTGAGTTACAAGTGCTAATGTTGATTGGGTCATATATTGTGTTATGGACTATGTAACAGATGATGCTATAGGTGGAGCTGTGAAGGGAATCCCAAAAGTGGGAGTAGTGTGAATCATTAGAGGACTCTATGTATCTCATCCTAAAGGTATATTAAGGTTTACCTGAGGTGTAACATTCTATGGAATATGTGTTGTATGACCTTGGTTTTGGTTTGAGACATTTCTAGGTGAAGCCACCATTTGTAGCGTACTTATGTCAAATCCAGGTGATAATTTAACTCCATCCTCTAGGATTTTGGCTAAAAATCCCATAGGGTCAAGCATGATGAGCTCATCAATAGATTCTACAACCTCAAGATCCTGGTCTATTGCCTCAAGTTCCTCAACAGTGATACAACCTTGGTTATCTCTTATGAGGAATTTTTCAAATGGGTTGATATATGAGTTAGACCTTGGAGGTTCTTCTGGTGTTAACCTAATTTGTGTGGTATTGTTATTGACGTAGTGAGGTGTAGGACTAAGGTTCATTTCTCTAGTAGGATTGTAAATCTCCTCATGTTGTTGTGAAGGGTACATTTCTAATCGTCTCTTTTGTAATTTGGTTTGGACCATAAGATAAGCCTTGCTCAAAGAAGGATGACACATAAATGTGCACCCTAGGGTATGGAACTACCTATGATGTGAGAATGTAAGCTATTTTTTTTTAAAAAAAAATTGAAATGAATTTGCAGTACATGCAATGACTAGGGTACTACTTAAGATAATGTATAAAATGAAAAAATATAGGATATGAAAGTTAAGCTATGTTTTTGGTCTCTTTGGCATAAATTATGACATGCAAAGAATAGGGTATAATGAAAAATATATGTCAAAATATTTGGATAACTAAAGGATGAGTCACTAATTGACCAAGTTTGATGCAAGGTTCCAACTAGGATTGCCAATGATGTTTTAGGATCAATACCAAAATGACTAAGTGACAGGTTGACTAGGTAGATTTCAAACTAGCCTGGTGAGTTTGAGGTATTCCACTAAGACTACAAAAAGAAAAATTGTAAAATGATATGTCAAGGGAAATTGTACTTGAATCACTATTTTCAATCAAGGTAAGATAGTTTATCTTCCCTAAAGTCTAGAAATTGTTATGCACAAGTATTTTCCTAGGTATGCTAAGGATGATCTAGGTAATGAAATGATAAAACTATTAGGAAAACTAAGGATGAACCTAAATATGAGTAGGTCACATGTCTAGATCAAGTTTACAGTAGAGGGTAAACTAGATAATGAGATCCTATAGTAAATCATCTGAGTTTTTAGTTTTTTAAATGTAAGATTTTTTTTTTTGGTGACAGCTAGATGCATTGTTCTAGACTGCAAATGTGATTCATAAGATTAGATGCATCAAAAAATCTCATAGATATGGTCTACAATCTCAAATGTGTTTTATTCTAGATCAAGTTTATAGTAGAGGGTAAATGAGATCCTATAGTAAATCTTTTGATTTTTTAATTTGTTAAATGTAATATTTTTTGTGATAGAAAAATGCATCATTCTAGACTACAAATGTGGTTCATAAGATCAGATTCATCATAAAAGCTCACAAATATGGTTTAAAGTCTCAAATGCATTTTAGTCTGGATCAAGTTTACAATAGAGGGTAAATCAGATAATGAGATCCTATAGTAAATATTTTGAGTTGTTAGTTTGTTAAATATAAGATTATGTTTGATAGGAAGATGTGTCATTCAAGACTACAAATGTAGTTTGAAAGATCAGATGCGTTCCAAGTTTTAGCAATTTTAACTCAAAATGTCATATGCATTTTCTATTGAAATAGTTGTGACTCAGAATGTTAGATGCTGGTTTCTATGTGATAGATGTGGTTTACTATAAATAAGAGCTAGGTTTTCTATAAGTTTAAGTAAAGTTTGCAAATTTGTTTCAATCTGATAGTAATTTTTTAGAATGTAGGGATGTCCTATTGTGTGAATTTGATCAGATTTTGGAAAAAATAAGGACAATCAAAAGACTCTTTGTTTCGTGATTGGGTTGTTTGATAAAAACATTCTAAAAACAAGCACAAGTATTAGTATAAAAGGAGTGTATACTTGGTATAGCTCACCGAAATACCTTGGATCAATGTAGAACACTTCTCCTTCTCGACAACGGTTAGCTTAGAAGTTGGGTGGCACAAGCTCCCCCTTATAGTGCACTCACTTCTCGGGCTCACCAATTTCAAATTCCTGGGTAGTGAATTCCCATCAATTTTCTATCTCTACTGAAGGGAGATAGTAGTGAGTAATCTTTGGGCATGATACTATACCTTGCATTATACCAAGCAATGACTGAAGGTGAGGCTTCTATAATAAAGGTGTCTAGTAAGGGCTTCCAATTCAGGGGGTACTATGATAAACTCCCTTAGGAGGTATCTCTACCCTTATAACAAGGGTTTTACATATTGTAAAGATATTGGGGGAGAGCTATCACATACCATATCCCGTCGATTGTGAAATTTCCTCATGATCATAAATTTGTATAGAAATTAGGACTTGGATTTAGCTCATTACCACTTTGGTCGTCCCTTGGGGTGAGTAATTTTTCCCACCAAGGAAAGCCCTCTAAAGTTAATAACAATTTCTCTTACACCCAAGATCGCACAAGTACGCAAGGGGAAAGGATACTCTTGTTAGGGTTAGAAGGCATATATATAACAATTAAATGTAGACTTGATCAATAAAACATAGAAATAAAATAGAAAAAATTATAGCAAAAACAAGACAACACAATGAATTTAATGTTGTTCACCCAATCCGAGCTACATCCACAAAACCGTGACCATCCAATGATTTTATTATACAATGTAAAACATATTACAATCTCACTAATAATTCCCTACTGCAACCCCCATCCAAAATGCTTATAAAAAGCATTTTAAAAGCTTCTAGAAGTAGGGTTCTACAAAGTCAATTTTTTCTTTTGTCAGTGACGAAGTGAAAAATGGGAAAAAAAAATTCTTGGGGGTTGCCGCTCTTGACCCCCACCCAGGGCCTACCCCGATCCCAGACCCTGACAAGGATACATGAAGAGTGTACAGTATAGCATGATTAGTCAATACATACCAACAACTCTTGTTATTAAATCAAGATCTAATCTAAATAGAAGTGTGAAAAATCACCAAGCAAAGTAAGCAATTATTTATTTTAGGCACCAAACGAAATGTGATCTAAGCTATACAAACATTCAGTCTCAAAGTCCATTCTTTGAAAAAAATCCTACAAAACCACATGTTAGAAGTTTGAAAGTTTATATTTTTTCTTCTATCAATCATCCTACAAAAACTAGGTTAACTATAGCAGATCACATGTTGTAAACTCTAAATTAGTAATAACAAACTTTAACTATTAAAATAAAAACTCAGAATTTTAGAATTTAAAATTTATTTTCACTAGTCAGATGTGTCATAGGAAGCCACAGATGCATCATTTATAGTCAAATCCATCGTTTCCCTCTTTCAATATAGTTCATGATGTCAAACACATTGTTATGTTCCATAGATGCATCGATTCGTACCTGTTCTTGGAAAGAAAGAAAATTTCTACAAATTTTATCGAAGTCTGTGACTTCACGTCAGGTTCACCAAATGTGATAAGGGAAAATAACTAGGAACAAAGAAAGCATAGCAATACAACAATCACAAATTTCTTAGATCATGCTAAGATCCCCAAATCGATAATAAAGTACAATGCAACAAAAGAGTTCAATTAATAAGAACAATATTACCTAATTCCCATGCTTGATTGACTCATATCCATTATTCTCTTCAACTTTTCTTTGAAATGCTCAAATTCCCTCAGATTGTGAGTGTGCAATATAAGCCTATAAGTATTTTGACAAAAAAACTTTGAAGATTGTATTTCCAAAAATGGAGTAAAAATTATTCTTTTATAGAATATTTACAAATTCGATTGTCGAGATTGATTTAAATTCGAATGGTACATATTGAGTGTGAGGACCTAATTGAGTAGTTAAGTGATTTGATTGATTAGAATGTGTGAGACAAAAGGAGGTGATAGACTAGTTAGCTAAGTGAACTAAGAGAGAGTGTTAGTCAGGAGTGGAGAGAATTATGCATGAGATTATTTAATTGAAAATGTAGGAGACATGTGCTCAAATAGAAGAATCAATTATTAAATTAATTCTTTATTTTTTGGAGGAAATGTGTGTACATGAATCAAATGAATTATTCAATTTATGAAGTCACTTTAGATGAGAAGGTAGAATAATTAAGTAAATAAATATTATTCATTTAATTAAATGTGGGAGAATATGATGAAATAATTAAATAAATTTATGAAACTTATTTAATTAATCAAAAGAGGAGATTAGAATTAATTAGCAACGTAATTAAGATAAATTAATAAAATTTACTTAATTAATCAATTTTAGAAGAATAATGAAAATGAATTAATTAAATATTTAAAAATATTTAATTAATTAGAGGAAATGTGATGTTAAGTTATAATTAAATGATCAAATCATTTAATCATTTTTGTAGGTATCTTGAATTAATAATGGAAAAATGTAGTCGTAGGCCTAAGCCATTTTTCAATGTCTACACATGCAAGGTTTGTATTGTGGGGATATGAAGATGACCTCTTTGAAACTCTCCAAATTTGGAAACATTGGTAACTCTTATCTCCATTTTCTACAATGTCCTTATCTACTACAATTTTGTATAAATTAGGTAAAATATTTTTTTCATCAAGAGGTTTCTCAATAAGCCTTTTTGTAACATTCAATGAATATCAAAAAGTTCTCCATTCTTTATGGATTCAATGGGAAATGTATAGTTATATACCTTCAAAAATACCCTGATAACTACCTTATAAGCAATCCAAAAATAGACATCAAGATAATCCATACAAATTTTTTTGGCATGACATTCATCATTTCTTACCATCACCATAAGACCACATTACTTTGAGGAATTTTTTCAAATAGTTCACTTCCTTTTCTATTCTTTTAATTAAACAAAGAAACTAAAGAAAGTGAAAAAAAACTTTATATTTGTTGTTTCATTTTCAGACGTTGACATCAGACAGTCCTAGCAATTTTGTTGGCATGATGGACCATGGATTTGCTGCAGCAATAGCTAGTTCTATTCCTTTGAGAGAGGTATGAGATATATTATTCAATTTGACATTATATTTTCTCTTATATTGTCTATTATTAACAATTTTCATGATACTTGTATGTAGTTTAATTGATATCTTAATGGTTACTATAGGTGGTTGTCACTCTAGATCATCAACACACTAATGTTGTAAATGAGAATGATGATTATTTGTATGCGGTAAGTGATTTTTTTTTATATTCCACTCCACAATTCAATTTCTATATATTAACATATATACTTCTTATTGTATTAGTTGAAGCTCCATATGAGTGAAGAGAGGAGAACTAGTGAGCACATTCAAAATACAAAAGAACCAATAGACACTCCATCCAACTGACTATTGAAGGTAGCATGTGATCTATTTCCTTCACCTAGAGGGAGATGAATATTTATTAGGGTCGTTTGTTGTATGCTTATGTTCAAAATTTTCTTGCATTTGACATTTTTTCCATCAACTAAATATTCAATACCATGGGAAAATGCCTCAGAAATATCAAAAACTGAGAGAGGTTATTATAGAGGGTCCCCACATGATCTTGTAGCCTCAAATGAAATTTTTCTAAGAGACACAGTGTCTGAGTAACTACATATCAAAGATTGCTACCTTTTTTCATTTTGGACTCTTAAGGGATATCACTCATGCAATGTAGCTCAAACCACTTTGGCATGTTTGGGTGTGAAATAGGATCATGTCTATCCTAAACATACCCATTTGGATGTGTTGGATTGTCAGTTTGGTTGCACAAGTTGTAGAATGAAAGTTACACCCCTTTACAACTTTACATTGCTTGCATTTGACACCATAGGAAAATGCCTTAGAGATATCAAAAATTAAGAGATTATTATAAAGGGGCCCCACATGATCCTATAGCCTCAGAAAAAATGTTTCTAAGCAACACAGTGTCCAAGGAACTACTTTTCAAAGATTGCTACCTTCTTGCACTTTAGACTCTTAAGGGATATCGCCAGTGTAATGTAGCTCAAAATATTTCAATGTATTTAGGTGTGAAATAGGACCATGCCTTGCCTAGAAATACCCATTTAGACATGTTGGAACTATCAGTTTGGTTGCATGAGTTGTAAAATGAAAGCTACACCCCTTTGCAACTTTTGATTGCTTACATTTGATACTTTTTCCTTCAATTGAAAAGTTGAGACCACGGGAAAAAACCTTAGATATATCATAAACCAAGAGAGGTTATTATAGAGGGGCCCAACATAATCTTGTCACCTCATATAGAATGTTTCTAAGTGACATGATTTCTACATAACTTCTTTTCAAAGATTGTTGCCCTTTTGCACTTTGGAATCTTAAGGTATTTTGCTGATTCAATGTAGCTCAGACTGTTTCGGTGTGTTTGGTTTTGAAAGAGGAAAATTCCTAGCCTAAAAATACCCATCCAGATGTTTTGGAATTGCCAGTTTGGTTGCACAAGTTGTAGAAAAAAGGTAACACCCCTATGTAACTTTACATTGCTTGCATTTGACACTTTTTCCATCAACTAAAATGTCGACACCACGGGAAAACGCCTCAAATATATCAAAAACAAAGAGAGGTTATTTGAGAGGGTCTGAACATGATCCTATAGCCTCAAACATAATATTTTTAAGTGACATCATTTTTGAGTAATTGCTCGTCAAAGATTGCTACCCTTTTACACCTTGGAGTCTTAAGGGATTTCAGCAGTTCAATGTAGCTCTGATTGTTTTGGTGTGTTTGGGTGAAAAAAAGGATCATGCCTAGCCTAAATGTACTAGTTTGAACATGTTGGAACTATCAGTTTGGTTGCATGTGTTGCAAAACAAAATTTACACCCCTTTGCAACTTTACACTGCTTGCATTTGACACTTTTTCTATCAACTAAAAAATGGACACCACGGGAAAATGTCTCAAAGATATAAAAATATGAGAGAGGCTATTATAGAGGGGCCCAACATGATATTTTATCCTTAGAAATAATTTTCATAAGTGAAATGGTGTCTGAGTAACTACTCATCAAAGATTGTTTTTGTTTTGCACTTTGGACTCTTAAGGTATTTCACCAGTTCAATGTAGCTTAGACTGTTTTATTGTGTTTGGGTACAAAATATTACCATGCCTAGCCTAAAAGTACCCATAAAAATATATTGGAACTTTCATTTTGGTCACACAAGTTAGAGAATGAAAGTTACAACCCTTTGCAACTTTACACTGCTTGCATTTGACATTTTTTCCATCAATTGAAAACTAGACACCATGGAAAAAAACCTTAGAGATATCAAAAATAGAGAGAGGCTATTGTACAAGGGCCCAACATGATCCCATAGCCTCATAGATAATGTTTCTAAGTGACACGGTTTCTGAGTAACTGCTCATCAAATATTGCTACCTTTTTGCACTTTGGACTCTTAAGGGATATCATCAATGAAATGTAGCTAAGATTGTTTCAACATGTTTGAGTGTGAAAGAGGACCATTCCTAGCCTAAACATACCCATACAGATGTGTTGGAATTGTTGGTTTTTTTGCACAAGTTACATAATGAAAGTTGCACCCCTTTGCAACTTTACATTGCTTGCATTTGACACTTTTTCCATCAACTGAAAATTGAACACTATGGGAAAACACATCAAAGATATCAAAAATAGAGAGAGGTTATTGTAGAGAGGTCCAACATGATCCCATAGCCTTAGATGAAAATTTTCTAAGTGACATGGTATCTGAGTAACTTATCGTCAAATATTTCTGCCTTTTTGCACTTTGGACTCTTAAGGGATATCGTCGATGTAATGTAGCTCAGACTATATTAGCATGTTTGGGTGTGAAAGAGGACCACGCATAGCCTAAATTTACCCATCTGAATGTGTTGGAATTTTTAGTTTGGTCGCATGAGTTGCAAAATAAAAGTTACACCCCTTTACAACTTTCATGATGAGTCTTAGTTCACTTATATATTAGGGTTAAATGGCGTAGATTATATTTTCTTTATACATCAGACTTTAATTCCATTCTTAATACATTTGTTTATGCATCATAATTTAATGAAATTGACTCTTATATTTGACTGTTTGAATGTAATATGAAATATGTGTTAGGTTGAATGGCATACATGACAACATCAAACAACTTTTTGATTTTGTGTTAAGCATGCATCATAACTAGTGTTCATTATGGTGTGCTTAGTGTGTTTATTCATGATTACGACTTTTTGAGTGAAGGTTATAATAACATATATGCCACTTATTTGTATGGATTTTTGAATATTCTAATAACATATATGCCTACAATCCTAACAACATATGCTTTTTCACAATATGATGAGCTACTCAACCATGTTTACATACATGCATGAAAAATAATTTGTTGCCATGTCACTATAAAGCTCATTGGGTTTTGTTGACAATGTCGACATTGCTTCTTTTATATGTATAGTCACATGAAATACATGTCTACCCACAATGATGAAAGAATAAAAATCCATAACCCCAACATGCTTTACATTTAGTGAGAAAATATGAACTATCAACCTATCCTTTTAGAATATTCTTACTAACATATCAAAAATACCTAACATTTGTAAAATACTTTTAACAATGTGCTTACTAATATCTTTGAATTTGTTTCCTTTAACAACCCCACTACAATTGAATTTTGAAAATTCTTGACAATTCAATGTCCCTTTGTATTATGTTGTGTTACAACTTCAACATTTATTGCTCCCTACATGGCTCACCCATTGTGATTACAAATCAATTACACTAATTTAAGCTACAAAACACACCAATTATAGTCAATCAACACACAAACCTACATAGAAGATGATAAATATAAGCTTTGACCTGATCAACCTATTAAGTGAGCAACAAACTACATTTATATTAATAGTGATCTTATAAGGTTTTCTCACAATAAAAACTCAAAAATTATTGAAAAAATAAGGAATGCACTCTATAAAGCCACTCCTCCATCCTAATCACCACTATTGTTGCATTTTCCAATTGGTGTTAGATCATTCAACATCAATGCCTCCACAATCCATGTTGACCTCTGCATATCTTTAAAACAGAAATCCTCGCAAGGGGTAAGCATTAGCACCATAATAGAAAACCATGAAATTCATTTAGACTATTTTCCTTTTGAAGCATTTACGTGTGTTGCCACCTATAAAAGACATTATTATGACTGCTAATGCTTCATATAAGACAACAATATGGGGCATCTTTAGCATGATTGTTGTATTGAATACTTTCTTCCATCAACAATGTGATGCACAATCTCAACTCTAATTGATCAAGAAATCATGCATTAAAGTGGACATTATACATGAAACTATGAACTATGAACATTATGTGTTGAAACTATGAACATTATGCATGAAACTATGAAATATGAACATTATGCATTGAAACTATGAATATTATGCATGAAACTATGAACTATGAACATTATGCATTATGCATTAAAAGGAAGTGAGAGAATATTAACAATAATCGAAGACTAGTGTAGATGCCAAACCCTATTTGATTAAAAATAATGCAATATTCCAAACCCTTGTACATTCAAACTTAAACTTAAAATAAACATCCAAACATCTATAAACCCTCATACATTCAAACCACATGAAATACACACCTACCCACAATGATGATAGAATAAACATTTGTAACCCCGACATTATTTACATTTAGTTAGAAAATGTGAACTACTAGCCTATTATTTTTTTCCATGCTTCCCACTTGGCAAGAAAATGTGAACTACCTATTGATGGTGTTTTCTGCACAACTTAGAAAAAATATAATATCCTATTTCTCTTGAAAGGTAAATCTCTATCAGCAAGCCTCAAGAGATAACCCCAAGGTCTCTAATGTCAGGTCTTGATAGTGCATAACAACTCAATGATAAATGTGAAAATGTTGGTTAACACAAAGGGACCTTACTAACAAATGTTGGATCTTAGAACTTATCATATTTTGCAATATGGTGATACTTCAAATCCTAAATCTAACAAAAATAATGAAAGAAACAACAAAATATAAGGGTTTAAGAGAGATACTAAGACTGCAATTAACCCTAGAGTCAACAATGCAAATGATAAAATTCTTGAAGTGGACCAATCCCTCAAAACCAATTCCTATTTAACCCAAATTCAATCTACAATCTCACAAGAACAATGCAATCTTCTAAGGTAATAAATATTTTCATACTATAAATCATTCACTCAAAACAACCCAAATTTTGCAATTGAAATGAATAAATACTCAAAATTGAACTTAGCACATTAATATAAGGTCCACTCTAACTTTACATAGCAATTCACACTCGGTAAATTGTTAAAAGTATGGACCAAGAATTGCTACAAACACTTCAAGTGTGAAACCATAAATAGTATTGAATCTGATCTAATTTTAAATCTAACATATACCAAATACTTTCAGAGAAATTCCAAAAGATAGAACAGGAACCATGCAAGGTAAAATTAGCACAAGAAGGACACCAAATAACAATGTCTTTACTTGCATTAAGTCATCCAAAGTAGCAAGAATTCTAGTCTTTTATGACAACACTTGCTCTAGAATAAAACTCCTTCCTAAGACTAGCTCTTTGCTCTATTATTTAGCTCGCTTCAAATTTAAATCATCTATCCCTTACAAATGAGACAAAATTCCCTATTTATATAAATTTCATGCTATGTCGGCCCAAATAGAATTACAAGAAAAATCAGCCCCAACACAAGGTCGCCCAAGATAGTTCTAGAATAAAAAAATATTTGCATTAAATGCTTGAACTCATCCAGGTCAGCTTGGGTTCTCCAATATAGCTCGGTCCAATGCATGTGAAGAATGAAGAAGGAATAATGGGGAAGCACAAATTTTGATGAAGCCTTGCATTAAATCCTTTTCCCCTTGTCTTTATCTCGCCCCACTTTATCTTGCACCATCAAGAAAGTCATCGCCAAGTTGGCCAAAGGTGGAATAATTAATATTTTAAGCTTCCTTTCAATAGATTTAATATCTTCCCTTGCTTTCTTGACTATTTTATGCCATTTTGCCTTTAGGGTTTGGTGATTATCCATGACCACAATGTATGTGGCCGCATCATCCAAATGGTGAATTGTGATTGGTCCATCATCAATTGAGACATAAACATCATGCCACCATTTCCTTAATTGTTCCAAGTTGAGATGCCTCGATGCAAACTTTTTCTTGCCAGTCATGACTTCAAAAAATGAAATACATTTATTGTGTATACCAATTAGGGCTCCTTCTATTTTTTTTCCTACTTATGGATCTTCTTCAACACCCTCTACCTAACCTCCAAGGCCTCATACCATTCCCATGGTTTTGAAACCTTTGAAGAGGGAAGGATTTCATCACTTACCAACTTTCCTTCAGTGTACTCCATGATGGCCTTGGTTTTCTATAGCAGGAGATCAACATCTTCCTTTTCTTGAGCTAACACATTCTTCATCCACTCCATTAACCTGTGAGAATCTCTAGTAGTTGATAGGATTTATTTGATTGCATCATCTCCTCTAGTTCCCACTCCATGCAAACAATCAAGTCTGACTTGAGTTGAGTTCTTCATCCTTTGAAGTTCATTGAATGCATCCTTAGGCATAAATCCTTCAGGGGGAATTCCCTCACTTCCTACTGCCTATAGGGGTTTCATCAAGTGTTGCACATATTTATACATATCATTTAGTTGTTTCTGCTACTTCTCCTTCTCTATTGTTTCCCTGTCTAGACTTCTCATAATGGCCTGGGAAGACTATTGGAATTCTTCCTTCTCTTGATCTTGGCTAGTGGGCCTTAGCTCAAGGTTTGGATTTTGTATTCTTGAGGAGCAATCTCCCTTCTATATTTCTCTACAACAGAGATGTAAATGTGAATGATCCTATTATCTGCTTCATCCCTGGTAATTTTGAAGATCACCTTGGCTTTCTTCTTTTCCTTCCCCTTACCAATGCTTGCCAACAATTCATCTCAATTCAGAGGGGTATCATCTATGACCACCTTCTTACTCTTCAATATCTCATTGAGCCAACCAGGAGTAGTAGGATCTGAATGCTACTCACCTTGCTTATCTTCATCTTGTTGATCTTTGGAGGAGTCCACATCCAAGTTCTACTCAATAAAAACTTCTTCAACTTTATCCTCCTTTTCTTCCTTATCTTATTTCCTTTCTTCTAGATTTCCATCCTTTTCTATATTATGTTCCTCTTGATTATGGACTAGTGAAGGGGTCTTTACAAGTATCTCTGCTTTCTCAGAAGAATTATCTCCTTCTTCACTAGTAGGTGAGTCCTCATATGTCACTAAAGGGGATTGCATGATTCTTTCTATCTCTGCCACGACACTATGGAGTTCACCTTCCTTGAATCCACCTACATCCTCATCTTGAAGGTCACTATCCTTTGCATCTTTGGACTCATGTTGTTCATCATGTGACACATGAAGAGGAGGGGCATCCTTTTGTCTTTCCACAATAGGAAAAACTACGAAAACATTCCTTTTTGGTGCACTGTCCTTTGGAGAGGGAGCTCTTTATCTTATGGTATAGACTTGTGTCCTCTTCCCATAACTCTCTACATTCACAACTTAAGGGCCTGCTCCTCCTCCCTTGGAGGGTACATCCTTCTTATTTGAAGTTCTTGTTACTCTCCTTCTTTTTGATACAGGGGCACTATCTTTTTCCTATTCCTCATCAGGTTCATCTTCAACAACAAACTTATCTTTCTTGGAAACATTCTTCCTCTTTTTAGCTATGGGCTTTCTCTTCTTTTCTACCTCTAATTCTACTTGGGTACCTTTTATTTTGATCTTAAAGGGAGAATCTACCTTACCCATACTTTTCGAATCTTGTTTAGCCTCCTCAAAGGTGAAATGGGACTCCAAGTCTCCCATCAAATCAAATGTGTACTATGTGTCTTTACTGTCTAGCTCCCAAATCTTTTGTTTGATCCACAATCTAGTGTACTTGAGAATAGGATCTATGATTTGTTCCTACTCTATTTTCTCTTCTTCCAGCCAATCAATCTCTCCTACTAGTCTTTACTTGACATATTCATAATCATGGTTCTGGATCACATCCCCATTATCATCAATTTGATCAAATTAACTGGTAACCTGGAGAATTTCTTCCTTTTAACCTCAAACTCATCCTTACAATTACCCCAGTAGTCTTCTATATCATCCTTGTGGCTAAACTCTCTATTGGCCCTCTTTTGTGCCTCACCAGTTCTATCAAACCTAGGCCTTTTCAAGTGGAAAGACAAGCCCAAGGTACTCATTTCCTCCTCAGAAGAATGTGTTGAAGTGATGGAAGGACATGCCTCATTTCTGCCTACCCTAAGAGGGAAGTCATTACCAAACCCAGTCTTGTGTTTATCCTTCTTCACTATAGCATCAAAGTCACATATCTTCCTTGTGACCTCTAGGAGTATGATATGGTCTTTGGGATACCTGGGAAGTTTGTAGGTAACTCTTTGAAACCCATTGATTCTGATGTAGGTGAAAGTGGGGAACTGTATGAATCAAGTTCCAATCTTCATTATCAATTCCTTTACATTATCTAAGATTCTGACATGTTCTACACCTTGAAGCAGTCTGGTGATGTATATGGTGAATACATCATTCACCCTCCTATAGCTTGAGTTTCCCAAGTGCAATTCTGGGTAAACTTTATAGATCACATCTTACCAAAAGACACCTCTTGCACTTAGTCCTCTATAGTGATGGAATCTTGCAAGTGCATAGACCGAGTAGGAGATCATGGTGAAACTCTTTGTTTGCAACACATTACATAGTTGTTCATGTATCATTGCACTGATGATTCCTACCCAGTGATAAACAAAGTTATATTCCATCCTCATTATAACATATAACATCCAATTCTCAAAGAATCCTACACTTTTCAAGCTCACTACTCTACTAAGGAGTGTAATTGCATCATAATACTCTACCTTAAAATTTTCCCTAAATAGTTGCTTTGGAAATTTAGAGATGTGGGGCTTAGGATTTCTATCCAAGAATTGATGATCTATAGAGCCTTGTTTGTATCATCTGCATAGTATTTTTTGGCTACGTCAAGGTCAAGACCCACCACATGAGATCTATCTAGAATATCAAAAGTTTGTGCCACTGAAACAAGAGAGAAATTAGCCAACACTCTACCCTATGGACCAATCACTCTCTATGTGCCTGGATTGTAGTGCCCAACACATTCTAGCACCAAATCATAGCATTTCATAGTGGTAGGAAATCCAACCACATGAGCCAATCCCAAACTCACTAATCTTCTCTCAAGAACCTTGCTCTTTATGTCCAATTTTATTCTTTCTACTTATGAGATTTTAGATCCTTCAACACCTAGATCCATCTATTTGCTCTTGATCCCACCAACAACTGCCTTACTTGATTCAGCTTGCAATTGAAAAAGACCACAATAAATCCTCTTTACAACATTAGAATCAAGGTTAGCCAATCATAAACAACATGTTTATCATTCAATTAGCTCAATATCATGATTAAAATCCCTTGAATCATAATAAGGCACAATTTCTTAGAAATCTGGGATTTACAGCCATCTCGGGAAATCAAGCAAGAGAGGAATTTTAGGGAATTCCATGCCAAGTGGATTTTAAAGATCATAGCAAAAATACCATATATTAATCATCCCAAATAAAGAAAAAACATGAACCATCTCTCTAATTATTTAAATCAACCATGAGATGCCAAAATATATAACATTTAATCCATTTATCTCTCTAATTCTTCATGTTGTGAGATTCTTTAGGGAAAACCATTAGGGAAGGAAATTCGCGAATCTGGCATGATTCTAGGTTTTTGTACATCTTCGGGAAAATGAAGGCACAATGAAAAATTGGGGAACTTCAAGGGTTAAGTAAATCTGCAAAGACCTCGAAATCCTAAAAGTTATCATTTCTTCATGAGTTCGCTCAAATTGATCGAACAATCACAAATTTGGGGATTGTGGGCTTAAAGCTAGTTTGTTTTGAATCTCTTACGGATCATCTTGAAACTCTACACTCACTCAGAAGCAAATCGATGGGGATTGGTGATGTCCTAGACTCAAAAAAAAAAGTTCTACCATAAACACATAGAACTAGCTTGGATTCAGCTTACTTTTTTTGCTAAGTTCAAAAATGGATCCTTCATGGCCCACACAAGAGAGTTACTACCTAATGAAACTGGAGATAAGCTTATGAACTTACTTGGGGTCATCAATCTAGCAAAATCAAATAACCCTAAATTGTACCAAGTTGAGACAATAACACACAAGGTCAAGTTCAAAGGTGAAGTTGGCATTACCAAACTAAAAAAAATTTAACCAAGAGGGTGCACCTTCCAAATTTCAAGAAATTGTGAAAACATCTTGCACAACCCTAGCTTTAAAATGCACAATTTCAAACATTTAAAATCTAGACTCCAAGCATACTCAAGATGCCAAAGAATCATTCACATTCAATAATCAAAAGAAATGAAATGAATACATACCATTGATGAAGTGAATTTGGTTATAACAATAACTAGTAGCAAGCTTTGATGCTCTAGCAAACAACAACAACAACAATGATGACGGCAAGGGAATTCACCACCAAATCCAAGAATTGACAAATCCAATCTCAAAATGACCAAGCACTCAAGATCAATCTCCTCAGATCAACATAAGACAAGTGACAACACTCCAATGGCACAAGAATCCCTCAAAATCAAGTAAATACATGTTGTAGAAATCATACAGTCAAGCATTAATTCCTTTGACAAGATAGCCCAAGACGCAACCCAAAAATTCGATGAGGTGGAAGAATCTCAGAAAAATCCAATCAACACAAAATTCTATGAAGGACCAGAATCTTTGGATCATAGTGTAAACCCCTCCTCATCGGGTTTTCAAGGAAACTGGGGAATTCCACTGGAGGAGGGAATTCCCGAAATTAGAGGAAAACCTAGAAATATCTTGAAACTTAAGATTTTCAATGAATAACTTAAGGGGATCATTTGTGCAAGCAAGATAAACATCCAAGAACACCTGAAAGCAATTAAATTCAACAATTAAAGGATCCAAGCATCAAAGACTAGAAAGACTAGACCTAGAGAGGGTCCCTACTTTTAGTGGGGCGTGTGTGTAAAAATTGCACAACAAATGGTGACTCCACTAGAAAAATGCTCTAGAGAATTTTGATGACAAATTGGAATCAAGAACCTAGAATCTCTGGTTCCAGTCCTTACATTAGGTTACCCCTTTAACAGAGCCTCAAAATTCATAGGCAAGCAAACCTTTCCTATACCAAGGTCAAAGTGTGTGCACATGCATTCATTCCCTTTCCTTAATTGTAACAAGGACCAAACTAGTTCTGATCAGGTTACGTAGAAATTCTAACTTCAAAAGTATCCTGGATAGAGCCTGGCTACCATTCAAGTGTCCAAAGTCCTGACAAGGTTATCACTGTGGTACTCCCTAGCATAGCTTTGCTGTCAGCCAAGTGTCCATAGCCCTGGTAGAGATACTAGGATACTCCTGATGAGGTGAACTTTCTTTTAATTTTGTGATATTTTATTTTTCTCTCTTTTTTTTTATATTCTTTCAAGATCTTTTTAAACTTTCCTTTTCACCCTATAAGCAATAAAGCTTACACTCAAGCCTGAGAACCACAATAGTGCTGAAGTAGACTATAAGATTTTTCACTTGACCAAACTTCATAAGGATCATCTGCAACCTCATAATTCTTTAAGATTTGTGTAAAAAAAATGTAAGACCCAAATACATTCTAGATTTAACTCAATCCCATGATTCTTCTACTCAAAACATTCAATACATATAACACTGAATAGAGGACTTTCACCAACTGACTCTGGAAGGATGATTAAAGTTTGTAAAAGAAATACTCAGAATGAACCCAGATAACATAATAACTTCCAAGTAGGTGCAACAAGCCCTAGGGAGAAAGTAGAAACTAAAAGTAAGAGAAAAGAAAAAACAACCTACCCTAACCAAAGAAAACCCAAACAAACCAAAAGTAGAAAGGAACAAAGAAAAATAGAAAGGAAACCTATTCTAACCAAAACAAAAAAAAACAACAGAGAGGAAACCTAAGCTAACTATGTACAAGGGAAGAGCCATGAACAACTCAAGACTAGAAATAATGCTTTAGGTACTACCCGTTGATAGGAAATGGGATATCCTCTCCAATGAGAGTCTTCAAGCGAAAGGAATTATTTCCCAAAATATTTGAAATCTGGTAAGGGTTGAGCCAGAGTTTTTCAAATTTACCATGCTCCCCTTTTCTATCATGGGATTTATCCCAGTAAAGAACCAAGTCAGAGATTCTGAAGGATTTTACCTTGGCTCTTCTATCAAACCATCATTTCACAACACCCTGATGTTTGGAAACAATTTCAAGAGCTTCATCTCTTTTTTCTTCAAGGTGTAACAGTTCAGCAAGTTGGGCTTCTCATTTATCCCCTTCATCATAATATTCATTAATGAACTATAGGGTGGGGATTTTTAACTAGATGGGAAACACAAGTTCCAACCCATAAACTAGGTGGTAAGGGGAAGCCCCTATAGAGGCCTTATGTTTTGTACGATCTGCCCAAAGAGCAAATCAAAGTTGGGTGTGCCAATCCTTAGGATTTCTCTCTAACAACTTATGAATGATTGTTAGGAGGTTCTTATTGGAGGAATCAACCAGACCATTTCCATTTGGGTAATAATTGGATGCAAATTTGATTATAATTCCATGATCAAAGGCCCAGTTAGATAATTTCACTGATGCAAATGCATGGCCATTGTCACAAACCAAAGCAAAATGACAATTGAATTAATTAATGATGCTAGACTCAAGGAAATTGATTACTACCTCTGAAGTGCATTGTTTGCATGCTAAAGCCTCAGTCCACCTAGTAAAATAATCAGTAACAGTGAGAATATACATGTGGCTAGTATAGGAAGGTGGGTTGATTGGACCTATAAAATCCAATCCCCACTATGCAAAAAAATTTACCTCTATGACTGAGTTGAATACTTCTCCCGACTGGCTGTGGTCTGACAGACATGGAAAGTTTTGACATGGTTATGTGCATCTTTGAATAATGTTGGCCAATAATAACCAACCCTCAAAATCTGGTTCGCAGTGGATGGTGCAGATCCATGACCTATGCCATATCTTTCATGGAATTCTTCCATCACTCTTTCAACTTCTTGCTTTCCCAAGCACCTTAATTAGGCACCCTCATGGTTCTATTTGTATAAAATATCTCCCTTCAGCATGAAACTATCACTCTTCAAGCGCAATGCTCTCCTTTGTACAACATTAAGGTGATCTGGACATTGCTGGTTCAACAGATAATAAATGATTTCATGATACCCATCCCCTAGAGACACATCCTAGAGGCAATAGTGTTGAGCTATGAGGTCTGGACCCATTTCTTCCATCATCTTGGTTAGCACTTTTCCTCTCACCAACTTCATGGGTTGAATCTCAATATCATACTCATATAGCATGGTTACCCACTTAGCTTTGTGTTCTCCCAATTCATTTTGCATCAGTAGCAGCTTGACTGTGGGATCAGGAACTATTACAAAGACCTTGTTCCTCAAAATATAATTTCTAAACTTTTTCACAGCTCTGACTAGGGCATAGGCCTGCTTCTCCACACTTTGATACCTTAGTTTTGCATCCTTCAGAGGTGCACTCATGAATTATATAGGGTGTTCATTCCCTTGATCAAAGTTTTGAGTTAACATGCCAACACAAGAGTGGTCATAAGCAAATGATTATATGTAAAAAGGCTTGGTATAATTAGGACTCACCAAGACTAGAGCTTCAACAATAGCTCTTTTGATCTCTGCAAATTCTTCTTTTTCTTCTACACTCCATTCAATTTTAGCTTCCTGCTTCAACATGGCATTCAATGGCTTGACTATCTCAACAAATCTAGTGATAAACTTCCTTATGAAGTTAATCTTTCCAAAGAATGATTTCATTTCCTTCTTGCTAGCAAGTGGCTAAAACTTGAGTATGGCTTCCACTCATTCAAGGTCAATAGCAATTCCTTTCTCTAAAATTTAATGTGTCCTAGCAGTTTCTCCTTAGTAACTCCAAAGATGCATTTCTTTGGATTAAGAGAGATGTCGAACTCTCTGCACCTCTGAAATACTTTGCATAAGTTTTCTATATGATCACCTCACTTTTTGGAAAAGATTGCCAGATCATCGATATAAATTATTATTCACTTACCAATGATGTCCTTAAAATAAATGTCCATGGCCCTATAGAATGTAGCTCCAACATTGATCAAATCGAAGGGCATCCTCTTGTAAGCAAAAGTTCCCCATTTTTTAGTAAAGGTAGTCTTATTCCTATCTTCATATTGTACCATAACCTAATTGTATCCCGAGTAGCCATCTAGAAAAGACATCATTTGAGATCCATTGACAATCTGAAGCACTTCATCCAATGAGGGGACTGGATAGTTATCTTTTTCTAATGCTCTATTGAGACTCTTAAAATCCACACATAGTCTAATCTCCCCATTCTTCTATCTCATAGGAACCATATTTGCAACACAAGTCAAATGTATTACTGGGAATATGATTCGTGCTAACAGCAGTTTCTATACCTCCCTTTGGATAATCGGCTCTAACAAGGAATTAATTGGTCTTTGTCTCTGCCTATAAGGTTTTTCTCCTCGCTTCAGAGGGATGGCATGAGTTATAATTGAAGTTTCATACGTCTTCAGGTCTTTGTAACTCTAGGCTATCACATCTTGATATGCATGCAAGGCATCGATGATTCCTTTTCTCTCCTTTGGAGTACACACTTTACCAATGAAGACATTTTTTATATCATCTTGAGCCCACATGTTGTATGTTTCACATTGTCCACTAATGGACTTTTTATTCCTTGCATAACCACCCCATTTTATTCTGGAACAAAATGGGTCCCCCTTTTTCTTTATTTTCTTTGCCTTTGGCTGTCTGGTTTGGTCTTAGGAGTTCTTTTGTTTTCCTCCTGATTTTGTCTTTTGTTCTGTTTGATTTGGTTCTGCTTTAGCCAAAGTTGGGTTTCTTTTTGTTAAAATTGAAGGCATGATGAACAATAGTGTATTTTATATTCTTTGAGGACTAATGGAGCCATTTGTGTTGCAGGATTAAATCATACACCTAGTGATATTTCTCAAGGAACTCAGTTGGGAAGCATACCTCAGTCAAATTTGGCATAAAACTCCTGAGGAAGAAAGTCACTGAGACCCTCCTATTGTCTTGCCAACTGGCAGTGGTTCTATTCATTTGAAATATACTGGTCATCCAGACATTTTAATCATCGTGGGTTTTTATATGTCTCCCCGACATGCTGAAGTCTTGCCGACCATTGTGCATAAGGCTAGCATCGTCGAAAGAACTTGGGTTTGGGGAGAGAAGCCTTCTCGACTGATAGAAGTCTTGGCGAAAGGGGGTAGCTTTGATGAAAGGTCTAGCCAACTACTGAGGTCTCACTGAAAGGAGTTGGCATCAGGGAGAGGTCCTGCTGACCAATGAAGGGTTTTGGGGAAAATTTTGAGTTCGCCGTAATGTCTCACCAACAGGGTAGAGTCTCCCCAAAATGAAATGAGCTCTCGCCGAAACAAGGTGGCTTCGATGAAAGGTCTTGCCAAAAGGTTATGCCTTGGGCATAAGGTCTGGCTGAAGGGGTGAGGTCCTGGTGAAAAGAGGTGTCATTGGGGAGATGTCTCGCTGATGGTTGTTAGTCACACCGAGGGATTCTCCCTTCGACGTAGTGTTTTGAGCTCGACGAAAGGTCTCGCTGACCAAGTAAGGTCTCGCCAAAACAAAATGAGCTCAGGGAGAATGGAAGAGCTGGACATGATATCTCACTGACTGGTGGTATTCTCGCTAACATTTTTTGTGCCTTCGGTGTAATGTGTTGAGCTTGATATGATGTCTTGTCGAGTGCGATTGTCTTGGCGATCAAAGGGAATATTGCTATAACTTTGGCTACTCACCGTAATGTTTGGTCGACCTAATGGTGTCTCACAGAAGTATGAAGGGCTCGGTGAAAGGTCCTACCGACAATGGGGAGTCTTGCCGATAGCGATAGATTTTCCAATAGAAAAGAGATATCAATATGATTCTTAGCGCTCGCTATGACCTCTTGTCGAGTGAGTTTGTCTCGGTGATGAAAGGGGAATATCGCTATAACTCCTACTACCTACCATGATGTCTTTCCAAATGTGGAAGTCTCATCGATGGAGGAGAACAGTGGTAGGATTCCTAGGGACTCACTATGATGTCTTGCCAATAGCGATTATCTCGGCAAAAATTTTGGGATATTGATACAACCCTGGCTGCTTGCTATGAAGTCTTGCCGATAGTGGTAAGCTTTGTCGATCACTGTTGTGGAGTATAATCACATTGGGGAGACATGGCTAGTGTCTCACCAACATGTGATTCTATCTAAATAGCTTTTGACTATTTGGGAATCTTGTGTGGCATATGTTCCACCAATCAGAAGAAGCTAAAGGGTGGGCCAATGATAGTTTGACTGATTGACTATTCTTGCGAGGAGGATCAGCGGAGCATAAACAACATGCACTTAATCTGAGATCAAAAATGATGGAACAACTTAGTGAACAATGGTGTGGAGATCCAATAGGAAAATCTGATGTTGCTTCTAGAAGAGGTCAACTTACAAAAAGATCTAGAGCAGGAAGAAGGCCGAAAGGAGGAAGAGGCTATTAGTCTCAGGGACAGCTATGAGGTCTATTGGCAAAGGTATATCGATATTAATGGTAATGCTCCAGGACATTCAAAGCAGCTCTGATGGAAGTTTGAAGGTAGACACAGAGGCTAGAAGTTAATGTTGTGGTTGTAAAAGATCTGAAGGCTTCTCCTGAGGGTGATCCTTCACCAACATGGACAGCGGAGATACACATTGAATGCAGGATTAACTTCATTCAAAAAAAATCTGAGGGCCGACAATTCTGAAGTGGGATATTTTTGTAAACCCCAAAAGAGGGGCCGACTTTATTTTTGGCACGTTCGGTACATATGGCATTTTGGCCTCTTTCAAAAAAAAAGAGGAATTTTTTTTAGGGTAGAAGTTTTAGAAAAGAAGTACAATTATTTTTCAGAAACCGGTAGCAGGAGAGAAACTTAAGAGTAGCAGTAGAATAGGAGTTAGATTCACTATAAGGCAGTGATGTATTTTTCAAATTTTCTTATTATAGATGAAAACAGTCTAAAGACAGGTTTTCTGTACACTAGTGATTGTTCCAAATTTGTAAATGTTACTTATCTATTTCACTAATAGTAGAAGCAACCATATTTAAATCTACTTCATATTGTGTTTTTGAATGGTGTTTATCTTGGGTTAATCATTTGATTTGAAAATCTTTCAAGGAATGAAGTCTTATTTTATGTTTTGTCTAAATGGCGATTTAAAATCTGTTGTTGAAGTTAGTACTGTGAATGAATGAAACTATGTGTTAATCACAAGTTAATGTTGTTATACAGTTTTAGTTAGGAATTCCTTGAAAGGTAACAAGTCTGGTCAAGTTGGATGAATTATTATTCTCTTCAGTTCCAAAGCTTTGATCTATCTTTTTCTATTTCTTTAAAAACCCCAGTTAAAGTAGGTTTGAATTTATGTTTGATCTTAGAACAATCCAGAAGCTCAACACCAGCAGGCCCCTTGAACATTATAGTTCACATCAACCATTGAGTGAAATCAGCACAGTCAAGAACCGATTACCTAGACCTTGGGAGTTAGATATCGATGTGTTATTCTTTCTCTTTCAAGAGAGAAAAATAGTAATATTCTGTTTATTGTTGCTATGCTCATCAGAACCATCAACAGAAATTGGCGCTAGAAGGAGGGCCTAGAAGAGAAAACTGGATAATACTGGGTTTTTCTCACCAGAAAGGTCCCAGAGAGTTCTTCGATCAGCTAAAAATCCACCTCCTTTGATAGAACTCAAGACCCCAATAAGAAACAAGAGTCACAAGACTAGGGAAACCATCATACCACCCTTGTTAGCTCCACTCACCCCACCAGGGTTTTCACCAATACCCTAGTGGATACCTATCAATCCACCACCGAATCCATCTTAATTGCCATTACAATTGGTTCAACCCATCCAACAGTTGGCTCAACCACCACCAATGGAATTTTCTCAAAATAATCCCTCTCCATTGGGGACTATTCTTGGAGGCTTTCATGATATGCCTAAGAATCCTGAGAAATTCTATCCAAAATACATTCATGGTGAATCAAGGAGTGTTGAAGAGCACATACAAGATTTTAAGGATGCTTGTACCAGAGCTCAGATAGCTCACCGTGATGTAGTTTATAGGTTGTTACCTTATTCCTTAGGGGATATGGTGTACAACTGGTACCTAAATCTTCCTCAGTGCTCTATTCTAAGTTGGATAGACTTGGAGAATGCTTTCATCATTCAGTTCAGGATTTATGTGGATCTAGCCATTTTGTTCCACCAATTTGCTACCATTAGGAAGGAACCAGGTGAACCTTTTCCCTTGTTTAATACCAAGTTTCAACGAATGTATAGGAGATTGCAAGACCTCTATCTAGTCGTTGAGAATAGTGCCATTCAAGCATACTTTAGAGTTATAGACCCTTTTCTTCGCTTATTCCTACAAAGGACTTATCAGCCCGTAGACACTAATTCCCTATCTAAAGTTTATCATCTAGTCATCAAGCTGCAACAACAAATTAGCTCCCAACAAGGAAGTTTGGGAGGAGGTTTTCCTTCAATGGGGTATCAGATTCCTAGCCCAACCCCTTTATTCAATACTATCCCAGGGAAGTCTCCTTCCCATTATGGACCTATGTCTGAGTTGCAGACTCATTCTCCTATTCCATTCTTTGCCAATGGAGCTCTTGACTTCTTTCAACAATCACAGGCTCATCATAGTCCGCATGGTCATCATAACCAAATAGGAACACCAAATCATGGCGATCAACCACTTGTGGTTAAGAATGTTGAAAGTGAAAAGTTCAACTCACAAATGAGGTGGAGACCCTAAAGAAAAATCTATCTCGAGTCACAAATGACATGTCTTAGCTTAGATTGAACCCTTCTCAAAACCAAGGTAATTATCCTAATCAGAGCAATAACAATCAGGGTAATTATCAGAATCATAACAATCATGGCCAAAGGAGTTATCAAGGCCAAAACTCCCTTAACCAAGGCTATCAAAATCAAAATAGAGGATATAACTAGAGGCCAAGTAACAACCGACAATGGAATATAGGACAAAATAATGGTGGAGCTCCTCACAATTATCAAGCTAATGATGACAAGTCACATACTGCAAATATGGTTGACCTTAATTTTATGACTAACTGGTGCAGGTTGCATGATACTGCAACCCATTTTGAGGTAAACTTCCCTGAAATGGAGAAAGTTGTTAAGATGGCACAGGAAGATGCCTAAATGTTCCAAGGGAATTCAAATAAAGAAGGTGGCTCAGTAGATACAACAATGACTTATGACCTCTTTGAGGAAGAACCTTCCTTCCCAATGCAAAGTGAGAATGAACCTGAGGAAGATTCATACGATGCCCAAGCTTTTCAGACAAAGGGAGGACACTTCCTAAGAAATCAAAATAAGGGTCTGTTCACCACATCAACACCACCTAATCACATGGTGCCTCTAAATCAAAGTGTTGATAATAACCCTCCTCCACCAAAAGGTCCACTTGACTTCCATAACAAAGGTAATTCACTTGGGGTTGTCAAAAGTAATGCAAGTTATAACATAAAATTTGATATTGTTGCTGAGATGTAGAGACATAAAACCTCTTTATCATATTTTGACATCCTAAAGTGGTGCCCTACTCAACAAGAGATAGTGCTGAAAGCTTTGAAATAAGCTGATAAATCAAAAGGGAAAACCAAGGTGACACCCACTGCAGACATGAACGCAACTTTGTATAGAAGCAAGGTAGGTACCCCACCATTTCTTTTAAGTTTGAGAATTTGTGGGAAGAATCTACATAATTGTCTGCTAGATTCAAGAGCTTCTGGTAATGTTATGCCATTTTCTGTATGCAAGAAATTGGGATTAGACCCTATCCAAACAAACGAGAAGGTCATCCAACTTGATAAAATAGAGGTGAATATAGTTGGAGAATTGAGAAATATACATGTGCAAGTAGGGTCTGACCCTAAGATTTTAACCAACATAGATATTCAAGTAGCAGACATTCCCGAGACTTATGGTATGCTGTTGAGTAGAGATTTGATGAAAAGTATAGGGGGATATCTCTCCCTCAACTTTTCACATATGTGGCTACCATGGAGGGGAGTGCCTATGCAGATTAGGATTGAAAGTGAACCTCACCTCAAGCATATCATCACTGAATATGATCATCCCAACGAGGTAGCTTATTTTGAGACTGAGATAGGGATTTATAAAAGAGAGGAAATTTTGACCTTTTTGGTTCTTGATACTAAAGAATTATCAATACAAAATTTTCCTGACCCCATGATTAATGAAAACCAACAGGCATTGATCAGGAAGTTGCAATAGGATCAGTTGGTCTTGGGGGAAGATATTGATTTGCAGAGTCTTCTACTCCCTAATTGGTGCAAGGTGCATTACCAAAATCATTCTGAATTAACCTGCCAACCCTGCATCAACATTTTAAATCATGTCTCTCAATTTCAGGAAACTAGCCTAAGTCACATTGAGACCGTTGTAGATCACTTCTCATTTGAAGCTAAAGAAGCAATAATGTTAACCAGGGATAAGATACCTTCAAAGGAAGTTCCTTTTCAAATTGAGCTTACCCCAGTCACATTTTGAAACTAACATATTTATGAGGAACAACCCTAAGGTCTGTTTGATATCCCTGCACTCACAAGTATACCAAAACCCAAGGGATTAATCGAAGATACAAATGACTGTCAGAAGGATAGCCTTGGATTACATAATATGTCTGAGCATGAACTAGAAATTGCACCTGAGGAACCTATTGAACACCTCTCCCCAATATTTGATGCAAAAGATCAAGTGGCCCCACCTACGACTCATCTTATACAAACGCCCACAATAACCTCCAAAGGTTCAACCCCAGCTCATGATCAGCTATGGATCCTCACGTTTAATGGATCCAAGTCCAAAATAGGCAGTGGTGTTGGGATTGAATTAACTAGCCTGAAAGGGAAATTTTTTTTTGCTTCTTATAGGTTGCAGTTTAGATGCACTAACAACATAGCGGAATATGAAGCTTTAGCTCGGGGGCTAATGTTCGCACATAAGAAGAAAGTTACTACCTTGATGGTTAAAGGAGATTCAGAATATCAAGCAAGTGTGCAGCCAATACACATGTCACAATAGAAGGCTGGCAGCTTATAGAAATCAGGTATGGAACCTGATTGAAGAATTTGATGCTTTTGGGATTAGCTTAATCCCTAGAGAGGAAAATCAAATAGCTAATTCATTAGCTGTTGCTGCAAGTACCCTGGAACCCATGCAAGGCTCCAAGCTTAAGAGATTCTCAGTAGAGTTGATTTCCACCCAAGCTATTCTTGATAACATCAAGGACTTTTAGGTTTTTGAGGATGATCGACATATCCTTACTTTTCTACCAAGCTCAGATGTTTTTGAAGGGCAGATCATCGATTAATGCAATAGGGATCAAGGAGATTGGAACCCTAAAGATTGTGATACAGAGGGGGTCTTCATTTTAAAAAGTAATAGCATTCCCAAGGGAATGGTGGCCTTAGAAAGAGTTTTTGATTCAGACCCAAGAGCTCGGGAAAAGGTATCAGTCAAATATAAAGGAGGTGAATATGAAACTATTAACCTAGCTGATTCTGGCTCGGAAAGAAATGTTTACATAGGGAAAGCTTGCCCTGAAGCAATCAAAAAAGATATACTGAGGGAACTGAAGAAGGATATTGCTGCAATAGCTTGGGGATATGAAGATCTAAAGACATTTGATGCTTCTGTAATAACTCACACTATTCCTCTGAGGCTCGAAGCTAAACCATTTCAACAGAAACAATGTCCTGTCAATGCCCTGATCGAACCACTGATCTTTAAAGAAGTTCATAATTTTTTTTTTGCAAGAATAATCTTCCCTATACGACATTCAACATGGGTGGCTAACTTGGTTCCAGTCTGTAAGAAAAATGGAGAGATCAGGCTATGTGTAGATTTCAAGAATCTGAATAGAGCTTTAGAAAAAGACAACTACCCACTCCCTTCTTTGGATGAAGTCCTGCAAAATGTCAATGGTTCTTAGATGATTTCATTCCTGGATGGTTATTTTGGATATAATTAGATGATGGTTAACTATGAAGATAGAATGAAGACAACCTTCACTACTAAGTGGGGAACATTTGCTTACAGAAGGATGCCAGTTGGTTTTATAAATACGCGAGCTACCTTTCAGCGTGCCATGGATGTAGCATTTAGAGATCTGATTGGTAAATGCATCGTTTACATGGATGACCTGACACTATTCTCTAAAGATAAACTAAACCATGCTGCAGACTTGGCTAAAGTTCTTGAAAGATGTATCCAGTATGGCATCTCTTTGAATCCTAAAAAGTGTGTGTTTAGGGCTTCTGAGGGGAAGCTTTTGGGACACATAATCTCAGAAAGGGGAATATCGATCAATCCAGATTGAGTTGAGTCCATTCTGAAGATAGCCATGCTAAGAACTAAGGAGATGAGATCTTTCTTTGGAAAGATCAACTTTGTGAGAAATTTTATCACAGGTTTTGTAGAAATTGTTAAGCCATTGAATGAAATGATGAAGAAAGAGGCCAAAATATAATGGAGTAATGAGGAAAAGGCCACGTTTTCTCATGTCAAATAGTCCATTTTAGAAGCGCCAGTCCTCACCAGCCTTGACTACTTGAATCCTTTCTATATTTATTAATTTGCTTCTGAGCATTCTTGTGTAGCTGTCCTAACTCAAGGAAGAAAAGAGGGAGAGGAGAGGCCAATTGCTTTCATGAGTTCTCCATTTAAGAATGCTAAAGTTAAGTACCCACTTCTTGAAAAACAAGCTTTTGTGCTAGTTAGAGCTATCAAGAAGTTCAAACATTACATCCTCCAAAGTCAAATTATTGTTGTAGTTCCTGATGCTGCTGTAAAGTCTCTACTCATGTAGAGTGAGTTGGGAGAACAAAGGGGGAAATGGATGGCCATTTTGCAAGAGTTTGATTTGGAGATTCACCCTATAAAACTTTTCTGAGGTCTGGGCCTCTGTAAATCCATAGCCGATGCTGGCGAGAACATTATATGTCAGCAATACATGATGCATTCCTTTTCCAATGACCCTTGGTATGCCGATATCATCTATTTCATGCTCAACAATCGGTGCCCAGGGGAAATGAATACAACTTAGAGTAGAGCGCTGAGAATGAAGATCTCCCATTATATGTTCAAAGGGGGATTGCTCTATAGAATTTTTTTTGAGGGAATGTACCTATGATGCCTCGATTAATAAGAGGCTAAACACGTGATTGTTGAATTTCATGGGAAACATGGCATGAGTCATGGTTCTACAGACTCATTAGCACATTAGATCCTCAGATCTAGTTATTACTGGCCATGTGTGTTCAAAGATGCCCATCAACACATAAGAACATGTCACATATGTCAGATTTTTGCATCAAAAGAACGCCATTCAACCATGCCATTGCAGTCTGTTTATGAGGTAAGGCCATTTGCCCAATGGGCACTAGATTTTATTGGGGTAATTAACCCAAATTCTTCTACATGGCACAAATTTATTTTGACTACCACTAATTACTGCACAAGATGGAAAAAAGCTATACCTTGCAATAATAGCACGACAGAGGTAGTAATCAAGTTCCTCACTGAATGCATCACAACTAGGTTTGGAGTACCCTTCACATTGGTATGTGACAATGGCTCTTCATTTTATTCTGCTGATTTTATTTCATGGGCTTATGATCACAAAATCATCTTAAAATATTCTTCAAACTATTACCCACAAGGAAATGGAATTGTAGAATCAACCAATAAGAATCTCTTAGGGGTAATTAAAAAATTGTTAGAGAACAATCCTAGGGACTGGCATACCCAATTGAGATTTTCGTTATGGGCAGATAGAACTAGGATCAAGGCTACTTTAAAGACTTCACCATTTAAACTAGTGTATGGAAAAGAGCATGTGTTCCCTATTCATTTGCAAATACACATCCTTGAGTTTATGCATAAATTTTAGTCTAATGATGATAGGATAGAAGGAAGATTAATTACCTTGTTGAAATTAGAAGAGCAGAGGGATATCGCCTTGCAGCAATTTTTTAGACACCAGGCTATTATCAAATGTTGGTTTGACAAAAGAGCCAAAATCAAGGCTTTTAGAATATCAAACCTTGTGCTGCTATGGGATAAAGCTAGTGAAAAGAAGGGCAGCCACCATAAATTTGATAAGCTCTAGTTGGGTCCCTATCAAATTGTTGAAATCCTAGGAGAAAATTCTTTCCAGCTGAATAGTTTAATGGGAGAACCTATTATGTTGCCCGCCAATGGACAATTTCTTAAACATTATTTTGAGTCGTAAAATTTGGTATTTTTGTTGGGCTGTGCATTTATGTAAATAATTGGTTTTTCTATTTGTAAATTGTTTGTTTGTTTTTTGTGCATTTATGTAAATAATTTCCTATAAATAGTTTTGTTGTTTGTTTGTTTGTTCTTTCTTTCTGTCCTTTCGTTTCCTTTGTTGATTAGTTTTTGTCTTGTTTTTTTCTTTGGGGTTTCTCTGTTCTTTCTTTTCTTAAATGGTTTGTTGTTGTCTGAAGTATACTTTGGTTATTAGAAGAGAAGTTGGTTTAGATATTTTCAAGTTTATTGATTGGATGATTTTGTCCTAAATTCATTGTTTTATGCCCATTGTCAATAAGAGTTGTGGAAAGTCCTGAAAACAAAGTGCAAAGGAAAAAATCTTCATTAACTACCTCTAAATCTGTCACAAATTATCAAGATCATCTCCTTTGGTAATGGTATATTTTTCTTAGGACAATAGTGTTGTAAGATTTGAGTGAAAAATCTAATTTCCCATATGTTATGAGGTCCATGGTAGTTTTCAACCCATAACAGATGTCTGACATCCGACGTATTGAGGAAAATTGAGTGAAATATCTGAAACTCCAAGAAAAAGAAAAGAAAAGGAGGACTCAATATGAATGGGTGATTCCAGTATCTCTACTGGGGCTATGGACGCTTGACTGGAAGTAGAGCAATGTTGTGAGAAAACTAGAGGTATCTCTGTCGAGACTATGTACGCCTGACTGGCAGTGGAGTAATGCCCAGGATATCATTGCACAACAACTAAAGGGAATCAACTCATGTAGTTCAAATCTTGCACATTGTTGCTCAAAAGATGAGGAAAACTTTATAAAAGGATGATGCACCATCAACCACACACATAGATATAGGGTTAGCCAGTGTTAACTTACATTTGAGATTCTAGCTCAGCCTTGGTTGTTAAAACTGACCCAACTGGAGTTGTGATGTTCATAAACCAGGAGTTCTGGGTAGATGAATCCTTCAGTTTCTTAAAAATGGTTAAACCATTCTCCCAGCCGAGTCACCATTTTTTATGCCTTGCATAACCACCCCATTTTATTCTGGAACAAAATCGGTCCCCCTTTTATTGTCTTTTATTTTCCTTTGGTTGTTTGGTTTGGTCTTAGGAGTTCTTTTGTTTTCCTCCTGAGTTTGTCTTTTGTTCTGTCTAATTTGGTTCTGCTTCAGCTAGAGTTGAGTTTCTTTTTGTTAAAATTGAAGGCATGATGAACAATAGTGTCTTTTATATTCTTTGAGGATTAATGGAGGCATTTGCGTTGCAGGATTAAATCATCCACCTGGTGATATTTCTCAAGGAACTCAATTGGGAAGCATACCTCAGTCACATCTAGCATAAAACTCCTAAGGAAGAAATTCATTGAGACCCTCTTATTGTCTAGCCGACTGGCAGTGCTTCTATTCATTTCAAATATACCGGTTGGCTAGAAATTTTAATCATTGTGGGTTTTTATATGTCTCCCCGACATGCTGAAGTCTCGCGGACCGTTGTGCATAAGGCTAGTGTCACCGAAAGAACTTGGGTTCGGGGAGAAGTCTTCCTGACTAATAGAAGTCTTGGCAAAAGGGGGTAGCTTTGATGAAAGGTCTTTCTGATTGTTGAGGAGTTGGCATTGAGGAGAGGTCTTGCCGACTGATGAAGGATCTCAGTTAAAATTTTGAGTTCACCGTAATGTCTCGCCGATAGGGTAGATTCTCCCCGAAATGAAATGAGCTCTCACTAAAACAATGTGGCTTCGATGAAAGGTCTTGTCGACCCAATAGGGTCTCGCCAAAAGGTTATGCCTTCGGCATTAGGTTTGGCTGAAGGGGTGAGGTCTCGGTGAAAAGAGGTGTCATTAGGGAGATGTCTCACTGATGGTTGTTAGTCACGCCGAGGGATTCTCCCTTCGGCATAGTGTTTTGAGCTTGGCAAAAGGTCTCGCCAACCAAGCAGGGTCTCACCGAAATAGAATGAGCTTGGGGAGAATGGAAGACCTTGACATGATATCTCGCTGACTGGTGGTATTCTTGCCGACATGTTTTGTGCCTTTGGTGTAACGTGTTGAGCTCAATATGATGTCTTGCCAAGTGTGATTGTCTCAGTGATGAAAGAGAGTATCACTATAACTTTGGCTGCCCGCTGTAATGTTTGGCCATCCCGATGGTGTCTCGCAGAAGGATGAAGGGCTCGGTGAAAGGTCCCGCCGACAATGGGGAGTCTTGCCGATAGCGATGGATTTTCCAATGGAAAAGAGATATAAAAATGACTCTTAGCACCCACTATGACCTCTTTTCGAGTGTGTTTGTCTCGGTGATGAAAGGGGAATATTGCTATAACTCTTGCTGCCCACCATGATGTCTTGCCGAATGTGGATGTCTCACCGACGAAGGAGCATAGCAGTAGGATTGCTAGGCACTCGCTATGATGTCTTGTTGATAGCGATTGTCTTGGTGACAATGTTTGGATATCGATACAACCCTGGCCGCTCGCTATGAAGTCTTGCCGATAGTGGTAAGCTATGTCGATCGCTGTTGTGGAGTATAATCACATCAAGGAGACATGGCTAGTGTCTCACCAACATGCGATTTTGTTTGATTAGATTTTGACCGTCTAGGAATCATGCGTGGCATATATTCCACCAATTAGAAGAAGATAAAGGGGTGGGCCAATGACAGTTTGACTGATTGACTATTCTTGTGAGGAGGATCACTAAAGCATAAACAACATGGACTTACTTTGAGATCAAAAATGATGGAATAGCTTGGTGAACAATGGTGTGGAGATCCAATGGGAAAATCTTATGCTACTTCCAGAAGAGGTCAACTTGTAAAAAGATCTAGAGGAGGAAGAAGGTCGAAAGGAGGAAGAGGCCATCAGTCTCAGGGACAGCTGTGAGGTCTACTGGAAAAGGTAGATCAATATTAATGGTAATGCTCCAAGACATTTAAAGTAGCTCTGATTGAAGTTCGAAGGTGGACACGGAGGCCAGAAGGTAATGTTGTGGTTGTGAAAGATCTGAAGGATTCTCCTGAGGGCGATCCTTCACCAACATGGACAGCGGAGATACACATTGAATGCAGCATTAACTTCATTCAAAAAATATTTGAGGGCCGACCCTTCTGAAGTGGGATCTTTTTGTAAACCCTAAAAGAGGGGCCTACTTTCTTTTTGGCACGTTTAGTACATATGGAATTTTGGCCTCTTTCAAAAAAAGAGGAGGAATTTTTTTTTAGGGTAGGAGTTTTAGAAAAGAAGGACAGAGATTTTTCAGAAACCGGTAGCAGGAGAGAAACTTAAGAGTAGCAGTAGAATAGGAGTTAGATTCGCCAGAAGGCAGTGACGTATCTTTCAAATTTTCTTAGTATAGATGGAAACAATCTAAAGACATAGGTTTTCTATACACTGGTGATTGTGCCAGATTTGTAAATGTTGCTTATCTATTTCACTAATAGTAGAAGCAACTAGATTTAAATCTACTTCATATTGTGTTCTTGAATGGTGTTTATCTTGGGTTAATCATTTGATTTGAAAATCTTTCAAGGAATGAAGTCTTATTTTATTTTTTGTCTAAATGGTGATTTAAAATCTATTGTTGAAGTTAACATTGTGAATGAATGAAACTGTGTGTTAATCACAAGTTAATGTTGTTCTACAATTTTAGTTAGGAATTCCTTGAAAAGTAACAAGTCTGGTCAAGTTGGATGAATTATTATTCTCTTTAGTTCCAAATCTTTGATCTATCTTTTTTTGTTTCTTTAAAAACCCCAGTTAAAGTAGGTTTGAATTTATGTTTGATCTTAGAACAATCCAGAAGCTCAACACCAGCAGGCCCCTTGAACATTATAGTTCACATCAACCATTGAGTGAAATCAGCACAATCGAGAACTGATTACCTAGACCTTGGGAGTTAGATATCCATGCGTTATTCTTTCTCTTTTAGGAGAGAAAAATAGTAATATTATATTTATTATTGTTGTGCTCATCAGAACCATCAACAGGACTCCTTCTTAGCATCTTGCTCTTGATCTCTAACCTTATCCAGATCAAAAATCCTCTCTAGTTGCACCATTCCCATTGGAATAGTATTAGTCTTCAAATTGATAACCCCTTCCAAATCTATCTATGCTTCCTGGGGTTCAGCTTCATCAATGATCTGAGAAGTAAAGACATCTGAACTTGTGATAAAATCCAAAATATGCTTATCATCTTCAAATACCTAGAAGTTGGTCACATTGTTTGGTACTAAAGGTACTGGGGTCAGTTCCACAATAAACTTTTTCAATCCACAGAGAGACAAAGGCTGCAAGGTGCTAGCTGCCTGAGCCAGGGAATCAACAGTTTGGTTCTTACTACGTGGTATCAAATAAATGTTGAAAACATCAAATCCTTCAATAAGGTCCCATACTCTATGCTTATAATTGGTAATCCTTTTGTCATGACATAAGTATTGCTTTCTAGCTTGCTTGACCACTAACTCAGAATCCCCAAAGAATTGCAAAATATTAGCCCTTTTTCTTTGTGCCATAAGCAACCCATGAACCAAAGCCTCATATTCTGCTACATTATTGGTACAATGAAACTAAAGTGTATGAGCAACAAAGAAATTTTTACCTCTTGGACTAATCAACTCAAATCCTGCTCCAACACCTTGCTTTGATTTGGATTGATCAAACCTTAGGGTCCAATAGCTAGTAACTCTAGATTTCTTTGTTGTATCCTATGTACTATTGCTATTGGAAGGCTCTTTAGAAAGCATCACCTTCTTTCCTTTAGGATCCTCTTAAATATTATGTATATTAATTCTAACTGCTAGAGTGGGTTGATACAATTTTACACATGTTCTACTACTGTTTGGCACAAGCAACATTCTAATTCTAAGTGAGAGGCATTATGAACTCTACACCAATTAGGAAAGAGTAACTCTCCAAAATTCATTCCTCAACCCAATTGAATCTGATCTTCAATGCACTTTTGGATGAATTCCTACAAATTATTTAGCAAGCTGAGCTGATTATCTTTAGAATCATCATCATTAATTGGTTCCACTAGGGCTCCAATACCACTAGATTCTATTGTAAGGTCAATGGGTGTAGTATGCAGCATAATAATTTCTTCTACATCAAACTCTTTAATAGGAGCTTCTAGCACATAGTTACCCATGCTTACCTCTGATATCAATATTTCATATGAAATATTTTGATATTCTCTGATCACAAACTTCATCCTAGGCTCTCTTTCAATCCTGATTTGGTTTGGCACTCCCTTCCAAGGAAGCCACATATGGGATTGATTAGTTGATACATATCCATTCAAAGCCTTAGTAAAATCCCTTCCCAAAATCATACCATAAGTGTTAGTTATATCTGCCACGTGTATATTAATGACTTGTTGAATTCTAGGATCAAAGGAAATTTGCATGGAGATCATGTTCAATTCCCCTACAACATTAACTTCAGTTCGATCTAGTTGAGTGACTTTGTTTTGGGAGATAGCAGGGGTAATGCCCAAGGCTCTACAAACAAAAAAGGGCATCACATTGGTGGAAGCACCTGAATCTAGCAAGCAATTGTGCAAGTTCTTTCCAAATATGTGAACATAAATTAGAAATGGAGGAGTTTTAGTTCTCCCCTTGAAAAAAGTTAGAGGGTATCAACCTAAGCAACTTGACTCTTATATTTTTCTTTCCCTTTGTCTCTAGGTTATGTGTGAACTTGATTTTGATCTTTTACTACTTGGGAACTAGATTCCTTATTAACACTCCCATTGACTGATATATCCTGTGATATTGAACTTGTACTGTAAGCTCCTAAAACTGCATTTCTAATGGTTGGGAATCTCAATAATTCAAATGTAGAGAGACTTAACTTTAGCTTCTTAAGTTCTTCTGCAACATATATAGCCAGCTGCTCCATGTTCATGTCAGTAGAGGCCTCCTTAAGACATTCCACCACCCTATCTTTGCTAGTATCTACACCCTTTCCTTTTGACATCCCAGCTTTTGTGTGTCCTTTATTTGATAGATATTTCTTAGGAACATGTGGATAGGTTGGATTATTTTTGGCATTAGGATCTAGAGGTATCATGAATTTTTTTGGAGGAATAGAAGTGGTGAACGGACCTTCAACTTTTGGGTGTCTATTTGGCAGGTCTCTTAAGTTATATTTCTTAATGGGTCATTGGAATTTCTACACCTCTTCAACATAGGTTTCTTCCTCATCCATGGTACCATGATCATTCATATAATTTTCATTAAATAGCTATGTAATCTTATCCCCATTGCATACTTGATCTGTCTCCTCTTCCTGCTTACTTGAATCTTCTTCATGTCCATTTTCCTCACTTCACCAACTAACTTAGAATGTTGACTACTTTTATGAAGCCTACACCAACCTGATTAAGCAGCTTCAGCTAGGTATAAACCACTTGGAGGCTTCTCTTAATTAACTGGTTGATTCAACGGGTTGGGAACACCTCCATTGTTAGGCCTTGTATTCTAGGTCTTGTTCTGTCTGGGTGGTTGTATTCTATCAAATACTTTTCCACCAGCTTTCCCCCTATCAAAATTCTAGCTAGAGGGTTGTCCTCTTTCATAATTCTATCCTCTTTCAAAATGTTGGCCTTGCTGAGGCTCCCAAGTTTCTCTATTATTGTTAGACTGCATACTTATTTGATCAGCTTGTATTTGACTATTTTGGTTTCTCAAATAAGTGACCTCCATGTTCAACTTATTCACTTGTTCAATCAGTTCATCCAACCTTTCCTTGTCAACACTATTTTGACACTATTGTGGAGTCTAGTTCACACTGTTTTGAGGGTATCCTACTACAACACCAAAGCTTAGTGACTGGTTTAATACCTCATAATTCTACAAATATGTGGGGAAACTAGTCTAAGGTTATGGATGGAGAGGTTGATTAAAACCTTGCTAAGGATAGCTTTCCATTAGTGGGGCTTGATTCATAAGGGGGTCCTGGATGAGGGACCAAAGGCAACTGAGGTATTGGATTGATGATAGGGTTATGATTGGTAAGGGCTTGATTGATGGCCTAAACTTTCCTTGGATAAGCAGTCGGTCCTAATGATGTTAAAGGGTTGGATAAGTGTTGCCTTAAATCAATACAAACCTTGATAGCCTTAGTGTATGTATCAAGCAGACTAGCTAGAGGATTGGGCCTCCACTTCATAAAGGTGGTCGTGAGACTATCCAAAGCTTCATAATAGACCTCTAGGGTAGTAGAACCATCAATAGCATGTGAGGCATGCAATCAGGTATATGCATGATGGAATTTGTTGTTAAAGAACCCTATGGGCCCATTGACCTCTCTCTTGACCTTGGTGAATTGAAGGTAAAGCTCATTAGCACTGATAGGAATCCTTAACTTCTACAAGAATACATTCTCTAATTCAATCTAGTTATGAATTGATCCAACAAGCAAGTGGTTGTACCATTAAAAGGAATCTTCTCCTAGGGAATAGGGAAAGAGCCTTCATGCCACATCCTCATGGTTGATTCCCCTATCCCTGAGATAGGTTCAAAAAATATTGATATATTCTTCTATAGTTCTATTAGGATCATTAATATGGAACTTTGAACATAAGTGTTTAGGGTTCTTGGGAATGACATTGTAATTATTGAAGGTCAAGGGAGACTAATTATTTGCAAGGAAAGCCATTGGTGGGGGTGGAGGTGGTAATGGGTGATTTATGGCCTATCAAGGCTGTTGAATGGGGATGGCTTTAGAATTAGATAAAGATGGACTTGATGAAGTTGAGGATGATGGAGATGATGGAAGTGGATGGGTGGATGATGATTCTCCTCTTCTTCGAGTCCTTCTTGACCTAGTAGGAGCTAAATATTCTTGAAATTCCTCTTCTCCTAGAGTAGATTTGGTTCTTCTTGACCTAGTAGGAGCTTGAAATTCTTGAAATTCCTCTTCTCCTCGAGTACATTTGGTTATTCTTTTGAATCTTTTAGGAGAAATGGTAGAGATAAATCAATCTAGTTTGTTTATTCAGGCCCTCCTTCTAGCTCCCATTTATTGATGGTGTTTTCTGTACAACAATAACTTAGACAGAATATAATACTCTATCTCTCTTGAAAGGAAAATATCTATCAACAAGCCTCAAGAGATAACCCCAATGTCTCTAATGTCAGGTCTTGACAGTGCATAACAACTTAGTGATAAATGTCAAAATTTTGGTTAACACAAAGGGACCTTACTAACAAATGCTAGATCTTAGAACTTATCAGATTTTGCAATTTGGTGATACTTCAAATCATAAATCTAACACAAATAATGAAAGAAACAACAAAAGATAAGGGTTTAAGAGAGATAATAAGACTAAAATTAACCCTAGAGTCAACAATGCAAATGATAAAATTCTTGAAATGGACTAATCCCTCAAAACCAATTCCTGTTTAACCCAGATTCAATATGTAATCTCACAAGAAAAATGCAATCTTCTAACGTAATAAATATTTTTAGAATGTAAATAATTCACTCAAAACAACCCAAATTTTGCAATTGAAATGAATAACTACTCACAATTTAACTTAGCACAATAATATAAGGTCGAGTCTAATTTTACACAATAATTCACACTCAGTAAATTGCTAAAAGTATGGACCAGGAATTGCTACAAACACTTCAAGCATGAAACCATAAATAGTATTGAATTTTATCTAATTTTAAATCTAACATATACCAAATAATTTCAAAGAAAATCCAAAAGATAGAACAATAGGAACAATGCAAGATAAAATTAACACAAGGACACCAAATCACAATGTCTTTACTTGCATTAAGTCATCCAAAGTAACAACAATTCCAGTATTTTGTTACAACACTTGCTCTAGAATAAAACTACCTCCTAACACTAGCTCTTTGCTCTATTACTTAGTTCACTTCAAAGTTTAATCATCTAGCCTTTACCAATGAGGCTCAATTCCCTATTTATATAAATTACATGCTATGTTGGCCCAAATAGGGTTACAAGAAAAATCAGCCCCAACACAAGGTCGACCAAGATAGTTCTAGAATAAAACAATATTTTCATTAAATGATTGAACTCATCCAGGTTAGCCTGGGTTCTCCAATATAGCTCGGTCCAATGCATGTGAAGAATGAAGAAGGAATAATGGGGAAGCACAAATTTTGATGAACCCTTGCATTAAATCCTTTTCCCCTTGTCTTTATCTCACCCCACTTTATCTTGCACCATCAAGAAAGTAATCTCCAAGTTGGAAAAAGTTGGAATAATTAATATTTTATACTTCCTTTTAATAGATTTAATATCTTCCCTTGCTTGATTGACTATTTTATCCCATCCCACCTTTAGGATTTGGTGCTTCTCCATGACTGCAATGTATGTGGCCACATCATCCAAATGGTGAACTATGATTGGTCCATCATCAATTGGGACATAAACTTCTTCTTGCCAATCATGACTTCAAAAAATGAAATACATTTATTATATATATCAGTCAAGGCTCCTTCTATTTTTTTTTCCTACTTATGGATCTACTTCAACACCCTTTGCCTAACCTGTAAGACCTCATACCATTCCCAAGGTTCTGAAACATTTGAAGAGGGAAGGATTCCATCACTTACCAACTTTCCTTTAGTGTAATCCATCATGGCCTTGGTTTTCTGTAGTAGGAGATCAACATCTTCCTTTTCTTGAGTTAACACATTCTTCAGCCACTCCACTGACCTATGAGCATCTCCAGCAGTTGATAGGATTTCTTTGATTGCATCATCTCCTCTAGTTCCCACTCATTGAATGCATCCTTAGGCAACAAGCCTTCAGGGGGGATTCCCTTACTTCCTACTACCTACAGGGATTTCATCAAGTGTTGCACATATTTATACATATCATTTAACTATTTTTGTAGCTTCTCCTTCTCTGTTGTTTCTCTATCTATCCTTCTCAGAATGGCCTAGGAAGACTATTGGAATTCTTCCTTCTCTTGATCTTTTCTAGTGGGCCGTAGGTTCAGGGTCTGGATTGTGTATTCCTGAGGAGCAATCTCCCTTCTATCTTTCTCTACAATAGAGGTGGCAATGTGAGTGATCCTATTATCTACCTCATCCCTGGTAATTTTGGAGATCACCTTGGATTTCTTCTTTACCTTCCCCTTACCAATGCTTGCAAAAATTCATCACAATTAAGAGGGGTATCATCTATGATCACCTGCTTACTCTTCAATCTCTCATTGAGCCAACTAGGAGTAGTAGGATTTGACTATTACTCACCTTGTTTATCTTAAATTGTTGATATTTAGAGGATTCCACATCCAAGTTTTTCTTAATAGAAACTTCATCAACTTTATCCTCCTTTTCTTCCTTATCTTCTTTCATTCTTCTGGATTTCCATCCTTTTTTGTATTATGTTCCTCTTCCTTATGCATCGATGAAGGGGTCTTTACAAGTATCTCTTCTTTCTTAGAAGATTTATCTCCTTCATCACCTATAGGTGAGTCCTCATATGTCACTAAAGGGGATTACAGGATTCTTTCTATCTCTACCTCGACACTATGGAGTTCACCTTCCCTGAATCCACCTGCATCCTCGTCTTGATGGTCACTATCCTCTACATCTTTTGAATCATGTTGTTCATCATGTGACTCATGAAGAGGAGGGGCATCATTTTGTTGTTCCACAATAGGAAAAGCTACATAAACATTCTCTTTTGGTGCATTTTCCTTTGGAGAGGGAGTTCTTGATCTTATGGTATAGACTTGTGTCCTCTCCCTAGAACTCTCCACATTCACAACTTGAGGGATTGCTCCTCCTTATCCCTTGGAGGTTGCATCCTTATTTGAATTTATTTTTACTGTCCTTATTTTTGATACAGGGGAATCATCTTTTTCCTCTTCCTCATTAGGTTCATCTTCAATGAAAAACTTATCTTTCTTGGAAACATTCTTCCTCTTTTTAGCTATGGGCTTTCTCTTCTTTTCTACCTCTGATTCTACTTGGGCACCTTTGATTTTGATCTTAAAGAGAGAATCTACCTTACCCCTACCTTTAGGATCTTGTTCAGCCTCGTCAGAGATGGAATGAGACTCCAATTCTCGCATGAAGTCATATGTGTAATGTGTGTCTTTACTATCTAGCTCCCAAATATTTTGTTTGATCCACAATATAGTGTACTTGAGAACAAGAGTTGTGATTTGTTCGAACTCTATTTTCTCTTCTTCCAGCTAATCAATCTCTCCTATTGGTTTTTCCTTGACAGATTCATAATCATGGTTCTGGATCACATCCCCATCATCATGAATTTGATCATGGATGGCTTTGACATTGTACAATCTAATCATATTAACTATTAGTGTGGAGAATTTATTCCTTCTAACCTCAAACTCATCCTTACATTTACCCCAATAGTATTCTATATCATCCTTGTGGCTGAACTCTCTATTGGCCCTCTTTTGTGCCTCACCAATTCTATCAAACCTAGGCCTTTTCAAGTGGAAAGAAAAGCACAAGGTACTCATTTCCTCCTCAGAAGAATGTGTTGAAGTGATGGAAGGGCATGCTTCATTGCTACCTACCTTAAGAGGGAAGTCATTACCAAAACCAATCTTTTGTTTCTCCTTCTTCACTATAGCATCAAAGTCACATATCTACCTTGTGACCTCTAGGAGTATGATATGGTATGTGGGACACCTAGGAAGTCTATAGGGATCTCTTTGAAACCCTTCTATCCTAATGTAGGAGAAAGTGGGGAACTATATGAACCAAGCTCTAAACTTCTTTATTAATTCCTTTGCATTATTTGAGATTCTGACATGTTCTCCACCTTGAAGCAGTCTGGTGATGTACATGGTGAATGCATAATTCACCCTCCTATATCTTGAGCTGCCCAAGTGAAATTGTGGGTAAACTTCATAGATCACATCTTGCCCGAAGACACCTCTTCCACTTAGTTCTTTGTAGGGATGGAATCTTGCAAGTGCATAGACCAAGTAGGAGGTCATGGTGAAACTCTTTATCTACAACACATTACACAGTTGGTCATGTATCCTTGCACTGATGATGCCTACCCAGTGATAATTAGTGCTCTGTTCCATCCTCACCATAACATAGAACATCCAATTCTCAAAGACTCTTGCACTTTTCAAGCCCACTATTCTACTAAGGAGTGTAATTTCATCATAATACTCTACCTTAAACTTTTCCTTGAATAGTTTATTTGGAAATTTAGAGATGTGGGGTTTAGGATTTTCTAGCCAAGGATTGATGATTTGCAGAGCCTTGTTTGTATCATTTGCATAGTATTTCTAGGCTATGTCAAGGTCAAGACCCACCACATGAGATCTATCAGGCATATCAAAAGTTTGTGCCATTGAAATAGGAGAGAAATTAGCCAACACTTTTCCCTATGGACCAATCACTCTCTATGTTCCTGGAGCATAGTGCCTAGCACATTCTAGCACCAAATCATAGCATTGCATAGTTGGAGGAAATCCAGCCACATGAGACAATCTTGAACTCACTAATCTTCTATCAGGAACCTTGCTCTTTATGTCCAATTTGATTCATTATGCTTCTGAGATTGAAGATCCTTCAACACCCAGATCCATCTGTTTTCTCTTAGTTCCACTAGCAACTACCTTACCTGATTCAGCCTGCAATCGACAAAAGACAACAATAAATCCTCTTTACAACATTACAATCAAGGTCAATGAATCATAAACAACTTTTTTATCATTCAATCAGCTCAAAATCATGATTAAAATCCCTTGAATCATCATAAGACACAATTTCTTAGAAATTCAAGATTTACAACCATCCAGGGAAATCAAGATAGAGAGGAATTTTGGGTAATTCCATGCCAGGAGGATTTTAACGATCATAGCAAAAATACCATATATTAATCATCCCAAATGAAGAAAAAACATGAACCATCTCTCTTATTATTTAAATCAACCATGAGATGCCAAAATATATAACATTTAATCCATTTATCTCTCTAATTCTTCATGTTGTCAGATTCTGTGGGGAAATCCATCAGGGAAGGAAATTTGTGAAGCTGGTGTGATTCTAGGTTTTTGCACATCTTTGAGAAAATGAAGGGATGACGAAAAATTAGGGAATTCCAAGGGTTAAGGAATTTTTCGATGACCTCGAAATCTTGAAAGTTATCATTTCTTCACGAGTTTGCTCAAATTGATCGAACAATGACAAATTTGGGGATTTTAGGCTTAAAGCTAGCTTGTTTTGAATCTCTTACGGATCATCTTCAAACTCTAAACTTAGTCAGAAGTAAATCGATGGGGATTGGTGATGCCCTAAACTCAAAACGTAAAAGTTCTCCCATGAACATACATAACTGCCTTGGATTCAATTTACTTGTTGTGCTAAATTCAAAATGGATCCTTCATGGCCCACACAAGCGAGTTACTACCTAATGAAACTGGAGATAAGCTTACAAACTCACTCGGGGTCATCAATCTAGAAAACTTGAATAACCCTAAATTGTACCAAGCTAAGACAATAACACATAGGGTCAAGTTCCAAGGTGAAGTGGGCATTTCCAAATTGAAAAAAAAATCAACCAGGCGGTGCACCTTCTAGACTTCAAGAAATCATGAAAACGTCTTGCACAACCCTAGCTTTAAAATTCTCAATACCAAATATGCAAAATCCAAACTCCAAGCATACTCAAGATGCCAAAGAATCATTCACATTCAACAATCAAAAGTAAGGAAATGAATACATACCATTGATGAAGTGAATTCAGTTATAACAATGGCTAGTAGAAAGCTTTGATGCCTTAACAAACAATAACAACAATGATGATGCCAAGGGAATTCACCACCAAATCCAATCACCAAATGACCAAGCACTTGAGATCAAGCTCCTTAGATCAACATAAGAAAAATGGAAACACTTCAATGGCACAAGAATCCCTCAAAATTAACTAAATACATGCTATAGAAATCGTACAATCAAGCATTAATTCCCTTGACAAGACAACCCAAGACATAACCCAGGAATTCGATGAGGTGTAGGAATTTCGACAAAATCCAGTTGACACAAAATTTTGCGAAGGACATGAATCTTTAGATCATAGTGTAAATCCCTCCTCATTGAGTTTTCAAGGAAATCGGGGAATTTTTCCGAAGGAGGAAATTCCCGAAATCAAAGGAAAACCCAAAAATATCTTGAAACTTAAGATTTTCAATGAATAACTTAAGGGGATCATTTGTGAAAGTAAGATAAACATCCAAGGACACCTGAAAGTAATCAAATTCAACAATCAAAGGATCCAAGCATCAAAGACTAGAAAGAATAGACAGGTATATTGGTGAAGAAGGACAACAACCAAAGGGCTAAAGGAGGGGAGATTTAAAGGACAATAATTGTATCACTAATAAAGGATGGTCACAAACCTAAAAGGGAAGAATAAGGTTTTAGTAATAGACTATTATTAAAAATGAAGGAAAGGTGAAAATTCATGAAGTTGATAGTATGCAGCTCTATGGATCAAATAAAGTGATAGTTTTCAATGTATGCATGGTCAAGGCAAGAGGACAATGCCAATGGCAAATGAAAGGGAGCAACTAGAAGATACTTTGATGGTTGTAGTGATACAAAGGTAGTGTTTTAAGGCTTAATAAGAATAGTGGATAGCCTTTACAATAAAAAATAAATCATTGGTGTCATTGGTGTTTCAAGGAGACCTATGGAAAGATGCATTGAAGGGAAATCCATGGAGAAGAAAACATGGTGGAGTTTGCAAATTTCTTGAAGAGGGAAGAGTGGTCCCATAAGGTAGTATGTTATGTTAAAATCAATAGAAGAAAATAACCCCAATGAAACCCTAGCCATATCAAATCAATATGGGTTGGTAAAGGGATCATCATCAACAATGGTAAAGATAAGAAAATCCATTGACATAGGATAACAAGCTCAAATGCAAGCTAAGTAATCATATCAAGAGCATAAATGTGAGATGACATGTGTACAAAATGACATACCAATAGTTCAAAATGAGGGGGCAACAAATTGATCAAAAGGGGGCAGCCATAGATAAAGGGGATAGGCATGAGTTTTGGTTAATAGTGCTGAAAAATAATGAAATATAATCAAATGCCACTATCCTCCATAGGGGAAGTAAGCACTCAAAGCATCATAGTCTTCAATAGAATGCATTGATAATCATAAGAAGAACAACTAAACCCTTATACCTATACATCACAACAAATCAATCAAACAAATCAAATTATGAACTATGAGAATTATGCATTAACACTATGAAAATTATGCATGAAACTATGAACATTATGCATAATGCATTGAAAGGAAATAAGAGAAGATTAACAATAATTAAAGACTAGTGTATATGTCAAACCCTAGTTGATTAACAATACTGCAATATTGCAAACCCTTGTACAATCATACTTACACTTCCAAATAGAAAATTCAAACCCTCATAATGCTAGTATAAATCCTCAAATGCTACATAAACAATATATCTGAATGGTATGTATCAAGTATATAAAATATGATAGTTAATTCATGACCATTTTTTTATGGATAAAGATACTATCATTCACCAATGTTTACATGAAACCCTTATACATTGAGATTAACTAATTATGAAAGAAAATAGTGATCAATAACATGAATTTATAACTTCAATGTGCATACTAAAAAATCAATCCAATTAACCATCCAGGTCTACTCTACTCTTTATTGTGTCAAGTATTGCCTTATGGTCAAACTCATGCAACTTCCACAAGTTCATATTTGCAGATTTTCCCCCATATTTGATCAAATGAGTGTTGGTTACGATGACAAGGTTGGAGTAGTGAAGAATCTTCTGATGTGTATTGAAGTCTTGAAACAACCAAAATGGAACATTCTTAACTAGGTACCTTCTAAGCCATGTTCTAGTAACAACCACTAAACCTATAGGATATTCTATCTTTTCTCCATCTAAAACTGGGGCCTCCAATTTATTTTTATCCTTCACATAATGACACATGTAATAATCTATTCCCTCTTCATTGTCTTCATCTATAATCACTGCATAAACATGCCTTGCATTGATATGTTCATCTAGTTATATATATTTAATAAAGATCACAATAAAACAATAAAGTAAGATAAGAGTAGGAATTTTGTATTAAGTATGTAATAAGATATATTACTTGGTTGTAGTAGATCTGATACATGATCAAAGTCAACAAATGATTGCATTTCTATTATTTGTAGAGCCTGATGGGGTCATTGTAATCCTCATCATTTAATTTATCAATCCAAGGCGGTGTCCATGGATGTCTGCAAAAGAGAAAGTAGAAAACTTGGTTAACAGTCTATGGACATCACCTTGGATTGATAAATTAAATGATGAGGATTACAATGACCCCATCATTTTTGGCATCGTTTCCGAGGATAGGTGTCATTAAGGAAGGGGGAAAATTAGTTTGGCAACCTTTTAGATTTAGAAGTTCCTCAAGAAAGATTTGTCTCTCAAAACCCCCCCAAAATACCAACTCTAAAAAGAAACCCCCCTATCTATTTCAAAATATCCTTAGTTGGAGGACCATCACTCCAAGTCCTAGCAAAGGATATTTCTTTAAGGAAAGAATTCATGGATTATTGCTTGCAAGAGGTGTAGAATACAATGAAGAGACTTATTTGGAGACCTTCATTACAAAAGCTTGCAAGGAAGAGACTTATTTGGAGACCTTCAAAATCCAAGAATGGCTACCCAATCATATTTTTGAAGTCAAAGGAGGGCTGCCCAATCAGATATTTGAAGAACAAAGAGTTGTTTCTAGTCATGCATGCAATGGATCAAAAGGAAGGATTGCAAGATCTCTCCAATCAACCCATGTGTTTGATAGAATCAAAAAATATGAAGAAGGTTTCCACTAAAAATGAATGTGAAGCATTGAGTTTCAATTTTTTTTTCATCTTCTTTTCATTATCTTCTCTCAAAAAATTGAATGTATGGAAATATACTTTGAGAAAGGGAAGATATTTTTGAGAATTAGTTAATGGTTATGCATAACCTCTCTACATCATTAAGTAAAGTACGTTAGGGTAGGTTTTATTTTTTCAAATAAGTGCTTTTCACATGATATTTCCTCTTCTATTAGGCCATAAGAATGTAATTTTATATGCAAGTTTCTGCTCTAAAAAATTGTAGCAAATACTTTGGCATTATGGATGACTGGTTAGTGCAGAAAAATAATGATGAAACAATTTGAGTTGGTATTCAATGTAAAATATCAAGTTGTAGCTCTCAAAATTTGAAGAAATTATTTGCATGCAGCATGGAGAAATTGAAATAAAACTCATGCATGATTGTTTCATGGAAAACCAAGATAAAATCAGGTATTTACTTTACTATTTTACTCTTATTCAACTTAAAGTTCTTTCATTTTACTCAATCCATTTAAAAAAAGAAGAAAAAAATATAAAAGCATTTCTAAGATTTAAGGATAAATTTGAACCTATCTAGAACTATTTTAGAACTTTTATGGAGCTTTCAGGAGCTATCAGGAGCTTTTAGGAGCTCTCAAGAGCTCTCAGGAGTTGAACAGAGCAACTACTAAAAAAAATGAATTTATTGAATTTGAAGGCTCATTATAGGTTGCAGAGGGACCTACAACATTTTAGATGTGGAGGGCACAAAAAATGATGGGGTCATTGTAATACTCATCATTTAATTTATCAATCCAAGGTGGTGTCCATGGTTGTCTACAAGAGAGAAGGTAGAAAACTTGCTTGACAATCTATTCTCCTTGCAGAAATAAATATTATTTGCATGAAAGGAAAGTTGTATGAAAGGGAACTAATCTAAATAAAACTTGCAAGAATTGAAAAGGATAAACTACTTCACACTTTCTAGAAATGAAAAGCTTGCTTGAATTCAAATTTACTCTAGAAAGTTGGAAATACATTGTTGGAAATGAAACTAAAACTATCTTATTTCCTTAGGCTAAAACAAGACTTTCTAATCCCCTCCCTTTGATCAAATGATTACATTGTATTTATAGAATTAAGATTCTATATCTACCCAACCAATCCACTAATAATGTGGATCCAATATCCTATTTTTGAGGGGTCGTTTACAAAACTTTAAGAAAATTGAAGTTGTTGCCCTCCATCACACCACTTTTGTCTTAGTCATTTTTTGACACATACTGCTCCTTCCCTGCTAAAAATAACACCAAATTCTCAAAAGGGTTTTTATCCCTTCAAATCTAATTTCCATATCATTTTGAATTTTTGAATTTCGTTGAGAAACGAGGGAGATATCGTTGTTTTACTATGACTGCATTTTTGACAATTTATGGGTGCCTAATTTTTAAGGAACCTTCAGTTCTCCACGTGTATGGAGGGATTTTTCTTCAGTTCAGTCAACTAAATAATTGATCCTTAGCATGAACAACATGCTTTAATCATATAAAATTTGAGTGATGTGGTAACTTGAGTTATATTTGGTGGAAGAAGGAAGCATGAAATTTAATAACTATGAGAGATCTTAAAACTCAATTGTGAGTGTGTTGGGAGTCTTCTCTATCTTCTCATTACTTCTTCAAAGCCTTCAAAAGCTTTTAGGAGTTAACTACTTCAAGTGTCTAGAGCTCTTTGTTTCAAGTTTCTATGAAGCTTCTTCTTACCATGAGTTATTTAATACTCATTTATCTGCATTATATCATTTTAAACACTTCATGGAGACATATTAGAGGCAATTTGGATAACATTTAATTACTAAAAATAAATCAAATATTTAATTTACATTCTACCTTAAACAACTAAAGAACTTTCAATCATTACTCAAATCCTCTTTAGCACTAATGCATTAAGAAGAAATAGATGTTTTTCTTTGATAAAATATGAGACAATTTATGGTCTCATTAGAGCCATTAGAAGTTAATACTTGTCAAGTGGGGTTAGACTTCTTACAAACCAATCGTCAACCCACTCTTTTGAGTTGCAATCATTCCATGCTTGAAGTGTACATGTAGAACAAAAGTATGCCATCTTTTGCATATGGATAGTCCATGTACCTGCATTGGAGCCTCTAAAAGAGTGTGGCTCACTCAATCCTATCAGTGTACAACAATCCTCATATTTTTCAATGTTAGTATCATCTATCAACCAAAAAATCTATGATCTAAATGATTACCTTCATTAACCAGGACCATTGCATGATTTCACCACTGGATAATTGATTTTTCATATGTCAACTTTGGACTATCTTTTTACTTTAACTCTTCTCATGCTAAGGCTCTTTTGATACATGCACCTGCACCATTAGGGTCCCCCTTTCCATGCTCGACCTCTAAGAAATTCCACATATGTTGAACACCACTAATCATATGCATCCTACTCAACTAGTAAAACATTTTAGAGTTCTTGAATTGTGATGTACAATTGTCCAACCATATGATATGCTAACTGAATGATATGTCCCTACTAGCCAAATCAACATAGAACATCTGAAAGAAACCTTTCCCAAACTCTGTAGAATGTGTGTGATCATCAATGATGTAAAAGTGATACTCCCTAAATATCTTCATATTATCCCATGTACTATCATTTGCATGAATGAATGCTATATGAACAAATATAGCAACCTATGTGGAGTTGTAGAATTGTGATTTCACATCAGTTTGTGGTTGTAGTGTGTAGTTCTCTCTGAAGTGGACAACTAAAATGATATTATGAAGTGGAAATGTGTCCTTGCATAACTTGAACTACGAATCTAAGAATCGAGCTCTATGTGTATGCCTTGCATACTCATAGACCACATGATCAAGAAAAATTCTTATAAAATGATACATTAGAATCTTAACATTGACCAATTCACACTTTTTTTTTTCTTTCCCATCTTTTATATTGTAGGCCACTGTCTTGTATTTTCCAAATTCCACAATTTCATTTCCAATTGCATGTGTACTAGCCATGTGTTGGTAAATTGGAAAATGTTGCATTCCACTACAATGATCACATGTTCCATCCAAACATGATTTCTTGTAAAAAAAATTGACCATCCACTCTTTCACATAAAATGGTAGATAACAAATCCTTTGAAGATTTAGGTGGAGGCCTTATGTTACATTCCTGCAAAACATTGTTAGTATGCATGTCTACACATATACATTTATAAACATCATAATGGTTAGAAAAATAAATATGTACTCTACAAAAAGTATTGTGTGTGATTTATTTTGACATAATAAGGCTTTAGAATTTCAAAAACTTTTGACATATTTTAACTTGAGAAAACCTCTCTACAAAATTAGCAAAAAAATGGGTTTGATTGGTATCCAAAAAATGCTTTGGATGTGGCTCACAGATTTGACTACCAATTATCCTTCTTACAAAATCTCTTTGATTGGGAGAGAAAATTGTGTTATCCTTCCAAAAATATTGTATTAGAGATCTCAAGGCTTGAGCAATTTTTTTTTTTTTTTGTGGTAGTCTACCCAAGAATTCCCATAACTCATTGCTATTTGGACCCTCCACTTCTTTCATGCCTTCTTTTGTCTCTCATTAGAGATGATCTAATTATTTTCAAATATTTAATCACCTTTGTAACATTCATCTTATTCCTAGTTTTACTACTTAACAATGTTGTTTTCATCACATGTCATGTGGCACAACTATCTTTCATGCATGAGTTAGAACCCACACTCTCGTATGCACTCATTAGATTCTTTACAATGGACTTCTCTCTTGATTCTTTCGATGTTTTTAGTATAAGAATATTTATGGTGGGCCAAAAATTGAGTTGCCTCATCATTTCAACAAATAGTTGACATCTTCCAACCTCACTTAACTTTTCAAAAAATAAACTCCATATCCTGTTGGCATATCTTTTACATGTACATTTTGGAATCTTATCAACCATTGATTTCAAAACATTGGCATCAATATCAATCAAATATTTAGGATTTCTATGCAAAACTCTAGGAGGAGTTCTAAAAGGTAAAGTTGTGTCAACATTAGGAATGCCAACAACATTAGGGATAGATGGTGTACCTTCAATTAGAAGTGAAATCAATTGTGTACCTTGAGATTGGCATGTAAACGATGTTGTACCTCCAACTTGAGATGTGTTTTCTGATGTACTTTCAAAACCACATGTTGTTGATGGTCTGTCACTAGAATGTGATTACTGATCTACTTTGAACATGAGATATTGTAGATGGTGTGCATTGAACTTCACTTATGGTTGATGATGTGCCCCAACTTTGAGATTCACTTCTCTCACTGTAGGAAGTTTTTGCATCCATTCCCTTTGTGTTGCGAATTCGACATCTCTCTTAGATTGCACGGGAATTTCTTCCTCTATGCACTACAATTTCTTTTCTTCACAAAATTTCCTTCTTTTTTTTTCTCTTCTCCTTTAATTTTTAGTTTCAAGTTCATCTGGCATTAGAGGCTTTTCTCATTTCCTTAGAATGATTTTGATTGCTACATGTTCACAAAAACACAAAGAATAAAAGTAAGTAATGTTGACTGACCATAGCCATAACATTTTTCATACATGTCTACCAAATAATTTTATAAAACATATTCATATCACTAATTGCATTGCATTTTATATCTTTCAAAATAAAAGCATTACTTCATGTTACATAACTAGAATAACTATATGGTGATCTATCTATGATAAAATTTCAATAGCAATCAAAATAGTTCCTTGTTTATGCTATGACATTTTGCATTTTCTTGTCATGCATCACCATGAGACCACATTTCTTTGAGGAAATTTTTCAAACAGATAATTGCCATGTCTATGCTACCAAATTTTTCATACATGTCTACCAAATTTTTTTATGAGACATGTCTATGCTACCACATTTTTCATACATGTCTACCAAAGCATTTTATGAAGAATTTTATGAAACATGGAAGTGAGCTATTTGAAAAAATGCTTCAAAGAAATGTGGTCTCATGGTGATTTCCTTCACCATGAGACTGTTGCAAGAATGGAAAAATGAATGAAAATATTTTCATTGATGCTAACTAGTCAATTGGTTATCTACTAGTTGTTGTTGGCTATATATGTTGAGGATATTGAGAAAATTGTATTAAAGGAAATTTATAGGTATTCAGGATGATGATCAGGCACTTGTCCCTATGGTTGTGCAATTCATATATGTTAGTCATGGTTGTTGAAGGTTGCTATATCCAAATTATTGGCTATTGGTTCTTTGTGGAGTTTGAGTTGTGTTCTCTAGTTGTGAACTATGGTTTACTGTGTTTTGGTTGAGGTCCAAGAAAAATGTTGCTGGTCTGGATTTCTCTTTGATGAAGTATTTTGACTTGCGGTTCTAGAGATAAGATGTTCTGATTGCATTGAAGATATTTTTGGTTTCTGGAAGTTTTAGGCTTAATTTTTCTATTTGTTTACACTGGTTTAGTTGACCGTGTGTTAAGCACTATCTTCGAAGTTGATGAAGCATATTGGATCTATTTTGGTTCCTAGTGAAGCATGTGTTTGGGTTTCCCTCATTCTAATTCCACCTTAGGATGTTTTGGTGCCAACCTAATATTAGAATTAAACATGCTCTAATATCATGTTGAAATGATGGATGTTGAATCATCTAATGAAGTTGTGCTCACTTCAAAGGATCTTTCTAAGAGAAATTATACCACACAGAAAGTGTTGCAACTAAGGGCTGCAAAGAGAGATTGCTATTGATCTACAACATTAGATCATAGATTGATATTTGATTGATATGATGATTGGATATATTAAAAATGAACAAGTTTCCTGAATATATAGGCATGAGAGAGAACCTAAGATGCATGAGATGTTGCCATGTGTCATGATCTAACAACATGCGACAACATGTGAACCCTATATAGGGAATTATTAAATGTTGAGATAAGTTCTAGAAGGAAAACTCATCTTCTAGAAGGAATCTTATAACCTACAAACAAGGAAGGGGAAATTACCCCATTATTAAAAACTAACCTAGGACTAAATGATGCATGACCTAAGTTAACTTATGCTAGTGTAATAATTAATTAATTACACTAAAACATAGTTTGAATTTGAAGTTGGATGGCCGACTTTGTATCTTTTCAAGATTGGAGATAGTATAAATAAAGAATGAGTTAGCAATGAAAAATGTAGAAGAGAAAAGAAGGAAGATAAGTGAAAGAGCAGATGTGACTTTGATGCTAAATTCAGAAAGTGTGTGTGAGTTATGTGAGTGGTAGATTAGTGCAAAGCTTAATGCTGAGTTTCCAGATGCAATGAGAAAAAGGAAAAATCTATCATTCATGCAAGTTGATCAGTGATTGTGGTGGAATCCTTTGTTTCATTGGGATTGTTGTCTCTTTGTAACAAGTCTTCTTTTTCTTCTTTGTATCTCTGTGGGAGTGATCCCTCTAGGTTGTAGCCTCATTGAATAGTGAGTCCTTATTGTAGGTAGTGAGCCTTATCTCATGCAGTGAGTATTTTTGTAATGAATTTTGATATTCTCTATAGTGTGAGTTAATCCTCACCATGGTTTAAATCCCTCATTGGGTTTTCCATGTAAATCTAGTGTTATTGTGTTTGTGCATTGGATTTGAGTTTCTGCATTTGCATTTGATGATTAATGATTTATGCAGTTTATATATTAATTCTAATAATTGAATTGAAGGTTATAATATGTGACAACTGATTCATCCCTCCCCCTCATAGTTTTCCTATCTAACAATTGGTATCATAGCTTGGTTCCTTGGTGAAGAGATTAATCGCTCGAGGAAGGTCTGGGATGGCTAGAAAAATGATATTTTATTATTTGAGGTTTGATGGAACTAATTATGGTATTTGGAAAGTATTGATGGAAGAATACCTAGAGTATTGCAGATATGATGTGGAGAAAGATTACAAGAATCCTTACACTCTTCCTGCTAATGGTCTTAGTACACTTGAAGAAATCAGAGCACATGAAATGAATAATAAGGTGAAGTTAATCTTGAAGAATAGTCTAGTACATTTCGAGTTGATTAAGGTTCAAAATTTGAAGACAACTAAGGAAGTTTGGATGTTGTAGAAAGAGCACATGATGGTGATAAAAGATTTAAAGAGGTGAAATTGCAGAATTTGGAAACAAAGTTTGATCTTATACATATGTTCAAAGATAAAAATTTCAAAGCTTATGTACAGAGATTGGATGAGGTAGTGGCTAGAATGCTATCTCTTAGCATTACTATAGATGAAACCAGGATTGTAAAGATGATTCTCAGAACCCTTCTTGATGCTTACAACGAAAAGGTGAGTGCTATTGAGTAGATTATTGATTATAAGACATGTACTAAGGATTTTTCGTTAGGATTTTTGACATCTTGTGAGATGAGGAAGTCGAGTCTAAGAAATGGAGGAAAAATAGAGACTACTTTTAAAGGTACAAAAACTGAAGATCCAGATGAAGAAAACTTTGTAAGAAGAATGAGAAAAGGCTATGGTAAGTATGAAGGTAAGTTTCCCTTTAAGTGGTTTAGTTGTGGAGAAATAGGTCACTATCCTATAAAGTGTCTAAAAAGAGCTAAAAGGAATAAACAAAGATATGAGAAGGAAAAGAAAGGAATGAAAATTAATAGAGCTTACTATGTAAATGAGAATGCTAGTATTTCAGATGAAGATTCAAAATATGAAGATCCAAATGAAAATTAATGCTTGTTCTTGGTGATTAAGGATGAACCTACTTCTACTAATTCAGAAAAATAGGTAAAGGAAAGTCCTCTGGAGAAGGAGAAGGAGAAAAATGAAGGTACAATTATCTCTACCCTACATGCTAAGCAAGAAAAGAATTTTTGGGTAATTGATAGTGGTTACTCACATCACATGACTAGTGATAAGAGTAAGTTTGTGAAGCTTGAAAAATATGATGGAGGTCTAGTTATGTTTGGAGATGATACAAGGTAAAAGCACAAAGTTGTGTCACACTTTATAAAGGAAATGACCAACACTGATCCAAATTTTAAACTTGAATCACTAAAAAGTGACATATCTTTTGAATTTTGAAATGATGTAAACTAGTAAAATGTGTATTTTTTAGTATATTTTATGTTTGTATTTTGAAAAATAAAATAAAAATTATTTTAAACTAGTTTTTAATAAATTAACACTATAATTTAGTTGCTAATAAAATGCTGAAAAATGAAGTTGCATGAGACCTCAAACTTTTTATAGTAAATTTTATTTTTTTCTTTCAAATTTTTTGTGTGTATTTATAACTTGAAACTTTAGTGCATGGATATGTTTTTTTCCAATTTTGATAAATATACATTTTTCAATAAATATTAAAATGTGTGTGAATCAAAAAATAGTTGTTTCCATTGGGCGTCAACTTTCATATTAATTATTTATCCAAAATGGAAAAAAAATTATACCATCTTGAAATAGATTCTTTTATCTAGTGCACCATATTTTTTTATATTTTTAAATAAGTTTTAGTATGTTTCCTTGGCATGGTAATCAACCTAATATTTTGTACTGATAACCTACTTTTAGTAAAAATAAAAAATATAATATAAATAATAATTAAAATATTAAAATACATATATGTTTGAAAACTACACATATGGATCTACAAAAGGGTATTTTTTACATTTTTAAAAAATGTTATTTACATTAGTAGGAGTTATTTAAACTTCAAGTTTTTCAAATAATTTTATTTTTTTGGTAAATTGGACTCAAAGTGGTGCTCCATATATTTTTAGCCAACAATTTGAGTTGAAAAAGTTGTGGAAGTATCTAAATTCGCTAGAATGAATCTTACTAGATCATATGTTTGATCAAAATTGATTTTTAGTTAGGAATACTTAAATTCAGTTGTGTTGATAAGTTGGCTGAAAGTGTGACACCAATTTGTACTTTTACCCTACTAGTGCTAAAATCTATGGGGTGGGTTCAGTAAGTTTTGATGGAAAGCATCATACTGATGATGTTTATTATGTTAAGGGTTTAAGGCATAATTTGTTGAGCATTGGTCAGATGTGTAGAAAAGGATAAGATCTTGTGTTTAAGGATGATAAATGTGAGATCCATAAAGGATCTGAAACATTGATTGCTATAGGAAAGAAATCAAAAGGGAATATTTATCAGCTTAAGGGTGTAGATGGAAGATGCTTTATGACTCAAATAAATGATAGCTAGTTATGGCATAGGAGAATGTGTCACATGAATTTTGATAACTTGGAAAGGATTGGTGTTGTTTAGGTTGTGAGAGATTTACTAAGAATTACAAAGCCTATCAATGCTATTTGCAGGAATTGTCAGTTTGGGAAGCAAGCAAGAAGTCATTACAGATTCAGAGAACAGTCTACTACTAGATTACTGGATTTAGTTCATGAAGATCTCTATGGTCTTATGAGAGTGCGAAGTCTACTTGGTGAAATGTACTTTATGATTTTAATTGATGATTATTCTAGATATACATGGGTTACATTTCTTAGAGAGAAATTATATGCATTAGATAGATTCAAGGCATTCAATGCTATGGTTGAAAATGAAGTGAATTTGAAGATAAAATGCTTAAATCTAACACAGGTGGAGAATTCACCTCCCATGAGTTCAATATTTTTGTGAATTACATGGAATAAAGAGACAACTATTTTCCTAGAGAATTCCTCAGCAGAATGGAGTTGTTGAAAGGAAAAATAGAATAGTTCAAGAAGCTACTAGGTCAATGATCACTAAAGCCAGACTACTAGAATTTTAGTGGAAAGAAGCTATTCATACTACTATATATGTATTCAATCAAGTTTAAGCAAGAGAAAATAGTACAAAGACTCTTTATGAGCTATGGTATAGAATAATTCCTATAGTTAAATATTTCAAGATATTGGAAAGCAAATGCTATATCAGAAGAGATAAAGAAAATTTGGGTAAGTTTGATGCAAGAAGTGATGAAGGAATATTTCTTAGATACCCTAACAAAAGCAAGGCATAAAATTTTTTCAATAAAAGACTAAGAGAGATTGTAGAGAGCTCAAATGTGAAGGTTGATGAAACAATGAAGAATTATATTGATATTGATGGATATGTGTCTGATGAACATGACTGTACAAGAATAGAAGAAATTGTGGAAGAATAGGATAAAGATGAGTAGGAAAAGTAGAATAAACATAATGAAAGAGAAGATGCTCTGATGATGTCCCCTAGGACACCAAAATATGTACAAAGGAATCATTCAGAAAATCAGATTATTGGAGACAAGACAAAAGGTGTGTTAACCAAAAGAAAAGTTGTTGCTAAAGTAGACTTGTGTTTATTCTCTGAGATTGAGCCGAAGACAGTATGTGAAGCTTGCAAAGATGAACATTGGAAGGAAGCAATGAAGGGAAAAATATTGCAGATTGAGAAGAATTAGACTTGGGAATTGGTCCCAAGACTGAGAGAAAAAAATATTATTGGATCAAAATGGGTATTCAGAAATAAGTTGAATGAGAATGGAGAAGTTTTTAGAAACAAAGCAAGGATCATGTGTAAAGGCTACTCACAAGTAGAAGGCATATATTTTTAGGAGACATTTTCCCAAGTAGCAAGAATGGAAGATATAAGAATGTTCTTGGCATTAGTTGCTTATAAATATTTCAAAGCCTATTAGATGGATGGCAAGTCAACATTTTTGAATGGTGAGCTAGAAGAAGTCTACATGGAACAACTGAAAGGATTTCAATTAACAAATCAATCAGATATGGTGTTCAAATTGAAGAAAGCTTTACATGGATTGAAGCAAGCTCTTAGAGCTTGGTATGAAAGGTTAGACAAGTATCTAATTCAGAAAGGATTTAACAAAGGTATGATAGATAGTAATTTGTACTTTAAGACTGAAAATGACAAGATCTTGATTGTAGTTGTATATGTTGACGACATTATCTTTGGAGGAAATGAAAATATGTGCAAGATGTTTGTAGAAGAGATGTAGAAAGAATTTGAAATTTCTATGTTTGGGGAGATGAATTTCTTTCTTGGGCTCTAGATTAATCAAATAGAGAAAGGAATTTTCATTTCACAATCTAAGTATGTGAGAGAGATGTTGAAAAAGTTTGGGATGGATGGTTCCAAATAGGTAAGTTCTCCTATGGTGACTGGTTGCAAGTTGGGTAAAGATGATGATTCACCTAAGGTTGATCAGAGCAAGTATAGATCTATGATTGGTTGACTACTTTATTTGACTATTACTAGACCAGACATTATGCATGTGGTCTATCTTTTAGCTAGATTTCAAGAAGATCCGAAGGAAACACATGTTTTTGTAGTTAAAATAATATTCAACTATTTGAATGGCACTCCATATTATGGATTATGGTATCTTAAAGATATTGAATTTACACTTAGTGCTTATACAAATGTAGATTGGGCTAGAAGTATATATGATAGAAAGAGTACAAGTGGTGGTGCATTCTTTCTTGGATGCAAGTTGGTGGCAGGTTGGTGATACTTAGTGTTGAAGTTGAGTATATTACTATTGCATCTTGCTATACACAATTTTTATGGATAAAATAAAAAATGAAAGACATCACATTGCTATACGATGATACCATTTCTATCTTTTTTAATAATACAATTTCAATTAACATTTCAAAGAATCTTGTGATGCACTCGAAAATGAAACATATATCTATTAGATATCATTTCTTGAGAGAGAAGGTCATGGAGAATGAATTCAAGCTTGAGTATGTTCTGACAAAAAATCAAATTGCAAATATATTTACAAAGGATCTTCCTAAAGATACTTTTTGAGTATCTCTAGGAGAAGTTACAGGTTATTGTCCCTCCTTTCATAAAATAATATACATTTGGAGATGCATCAATTTGATGGATTCATGGTTCTATCTTTTTGGACTAATGTTTTGGTGGCTACCTCTCAAAGGGAGCAAGTAGTTTCAAGTGTTGTCATTATGAGTATTTTTTTGTCATGTCAAAGGAATATTCAGTGAACATATCTTTTTTTTCCTTTTCCACTGATGTCAAAGGGGGAGAGAAAGCATGTGAAAAGGAGAGAAAGCTAATGAGAGAAAGAAATTAATGAGGAAGATGATCTTCTAAGGGACAAAAGCAAAAATAGAAATCTTTAGAACTGGTATGGTGTCTTTAATGGTTTTTCACATCATGTGTTTCCATCAATGATAAAGGGGGAGATTGTTGCAAGAATGGAAAAAGGAATGAAAGTGTTGTCATTGATGTCAACTAGTCAATTGGTTATCTACTAGTTGATGTTGGCTATATATGTTAAGGATATTGAGAAAATTGTATTGAAGGAAGCTTACAAGTATTTAGGATGATAATCTGGTACTTGTCCCTATGGTTGTGTGGTTTAGATATGTTAGTCATGGTTGTTGAAGGTTGTTATATCCAGATTATTGGCTATTGGTTCTTTGTGGAGTTCGAGTTGTGTTCACCAATTGTGAACTATGGTTTTCTATGTTTTGGATGAGGTTCGGGAGAAATGTTGTTCATCTATATTTCTCTTTGATGAAGTCTTTTGACTTGGAATTCTAGAGATAAGATGCTCTGATTACATTGAAGATATTTTTGGTTTCTATAAGTTTTGAGCATAATTGTTCTATGTGTTTTACACTAGTTTGGTCTATTGTGTGTTAAACACTATCTTCAAAGTTGATGAAGCATATTGGATCTATTTTGGGTCCTAATGAAGCATGTGTTTGGGTTGCCCTCATTGTAATTCCACCCTAGGATGTTTTGGCACCGACCTAAATTGAATTTGAGGTTGGATGGCCAATTTTGTATCTTTTCAAGGATGAAGATAGTATAAATATAGGATGAGCTAGCAATGAAAAATGTACAAGAGAAAATAAGGAAGATAAGTGAAAGAGAAAACACAATTTTGATGCTATTCAAAAAGCATGTGTGTGTGCTATGTGTTTGGTAGATCAGTGTGAAGCTTAGTGTTGAGTTTCTGGATGTAGTGTTTATAAGGCCATGAACTCTATCATTCATGCAAGTTGATCAGTGATTGTGGTGGAATCCTTTGTTGCATTGGGATTGTTATCTCTCTATAACAAGTCTTCTTTTTCTTCTTTGTATCTCTATGTTAGTGAGCCTTTTGGGTTGTAGCCTTGTTGAACAGTGATTCCTTATTGTAGGGAGTGAGATTTTTTGTAAAAAGTTTTGATACTCTCTATAGTGTGAGTTAATCCTCATCATGGGTTTTCACATAAATTTAGTGTTATTGTGTTTGTGCATTGGATTTGAGTTTTTGCATTGACATTTAATGATTAATCACTTAATCAGTTTATGTATTAGTTCTTGTAATTGAATTGAAGATTATAATCTGTGATAACCAATTCGCCCCCCTCCCAGTTGTCCTATCCAATAGAGACCACATTTCTTTGAGGAATTTTTTCAAATAGATCACTAACTTTTCTATGCTACCACATTTTCCATAGATTTCTACCAAATAATTTTATGCAACAAGGAAGTGAGTTGTTTGAAAAAATACCTCAAAGAAATGTGGTCTCATGGTGATGGACATCATCATGAGACCACATTTCTTTGAGGCATTTTTTGAAACAACTCACTACCTTTCTATACTACCACATTTTCCATACATGTCTACCAAAGCATTTTATGAAACATGTCTATGCTACCACATTTTTCATACATGTTTACCAAAGAATTTTTCATACATGTCTACTAGAGCATTTTATGAAACAAGGTAGTGATTTTTTTGAAAAAATACCTCAAAGAAATGTAGTCTCCATTGGTTGTTTTCTGTTTCTGATATGTGGTTGTCATTGATGTCAACACTATTAGCATTAATTCATTTGAAGTTTTATATGTGAAGGATATTGAGAAAATTGTAATAAATGAGTTGTAGGTTGTCAGTAGTGAAGTGAAGTTTAGTATGTCGGTAAGTTTTGTACGTTGATGATCAAAGATTATGGACTAAATGGTTTTTTGCTAAGTGTATCTAGTTTATCCACATTGATTTTATGAGATCCACTTGAAGATTTGATCGAGTTATGAAGATTTTCATTTTGACATTTTTTTTGTTTCTTCAATTTGTGTTCCTGATTGAAGATGATGCCATTTCAGTTAGTTCAAATGTTTTGGATACTTCTCTAGTGATTTGTGATTCTTTTGGATGTTTCTAGATCGTGCTCTATCTTTTTTTCATGTCTACATTGATCATTGTGCTTATGGTTGGTGATTTTCTCTGGTGTGTTCATGTTTTTCTTGTTCTTGGCTGACATAGTGTTTGTAGCATATTGTGGATCTTCGAGGAGTAATTAATTGAAGTGTCTTCATGCTAGAGATGTTGATTTGGGTCCTCACTAAGTTGTATCTGACATTGGTTGATTCACATTAATAATCTTAAATGTTTTGGGCTGACAATTTATATTCATTTTATTATTTTTGTTAAAGCCTACATGAAGAATGAAATTTCTTGTTGTGGATATATAAGAGAAATTTTTTATTCAATTTGAAGAGTGAGAGTGGATGCCAAAGTGTGCTTCTATGTGTGTATGTGTGAATATCATTTGAAGAAAGAGAAAAGTGTGAAGAAGTGTGCAGAAGAGTGAAGAGTTGTTCATGTGCTTAACCAAAACTATAATAAGGAATTAGCAGATGTTATTTTCTCAGTTCAAAATATAGATGGTTGTAATTTGAATCTCTCTATAAGACAGTGTGTCTTCCTTTGTAATTGAGTAGTGAGCTCTAGGAAATGTGCCTAAATGCGTGTGCATCCCCCATATTTCATTTTCATTATACTTTTAACAAGGTATAATCTTGTGGACTAACCTCCACCGTGGTTTTTCCCCTAGCAGGGTTTCCACATAAAAAATCTTGGTGTTATGTGTGTTTCAGATGTGTTGATGATTTATGCTTTCATGGTTAATTATCATATCTATGATTAAGGTTAATAAATTGAACAAGTTTTGAATTTTTGTGACAACTAATTCACCCACCCCCTCTCAGTTGTCTACCCTGTGTTGCCAACAGTCTCATGGTGATAAAAAATGCCTCAAAGAAATGGGGTCTCATGGTGATGGGCATCACCATGAGACCACATTTCTTTGAGGCATTTTTTCAAAAAATTCACTACCTTTTCTATGCTACCACATTTTCCATACATGCCTACCAAAGCATTTTATGAAACAAGGTAGTGATTTGTTTTAAAAAATGCCTCAAAGAAATGTGGTCTTAAGGTGATGGACATCACCATGATACCACATTTCTTTGAGGCATTTTTTCAAAAAATTCACTACCTTTTCTATGCTACCACATTTTTCATACATGTCTACCAAAGCATTTTATGAAACAAGGTAGTGATTTGTTTGAAAAAATGCCTCAAAGAAATGTGGTCTTATGGTGATGGACATCACCATGAGACCACATTTCTTTGAGGTATTTTTTTAAATAGCTCACCACCTTTTCTATGCTACCAAATTTTCCGTACATGTCTACCAAAGCATTTTATCAAATAGTTCACTTCCTTGCTGCCATGGTTAAAATCCTAAAACAAGATCTTTAAAAAAAAAAATAGATGCTTGGAAAAATTTATCAAAGCATAATAGTAAGCAATAGCATAGATAAGGAAATTAGTTTTTTGAAAAAATGCCTCAAAGAAATGTGGTCTCATTGTGATGGAAATCACCATGAGACCACATTTATTTGAGACACTTTTTCAAATAGCTCGCTGTCTTGTCTATGCTACCATATTTTCAATACATGTGTACCAAAGAATATTATCAAACACAACAGTCAACTCTATAGGGAAGTATTTGATAAAAAAGTGTTAGGAGAAAATGCAAAGTCGTCATGGTTGTAGTAGGGAAAAGTTTTGAGTTTAAAAACTTTGAAAATCATGACTATAAGGATAGTGATTGCATTGCATTGCACATCTTTAAAACTCAAATCATTACTTCACATTGCATAACTAATGTAACTAGATGTTTATAGATGATAAAATTTCAATTACAATATAATTTTTTTGAAAGTCAGCCTAAGTGCAATTGTAACGCTCCACCACAAAACCCTAGAGGACAACACACTAACACCTAAAAATGGAAGTTTTTTTTTTTGAAAGCGCAATATCCACACAATTTTGAAAAAAATGTTAACTTAAATTTTAACCTATGTCCTCTAAGGTCTATGACTACGCTACTTGATTCTCATAAGCTAAACTACAAGAACTATGAAACATTACATTAAACAAGTACCATCTACTATATGAAATTACATTTCATCACCACATTTAATTGAACACTCAATATGAAATAACCATTTAACATGTGATCAAGATAACATTTAGGATCAAACCATTTATTTAGCATATACGTTAGCATCTTCTATGTTGTTTATCACATAAAAAAGTTCCACCTTTTAATTACACCATTACATTGATACATCTAAATAACAAGGTTTCCTCGTATACAAGTGAGGAGAGTAAATTAAAGAAATGATACATGATACAATTGAATTATAGTAAAATAAAAATACATTAAGATACTCCACATGATCCAGAACAAGTGTAGAAGTCTTCATAACCACCTGATCAATCACCACGAACATGAGAAAAGTGAGGAAACCCAATGGAGTGCAAAAGCACATTCCACATAACCATGTGGAACCCTAAGGTCCACCCCCTGATAGGGGATAGCATTAAGGTCCCACCACAAACAACCAAGAGACAAAAGATGACACAAGGGCTAACATGACTCTAGTGGACAAGCACGGTATGACCATAGATGAAAGTAACATCACTTCCAAAGGCACAAAACATCGAGGGAAACAAGAGATAAGGGAATACTAGATTTTTGTAAGAGACGTGTCATCACATAGTTTTCTATGGGTTACCCTGGCGTAACCTTCCTAGGTTATCGGACTATCCTAGCCACCTCTACCAACTGCTAGACCTCCATATAAACTATGTGGGATCAATGTACCTTCCAGTTAGACTAGGTAGTTGATCTTTCCATTCCAGGCCTTCCCACTCATCTCAAGCCAAAACAAGTGCTTGAGCCATGAGTAAGGCATTATCTTGATTAATGTGAACTACCTTACCCCCTAGTTTATTTTAGGTTATCAGTTGATTAAACTCTCAGTGAGTTACCCTGGACCTGCCACTTTGTTTGTTGGACCCCCATTGAGAGCCACTCCCCCTACTAACAACTAGGAGACCCAATGAAATAAAAAAAGCAAAGCCAATTTACACAATAAAAATCATCACATTAACATACATTACAAGGCAAGGCACAAACCATCCCACACATAAGTTCCAACCACAGAGGAGAATATATACCATGCAAGGCTAATGACCCTCACATACACATTCATTACAAACCCACCATCTTAGAGGATTATCAAAGAATTCTAACAAGAAGAAGACTTCGCTAGCCTCTATGAGACCCCTAACAATCACCTCACAAGACAACTTAAACATTTGAACATAGACTCATGACTCATTCCCAAATTTACAATTATTCACTTGCTTCCAAAAACAACTCAGTGCAATGAATGAATTATGTAATCTAGAGTGGATCTCCAAAACATCTATTTATTATTACATAATATTCACCTTAACTTAATTAATAATCTTTTATTCCAATACACTAATATTTCAATTACACAATGCACCAACCCTTATTCAAATTTTACTCTAATTCTTCTCCTTCTCATACATGATCATTTTATAATTTAAGTAGCAGTGTTCGCTTATCGATCTCATCAAATGTACACACATATGCCCAATTACAAGCTAATATACAAATAATCATATATAAGTATGTATATATATATATATATGATTATATATACACATATTTATATATATATATATCAATCCATATTTTTATATCTTATACAATCAAATATAGTTTTTTTTTCAAGTGTAGATAATTAAATGTAATCATACAAAGATCTTTGAATGAATATATATATATATATATATACACATATATATCCATATATATATATATATATATATATATATATATATATATATATATATATATATATATATATATATATATATATATATATATATATATATATATATATATATGTATATATATATATATATATATATGTTTGTTGTTCATACATTATGCATAGTAAACACACATGTACATAACTATATATACACACCCTAGAGAGGTATCTTTACATGCTTATAAATCGATATATATATATATATATATATATTCCTATCTACTCAATGTCTATTGACTAAGTATGTGCATTAATATATTTCTAGCGCAATGAAGAGTAAAATGAAAGACTCGAATGAAGGGATACACACACACACACATATATATAGATAGATAGATAGATAAATAGATATAACAACACAATGAAGATTATGATCAAAGACCATGGTTTATATTAATCGAAGCCCACATGATTATCAGTGAAAATTGTAAATTGAAACTAGAGTAAAGGGAGACACATTTGAATGGCCCCATGAATATCATCTGAATGTGCACAATTATGTATATATCATAGTGCAACAAGGAATTTAAACAAAGACCATAGTTGCATTTTATTGAATTCATTTATTCAAACTTGATGCAAATCTAGTGGTTGTTAGGCATATTTATCAATTGGAGGCTTAACAAGTAAGGCTTGACTTCACTAGAAGTTCATGATAGAGGTGGTGGCAGCCAAAATGAAGGGAAAAAAATAGTGAATACATCAAATTACATGTCGACCAATGAGGAGATTAGAACATTAAGTGATATGTGTCCCAGTTTGATACAAAAGGAAGCATGAAACCCCCATGCATTCAATTACTTGGTATCGACCTTCAATGCATTCGACTTAAAGCATACTAATTACAACTCTTATTGCTTAATACTCAGCTAGAGGTTGTCTAGAAAAAATGATGGAATTCAAAATAGCTTGTAAGACACATATCACACACTAAATAGAAGGGGCGTTGTATACGTAGATTATAAGAATTTTATAGAACAATATTAAATGCCAAACCAATGAGATTTTAGTCAAGAACGAAAGAATATAGTTTAAGGAATTTGACTATTACAACTTGATACTGGAGAGTATCGATCTTTATCATAATCCGATGAATGAAAGGTGGGCTGAAGAGTTTAAAACTTAATGTCGATAGAATACATGTCTCAGAAGTAGAGTTTCTATGCACAATAAGCTCTAGGAAAACCACTAAGCAATAGGCTAGAACATCCACATGCTATGAGTCATTAGAAAGGAGAGGAATAAATGTAAAAGTTTGGCCTATAATCACAATTTGAGCCCCAAGAACTCAATAATACATTTAGACTTGTAGGGCCAACGTATGGTGAGCTAGAAAGAAACTACAAGGAGGACAAAGGTTCGAATTGCCAAGTTTACAACTTGAGTGAAAATTCCATGGCAGAGCACATCAATAAACTAACCATTATTTTTAAGTAGGATAAATTCAAAAGTAATAGAAAGATGAGGCATAGGCTTGCAAGAGTATATTTTATCATTGATGTAGCTAGAATAGTTCGAATTCACTGAGTTGGGTGTTTTTGCTAGGTTGAATTGTCATTGCAACTCTAATTTCCTTCAAATCTTCAATTTGCAAGTTTGCAGCTCCAAGCTCTTTTGTATTCCACAACTTCTACAAAATCCACAAATTCAAGCTCCCAAAACCTTAAACAAACTTTCCATAACCAAAAAACTCCCAGAACCAGAAAAATTGTTCATTGGGAGAGAAGCAAAATTAGTTTCTCCAAAAATAACCAAAAATCCCCTCTCTCAGTTAACTCTAACTAATTTTATTTACTACCCCCATATGTAACTACCTCCAGTTCTTTAAATCAATTATATTATTTAAATTTTCCCCCACTATTCACAATTGCCACTAATTATCTTTTATAATCTTTAACCATGTCTTATACTTTACCCACAATTAATTCAACTATTAAAGCATTTAAATTTATTAATTTAATCTTTCATAAAATTTATTTGCACAATCCCCTAGTTTAATATATTTATTTAAATATTTCATTTTAACCCATAAATTTAAATTTATTAAAATCAAATAAATAATTTAATAATATTTTATTTAATCGATACTTCAACATATTAAAGCATTTATTTTAATTATCAAAATACTTTTAACTTAATAACTTTATTTTTAATATAATAATCAATTAAAGTACAAAGCATCCCAATTTAAATGAAATAAACCAAATACCACATAGTACTAACAATATTGACCAACCAAACTGGCATACAAACAGGGTGAGTCATGGAGGGGGCACTACATCCTCCCCCCCTAAGGTTTGAATTACTCATAGAAGTCACAAGATAATAATAAAACATACAAAAATACAAGCAACGTCATTTATCAACCAAATCAAATATCAAAAAATTACCAGAACGGGTACAAGTAGAACTTCAAATGACACAAAATGACAAGGTATCGACCTGTACACTCATCCTCTTCAAGGATGATGGCTAGGGTAGGAGATTTTATGTTATCTCTAAATCAACTATTCCATTGGGTTTAAGGCATGTTCAGACCTACTAATTCAGGTGGAGTTGATGCTTGGTACCTACAACCTACAACAAACCACATGGTCAAACATGTACATAGACAAACAGTCAGACACACCATGAAGGGAAAATCATAGCGTCACAGGGCACTCACAAGCGAGAGATGTGACACTGTTCCCCTTAACCAAAATATGCCAATGCACAATAATCAAACACCAAATCATGATAAGAACATACATCCAACAATCTCATAATACTCATATCAATAATAACCCATATAATCACTTAAACTAATCTACTAAGCATGGTGTAAGCATAAACATCAGATATAAAAGTGTTATCAAGTATCATCTTAATTGAACATTAAGGTATCATAATATATATATCCTAACATGATGAGTATCATTCTAATGAAGACAACGTGATAGGCACTACACTGCCTCCCAAACTACAAAATTCCCACAAGCTCCCGAGTTAGCTATTTGTTCACTACCAGTAGTCTCCACATCTGTGTCCTTACACTCTACCTAGCACTTATCACACATTGTAATAACTTTGTGGGACCTACCTACATCATCTCCTATTGGATCTATGGTTTTCGACCTCTGATTAAATTCAAGTACACTCCTCTAAGGACATTGTTTAGCTATGTGGCCCTGCTGGCCACAAGAGAAACATCATGTAACTCTGTTATTTCCTTTGCCTCATTGGGGTGCACTAAGTTGTTGGGATCTACCTCCACTAGTTGTAGTCCATATGTCTCGAGTTGATTGGTCAAGATGATAAAGCCAGGCTCACAACCAACTTTAGATTCTCCTAGACGTAAAATGAGCACCAATCCAAACACTAATCATCCAAGTCTCAGATATTAGGTGAGAACAACAACAGGGGAGAAGAAAAAAACTCAAGAATCTAAGTACTATGTTTATGGTTCCACAAGCATTCTCCACCTATGTGCACCAATTCACAACACTAGAAAACACATCACAAGGCTACACAAGGGTCCATAATGTATCCCTAGTAGGTAGGATGTTGGTGCATTGCGCACTACAACAAGGGTCCTATCCTTTCCACTGGTTTTCTGCACTATTGGACATACACCACCTATGGAAAAATCTCAGGTTGCTAAGTGAGGATGACAAAAGGGGGAAGTAAAATAAACTAGGACAATGTAATGGGCTTATGTGTACCCTAAGTGCCCAATGTATGAACCTAGCCTTTGATACCATGTGTAATGCCCCATCATGAAACCCTAGAGGACAACACACTAACACCTAAAAATAGAACAATTTTTTTTTGAAAGCGCAATATTCACACAATTACAAAAGAAATGTTAACTTAAATTCTAACCCATGTCCTCTAAGGTCTATGACTACACTAGTTGATTCCCATAAGCTAAAATACAAGAACTATGAAGCATTACATTAAACAAGTTCCATCTACTATATGAAATTACATTTCATTACCACATTTAATTGAACACTCAATTTGAAATAACCATAACATGTGATCAAGATATCATTTAGGATCAAACCATTTATTTAACATATACATTAGCATCTTCTACATTGTTTATCACATAAAAGAGTTCAACCTTTTAATTACACCATTAGATTGATACATCTGAAGAAAAAGGTCTCCTCATATATGAGTGAGGAGAGTACATCAAATAAATGATACATGATACAATTGAATTATAGTACAATATAAATACATGATACTCCACATGATCTAGAACAAGTGTAGAAATCTTCATAACCAAGAGAAATCACCACAAACATGAACAAAGTGAGGGAACCCAAAGGAGTGTAAAGCACGTTCCACCCAACCATGTGGAACCCTAAGGTCCACCTCGCATTCTAGGAGATAACATTAAGGTCCAACCACAAACAACCAAGAGACAAAAGATGACACAAGGGCTAACATGACTCTAGTGGACAAGCACAGTATGATCACACATGACAGTAACACCACTTCTAGAGGTACACAACATCAAGGGAAACAAGAGACAAGGGAATAATAGGTTGTTGTAAGAGGAGTGTCATCACATAGTTTTCTATGGGTTACCTTGGTGTAACCTTCCTAGGCTACTAGACTATCCTGGCCACCTCTACCAACCGTTGAACCCCCATATAAACTATGTGGGATCAACATACCTTCCAGTCGGACTAGGCAGTTGATCTTTCCATTCCAAGCCTTCCCACTCATCTCAAGCCTAAACAAACACTTGAGCCAGGAGTGAGGCATTATCTTGATTAATGTGAACTACCCAACCCCCTAGCTTATTTTAGGTTATCACATGATTAAACTCTTAGTGAGTTACCCTGGACCTACCACTTTGTGCATCAGACCCCCATTCAAAGCCACTCTCCCTACTAACAACTAGGAGACCCAATGAAATCAAAAGAGAAAAGCCAATTTGCACAATAACAATCATCACATTAACATACATGACAAGGCAAGGCACAAACCATCCCCCACACAAGTTCCAACCACAGGGGAGAATACATCATGCAAGGCTAATAACCCTCATATACACATTCATTACAAACCCACCATCTCAAAGGATTATCAAAGAATTATAACAAGAAGAAGACTTCCCTAGCCTCTATGAGACCCCTAACAATCACCTCATGAGACAACTTAAACATTTGAACAGAGACTCACGACTTGTTCCCAAATTTACAATTATTCACTTGCTTCCAAAAACAACTAAGCGTAATGATTGAAATATGTAATCCAAAGTGGATCTCCAAAACATCTATTTATTATTACATAATATTCATCTTAACCCAATTAATAATCTTTTATTCCAATACACTAATCTTTCAATTACACAATGCACCAATCCTTATTCAAATTTTACTCTAATTCTTTTGCTTCTCATACATGATCATTTTATAATTTAAGCTACAGTGTTCGCTTATCAATCTCATCAAATGTACACACGTATGTCCAATTAAAAGCTAATATACAAATAATAATATATAAGTATGTATATATATATATGATTATATATATATATATATATATATGTATACATATTTATTTATATCAATCCATATTTATATATCTTATATGATCAAATAAAGTTGTGTTTTCAAGTGTAGAGAATTAAATATAATCGTACAAAGGTCTTTGAATGAATATAGATATATATACATACACACACACACACATATATATATATATGTATAAATATATATATGGGTATGTGTAGGATCATGATGGGACAAAAAGTGGCGATATGATGTGTATGTGTAGGGTATGTGGCTGGTGACATTTTTTTAACCCAAAATTGATGAATAGAAAAGGGGTTTTAAAGGAGATTCTTATCTTTTGACCAATATAAATTATTCTTTACTTTGAATTTAATAAATAATTATTATTCATTTTCTATTTGAATTACGACTAAAGTCCTGATTGATAGGATGATTGAAAAAAAAATATATCTTTCAAACGATATCACATTTTTTGAATTCAAAACATGTGTCACATTCTATGATTCACATACTATAGGATTAAAAAAAGAAAAAATGAATTTCAAGAAATTTTGACCAAGTTAAGGTGGTCAGACATATGAGTTTTTATATTCTTTAAAAGTTGTAATAAAAAAATCATAATTAATTATTTACTTGGAAAAAAATTCAAAAAAAATATGCATCACATCAGGACATGAGTCCTCTACTTATATCTAAAATATTATCATTTTTTTGTGGTTAGGGTGGTCAGACAGACACCTACTTCTTATTTTTTCCTTGAAATTTAAGTACTATTGCATTAAAATTTCAAATTTTCACCAAATAGATTTTATTTTTTAAATATACCTAGTAGTTTAGAAACTACATTCAATTTGCTACAGATTATATTCTTACATATTTTTGAAATAATATAGATAACTTATTCAAATTTTTATGTCAAGTTGCCTAACTCTGATTTTCTAATTTTTTTACCACTTAATTGCCTGCTTTTTCCATGATGAGCGTACACATACCCATATATATAATTATACGGTTGTTGTTCATACAATACAAAGCATAGTAAACACCCATGTACATAACTATATACACACACCCTAGAGAGGTATATTTACATGCTTATAAATCGATATATATATATATATATATATATATATATATATATATATATATATATATATATATATATATATATATATATATATATATATATATATATATATGACCAAAGACCACAGTTTATATTAATAAAAGGCCGCATGATTATCAATGAAAATTGTAAATCGAAACTAGAGTAAAGGGAGACACATTTGAATGGCCCCATGAATATCATTTGAATGTGCACAATTATGTATATATCACAACACAACAAGGAATTTAAACAAATACCATAGTTTCCTTTATTGACTTCATATATTCAAACTTGATGCAAATTTAGTGGTTGTTATGCGTATTTATAAAATGGAGGCTTAATGAGTAAGGCTTGAATTCACTAGAATTTCATGATAGAGTCAACAACAGCCAAAAGGAAGAAAAAAAATAGTGAATAAATCATATTACATGGTGCCCAATGAGGAGATTAGAACATTAAGAGATATGCCTCCTAGTTTGATATAGAAGGAAGCATGAAACCACCATGCATTTGATTACTTGGTATCGACCTTCAATGCATTCAACTTAAAGCATACCAATTACAACTCTTATTGCTTAATACTCAACTGGAGGTTGTCTAGACAAAGTGATGGAATTTAAAATAGCTCGTAAGACACATATGACATGCTAAACAAAAGGGGCACTGTATATGGAGATTATAATAATTTTATAGAACAATATTAAATGCCAAACCAATGAGATTTCGGTTAAGAAAGAAGGAATATAGTTTAATGAATTTGACTACTAAAACTTGATACTAGGGAGTATCAATCTTTATCATAATTCGATGAATGTAAGGTGGGCTGAAGAGTTTAAAATTTAATGTCAATAGAATACATGTCTTGGAAGTAGAGTTTCTATGCACAATAAGCTCTAGGAAAATAATTAAGCAATGGGCTAGAACATGCACATGTCATGAGGCATTAGAAAGAAGATGAATAAATGTAAAATTTTAGCCTATAATCATGATTTGAGGCCCAAGAACTCAATAATACATTTAGACTTACAGGGCCAATGTTGTTAGGAAATCTAGGGGGCATCTCAGAGAAATCTATAAGAACAGTAGTGCCTTCGGTAACTTTAATCGATTAGGTTGCCTCAAAGACACGTACAACTATGTCCTAAAGCAGAAACAGACACAGTTCATTTTCCACATTGATCCTTCTAAGAGAAGCTCATGTAAAATTCAACAACATGCATTTAACAGATTCTACTATAAGAACCAATAGACATGAAAGATGAGACAGAAACCAGAACAAACAGATTTACATGGGGAAAATCCTTTCAAATAAAAAACCCCACTCAAAAGATCAAGTCATTGTATTATTCAACAACAAATGGTTACAATACAATTTTAGGCTCATAGCCTTTACAGAGATTACATCTTGTTCATTCTGGATACAACCTGGTAGCTTACTCTCCCTAATAGATCAACCATGGAATTCATGATCAGGAGAGATTCCAGTAGCATAACTCTACCTCTCTCTTCCTCTGCTTCAGCCTCATGGCTTCAGCCTTTTAGCCAGTTACTTGGCTCTCTCTCTTCTTCTCTTGTTCTCTCTAGCTCTTAGACTCTGTCTTACTCTTCTTCAGAACGTCCAGTGCATACATATATGCATTCATTCTCAACGACCTATGTGAATCGGTTTGCTTCCAACTGTCGGATCACAACTATCGAATCAACCAGCTCAACATCATAGATGTTTCCACTTCCTTGCATAGAAGATAATACATCCAGGTCACACCATGTAGGACAATCTTGAAACGGTCAAGGGCGTTCAACCTGTGTTGTCATGTTAGTGAGACACTGTGTCTCCCCGATGCCAACATAGCCAACATTCGATATCGCCAAGAGTCATCCCTATCGGCAAGAGGTTACATTGAGTCCAGAGAGCTATCGCTAAGACTTCATCATGTTGCCAAGACTTCACACCAAAAATCAAAAGGTATTTTGAAGAGTTCATCAGTCAGCAAGACTATCACTCTTCACCTAGACATTATACCGAAGTCTTCAAGTCACATCGACCTCAGCATTCTCATCGGTGAGACAATTTCCATTCAATGAGACATCATACCAAAGTTCAAAAGGTCATATCAATGTTAGCTTTTCCATTGGAAAGACACCCGCAATTTTCCAAGACTTCATACCGAAGTCTTCAAGTCATGCCGACATGAGTATTCCATTCAGTGAGACAATCATCTTTTGCCAAGTCATCACACTGAGCACTTCATGTTATATCGAAACATCCCAATCGGCAAGACTTATCACTTTCGCTAAGAGGTTACACCGAGCCCTTCAAGTCATACCGAAACATCCAACAGTTGGCAAGACTTAGGCTATCGCTGAGATGTTATACCAACATTAGGTTTCCCATCAGCAAGACAATCCCTCATTCGCTGAGACTTCATACCGAAGTCCTTGTGTTTCTTCGATGACTCCATTCGCTAGGAGTCTCATCGAAAACACTCGATCACATGTGGCTTTGTTGGCCACACATACCGCTATCACCAAGAGGTCATAGAGAACCCCTTTCGTTACCCTGATGACTCCATCTATCTATTGGCGAGACATCTTCATGTTGCCAAGACTTCACGCCGAAGTCTTTGAGTTACCGCAAAGACTCCAAGTGTATCCCCGTTGTCGGCGAGACATTCAATAGTCATTGAGAGTTCTTCTCGAGACCCTTGTGTTCCCCCGATGACCATATCGGTGAGACACTCTTCAGTCGTTGGGACTTCATACTAAGTGTTCAAGTTACCCCGAAGACCCCAATCACTATAGGTCTCCCTGACATCTGCTAGGCACCCAATAACAAACACTTGTATCTCCATCGGCGAGACATATCCCAATCGCCAGGACTTCATACCGAGAGGAGCAAGTCATGTCGATTACCACATCAGCCAGACAGACCAAAGGTCACATCGATATTGACAAGACTTCCTATTGTTGCCGAGACATCATCCTGACTATCCAAGGGTATGCCGAAGGTTTCAGATGCCGATCACCAAGACATTCAGGAGGTCACAACGATAGTCAGGATCAACTAGTAGGTTGGCTACACATCTCCATAGTCTCACCGAAATTGCTCACAAGAGGTTTTAGCCTGTGGGATTAAGACACACAATTCCAGCAATCTCCCACTTGATGAAGATCACACAGGCACCTCCAAAGCAACCAGAAACTAAGATCACACTCGCTCCACTAGTTCAGACCTCGTAACACTCAAGAGACTGAATCAACAGGATTCCATAGATTCAGTCCACCAAACAATCTACAACCAAGACTAGGCATCCAACTGCAACTCACTGTCCAACAAAGCAACCGAACATAGCCTTCCAGGAAACCATATAGACTTCAAACATGCTCTCATGCTCCATCAAGAATTATGCACCAACATCCAAGATGTCCACCATTTAGGCAACAAACCCTGTCATCTTCCAACATGCCACCTATGGAAGAAGGATTCAAGCCAAGGTGAATAAGCACCATTCCAATGAACACAAGAAAAATATCCCAATGATATCATCAATCAGATACTGTTACCACTTCACTATGCTCAAAACGCTATACATAAGCAATATCAACTTCAAAGCTTCAGATAGAACACAACAGTGAAGTCATTCTCTAGAAACAAGATAAAAAACACCAGTTAGAACAATAATCAGAATGACTTCCTTCGTCCAACTGATAAACCCATGCGACTGAGGATAGCACCCACAGCTCATGTTATTCCATCCAATCACACATACCTCACAGGTATCAACATTAGTAAACTTATGCCAAACCATAATCAACTCATTAACAACAAATACAAGCTCCAAGTGCCAACCAGTCAAAGAAGACAAGACACATACAAGTACTCCCACTGCCTCAGTAATCCAGATCTGAAAGATCAAAAGGCATCACAAGTCTACCAATAACAACACATAGAACATGTGACCATGTAGTACTAAGGAAATATCCACAATGATGTGCACAACCTGCAACAAACTACTACAAGAAACATTTCTCTCACCACAAACCTTCACGGCCACAGTGAGAAACTCTACACATCATCTTCCTGTAGAACATCCTCCTACATACACTTCTAACGGCTAGTTGTGTCAAGAATGATCTTCTTCACAACCCAAAAGAGAAGCTTTAACAACATCCATCCATTCAATCACCAAGATCAAACAAATTTAAAAAACAACATGGATGTAAGCATCTCAAAGAAGATCAAGCTAGTTCATTCCCCATTTTAGGAAATCAGCCCAGACAACATCTCCTACCAATTCTCATAAGTAACAAGGAGATAAAACAAGATGTACAACTTCGACTATGAATCCTCCAGAACCATTAGACAACAATTCAAGATCCATATCATGAAAGTGAACAAAAAAAAACACATCTAAAAAATATAATGGGCCAAATACCTCTTAGATAAACTGCCGAGTAGACCAAGGGTGAGAACGAGAATACTCCTTCAAGATATAAAAGTCATCATGACTAATCCAAGAGTAATCTCCTCATAGGTCTCTTATTGAACTTACATTCAACCAAGATGTAGCCTTCTCGAACTTTCAGACCACTGTCAAAGCTCCAATCATCTAAATTAGGAACTTATCATGACACCATGATCTACATATCCCCTTAGGAGATACCATGCTTCAAGTGACTTCCCCATGGTCTAATGCACAATTCCAAAACTCCAGTGCACCAAGAGTATACCATGACATAAAGCAAATAGACTCAAAACCAACATCACCTGTCAAGCACCACCAACACCTCAGCCAAAGGCTCCAAGCACCCTCCATGGTTCCAAGATATTGCACATCTTCAAATAATGTCCATGCAAATGTGAAAGAACCCTTCTGTAGCAACAGGATCCCAAGAAACATCTACAACACTAAAGAAGACCATTCACCACCATGTGATGAACCCACAGTCGCTACTAGAGCTCCCATTGAAATGTGACACCCAAGCTCTCCAAGCATCATGACCAACTGCTTCAAGTTCCCATAACCGACCATTTAGGTACTCAAGAATATCCATCCTCTCATCTCAAAATAGTCACACCAATCCACAAGTGACCACAGACAAGGGCAGCTAACAAGTCTGCACCATCAATGAATCAACCTCGTGGATAAAGATAGTCCACATCCAAGTTATCTCATTTCAGCCAATGGGCAGCTAATCCACCAACTGCATAACTCATAGATCACAAAAATCGAACATGCAAACCTGTTATTGCATTGGAAACTAAGATATCAAAGAGGATAACCACGTAGACAACATGACTCAAACACCAGATCACACCAAACCCGATTTGCCTAGCATGTCTACAATTAGCACCTTAACCAAGGAACCCACAAGCACCACCAGAAGAATGTTGAGTGACAAATCACATACCAACACTCCCATGCAGAGAAGAAATCACACTTTCCCAAACCATGCACAAAGCATGCATGCAGAACTGCAACTATCTCATCCAACAACACCCCTACTAGGCTCTAGAAAATAGTTTAACAACTGCTCCAGATGACCACAAGTTTTGCTTAACCATGTAAAACTTGCAAAACCATAGATCCATGCAAGTACAAAACATCCTTAAAAGGAAAGCAATAGTTCAGGAAATCTATGCCTCTATTAGGCCAAATCTAAACCACCAACATGTACATGCATCCAAGAAAGGGAGAAAGGCTATTTCAGAAGCTTGCAAATCATCTGATGATTAACTCCATAGCCTTTATGTATTCGAAATTAATAGGAAACAGTGCCTTCCAACACCAGGAAACACCACCTAGCATAAGCACTCTCTTCCATGGCTGAAAAAAAAACTAGGCTTCTCCATATCATCAAGGAGCCTCTCAGACAAACACCCAATATGAAAGCTTTAATGCTACATAGCCACAGAGCAAGAAAATCCACCTCATACACCAAGGTTATACCGCTACCAATAAGGAGTCACAGATCACAACATACCAACATGATCAACTCCCTTTTCCATCTCCACCATCCTTCAAGCTATGTGTTGTCTCTAAATAACACAAGACTTCCACTCACCAAAGGATCAATAAATCAGTTCATTCCTCCTGATTTCCTCCAGCCCACAAGCTAAAATATTCACAGGAGAAATACCCAGATCCAACAACTAGACAAAGGCTTTGATACCACTTGTTAGGAAATCTAGGGGGCATCTCAGAGAAATCTCTAAGAACAGTAGTTCCTTCGGTAACTTTAACCAATTAAATTGCCTCAAAGACACGTACAACTATGTCCTAAAGCGGAAACAGACACAATTCATTTTCCACATTGATCCTTCTAAGAGAAGCTCATGTAAAATTCAATAGCATGCATTTAACAGATTCTACTATAAGAACCAATAGACATGAAAGATGAGATAGAAACCAGAACAAATAGATTTACGTGGGGACAATCCTTTCAAATTAAAAACCCCACACTCAAAAGAACAAGCCATTGTATTATTCAGCAACAAATGGTTACAATACAATTTCAGGCTCATAGCCTTTACAGAGATTACATCTTGTTCATTCTGGATACAACCTGGTAGCTTACTCTCCCTGATAGATCAACCATGGCATTCATGATCAGGAGAGATTCCAACAGCATAACTCTACCTCTCTCTTCCTCTACTTCGGCCTCATGGCTTCGGCCTTTCAGCCAGCCACTCGGCTCTCTCTCTTCTTCTCTAGTTCTCTCTGGATCTTAGACTCTGTCTTACTCTTCTTCAGAACGTCCAATGCATACATATATGCATTCATTCTCAATAGCCTCTATGAATCAGTTTGCTTCCAACTATCGGATCACAACTATCGAATCAACCAACTCAGCATCATAGATGTTTCCACTTCCTTGCATAGAAGATAATATGTCCAGGTCACACCACATAGGACAATCTTCAAATGGTCAAGGGCGTTCAACCTGTGTTGTCATGTCGGTGAGACACTAACTGTGTCTCCCCGATGCCAACATAGCCATCATTCGATATCGCCAAGGGTCATCCCTATTGGAAAGAGGTTACATTGAGTCTAGAGAGCTATCGCTAAGACTTTGTCATGTTGCCAAGACTTCACACCAAAAATCACAAGGTATTCCGAAGAGTTCATCAGTCGGCAAGACTATTGCTCTTCGCCTAGACATTACACTGAAGTCTTCAAGTCACATCGAACTCAGCATTCTCATCGGTGAGACAATCACCATTCGATGAGATATCATACCGAAGTTCAAAAGGTCATATCGATGTTAGCTTTTCCATCGGCAAGACACCTGCAGTTTGCCAAGACTTCATACGGAAGTCTTCAAGTCATGCTGACATGAGTATTCCATTCGGTGAGACAATCATCTTTCACCGAGACATCACACCGAGTGCTTCATGTTATATTGAAACATCCCAGTTGGTAAGACTTATCGCTTTTGCTAAGAGGTTACACCGAGCCCTTCAAGTCATACTGAAACATCCAACAATCGGCAAGACTTAGGCTATCACTGAGATGTTATACCGACATCAAGTTTCCCATTGACAAGACAATCCCTCATTCGTTGAGACTTCATATCGAAGTCCTTGTGTTTCTCAGATGACTCCATTCGCTAGGAGTCTCATCGAAAACACCCGATCACATGTGGCTTTGTCAGCCATACATATCATTGTCGCCAAGATGTCATAGCAAACCCCTTTCATTACCCTGATGACTCCATCTGTCTATCGGTGAGACATCTTCCTGTTGCCAAGACTTCATGCCAATGTCTTTGAGTTACTGCGAAGACTCCAAGTGTATGCCCGTTGTTGGAAAAACATTCAATAGTCGTTGAGAGTTCTTCCAGAGACCCTTGTGTTACCCCGATGACCATATCGGTGAGACACTCTTCAGTCACTGGGACTTCATACTGAGTGTTCAAGTTACCCCAAAGACCCCAGTCGCTATAGGTCTCCCCGACATCCGCTAGGCACCCGATAAAAAACACTTGTATCTCCATTGGTGAGACATCTCCCAATCGCTAGGACTTCATACTAATAGGAGCAAGTCATGTCGATTACCACATTGGCTAGATAGACCAAAGGTCACGCCGATATCGGCAAGACTTCCTATCATCACCAAAACATCATCTCGACTGTCCAAGGGTACGTTGAAGGTTTTAGATGTCGATCTCCAAGACATTTAGGAGGTCACAGTGATAGTTAGGATCAACTAGTAGGTCGGCTAGACATCTCCATAGTCTCACTGAAATTGCTCACAAGAGGTTTCGGCCTGTGGGATTGAGACACACAATTCCAACAAATGTATGGTATGCTAGAAGGAAACTACAAGGAGGACAAAGATTCACACTGCCAAGTTTATAGAATGAGTGAAAATTCCATGTTAGATCACATCAATAAACTAAGAATTATTTTTAAGCAGGATAAATTCAAAAGGAATAGAAAGAAGAGGTAGAGGCTTGCAAGAGTAGATTTTATCATTGATGTAGCTAGAATAGTTCGAATTCATTGAGTTGGGTGTTGTTGAGTTGAATTGTCATTGCAACTATAATTTCCTCCAAAAATTTGATTTGCAAGTTTGTAGCTCCAAGATCTTTTGTATTCCACAACTTCTACAAAATCCCCAAATTTGAGCTCTTGAAACCCCAATCAAACTTTCCAAAACTAGAAAACTCCCAGAATCGGAAAAATTGTTCACCGCCAAGAGAAGCAAGATTAGTTTCTCCAAAAATAACCAAAAATCCCCTCTCAGTTAACTCTAACTTCTTTTATTTACTACCCCCATCTATAACTGCCTCCACTTCTTTAAATCAATTAATTTATTTTAATTTTCCCCCACTATTCACAACTACCACTAATTATCTTTTATAATCTTTAACCATGTCTTATAATTTACCAACAATTAATTCAACTATTAAAGAATTTAAATTTATTAATTTAATCTTTCATAAAATTTATTTGCACAATCTCATAGTTTAATATATTTATTTAAATATTTCATTTTAACCCATAAATTTTAATTTATTGAAATCAAATAAATACTTCAATAATATTTTATTTAATCAATACTTCAACATATTAAAGAATTTATTTTAATTATAAAAATACTTTTAACTTAATAAATTTATTTTTAATATAATAATCAATTAAAACACAAACCACCCCAATTTAAATGAAACAAACCAAGCACCAGATAGTATTGACAATACTAACCAACCAAACTGGCATACAAATAGGGTGAGTCATGGAGGGGGCACTACAAAAACTCTTATGCAATTACTTCACATTGCATAGCTAATAACTAGGAGCAACTTCCAATTGCATTTTCTTTTCATTGCATTCCACGAGACCACATTGGTTTGAGGCATTTCCTAATCCTCTATATAAGTTTACATGAATTCATCTATTATGTTATGTTTTTCAAAAAAAATCTTTGAACTCCTAAAAATTAAACTTTTATATGCAACTTCCATCTAATTCAATGTTGAATTCTATGTATAATAGTGAAGATTAATAAAATCATCAAATGAATGGTCTATATTGTCAAAAAAAGACAAAAAGCTCAATATAAACATCTAGCTAAAATGAAAAAGAGTGATTCCACTAGCCATGATGGAAATGGACTACTATAGGCAATACAAATGGAAATCATAAGAAAGTTTGTGTTAAGGTTCTTTCCTCTATATAAGTTTACATTAATTCATCTAAATTATGTCATGTTTTTCATTTGTTTCTTCAAACTCCTAAAAATTAAACTTTTTTATGCAACTTCCATCTAATTCAATGTTGAATTGTATGTAAAACTATTATGATTAATAAATCATGAAAGGAAAGGATTATATTGTCAAAACTAAACAAAAAAACTCAATATAAACATTTTAATTGTACCAAAATGAATATATTACCTAAGATAATGAAAAATGATGTAAAAACTTCAAATTATCTTCATCTACATTGTCTAGCATGTAAATTGGTGCTAAAACGGAGATGGATCAAGCATAATTTGGTACAACAAGTCAACTACATAAAAATGCATTTTTGAGTTAGATAAAGTGTAGAACCAAACAAATGCAAATAATTGTGGGCCTGAATCATGAGGTCGACTTTTTTTTACCATTTTTGGAAAAGGAATATTTGGCATTCACCAAATTTGGAAAGTTCCAAATGTGATGTAAAATATGATACATTGTTAGGAATTCAATATTTAGAACCAAAAAACCTAAGAACAAACTATTTAACTACACTTTGGTATAAGTAAACGTGATACATTGTTAGGACTTGAATATTTAGAAGGATTACAATTAAAAATATCAATTATAATACTTTGAAGACTTGAATAAAGAGGGATTGCAATTAAAAATAGATAATATGTCATGATTTGTGATAGAAGATAATAGGTTATAGCCTTCAAAGAGTGGGTTAAGCATCTAGGGGATGTTAAATGTAAAAGTGGGATCTTATATGGATATTTAGAGATATGTGATCAAAACCCTCAATCATATACCTTAAACCCTAATCCCTCTAACCTTGAACATTAAACTCTCAGCCCTAATTTCTCAACCTTAATCCCTCAATCCTCAAACCTTAAATCATAATACCTCAACCCTCAACTCTCTACCCTATGTACATTAAACCCATTGATGTGGATGTTACACACACACACCAACAGGTAGATGAAATTCTCATAGAGTACCATGAGAACCTACCTTTCTTGAAAGACTCCAATGGGAAACCTAAATCTAAGGCAAAATCATCTTGATCCCAAGGCTCATTTATGTTAGGTCTTGATGCACTGGGTTCACTTAGGGTTCATTGTGATTTTTTTGTTAAACACAAGGGGTAAATCATTGTATAGAATTGAATGATATCCAAAATATAGAAGGATAAACTCAATCCAGTCATTCAAATTTCATTCAATAACTTCATTAAATAAAAATATTTTCAACAATATTTTATGAAACTCTAATAACTTGCATACATTCAAGTAGATTTAGCATTAAGCATTCAAAATTTTCATGGAATCAAAATATTTATAATAGAACTCCATGCATTTATCATTTTTGGAACATTTTTTGGAATATAAAGCATCTATTCTAAAATAAAGCATAAAAAATTACTGAAAAGTAAAATTTCTCCTAGGTACTATCCACACATGCCTTAAGAAATAACCAAACTAGAGTATAACATTCCATACAACACTAGATTACTTCACAACTAAGCACAAAATGATGTAAGAGCTTAAAGAAAGGGGGGATTATTTGCCATCGGATAGTGTCAGTATGCACCTTTAAATGATGCAACACACAATCTTGTTTGATAGGAACAAACAATCATCTACATAAGATTTCATATCAAGAAATAGCTTTGAAATTGGCTTTGATATTAGTTAACTTCTAATGAAACATACTTGTTTTTAGTATGGAATGGAACAAAAAATAGGAAAAAGAATAAAACTTGAAAAAGTTTTAATTCTTCGGCTTCTACAAATTATGAACTTAAAATAAAATAAATCAACTAATGGCCTTTTATAGGAAAAAGTCCCCAAGGAGTTTGAACTTAATCCCATCAAAGAGAATCAGAGAAACAAATCAAAATACTGCTCATAGTAGGTGACAGTTGGCATTAGAACTTTCTAGGGAAGGTCAAAGATATTTTTACTTAATTAGCAATAATCTTCAAACTTCAAGTTTTGAGTCACAAGTACTTTGCACAAAAATAAGACTATCAACACCTTTCAAAACCTTTGAGGCTAACTATCTTCACTAGGACCAAGAATAAACCTGCAAAATCCACTTCAAAACTATATCCATGCACAAATTTTTTGGCTTTTGGTACCCAACTACTTGTTTTTCTTCATTGAACTCTAGGTCTGAAGACTTGTCTTCACCTCTCCTCTATTGATATTCCCAAAAAGAAATCAACACTCAGTGTATATGTTCTTTTCGATCCCCTTGAATTACTTTCTAGATGTACTTATGCTTAACACACTCTTCTGATATTTGAATGATATTTTCATTTCTTTGTATTACTTTTGTCTCATATTTGGTCATGACATTCCTACACCTTAATATATCATCTATAACCTCCTAACTTAATGACTAAATATGATCCTTATTCACCTTTTCGATCCACTCCTTGAAAGCTTTTACTCCCTTATCATCATATTCTAAAGTTTGAGGATCATAGCTTTTCTAAGCTACCATTTCAATAAATCTCCCATCTTTATCTATCAATTTCTTGCATATCTCAATGACCTTTTCCAATCCATTTAAACTTCTTGTTATGTGGCTGTATTCTCATTCATCAACTCTCATACATCCATTTGAAGAATAAATTTTAGCTTTCACCTCTATACATTAGTTTGTTCTTGGAAAAATTGGCATTCACCTTCAAGTCTTTTGGACTTGTTGTACCAAAAATATGCTTCCTTACACTTCTAAATTATGTCCTTTATTAACTATTCTCCTTTCCTTACCAGGTACTCCATCCATTCTTCAAACACACTTACTTTATGGAAAGTACTATAATAGCATCTACTTGCTCCTTAGACATTAGTACCAGATTTTTCAGAAATTCAATCTATGTTTGACCAAATTGGGCTAGCAACCTAATGAAATTCTCCATACAAGCAATCCATTCCTTTAACTCTCTTTTCTTCTACTTATTCTTCTATACTTGGGTGACAATTGTTTCCAAATTTACTTTCATCTCTTCTAATTCATGTCCCCATGATGAATGTCCTACATCAATTATCACTACCCTATAATCCCTCGTTATTTCATGCTAGCTCTTCTCTCCCACCAAAGTATCTATTTGGAGATTTCTCCCTCCTTATGTGTTCCTTTTTACAACATGTTTGGTCTTCGCTCTAACTCTAGTTTTAGGGGTTTATACTCCTTGTATTAAACTTCTAAAATCTAGAGGCACTAGTTCCACCTCCAATGGAGGGGCCATTTTCTTGACTAAACAATTAGGTACTTCTTCATTATATTCTTCCTCTTCATTAATACCTCATTCCTAATGATCGACATGTTCAAGAACTTCCTCTCTCAAAATTTCAATGTATTACTTGTCACAACCCCCAAAACTTGAATACTCTTTGTCCTCATTGGCATGGATTTTGGATTACCTTGATTTGTCACTGTCTCTTCCTCTTCAAGACCTAGAATTTCCTATCCAACCATGTTCTCAGTGTAGACACTAAATATTGTCCTAGGCCTACGACTTCTAAATTCTCCATCATTTCCCCTTTCATCATTGATAATTAAATTATTTTTAATTATTTAATTATTTAATTAATTAATTTATATCTATATCCCTCCTTGATTAATTAAATAAATTTATTTATTTTATTACACCACTAATTAAGTCCCCTTCTTTCTAAAATAAAATATTTTTTTTAATTATTTAATTTTATCCACTTTCCACTATAATTAAATGATTATCTTAATAATTTAATTATTCATTAGCCTCTTCTATCATAAAATTAAATAAATTTTATTTATTTAATTTGTTCCACTCACTTGAATTTTGAATTAAATTAAAGGTTCTATTTGTCACATTCTTTTATAATTAAATAATTATTTTGAATTATTTAATTATTCATTGGCCATCTAAATTAAATAATTTTTTATTATTTAATTTCCCCTAAACTCTTTATCTATGTCAATCCTTATCTATCCATGTCTCAATTAACCTTTACCCTTGATTAGATTATTTATGATTTAATCTTGACCATTGATCCTTATCATTTTCCCTAACCCTATTCCATACTACATCTTTCATTCTTGGCCATCGATTATTGACATTCATTTCTATCCCTTCATTCAAAATTGTCTTTCCTATAAAAGACCTTGTCATTTCCATTTTGAGATCTATGTACAAGAAATCTAGACAACCTACACAAGTTGATGCAATCTTATACAATCTTGCTATTATGTCTATTAACATCAAATCAAGTTCATCCATAGTCAATTAGAATCTTGAATATTTTGTTTTGTCATTTTCATTAGGCCTACTTGCATACTAAAAAATCTGAGGGAAATTATTATATCAAGAAAAATGGAGACGTGCAATGAAGGTGAATCAATGGTGGTATGAAGATTATTTGCTAATATTGATTTATGTTTTATGTCTTTATGCTTATTTTTGCTTCATTGTTTATTGGGGTTTGATTTATATGCTTTATTGCCTAACCTTGAGAATTTTAGCCTTGATTACACTCAACATTAGTCCTTGGAGCATTATTTTCCTATTGTCTTAAGACATCAAGATTCTCATCATTTCTTGGTTCACCACCAATGGTTTATGAGGAATCTATACCTTAATTTTTATCCCAAATTTCTCTTGATTTCTTAGAAGTCTATGGTTGTTGTTGATGCCAAAAATTGACGAGGTAACAGTGTCTTATGAGAAACTCAGTTTAAGGGGGACCTTTTGCACTAAACTAAGTGACCTCCAAATTTTTAAAGAAGTCGACTTCTTCTGTAGTGGGTTTCAGAAAGGAAAAAGGAAACGGATATAATGAAGCAAAGTCTAATCTAAGGCGATGCGCCAAAATTACTGATGGGCATGATAAATCATAGATTTAGGGGCCTGAATGGTGTTGTATTCCAAAACGTTAGAGACTTAAAACTATAGCATAGACATTTCATTTATTAACATAAAATAATATTGCATACATCCTCACTACTAAGAAGAGTCATTAGACATGATTTAGGTAAGCAAGCTTATATTCAACATATATAGAAGTTTTTCAAATGAAATGCTTAAGACAGTATAGAGCACAATTTACAGTTTAATCAAAGCATGAAAAACAGAAAGGGAAAACAATTGGCACAGTCTGAAAGTTTCTTGCAAATAAAATAGTAAAAGAGGTCTGGTGTCTCTTGCTAAAACCAGTGTGTTTTTCTCAAAAAAAAATTGGACTATCTCTCATCGACAAAGAGAGTATATATAGCAAGAAAAGCAACCTCCCACCGCTTTGGAGAATTGCAACAGAAAATATCCTACAATCCCCTGCAATGATGCTAGAATCAAAAGTTCCCAAGGTCGTTACAATGACATTGAGCTAAAACACAGCATCCGGTCATCCCAGGTGTAGGTGCATCACTTGTAATGATGGCGGTGGTCCTAGCTAGGCTCGAGGCGGCAAGTGTCATCCATTGCTGCAAATGACCATGACGAGCGATACCCAATAGCATTATCTCCTTCAACCAGTCCATCGCTCGCTCTATAGATCATTCGCAAGGCACATGGCAGCCTTTCGCTACCCGCACGAAACTTTCTCTCATTGCTACCGAGAGATTGCAAAGATGCAACACGTGTCCAATGGGAAAATATCCTTATCATGGGGAAGGGAAAGTTCAATCAGCTCATCGTAAAGGATGTGTGGTAGCATTTCGCTGCCCATGGTTTATTTCATCCCCACATGAAAAACTTGCGATCTACCACCACGTAGCATGATGTAGGACCCTTTGACACTTTTTAGAAAAGATGGCTCTACGGAAACCTTCTGCAACCCGAAGAGACTTTAAGGAAATAAAAAATAAAACCTCTTGCTAGTATGACACGTGGATGCCCAATGCAGGTCCTTAGGACCCAAAAAGGAAGTCATTACCCGAAACCACGAAGAGTATGTACGTGAAGTGGTAGATGAAAACTTGATGGAAAGTCGAATAAACTCGGCGATGCACAGGTCGGCGCACACAGAATACAAAAAGAAACCTGAAGGGAGCCGCTCAAATATTTATTTTAACAGCTTTTGGTGACTATCACGGGCGTTTCGAATAAGGAGCGGAGAACACAAAAAAACTTTTTGGTGCTGCAAACCAGAGCTTTATGCATAGGGTTTAATAGAGTCAGAGTTTGGAAAGAGCTACCTGCAAGGGCGACCATTCATTTTTAGACTGCTTTGCTATGCTGGACAAATTTTCCTGTGCTCTGCGTAGATCAATAGCTTCCTTGTGAGGTAGCACATCGGGTAGACCGGTGCTTACTTGGATATGGAAAAGTAGCTGCAAGAGCGGATGAATGACTAATTCAATGTCGACTGTCGTTGGGGAGCTGCTGAACTCCTTGAAAGCTTCCGAGTCATTTTCCTTTTGCTCAATAACCTCAGTAATCTGTGTAGTCGTGGCAATAGAGCCATCCTCAAAGAACTGGGATGGCAGCCCCATCCTGCCTAATTCAGAGAAACTTCCCCGTATGCCATCCAATGCCTTGCCTAGAAAAGCCGTAGCTACCTCAGTGTGCTGGAGAGCGGAGTGACAATGAATGAATTTATTTGTCATTTGGGCAGTTGCGTTCCGATCCTCAATACCCACTCTGGCAAGGATTTCATCAGAGATGGAGTATAGCTTGTTGAGCAAGTCCTACGCCTCGAGAACCTTCTCTAGGATGAATCATGGGAACTACTCAATTGTATCATGGGCCTCTTGATTGAGCCTTGATGCCTTGTCGATAAATTGGAGGGTAGGATGCAATGTTAGGAAAAAGGTCTTGATTTTCTCCCAGTGAGAAATGTATAATTGCCTAACCAGCGAAATGACATCAGGTTCGGCAGGGGAAGGAAATAGAGAGGCTTTAAGAGAAGTAATCTCTGCATCTCTTGAAATAAGGGCCTCAGCTAACTCTGCCTTTTTCCTTTTCTCAGACGCCAGCTACTCCGCATAGTTGCTCATTTCTTTATTCCAATTCTGCTTAGCTCAGGAGTGGTTTGTTGATTGCTCCTCCAAATAACCCTTTGTCTCTCTGAGCTCTTCTTCCAGTTGAGCCATTAGGCCTTTAAATTTAGCCTCTTTCTCTTGTATTCCTTGCTCGTATGTAGCCTGTTGGCGCTCCAACTCTTCACCTTTTTGTGTCATCACCTAACTATACTCAAGTTGGAGGCATTCAAGCTCTTCATCCTTTTGCCGTAGGTTCTGCTGCGCTTCCTCGTTCTTACTTTGTAGCTCTTTTATTATGCTCGGGTCAGCAACCTATGTCTTTGAAAATTTTCCCTGAAGCCTATTCCTTTCATCTTCTGCTGCCAGCGCCCTTTCAGTCATTTGGGTGATATCTAACTCTAAGCATTTCTCCTTTGTTTCTAGAAAACTCACCCTTTCCCTAGCTGCCCAGAGCTGCTCATTCTTTTTCTTTAACTAGCGACCAGTTTTGAGGAAGTCGAAAGTGACTACCCATTGTGTTTCCTCCATGATTTCAACCTTATCTTGTGGCCGGGCTACCTTCATGTCGAGTCCAACAGCATATATCTCATAGTCTTTGGGTTGTATTTCTCCCTGAGGCTTGCTTACCCTTGGGTACATGGTCACGAATTTTAATTCTTGTCGGGCCTTATCATAGAGAGCTTGTACTCTTGGCTCGGTGGAGCATTGTCATCCTTTGCCTTGCGTTTCCTCATTCTATTCGCGTGTGCCTCCTTTCCACAATCTATCTGTGCTATGAATTTGGCTAGTGATGAAATTAGCCCACCTGCAAAAGGAACTCTAATAGGCAGGGCATAGGGATAGGTAACCTTCATAGGCACACACATTTGTTTTTTTTCTGGAGAGTGACTGTTTGTGGCGATAACTATGACACGCTCCATAGTTTGGTCTGAGAACGATCAGCAGGGCTAGGAATTTGTGGCGGATGAATCAAGGAATCAGCTGTAAGGCTCATTGGCCACGAAAGGGGAGTTGTTAATGGAGTTTCAGCTAGTTGTAATGGAAGAGGATCTGTAAGTATAGCAAAAAAAGAATGGGCACTGACAGGGGGAATATTTTTCGAAGGAGTAATTACAAGTGGGTGGGCCTGCAAAAACTAGGTGAATCGAACCGAATAAGTTGGACCAAAAACAGAAGGTAGAGGGCTTGGACTTATGGCAGGAGTCACTAGTGGAGAAGGGGCGGATACAAAGGAATGAGATATAAGAGGAGCGAAATATACCTGTTGACTGATCGACGGTGGTTCCAGAATCGTTTGTGACTCCCCCACAAACTCCAGTATCTGGCTAGCAGTGGGTGTTTCTCCTTTGGCGGATTCTTGCAAAACCCCTCTGATAATATTTTTCGTGCGCTATCTTTTCGTAAGCGAACACTCACTAACCTCGACAGCCAAATCCTTCTACTGAGGTGTTAGCCTGGCTGGTTTAGCAGCCCAAGTGAGTATACACGAGCATCTTGATATATTAAAATGTACATTCGTGGCCACATAGGCGGCATGCCTAGAGACCTTTCCCCTTTGCACTGAGGAGGATGATGTCGTCGCTTCCTCTTCATGCTCCTTGGATTCCTCCCCCTCTTCACTCCTATCAATACTAGAGCTCGGGCTAGAGTGGCCTTCCTTCCACCATCTTTCAAATTCCTAGTCATCATTTTCCTGATTGTAAGGAGCATCCACCTGTGCTACTTCCTGACGATATGTCCAGAAAGCTTTTATTTTTTCATCACTCCATTCATCATCCCTCTTCAACCTGTTGTACATGTTGCGCTCCATAGGAATATTATCCTTGGCCACAACCATAGGAAAGTAGAACTTGTGCCATGGGCTTCTAGTGTATGGTGTAGAGATTTGTGCTAATTCAATAAAATCCTTATCTCTATCTATTCATGGATTAAGCCGCTTCTCCCAGTATGGTCAGAAAATATGGGTAACTTTCATATGTGGCTCCGGTAAGTCATTGAAAGGGTTGTATTCCCACTGAATAAGTTGGACCAAAAATAGAAGGTAGAGGGCTCAGACTTATGGCAGGAGTCACTAGTGGAGAAGGGGCGGATATAAAGGAATGAGATGTAAGAGAAGGAGTGAAATATACCTGTTGACTGGTCGACGGTGGTTCCAAAATCGTTCGTGACTCCCCCACAAACTCCGGTATCTGGCTAGCAGCGGGTGTTTCTCCTTTGGTGGGTTCTTGCAAAACCCCTCCGATAATATTTTTCGTGCGCTATCTTTTCGTAAGCGGACACTCACTAACCGTGGCAGCTGAATCCTTTTTCTGAGGTGTTAGCTTGGCTGGTTTAGCAGCCCAAGTGAGTGTATGTGAGCATCTTGATATATTAAAATGTACATTCGTGGCCACATAGGTGGCATGCCTAGAGACCTTGCCCCTTTGCGCTGAGGAGGATGATTCCACCGCTTCCTCTTCATGCTCCTTGGATTCCTCCCCCTCTTCGCTCCTATCAATACTAGAGCTCGGGCTGGGGTGGCCTTCCCTCCACCATCTTTCAAATTCCTAGTCATCCTTTGCCTGATTGTAAGGAGCATCTACTTGTGCTACTTCCTGACGATATGTCCAGAAAGCTTTTATTTTTTCATCACTTTATTCCTCATCCCTCTTCAACCTGTTGTACATGTTGCACTCCATGGGAATATTATCCTTGGCCACAGCCATAGGAAAGTAGAACTTGTGCCATGGGCCTCTAGTGTCTGGTGTAGGGATTTGTGCTAATTCAATAGAATCCTTATCTCTATCTGTTTGTGGATTAAGCCGCTTCTCTTAGTATGGTTGGGAAATATGGGTAACTTTCATATGTGGCTCTGGTAAGTCGTTGAAAGGGTTGTATTCCCACTTATTGTTTACCAATACCAACCCTAGATGTGCTAGTTTTTCCTTTAACAACTGGTTCGATTATTTTTTAAGCAGAGTTATCGACTTGAAATTCTTTGGACAAGTGAAGAATCCCTTCCTCTTGACCCTTTCGCTGCTATAGAAAGTGAAAACAATGACACACACCTGCCAAAAAATTTCTAGCACAAGCACTCTATTAGTAACGCAATGTGGGCGCAGGAACAGTTTGTCAATAAAACCCTGCATTCGGAGGATAGTAAAATCCCTGCCTAAGAACCAGTCACAAGCAAGGGTGTAGCTCTGCATAAATCCAGTTTGCTCCTTATTGAGCTAGATAATATCACCTTCTCTGATCAAATCATTCAAAACCGGGGCTATGAAATAGTCCGCAAATGCATAATATTCATATGATAAGGAAAAGAAAGGTGTTTATGTAGACACCGACTTCCTTTTATTTTTCTCATCAAAAATTGATAGCGGAAAAAATCTGAATTCTGATGTAGAAACATGTGGACCAAGTAGGAAAGAAATCTAAACTTCTTCTTCGCCTGATAATTCTTAATTTGTTGTTTCATTTCTTCGACCATGAACTCAGCAAAATCATACCAGAAGAGTTCATGCTACTTGTGAAATTGCATTACCGATCCCAGTTGAAAGCTTTATATCTTCTCATCGGAGTCTTGACCGCAAACAAATGCCAGCATGGACATGGCATCCTAGAGATTGTCGCAGAATGGACCATGTGACAATGGAATACTTGGCGCTTTAGTAGCCATGATACCTTTCTTACCAGTCTCTTCTAACAAGAAATCTGAGCTGGTTTTCATCTTCCTCCATATTTTCTCTCCCTTACTTGGGTGAAAGGGCTCGATGTTCTCCTTCCTCCTACTTGGATATAGGATACATAACATGTCCCAGATGGCCTCTGGGCTGATATGCACCCTTAAATTGTAGCCTTCAATATAATGGGTATCAGGATTATAACGCTGAATAGAAGCATCAACCACTTTTGGGCAATAGTGCACCAATAGGACCATGTATTGTGGGAGACCACTATATTAGACTCTACTTGTCGTGGATTGGTCCAACTTTGGTGCTGATAACCTTACACAAGCTACCTCTCTGAGGGACTTAGGGTTTTTCTCGAGCCTTGCATCATACATATTGTCCCATTTTTTCTCAACTTTTTTCTGATTACTCCATTTCTTAGATCTATCTAGCTCCTCCGTGTAGGGTCTTCTCATCTTGTTGGGTATACCAGGTGTGGCATACGCCACATCCTCCTAAATATAAACCTCTACTGAAGAACGAATAGCTGTGAATAGTTCCTGGCTAATTTTCTCCTGCATTGGCTGAGCTGAAAATTCTAACATTCTCCTTCCCTAAATATTCCTACAAGTTTTTGGATAATTGTGACTATGCTCGGCTCTAGATAAATAGACAGAAAATAACTCGGCACTTATCCTACGCGTTTGTAAAAAGACTTTGAAATATACAGCCTTTTTATGCAATAATAGCAACCTTTCCCAAGGGTGGTAGGAAAAAGCAAGCCTTTTACATTTAATTTAGCATGTACCGTTAATCTTGCAACTCGTGCAAGATGAACTAATTGCTATTCTGAGGTGGCTGGATTTCATTATTGCATTTGGGTGATCGTGTGATACACCCTGATCTCCTTGGAACTTGAGTCTGCAACTGGCTTGCCAACCCTGCTTTAGCATGTGCTAGCAATTAATATCCGGCCAGAATGATTATGCCAAGCCAACGATCACCACCTGAAAAGATATGAGTATCGCCTTGGGCTCTGCGACGCGCTTGAGAGATGACACAATAGCCTACGACATATGTCCCTCCACCAACAAGTGCCACATTTTTAAAACTAATTAATCAGCTTCATTTCATTAAGCATGCATTGAGCCATACTATCACGGATGTAACTGGCCCGAAAATGTGATTAAACATAGAATCATCTTTCGAGATAGTAGCTAGCATAACATCACATTTTTTAGAGGCGGATTAGCATGGGTCTTGTCAATTTTTCTATAAATAGGCTAGTAAGTAGTAAGCAATTTATACTTAGCTTTTGAGAAGTGATAGGCCAGTAGCTGAGCCTTAAGTAAATCTTGTCATAGGTTAGGTGGTAGGAAAATTTGGCATTATCTTAGAGGCTTAGGGATAGTGTCAGGGAAATGGATACCCCAATTCATCTAACCTCATATAAGTCACAGATGGCGTTCCTAGGGGAGATTTCAACTAGGAGACTGAAAAGGATGACAAAGAACAAGCATTCTCTGGTTTTGGTAGCCATTAAGTGGGTCCTAGGCAAAGATTGCATAGAATATGAGGATAAGTATCAGGTGAATACTGATGTATGCTCCCACTTTGTAGCGTCTATGCTAGACGTTGGCATTCCCCATCCACTGATCCTAAAGCTGGTGAAAGAAATCTTCCCGAAGAAATACCTGAATGGTCTTGGTGAGGTCATTGCACACGCTGCCTATGGGATAGGTTTTTCAATAGCCAGCGACCTGCGTCGCTTTATTGAGGAAGAAGTTATCATTGTTTGGCTGCCATTCCTCAGTGGATTTTGCTTGCAGGCCCGTGACCAGCACTAGCAGAGGGTTCCTCAGGCCTTACACTTCTTGTTTTGGAGCTACAACGTGATACCTTTCTACGACGTACAATGGTATACTAACTTTAGGAACTTGGTGTTTCCACCACCAATGGAGGTTGTGCCAAATAATGCTGCCAGTATCGTTGAGGAGCCTATGGACGAGGAAGAAGTGGATGCTACAGTGAATGCGTCAATTGCTGCTAGTCATGCCTTCGGATAGACAACCCCTTTTCCTGCTACTCAAAATATAACTCTCTTGCTATATATAAACCTGATGAAAGGCTATCATATATAATATACCTCAATATGCTTGTATATTTTGGAATATGGCCCCCCAACCATTTTGTAACCAAAGAACATATATATAAATATATATCTCCCATTTTAAGAAAAATCCATGCTCTTTCTTGCTTCTGTGTTTAAACTTTTCTGGGTTTGCAAGTTTTATATGCTATTTCTTTGTACATCAGTGTATTTTGTGTAAAGCAACTCTGGTGTTTCACTCGCCAATGATAATGATTAATTTCGTACAACGACAACTAATTTAGAAAAAAGAACTGGCCAAACAAACAGAAAATAAAATAAAAGCGCTATTTACATATGTACAAAGTAGAGCTTAATGCCTAATGGAATAACTTAAGATGAATCCCATTGACCGAGATTCCTAATAGTTCCTATTCCATATTCTCCAGCTCAAAAGTGTTGTGTTGTTTGCACTAAATGATTTTAAAGGGTCCCTCTGATAGGCTATCAAACTTACCTTGTTGACCTAGCTTTGCAACCCTACTATTATATTTTAGCACTAAGTCTCCACTTTTTAGACCCTGGACAGAAGCCTTCTTGTCAAACCATTGTTTGACTACTTGTTGATGATTTGTCATTGCCATTAGGCAAATTCTCCCTTTTTTCTTGCACTTCCAGCAGTTTGGCGAGTTGAACCTCCATGACTTCATTTTGTTCTATCTTAAGAGATTTCAACAATTGTATTACCAGAATCTCCATGGATGGGTAACAATGCTTCTTTCCTGTATAGCAATTCATAAGGTGAAGTCTTAATGACTTGCTTAGGAGTTATGCGATTTTCCTAGAGCACTTTTCAGAGATTTTTATGCCATTCCCTATAGTGCTCTGAGCTAACCCTTTTAAGGAGTCGGACTAAACTTTTATTTGTCGACTCTGCTAGACCATTTCTTTGTGGGTAATAATTTGATGATGTTTTAAGAAATATGCCATTCTTTAATGCAAAGTGACATACCTTTGCACCTAGGAATGCTTTGGCATTGTTTGAAATGATAGTTTTCAGAGGACCAAACCTTGTCACCAGTTGCTCGAGGAAATCCACAATTTTGTTCTTTGTTGCGCTTTTAAGGGGAACAACCTCTGTCCACCTTGTGAAATAGTTCGTAGCAGTTATAATCCACTTGTGTCTAGCAATAGAGATTGGGTTGATCATTCTGATGAAGTCTAGGCCCCATTGCACAAATGGTTCGTCTGCCACTATGGGTCTGAGGGGCATTGTGGAATTCTTCCTTCTGTCAGTGAAGAACTGTCATTTTTTACAACCTCTTACCAAAGAGTGGGAGTCACTGAAAAGTGCAGGCTAGTAATAGCTAGCTCGCATGATCTTGATGGTGGTAGTTTTGGCCGAGAAATGTCCACCCTCGTCGCTATTGTGGAATGCGTCGAGGATCCTCTGCTCCTCCCCTGAAGTAACACATCGCAGGAGAACACCATTGAAATTCTTTTTGAAAAGGACTCCTTCTATTAGCGTATACATATAATTCTGAAGCCAGTAATACCTTCTTTTTTGGGATGAGAGGCCTGGTAGATACCTTCCGGTTTGCATGAACCTCACTCTATCAGTCAACCAATCACCATTCAATGCTGATTCATTTATCAAGATGAGCTATAGTTGCCCCTCCATGGTAGGTACCTCCTCGTTTTGTGCCATATACTCACACAGTCTTCTTCCTTTAATCGTCTTAGTAGGCCTGACTTCCATGTCATATTCAAGGATCTTGGTGATCCAATTAGCCCTTTTTTCTGTGATCTCTCCCTCCATGACGTATTCACACACACTAGAATGTGCGACATATACCAGAACTTTGTTGCAGGAAATTAGATGGATTTTTTTTTAAAGTCGCTTTACTATTGCAAAGGCCTGTCTTTTGAAAAAGTTATAATTCACCTCATATTCTTTTAGGGTCCAGGAATAGAACGCCACTGGATGTTCTCCCTTTCCTTCACTATCCTTTTGGGTTAGAACAGTAGCAATACTGGACTCACTACTGAAAGCATACATTATAAAATCTTTGCATTGATCTGGATTAACTAGCACCGAGGTTGTGGAAATCACTTCCTTGACCCGTTCAAAAGCCTCCCAAGCTTCTGTTGTCCACTTGAAGGCTTGATATTTTTTTAGCATTAGGATGATCAGCCTAATCATTCTCGCAAAATTAGAAATAAATTTGCTGACGAAATTCACTTTGCCCAGGAAAGACTGGACACCTTTCTTATTTACCGGAAGGGGAAGTTCTTTGATAGACTTTACTCGTTCAGAGTCAATTGAAACACCTTCTTTAGACACAACATGCCCCAACAGCTTACCCTGCAGTACTCTAAATACACATTTCTTTGGATTCAGGGAAGCCTCAAACTCCTGGCATTTTTGAAAAACTAATTCCAAATGATCAAAATGATCTTTAGATTTAGAGAACACAGTAAGGTCATCCAAATAGATTAGAATAAACTTATTGGTCAGTTCACCAAATGCGATGTCCATCGCTCGCTGGAATGTTGCCCCTATATTGGATAAACCAAAAGGCATTTTAGCATATGCAAATGTTCTCCACTTCGTGGTGAACGTAGTCTTGTGTTGATCTTCTTCTTTAACACGAATTTGGTTATAGCTAGAGAAACCATCCAGCAGAGAGAACATTTCTGATCCTGCCATAGTTTGTAGGATTGCCTCCATAGAGGGCAACAGATAGTGGTCCTTTAGAGATGCTTTGTTCAAGTCTTAGAAGTCCACACATAAGCGGATATCACCATTTTTCTTTCAGACCGCTACCAGATTTGATACCCAAGTACTATGCTTGATTAGGAAGACAATGCGTGAATCAATGAGCTTGGTTAGCTCTTGTGCCATTAGGGCCTCAACTTTAGGGTTGACTAGCCTCTATTTTTGTCGGACTGGTTTTGCACCTTTTGCTAGCTCAATAGTGTGTTGAATGATGCTAGGATCGTAACCTTCCAGATCATTGTAGGACCAGACCACTATTCCATACTTTTCACAGAAGCTGATGAGCCTTTCTTTATCATGATGTGGTACATCTTTTCTGACTTAGAGATTCTTACCATTGGAGATCAGAAGTTCCTCATAATCACTTTTGTCTGCCATGAACTTTCGCTTATCATTTCGGGCATCATTACAATCAGAAAAGTTTTCGAGAGTAACCAACCCTTTCGAAATTTTATTTGATTTGAGCTGCATAATTTGTGCTTCATAAGCCTCGGTGATCCTTGGTTGCAGCTGATCGGTGAACTCCCCTGAGTGCTAGATAAACAAAGTGATGTATTCATCACTTTCAAAGACTTTCCAACTCTGATCATTGTCGGAGATCGTTGGTCAGATTAATACCCGTATTGAATATTCATTTTGAAGCAAGTCAGAGACATGATCAAATTGAGCACCAATCACAGCCATACGGTCTGCCTCGCTATTTTGTCTTCGAGGAACGGTCTGAATGTTGAAAGCTTCAAACCCCTCAATCAGGTCCCAGATTCGATGCCGATAGGATCTCATGAGGACATTTTTGGCTGCGAAAATTTCTCAAACCTGGTTAACTACCAATTCAGAATCTTCAAACACAATCAATTGCTTAATGCCCATTCCTTCCCCAAGGCTTAGGGCTTGGACTAACCCTTCATATTCAGCCTCATTGTTTGAACAGGCAAAGTGAAAACAGAAAGACCTCAACAACTTTTCATTCTGTGGGGATATTAGATATACCCCTGCTCCAGCACCTACTTTGCTTCTTGCTCTATCAAAATACAATGTCCATAGCTCATTTGCTTGGTTACAGTCAGATTCTTTGGCCACCTTCGGAAGTAGCTGGTCTTCATCATAAATTACATATGTGCCCAATCCTATAGCATGATAATTCTTGAAAGGGTCATTGCTTATGTCCTCGCTCAAATGAGCATCTTCTTTATCATTCCGATCTCCACTCACCTTCTCCTCCTCTAGCAATTCAACACTATACATTTCCTGCTTGGTGATAGAAGTATGCGCCACTTCAAAATTGATCAGGGCCTCATTTGCCACATGTTCAAAATGTAGAGCCTCCAATTCTATCTTCATTTTTGCACCATGCTTGGTCCTAAGTATCAGATGTGACCAATCTAAAGACAAATATCCACCCACGTTTGAAGTAAATTCTTGAGATAAACAGAGACCAACATAGGAGCAACATCTATGATCACTATGTCCTGCAGAACTGTGATACTTGGGCAGGCGAATAGAGTTAACAAAAGCGCTTTGTTGACACCTACGGTTTCAACTCTATTTCCATCAAGTTGCATAACCCATCTTTTCATAGGTTCATAGGTGAGGCCCAAAGCTTTGGCTATCTGTTTAGGCATAACTGTTGTACTAGCGCTAGAATCAATCATAATGTTGTGTAATAGCTTTTTTCCTATAATGAGAGTCAAGAAGAAGGGTTGAGGTTTCAACCTACCTCTATCATCGGCAGGAAATTCCTTTGTATCGTTTGCAAGCACCTTTGGTGGTTGTATGTGACAACCGACCTCTACACTGGCCGAAGGCTCTGTTAATGCCAGGTTGACCTCCTCTTGAAGTGGCTTTTGTATTAGCGTCTTTTATTCTGGGATAGCTAGGATATTCCATAAGGACACGTTAGCAGATGATTTCTTCAATTGCTCTACCACATTAAAAGGTGGAAAACTCAGAGACTTTTTCTCTTTGGTTCTTGCTATAATAATCTCCTTCCATAGTTGAGAAGATGATGGGACGGTCAGAGCATCAAAAATTTGATCGGATACGCCTTTGCGTCGCAGACTATCTGGATGTGAAACAACAAGCTCACCTATGAATCTCCTCTTTGAGTGTGTGTTATAGTCAGATTGCACCTGCAGTGTTTCGGATATGAATGTATCATTAGCAAACACCATTTCCTTATCTTCCATCTAGGAGAAGAGTGCATGGTCAGTAGCAATATCAGACTCTTGCTCTAAATAAATTCCTTGCATTTGCACGGTAAGGACCGCACTCTCCATTGGCGAGGCATATAGGTATCCTCCATTTCCTATTGTAGTACCTTGGCTGCGTTGCTCTGTCACCTTCTATTGTAAGTTGCCACGCGGACAATTTTAGGGCATATGCGCATCGTTACAGGGGAAGAACCATGGATTGATGTCATCAATAAGATTTTTTTGTCCCACGGTTAATTCCCTACTCCAGCTTGAAGACGCACTCGTTAATGGAGAAGGCATCGACACTATTTGGTCTGTAGTTGAAGTTGGTGGATTAGTACGAGGCGCACCGTGATACTGATTTTGCTGATAAGTAGACCGCCCGCCTTGATAGTTTTGATATGCGGGCCACGGGGACATTGCTTGGTTCCGCTTGAGAGTGGTTATGCCATTATCCATGGTTTGCAACATCTCCTTGAGGCCGCTTATTTCATCTTTGGAAGAACCTGATGTAGAAGCCAAGTTTTCAGTAGTGGCAGCATATGAGTACATCAACTGGGAAGTTGTTGCCGCACTAGTCGATGTGACCTCTTGTGCAAAGATTGTTATTTCAGGAAATATCGGCATAATAGGTCGGGGAAGCAATTTTTCGCAATCTATCAAATGATTCTCAGCTTGGATAGCGGTAGCATAAGCATTTGGTAGAGTGGCTCCTCCCAAAGACTTGATCATCACAGAAATGTCAGGATTAATGGACTTCAGATAAAATATGAATGCCAACTCTGGAGTCGGACAGATAGTCATAGGAATCCTCTGCCAATTTGCGTGAAATCAGGCATTGAAGTCTGTCAGAGCCTCCTGGGGGGCTCGTCTTATGATGGATAGCTGATAGTATGACGAAGAACGATCTTTGTCGCTTGAGAACCTTTCATAAAATGGATCTCCGAGCTCATCCCAGGTGCGAATTGAATTAGGAGTTAGCGTTCGGTACCAATCTAGAGCTTTACCTTTGAAGGACGCGGTGAGGAGCCTCAGGGCTACATTCTGTGTTGTAATACCGTGTACCAGACAAACATCTGCTACATCCTGCAAATGTTCTGCTGGTGTTTTTGAGTTATCACAGGAAAATTTGGGAATAGCTTTCAGGGCCAAAACCAGGATAGCGCCCCAAACAGCGGGCACTACCGGGGCTACCAGGGGACTTCCAACATCCCATGCTATGTAGTTTCTATTTGGGGCCGGCAACATGGTGAGAGGAAAAGGTGGTGGAAATGGAATGATTACCAGCTGATTTGCGGCCTGGACTGTCCCTAGCGGAGGTACTAGTAAACTTGGGTTTCTTGCAGTTTGGGATCTAGTTACAGGCCAATGGCTCATACACCCCTCTACAAGGAAACTTCATTAGTTCAGTCCCACCGGGCGTGCCAGAAAAAGAACAAACTGTTGACGCCAAAAATTGACGAGGTAACAGTGTCTTATGGGAAACTCAGTTTAAGGGGGACCTTTTGCGCTAAACTGAGTGACCTCCAGATTTTTAAAGAAGCTGACTTCTTCTATAATGGGTTTTGGAAATGGATAAGGAAATGGATATAATGAAGCAAAGTCTAATCTAAGGCGATGCGCCAAAATTACTGATGGGCACAATAAATCATAGATTTAGGGTCTAAATGGTGTTGTGTTCCAAAACGTCAGAGACTTAAAACTATAGCGTAGACATTTCATTTATTAACATAAAATAATATTGCATACATCCTCACTACTAAGAAGAGTTATTAGACATGATTTAGGTAAGCAAGCTTGTATTCAACATATATAGAAGTTTTTCAAATGAAATGCTTAAGACAGTATAGAGCACAATTTATAGTTTAATCAAAGCATGAAAAATAGAAAGGTCGAACAATTGGCACAGTCTGAAATTTTCTTACAAATAAAATAGTAAAAGAGGCCTGGTGTCTTTTGCTAAAACCATTGTGTTTTTCTCAAAAAAAAATTGGACCATCTCTCATTGACAGAGAGAGTATATATAGCAGGAAAAGCAACCTCCCACCGCTTTGGAGAATTGCAACAGAAAAGATCTTGCAATCCCCTGCAATGATGCCAGAATCAGAAGATTCCCAAGACCATTATAATGGCATCGAGCTAGAACACAACATCTAGTCATCCCAAGTGTAGGTGCATCCCTCGTAATGATGGCGGTGGTCCCAGCCAAGCTCGAGGTGGCAAGTGTCATCCATCGCTACAAATGACCATGACGAGTGGTACCCAATAGCATTAACTCCTTCAGCCAGCCCATCACTCACTCTACAGATCAGTCACAAGGCATGTGGCAGCCTTTTGCTGCCCGCATGAAACTTTCTCTCATTGCTACCAAGAGATTGCGAAGATGCAACAAGTGTCCAATGGGTAGAGATCCTTATTGCGGTGGAGGGAAAGTTCAATCAGCTCGTCGTAAAGGACGCGTGGTAGCATTTCATTGCTCGTAGTTGTTTATTTCATCCTCGCATGAAAAACTTGTGATCTGCCACCACGTAGCATGATGTAGGACCCTTTGACACTTTTTAGAAAAGACGGCCCCACAGAAGCCTTCCGCAACCCAAAGAGACTTTAAGGAAATAAAAAATAAAACCTCTCATTAGTATGACACGTGGACGCCCAGCGCAGCTCCTTAGGACCTGAAAAGGAAGCCGTTACCCATAGCCATGAAGAGTATGTCCGCGAAGTGGTAGATGAAAACTTAATGGAAAGTTGAATAAACTCGGCGATGCATAGGCCGACACACACACAATACAAAAAGAAACCCAAAGGGAGCCACTCAAATATTTATTTTAACAGCTACTCAAAAATTTCTTCCTTACGGAAGTTGATCATCAACTATATCTTCTTTATCAAGAATATTAATTGGGTTTTGACCTATAATATCCCCTATTCTTCTTTCATCTTTTTCTTTAGGGTTTCCCACTTTTGGAGTGAGTGATCCTCTTATAAAATATTCTTCTTCTCTATTTTTAGGATATGACCTATATTTGGCATTTCTTCCACTACTGGCTACATCATGGGATCTCCTTTAGATCACTTTTCTTTAAATTATTTTATCTTGGCAGTCAATTTCTGTTTCTCTCTAACTTCATCAATTAGGTCGAGACCTTCCTCTTGAATTATAGGAGTCCCTCCCATGGATTGTCTCATTATTGTTGTATTGACCTATGGTGGAGAAGTAAATATATCTATTGCCTTTTGTGATGTAGACCTTGTCTTAGTACGTGTCTATGTTTTCATTCTCACATCCTCACCAGTCATAGGTTGAGTTCTTGGCTTTGTTGTGGAAGAAAATTCCACCTTTGGCATTTCCATTACATTGGATGGAGTGGCCACAATCTCTTTGCACTAGCTAGCTAGTTGTGGCTGTAACGCCAAATAAAAGCTTTGCACAATAGACACACCAGAATCAAGATTAGAAGCACACATTCAATACAAAACTAAATCTAAAATGCAAATTCATACGTTAAGCAACAAAGAACATGGGAAAGTAAAAACGTAATTAAAACTGAAACAATATCACCAATTCCAAACGTATTTCCATGAATTATCTCGATTGCCCTTCTCCATTTTGCTTGTGTAGTATAATTGCCCTCAGATTTTCAAGTTCGTGCAAGTATAGCCTAAGATAGTGATTAGCAAAATATCGAAGATTCAAGACAAAAGTGCTCTCCAAAGTTACAAAATTCGCGAGAGAGAGATTGAAATGAAGAATGACAAATCAATTTATAGAAAATTGATTATTCGAACGACAGGCCAAGATTGAAAGATTAACGGACGGTTGAGATTGACTGATTGGACATGCATTCAGATAACTGACAGTGATGACATGAGTGATTCGAATTAGAAATAGAATTAAGGATTAAATAAATGATTTAATCTTCAGTTCGGCATTCGAAAACATTAGAAATATCTTTGCATGACAAAGATAAAGATTGATTAAAGCAACTCTCTGTTCGAATGCACGCTTAATTAATTAAATAAGAATATTTATTAATCCGCATGTACACGCAATTGAGTTAGAAGTGGACGATTGCATGATTAGACGAAGAGATTACTCGAAGACGCCACTCAGACATTAAATCAATAGTTAACTGAACGATTAAAATAGATGTCGAGTTGAGTAAAAGTGAATACTTAGATAACTCACATAATTATCTAAAATATAGAAGAATGTGTTAAAATAGACTTAATGAATTAAATAATTCATTTAATTCAAGAGACTCAATATTCGAAGGATAATTAAATAAATAAGATTTATTTAATTAAGTGATGAAGGGATTTAAACGAATAATTAAATAAATAATTTATTTATTTAATTATAGTTGAAGTATGATAAAGAATAAATTAAATAAGAATTTATTTAATTTGAGAAGAATACGGTTAATTAGTGACATAATTAAATAACAAGCGTTTATTTAATTAATAGAAGAAATAAAGAGAAGTGAATTAATTAAATAATTAATATTATTTAATTAATAGAAGAATTAATAGAAGATGAATTAATTAAATAGTTAAGATTATTTAATCAATAGAAGAATTAATGTTAAGATGAATTAATTAAATAATTGACATTATTTAATCATGACCATGAATAATACGAATTATGAAGAATATAGAAGCCGCAGGCCTAGACCAAATTTCGGTGTCTACAGTGGCATCATTGGAATTCCTTGGCTTGAAGTGTCAAGAGCTTCTTCCTCAGCTTGCTCAGTTGCCTCTATTTCTACAATCTTTCTTTTCTTTTTAGTAGTCCCTCCATACATCGATTCATCCACCAACTATTGTTTTCTCTTGTCATTGGTCGAGTATGTGGGTTCTATCCTAGCTTCTTTTAGTGACTCAATGTAACTGTTAATCTAGTACTAAGTATATGTCAATACTTGCTTAGAAATTTCTTTGATGATTACTACCTCCTTTGTATAACTTAGATCTAGGATAGGTTCATCAAAAACCTTTTCCTTGTCATAAACTGCATTCAACACCTATCCATTATTAGTATCCAATTGTTCTAAAATATCATGAATTCCTAGAAACTTTGTTGATCCTAGTGTTAACCTCTGGCATGACTATTTCCTCACATCATGTTCATCATCATAATTAATCCAAAAATCCTCCAAATGATAAACATGAGCATACTTATTTCTTATTTTCTTGGCAAGGTTCTCCTCTAGATAATATTTTTTTCTGCCAAAGTGCAAAGAACTCCAACCTATAGAGTTTCAAATCCTCACACATCTCAAAACTTTTGGGAACAACACATTTGTGATATAGAATTTGATAGAAAATTTCTTGTGTACTTGCATGAAAAGAGCATGAGATGGGTGCACCTACCTCACAAGTTCCAGTAATAGCATTATGTATGTTGCATACTTGGGTAGCATGAAGGGGTATCCTATAAATCCTTCCTCATATAGGTGAAAGTAGGAAACTGAATATACTATCCCTCAACAAATCAGATAAAACTGTGTTTCAAGGGATAATATTTTGGCTTTATCACCTTCCATTAATCTCATCGTTCTCATAGAAAAAACATCATTTACCCTCCAGTTATGCTTCCAGTATTGGTGGATAGTAATCTAGGGAATCTGAGCATAAATTAAATTACTCCTTGGTTCTCTTCCTAGGGTACCAACTCTATTCAATCCTTGTATATTTTCCATCAAGGCACAAGAATAAACAACATATGAAGACATGGAAAACCATTGGACATCTAAGAATTCTATTATTTATTCATGTAGCTTGTCAATGATAAAATTACCTTAGTGAATTTGTGTAGGGCCTTCCATTATTTTCACTATAAGCTTGAACATCTAGGGTTTGAATTTTCTGACATCTTTGTATCAAGCTATCCTGCTCAATAAGGTTATTATGTCCTACATATCCTGAATAAATGTTGACCTCAATATTTTCTTCTTCTTCTTCGTAAGATTCTCTTGGTACCATGTCAAACTCATAAACTTCCTATTTTATTCCTCTGCATTCATGTATGTTGTTGTCAAGACCTACATATCTAATGAATTCATCTATTTGAAATTGGGGAGCCCAAATGTGTATACAATGCCCTTTGTGGAGAAGTCTACATATACTCTTCTTTCTTAGCAGCCCTCTTGTTTGGGTCATACCATCTCATGCATTATAGTACTAGTTTAGGGGCATTCATTTCCAGTGGAAAGCCTCTTGCAACAATATTCTTAGTGCATTGAGAGGCATCCACCTATTGAATCCATGTAATGAATTCATGATCATTGAACCCTCTTGGGTGAGTATTTGTAACTCTCCCACCAATTGATATGACCTAAAAAATGGGGAATTTGAATTACTCGTCTATTTGTTTCTTTCTAAAAGTTCTAATATTTCTCTTGAATCCCTGCATTATTAGCAAATATGTTCCTTGTGCACGAGTTAGGATTAAATTCAAACATCCATTTTCAATACTTCATAAAATTTCTTTACTCATGATATTTATGATTTTCAATTAGGTTAAATTCTTTAGAAATAATAAATATTTCAATGACATAGATAGTGGTAATTTCATTTAACCTAATCCATTAATGCATAAAAGAATAAACAAAAATTTAGTTACTAGAAGCATACTTGGTTTCATTGATAATATAATTGAATGAACGCAAGTTCAAAACCATTGGTAGTTGTTCCCTTCAACATTTTGAAACTTACCTTTCTTTACATGCCACAATCTTGGTTTTAATTCTTTGATGTCCTTACAAGTGACTATTATAGCATAAGGTAGAGTATTGTGGAAGTAATTGTATGCTTGAGGCAGTGCCAAGTACGTGTGTTATTTTCCACCTTCATTAATTTATTTTACTATGCATTAATTACACTAAATAAAGGTGCAATCATGGAAGATTAGGGTTTAAATTACAAACTCCTTAGTTCCTATGCAAGGGCCCACCATTTGAGAGGGAAGTGGCACAAATGGCTAACATGACACAATTACATGTCACATTAATTCTTATGAGGGGAAAAGGCCTTACAGGAAATGTTTATATTGGATACTTTAAATATTGTCAATCAATAAAGGTTTGAATCACCTGCCACCATGTTTTGAAGAATTACCAAGATTCAAGACTTTTTCCTATCGAGTTCATGAGAAGCAGAAGTAAAGGATACTCAAGACTCGGTGCAAGCAAAGACCAAATCAGTTTGAAACAAAATTTATGAAAAAATTTCGATCTCTAGTTTTAAAGAAAAGAAAAGACACTACCAAGATAACTAGGAAAAAGGGGGGACATACACACACTGGGACAACATTACCTGGGTGATAACCTACCTGGCATGACGACTAGCTAGGAAAAAAGTAAAACTTGTCGAAGATACAATATCCTTAGAGAAATAATGCCAATACCTAAGACCCAGGGATCCAATTGGTGAATAAGGCTAGGGAAAAGATTTTTCAAACATTCCAAGTTCAAAAGAATAATAAATTAAGTGGGGGCTAGACAATTTGGATCAATACCTCACCATTTTTTCCATTTCCTCCAAAAGTAGCACACCAAAGCAAGAAAAAAGAAAAGGGAAAATGCAATAGAAAAAGAGGGGGTCCACATTTTTCTTAAGAGTGAAATGGGGTGTGTTGTGAGACCACACAACAAAACACTCAACCCTAATCCCTCAAACCTACTCTCTCAAACCTCAAACCTTAAACCCTCAACTCTTCAACCCTAATCCCCTCAACCCTTAACCCATAAATCCTCAAACTCCAATCCTCAATACTTAAACCCTCAACCCTTAAACCCTATTACCTCAACCCTCAACCCTCTACCCTATAAATTGAACCTTCAATCCCCGTTGATGAACCTTAATCCCCGAATCCTCAAACCTTGACCCTAATCCATCAACCCTTTACCTTAATCCCTCAACCATCAATCCTCAACCCTCTAACCTACTCATTAAAACCTCAACCCTAATCCCTCAACAACATCCCTTAAACCCTAAAACATAACCCCTAAACTTGAAACCCTTGACCCTAATCCATCAACCTTATACCTTATACCTTAAACCCTAAACCCTCTACCGTACACATAAAACTATCAACCCTAATCCCTGAATACTATACCTTAAAACTTAATCCGTAAACCCTCAACCCTTAAACTGTAATACCTCAACCCTCAACCTATAAATCATAATACCTCAACCATCAAACCTCTAACCTCTACACTACACATTAAACCCTCAACCATAAGGGGGGGAGACCTAAGAGATAGATGAGAGGAAGAGAGAAAGATAAAGACCTTAGAGAAGGATTTGGAGTGAGAGAGAAAGACCTAAGAGGGGGAGAGAGAGGGAGTGTGAGAGAGCATTTGGATTGAGATATTTGTCTAGGTAGGGTGGGATGGAGTGAGACCTGATGGATAGAATTGAGAGGGATAGAGAGAGTTATCTAGTTAGGGTGGGGGTGAGAGACCTGAGAGAGGGAGAGGGGTTGGGGGGATATTTTTGAGGGAGACTTGAGAGAGAGGGAGTGGGAGACAATTGAGAGAGAGATACTTGAGAGAGAGAGATGAGAGGGAGAGAGAAAGATAAATACTTGAGAATGGGAGTTGAAGTGTGTGTGAGAGAGAGAATTGAGAGGGAGAGAGAGGGAGTGTGAGGGACGGGGTTGGAGTGAGATATTTTTCTAGGTAGGGTGGGAGGGAGTGAGACCTAAGAGATAGAGATTACTATGTCATAGAAAGAGTGTTATCTAGCTAGGATGGGAGGGAGAGACTTGAGAGAGAGAGAGAGACTTGAGAGGGAGAGAGAGAATTATTTAGTTAGTGTGGGAGGGAAATACCTGAGAGAGGGAGAAGGGTTGGGAGGGATATTTTGAGGGAGAGACCTAACACAGAGAGAGATGAGAGGGAGAGAGAAATATAAAGACCTAAGAGAGGGATTTGGAGTGAGAGTGATAGAGAGAGAAAAACTTGAAAGGGAGAGAGAGGGAGAGAGACAGAGGGAGTGTGAGAGAGGGGGTTGGATTGAGAGAGATTTTTCTAGGTAGGGTGGGAGGGAGTGAGACCCGAGAGAGAGATACTAGTACATCAGAGAAAGAGAGTTATCTATTTAGGATGGGAGGGAGAGACCTAAGAGAGTGGGAAGGGGTGGGGGGATGTTTTGAAGGAGAGACCTAAGAGAGAGGGAGTGAGAGAGAGGGGGTTGGAGTGAGAGAGAGTAGTCTAGGTAGGGTGGGAGAGACAGAGACCTAAGAGAGAGAGAGAGACTTGAGAGGGAGAGATAGATTTATCTAGTTAGCATGGTGGGGAGAGACCTGAGAGAGGGAAAGGGGTTGGGGGGGATATTTTGAGGGACAAAACTAAGAGAGAGGGAGTGGGAGACACTTGAGAGAGATACTTGACAAAGACCTAAGAGAGATAATTGAGAGAGAGATTAGGAGGGAGAAAGATAAATACCTAAGAGAGGGAGTTGGAGTGAGATAGAGAGAAATTTAAGAGGGAGAGAGAGGGAGTTTGAGAGAGGGGTTTGGAGTGAGAAATATTTGTCTAGGTAGGGTGGGAGAGAGTGAGACCTGAGAGAGATTATTTTCTAGGTAGGGTGGTAGGGAGTGATACTTGAGAGAGAGAGACTACTGTTAGAGAAAGAGAGATATATAGTTAGGATGGGAGGGAGAGACCTAAGAGAGGGAGAGGGGGTTGGAGGGATATTTTGAGGGAGAGACCTGAGAGAGAGGGAGTGTGAGAGAGGGGGTTGGAGTGAGAGAGACTTGATAGTGGGAGAGACCTAAGAGACAGAAACTTACAAGGTAGAGATGTTTATAGTTAGTGTGGGAGGGAAAGACTCGAGAGAGGGAGAGGGGGTGCAAGAGATCTAAGAGATAGAGGGTGGGATGGATAGAGAGAGGGAGAGAGATTTTTCTAGTTAGAGTGGGAGGGAGATACTTGAGAGAGGGAGAGGGGGTGTGAGAGATCATAGAGACAATGGGTGGGAGGTATATAGTGAGGGAGAGAGAGTTTTCTTGTTAGGGTGGGATGGAGAGACTTGAGAGAGGGAGAGGGGGTGAGATAGATCCAAGAGACAGATGGTGGAAGGGATAAAGTAAATGAGAGACTTGAGAGAGAGGGGGTGGGAGGGATAGAGGGAGGAAGAGACCTAAGAGCCCAAGACTTATCCTATACATTAAACCCTTAACCGTATACCTTAAACCATAAGGATGAAAGACAAGGTAGAGAGTGTAGGAGAGACGTAGAGAGGGTTGAGAGATAATGGGTACATATTGGTTAAGAGGGAAGGAGGAAAAGAGGGAGTGAAAGGTAAAAACTCAACTATCCATCAATGATCATAAACTGCGAACTCTAAGCATTTATCAAAGTATTTTTAAAGACCCAATTAGATAATTTCAAATTTTCTTACTAATAATTTTCTTTTAAAATAAAGAAGTGAAACATATGGAAAATATAAAAGAACCATTATGCCATTATGAATAGTTAACTAACACAATATAGTAGCAACATTAAAATTTAAAACCAACATCTTTGTACACACATTTGCAATGAAGAATCTATTGAAGAAGCTTGCTCACCACCCAACCATTTTGGCATCATGAAGCCACGTAGACTCTAGACAACCCCCGGCAAGAAGGGGAATACCATTAACTTGATTTATTATCAATAGTCCCAAAAACCTAAGTCTAATAATTAGTGGGTATTCAACCCTTTCTAGGACTAAATTCCCCAGATAGTTCCTCGTCGATTGACACCCACTTAGGTGTAACAACGATTCACTATCCATAAGCAGGATATTAGGTGAAATTCATGGTTTTAATATTGAATATCTAATAATAAGAACATTTAATAACCATTGAATCAATTGATCCTAAATTAGGAATTGAATCATGAAATTTTGAGGATAAGATACTTCATCAAATTTTTGACTGTGTTAGTAAGATTATGGATCTAAATTTCTACAATTAAATTGGAAAGAAATATGATTTGATAATCCATCAATATTGACTTAAAAATCTTGTATTTTAAAGAAATGAAGAATCTGATACTATGTTATCGAAAATGAGACTCTTTTTCCAACTCCTATTCAATCTATAATTTAAGAGTTATATCTTCATAATTTGCAACTTTTGGAACTTCCATGAAGTTTAATGATAGGTAATAAAGAGAGAAGAGAGATAAGTTACCTATGTATTTGGTGAGGTGATCCAATCGTTCAATTAACATAAGATGACATAGTTAAACATCTCAAGAAAATAACACTTTTAAATTCTATTGGAATATGATTCCTTCCTAACTTTAACTTAATTAGAAATTAAAGTATCAAACACTTCTTATGAATTTTAAAATGAAGTCTATTATAAAATGGAAGAAAGGAAGATTCAATCATATTATGTTTCACCCAAACTCTTTAATAAATTCTAGTTCCATACTATTGGAACATATATACCCTATAAACCACATAGAGTAAACATATGTACTTGAATTTGCAAAACTTCAATAATGTTAGATAAAACTATCTAAAGTGATAACACTTACAAGGCACAAGGAATGGACACATCTCATGTCTTATGTCTTATTTCAGTCAAAGGTTTAGAAGTTGAAATGATTGTAAGGAGATGGAATGTGCATGACATACAAAGAGGACAGCCCTTACCATACCAAATGGATAGTGGGCAGCAATCTCATATGAAAAGAGGGTAGAAAACTCATAAGTTATTGGGCACATATCAAGGTTAAGAACATCAATTAATTTCTAGTAAAGTACAAAAAATTATGTCTAGAAGATGACAACAAATAATGCAATAAAAGTGCAACACATAAAATGTAAACAAAGATAGAAAAATCAATGCAAAAAGGGATGACAATCATCTATAGAAAAGGACAAAAACAATTATGAGTTTAACAATAGCAATAACTCTTGATGAGTAAAAATATCAACTCTTAAGTGTAGCAATACAGTCCAAATAAGGTGCAAAAAATTAGTGACAAAAGTGCAGCAAATTCATAATGAATAAATGAGCATCAAGAACCAACAGATATCAGCAAATTTATAGGCCTTTTTCAAATCCTTCATGCAAGAACTGTTGGAATTTGTTGGCCTCTTTGATGAAGAAGGATGATAAGCTTTCTGTCATCCTTTTGCAACTAAACAAAAGATTCCAGATTTCAAAAGAGATTATTGCAATAATAATATTGTTAATATAATCCTTGGTTATCTTGATGATTGAGTGATTAACCTATGCGAATTAATTGAATCATTGATAAATCTTGTATGTAAACTATCCAAGTGTGAATTCGTATCATTTTAAACCTTGATTAAACTAAGTGGAATTCAATGAAATATAAGGTAATTAAGAAGATGTTATTGCAATCATTCATAAATCCTCTTTTTTAATAGCTCTTTAAAATTCTTTTATCCATAAATGAAATTTATGCGCTAGCAAATAGAAGCATTAATATACCTTACCTAGCCATTAGTACTGATTCTAGTATGAACATTTATTTCATTGCACTAGAGAACTTATATTACTTCCGATAATAAAGAAGCATCAACATATACTCTTGACATTATAAAAGAAATCTCTACACATAATGGCTGTACTGGCTAATGAATAGAGATGTTAAATTTGGTTAATGGTATCACATCTTAAGTTGTTTAGATTGAGTCCAGTCGTATATCACAATTCTAAAATGTTGAACACAGTGAATTACTACAACCTCTATACTTTTGAGAAAACACGAGTCTCTACGGAAATGGTATAGAGACAATATTGGGAGACAATGGAAATAGTCATGCAGGCCACAATTTCCCAACTTCCCTTGCTTTCATATCAACTTTGGACTTTACCAACACATAGATTATCATGGAACACAAAATGATGAACAACAAATGTAGTTTTTCCTATGCTTAAATTCGACCTCAATACACTCTTTATCATAAAGAAAACATGACCTTGTCAAGCATTCTAAGACTAGAAAAAGGAATCAATGATCATCAATAGTAAATAAATATATAAGTGCACTACCGATATGAAAATCTATCAAAACCCTTGAATGATGTAAGTTCCTTATTAAAACAAGCATGCAAAAAGCAGAAGTATTGGCATGGAACTCTAACTAATTGAAAAAATGTCTCAAGAATGTGGTCTTGTAGTTATATTTCACAAAAAGGGTTTGCTAGAAGCTTTTTAGATCTTTAAATCAAATGCAACTTAATTTAACATACCCTCCAAATGTTATACCTGCAACCTCTTATAATCATGATTGTTTCTTTGATTAGAGAGAATAGGTATCAAGGTTAAAGAGAACAATGTCACAAAGTCCTTAATAAGAGTTTGGATCTCCATTTATAAGTGCACGTTATTTCCTTTATACCATTTTCATTTCCTAATTTTTTTATCTTCATTTCTATTTCTTTTCTTTTCACATAAAAAATAGACATATGTAATTAACTTAAAAGCTAATAATTTTCTTTTCATTTCTCAAAGGATCATTTAAATATTTCAAGTCACTTAATAAATTCAAATAACTTGATTAATTTTACAATAATAAATATATTCTCTAATTCATTTAAATTATAATTTTTTTTCCATTATCAATATGGAATTATAATTAAACATCCTTTACTAACCTAATTCTTTTGAACCAATTTAATCCTTTCAAATAACAATATAACACTAATCTCTTGGCTTAATTAAAACTTATTTAATCCAATAATCATCAAAATAATTTCTTAAATAGCTATTTTATAATTAAATAATTTTTGAAATAAATCTTCTTTATTTCCCAAACCAATAAATGACTTCAAAATACATTTAAACTAGAATTCTTTCCCTTTTATTTCCTAATTTTCTTGGTTTCCAAAATCTATTAAGCATTATGAGCACACAAATATTTAACCTTGAAACTATAATTGATGCAGGAGCATCCAGTGGTGTAAGGGCAATATTGCATCACCCAAAAAAAAGGTTAAATTTCAAGTTTCTTGGTTTTTAGATATTTTTACATTTTTGGATACCCTTTTCATCATAATGAAATTCTCAATTTACAGTTTTTATTTTCTATTCCTGGGTTGAAAGATATTGCAATCTTAGTTTCTCAGATTTGCATATGAAAATCTTTCGAGTTAGATTTGAGGCACTTAGAGTTCCTGGAATGGCACCAAAACTTGCCATAGCCAATTTCAAGAACGTTATTGACTTTGATACCTTTCCAACGGTTCAAACGTTTGGAAAATCGGAGTCCCGAATCAAAAGTTATGGCCTCGGGAAGTTGGCGCACTTTCTAGAAGATACAAGGCGCACTTTCTAGAAGATACAATTGCAAATGTTCTTTTGAAATTTGAACTTCAAGTGGTAATTTTTCGGCACCAAACTGCCTAAACTCAAATTTGAATGCTATTTTGGCTCCAAATGAAAGAGGAGCTCTATTTATGGGTGGGTTTCTAATTTTTGGGCAACTTTTTGGGTACAAGCTCGTATATTGTGAAAGGGTGGTTCTGTAGCTTTCTGTAACTTGCATGTGTTGTAGAACTTGGGGATTTGAGATCCTCTGCATGTAAGAAGCTCCATTTTTTTAATAATAAAATTATTCTCTTATTTGTGGTTATTTTCTAAGTCTCGGGCTGCGCCCTCATCAAGTGGTATCAGAGCGGGTTTTCTTGAGCGTGTGGACAGATCACCAATCGTGAGGCAGTTCATACTAGGACCTTGGTTGTGGGTCGAGGTAAAGAAAGATGACTCCAAGAGTGATGTCTGGTAGGCGTGGTGGTGTCAGAGGTGGTCGAGGTGGTAGAAATGTTGGTGGAAGAGATGCACTAGCAGCCCTCCAAAGATAGATTGATGCATTACAAGAACAATTGAGAAGAGGGTTAAACCTGAGGGAGGAAAGTGAGGTTGAAGGAGAGGAAGAAGGTTAAAATGTAGAAGAGGAAGAAGAAACAATTGATCAAGACCAAATGTAGCTAATAAGGGCCATTTTGAAGATCGGGAAAAGACCTAGAGCAGAAGTCCTCAGTTATTCTGGAAGTCTAAACTCGGAAGAGTTGATCGACTGGATCAACGAGCTAGAAGAATATTTTTAGTATGAGGAAATAGAGGACCCAGATCGGGTTAAGTTTGTGAAAATGAAGCTGAAGGGCCATGCCAGTATTTGGTGGAAAAAGGTCCAGTTGGAAAGAAATCAAAGAGGAAAAGGAAATATCACCAGATGGGATCGCATGGTAGAGAAACGAAGAAGCAGTTCATACCAGTGGACTACGAGTTAGATTTGTTGAAAAAATTGCAAGGGTTGAAGCAAGCAAGTAGATCTGTGAAAGAATATACTGAAGATTTTTACAAGATAATCATTAGAATGGGCCACACAGAGGCCAATAAGGAGAAGGTAGCCCGATATCTTAATGGGTTACGACCGAGCATTCAGGAGGAGTTAAGCCTAGTCAGAATGACCACCATTGAGGATGTGTATCAGTTTTCTCTAAAGGTGGAAGAGAAGCTGAATAAAAGATTTGATGGAAAGCAAAAAGAATGAGGAGGTCAAAGTGGAAGGGGTGGTGGAAAACCTTTAGGAAGCTGAAATGATGATAAAAAGAAAAGTGAAGATGTGGGTACCAGCCGAAGCCAAAGGAATGACAACTTCTACTGCCCTCGTGATCAAAACAGTGGTGATCAAAGAGGTAGAGGATGAGGGAGATATGGGCAAGGATCTGGAAGAGGTGGTTTCAAAGGAATGTGTTTCTAGTGTGGTGAAGAAGGGTGTCGACCCTATGAATGTCCACAACACCAAGGAAGGGCAGACAAAAGGCCAGAAGGTCCTAGAAGGGTTGCGCATGCAGATGAGGAGGCTCAATCTGAACATTCATATGATGCTGAAAGGGGAGAAGCCCTAGTGATTAGGAGAGTCCTGGTCACTAAGGAAAAGGAACTAGAACAAAGGAAGAATCTGTTTCACACAAGGTGCAAGTGTGAAGGAAAATATTGTGATTTCATTATTGACGGTGGGAGCACTGATAATCTGGTGTTAGAAGAGATGGTCAAAAAGTTGAAGTTGAAGAGGGAAAGGAACCTGCATCCGTATCAAATTGCATGGTTGCAGAAAGACCAAAAATTTTTGGTCAATGAGCAGTGCCTAGTAAAGTTCAAGATCGGGAGCTACCATGATCAGGTACTTTGTGATATCATCCCCATGGATGCATGTCACATGTTGTTGGAGAGGCCGTGGCAGTTCAATAAGCGAGCTATACATGATGGCCATGAAAACACTTATTCCTTGACAAAGGATTGGGTTCATCACAAGTTGAAACCCTTGAAGGAGACTCAAGAAAAGCTATGTAGTAGTGCTAGAATTTGTTATGTAGATGGAAGAAAAATTTTAGAAGGTATGAAGCATGAGCATGTGTGTTATGCATTGATTCCTAGAGTGAGTAAGGAGGATAGTGAGAAGGTTTCAGAAGAAGTTTCTGGGATATTGGATGAGTTTTAGGATATTGTTTTTGATAATGTACCTGAGGATTTACCCCCAATAAGGAAGATCAGTCATCAGATTGACTTGATTCCTGGAGCCAGTTTTCCAAAAAAGGCAGCTCATAGAATGACTCCAACAGAAAATGAGGAGTTGAACAGACAAGTTCAAGAGTTGTTGAGAAAGGGTTTGATACGAGAGAGTTTGAGTCCATGTGCAGTACCTGCAGTACTAGCACCAAAGAAGGATGGGGAGTGGAGGATGTGCAGATTCTCGAGCCATAAACAAGATAACAATCAAGTACAGATTTCCCCGCCAAGGATGGATGACCTGATGGACTATTTGAGTGGAGCTCAATACTTCACAAAGATTGATCTGAAGAGTGGATATCACCAGATCTGGATTTGAGAGGAGATGAATGGAAGACTGCCTTCAAAACCAAAGAGGGCCTGTACAAGTGGTTAGTCATGCCTTTTGGGCTAACCAATGCACCGAGCACATTCATGTGGCTCATGAGCGAGGTACTAAAAGAATTTCTGGGAAGTTTTGTTATTGTGTATTTAGATGATATTTTGATTTTCAGTAAGACGTTGGATGAGCATCTGATGCATATTCAGAGAGCCTTTGAGAAGTTAAGAGAAGAGAAACTGTTGATTAATCTGAAGAAGTGCAGTTTTGTGAAGAGGGAGTTAGTGTACTTGGGGTTTGTTGTCTCAGCAGAAGGTCTCAAGATGGACCCAAAGAAGGTGAAGGCTATTCTGGAATGGCCTACCCCATAACTGCTACCGAGGTGAGATCTTTCCATGGTTTGGCTAGTTTTTATAGAAATTTCATTAGAAACTTTAGTAGTATTTGTGGACCCATGACTAAAACAATGAGAGGAGATAGAAACTAATTCAAGTGGAGCACTGGAGTGGCAAAGAGTTTTGAATTGTTGAAGCAAAAGGTAACAAAGCAACCTATTCTAGCCCTCCCGGATTTCAACAAGGTGTTTCAGGTGGATTGTGATGCTAGTGGTTGTGCCATTGGAGCAGTGTTGAGCCAAGAAGGTAAGCCCATTGCCTATTTCAGTGAAAAGTTAAATGACGCCAAGAGAAAGTATTCTATATATGATAGGGAATTTTATATAATAGTTCAAGCATTAAAGAAATGGAGACATTATTTGTTGCTGAAGGAATTTGTTCTATATACTGATCATCAGGCCTTATAGTACCTAAATAGTCAAGGAAAATTAAATTAGAGGCATATGAAATGGGTAGAGTTTTTGCAGAGTTATACCTTTGTTTTGAAACATAGGAGTGGGAAGTCAAATAGGGTTGTAGATGCCTTAAGTAGGAGGCATACATTGATGACAAAGATGTAGATTGAAGTGGTTGGGTTCAATGAACTTAAGACATTGTACGCAGAAGATCCTGATTTTGCAGAGGCTTGGAAAACTTGCAAGGAACATGTTACAGTGGACAAGACAAGGTGGCTGAATTTCATAATCTAGGATGGCATGTTATTTAAGGGAACTCAATTGTGTATCTCGAGGAGTTCCATGAGGGAGAACCTGATAAAGGAGAAGCATAGTGGAGGAATGGCAGGACATTTTGGTCGGGATAAGACCATTGCCATTATCAGTGAGCATTATTAATGGCCTTAGTTGTCACAGGATGTGAACAAGTTTGTACAAAGCTGCAGGGTATGTCAGATGGCTAAAGGAGTGAGCCAGAATACAAGTTTATCAGCCCTTACCTGTACCAGAGAGGCCATGGGAGGATATAAGTATGGACTTTGTTCTTGGTTTGCCAAGGACACAATGAGGGAATGATTCAGTCTTTGTGGTGGTTGATAGGTTTTCGAAGATGGCATATTTCATTCCATGTCAGAAGACCCATGATGCAGTCCACATTGCTGACTTGTTCTTCAAAGAGGTGGTGAGGCTACATGGTCTGCCAAAGAGTATTGTTTCAGATCGTGACACCAAACTTGTGGGGTACTTTTGGAGGACCTTGTGGAAGAAGCTGAAGACAGAGTTGAAGTTCAGTTTTGCACACCATCCAAAAACAAATGGGAAGATAGAGGTTGTTAATAGGAGTCTAGGTAACCTATTGAAATTTTTGGTAGGAGATAAACCCAAGGGATGGGACTTGATCTTACCCTAGGCAAAAATTTCTTACAACAATTTTGTCAACAGAAGCACTGGTAAATCACCGTTCCATATTGTGTATGGAGGTAGCCCCAGAACAGCTCCAAAATTGAGGATGATGGACCAAGAGAAGAAAATAAGTGTTGAAGCCAAATATTTTGCAGAGCACATCAAGAATATACATGGGAAGGTACGAGAACACATGAATAAGATGAATATGCAATATAAGGCTAAGGCATATCAAAAAAGGAGGAATAAGGAGTTTCAGACTAGCGATGAAGTAATGGTCCACTTGAGGAAAGAAAGGTTTCTCGTGGGAACCTATAAAAAATTGAAGATGAAGAAATTCGGTCCCTGTAAGATTTTGAAGAAGCATGATTCAGGGAATCCATATGAGGTAAAGTTGTCTGATGGAATCAACATTTCCCCTGTGTTCAACATTTCAGATTTGACAAAGTATCATGAAGGTGGAACGGAGGAAGCACCAACAATAGGGTAGTATGGCATTCCAGCACCTACTTCAGAAAGGGGGAAGATTGAAGCAATCTTGGATAGTCGTGTGGGAAGGAGTACCAGAAATAGGCAGTATGAAGAATATCTGGTGAAATGGAGAGAAAGGTCTGTGGAAGATTCATCCTAGCTATCTAAGGTAGCAGTTGACCAGTTGGGTTTTCCTCAACCATCTGAGACGTGACGGGTCACTTCTCAAATTACCCTATGTGTCTGATGCATGAGCATCCAGTGGTGTAAGGGAAATCTTGCATCACCCCAAAAAAATAGTTAAATTTCAAGTTTCTTGGTTTTTAGATATTTTTACATTTTTGGATACCCTTTTTGTCATAATGAAATTCCCAATTTACGGTTTTTATTTTCTATTCCTGGGTTGAAAGATATTGCAATTTTAGTTTCTTAGATTTGCACCTAAAAATCTTCCGAGTTAGATTTGAGGCACCTAGAGTTCCCGGAATGGCCTCGAAACTTTTTGAAAATTTCATAGCAATTTTGAGTGCGTTATTGACTTCAAGACCTTTCCAACAGTTCAAACGGTTCACAAATCGGAGTCTCGAATCAAAAGTTATGGCCCCGGGAAGTTGGCACACTTTCTAGAAGATACAATTGCAAATGTTCTTTTGAAATTTGAAATTCAAGTTGTAATTTTAGGGCGCCAAACTGCCTAAACTAAAATTTGAATGTTGTTTTGGCTCCAAATGAAAGAGGATCTCTATTTATGGGTGGGTTTATAATTTTTGGGCAACTTTTTAGGGACAAGCTCGCATATTGTGAAAGGGTGATTCTGTAGCTTTCTGTAACTTGCATGTGTTGTAGAACTTGGGGATTTGAGATCCTTTGTATGTAAGAAGCTCCATTTTCTGAAAAATAAAATTATTCTCTTGTTTGTAGGTTATTTTCTAAGTCTCGGGTTGCGCCCTCATCAATAATTGAATGCAAATGATCATTAATTCTTTCACCAAGTTTTTTTTAAAATCATCTTAATAATAGATGTTAATTTGATATATATTTTGTTTATTCATTTGCACTATCCATAATAATATTTATTTCTCAAGAAGATTAAATAATTATTCATTTTGAAGAACATAATTATTTTGATTATCACAATAGAATTACATCCAAAATATCATTTACATTATAAACATTAATTTATAAAATAACTCTAAAATAAATTAGATTTTCAGCAAGGAGGGTTGTGACAGTAGTAGAGAGAGACACAAATAGAAAGCAAAGTTAGTATTTTTTTAATGTAGTTCATTTGGCGAGTGCCAAATTTGGTGCTATCCAAATGACACATTCCATTTGGCGCTCACCAAATATGGCGAGTGCCAAATTGGATGTGTCATCTAGAGAGCACAAAATTTGACACTTGCCAAATGAGCTGTTTATGGACATGATTTTCTCAGGAGGGTACCAAATTTTCACATATTTTTGGTCATGCTAACCATCACATTTGTGTGTATTTCAATGCAAGTTTATAAAAAATTGTGATGATGTTAGGATCTCTCTTGAAGCTATCTAAATATATAGTTTTTCTTACATTTTGATTATGTTAAGGTTTTCATCCATAACCTTTCTTTTTATTGTTTCATTTTTTTGTCAAAAACCAACATGTGTTAGTTTTAGTATAAATTTTTACTCGTTCATCGAATCTTGAAACAAATTACATTTTTTTAAACAAGAACCCATTCTACAAGTGATGAAAAAAATGGTTTTTGATTAGTTTTCAAGAAATTTAGGGGGAGCACGCTCAAATTTTAGCTTTTCAGGATGTTTCTACTTCAAAAATTCATAAAATATCATATATTCATTAAAAAAATTAGCTAAAGAATGGGAATAAACTACATGGTGTTAGCTAATTTCTCACTATTTAGATTTTTGAAATTCTAAAAAAATGTTAATGAAAATGGGGGGTCCCTCTGTGCGAACCCCAACCTTGGTACTTGCAAAACAACAAGAATAAACAAGTTAGACAAGAGATTTCAAGCCAAAACAAGGATTCCCCATGAAATCCATTTACAACATTCAAACTAGGAAGAAAATATTAAAGAACACATTGGAAATGATAAAACAAAGATTGAATCCTAATTTAAATGGGCAAACTCATGTTCCCATGGGGGAATTGGTGCCAATTTGATGTGAAAAATGACCATTTCCCAATTCTTAAGACACAAGCTTGATATGTTGAAGATGATTGATCCACTTTTATGGTGAAAGATGAGAGCTCCAAGCCAAAAATCTGCAAAAACCTAGCTAGGAACTCAATGATAATGGATGGAATTTGAGAGATATTTGAACATGGCAACTTTTCCTAAATTGTGGATGATGAAATGAGGAGAGGAGCTCTTTATTTATAGAATTCCAAGATGGATGAATGTCCAAATTTGAGCAATGTGGGACTAACATTCATCCAATGGTATGATGCCACTTGTCAATCTATGAATGGATGAAGGATGTGCAAAATTTGGGGTTTGTGCCAATAAATGCATAATTTTGAATTTCAAATTTGTTGAAATGACATGTAAGAGGGAAGGGAAAATGCAATAAATACCACTTGGTTCAAGGAAAAGGACATGTAAGATGAATTTATTGCCTTGTTGGATGTAGATGTTGACTTGGAATTTTTGAATTGAAATTGATAGAATATTCCAAAAGATGCCTTGTGAGGAAAATAGAGATTTAATAAATGAATTAAATATATTTTCATGTGCAACTTGCATTATCTAGAGGATGGGACATGAGATGAGATTAAATTAATCAAGGGTTAATTAATTTAATAAGAGAGGTTAGATGATGTGACTTATTTGACTTAAATTTATGGATTTATTTAAATCAAATAAGAGAGGAATATGATGAGATTAATTAAATAAGGATTTTGATTTATTTAATTAAAAAATATGGTGTTAGATTAAATGAAATAAGGTTTTAATTTATTTAATTTAATAAACAAACTTTAGAGATTTAATCAAATAAAATTGATTATTTAATTAAATAGGGGTAATTAGATCAGATGGATTGATTTAATTAAGAAAAGAGATGACTTGATTAGATAAAATGATTTATTTAATTAAGAGAGGAATATTGATAAATTTAATCAGATAGGGGAATTTGATTAAATGGTTAGACTGAGGGATGATTCAGGAAGAAACAATGTTAATAATCAGGATCAGATGCATAGTGTCAATTGGTATATTTTATGTGTCTACACCCTCAAATGCTATGCTATTTTTTTGATAAAAACATGACTTGTTCCCTGCCCCCCCTTTTTGAAACCCTTAATCTTTATTATTTAAAAAAAAATAGTACCTTAGAAACTAGAGTTGGAGCACTTCAACTCTTGTTCTTGTTGCATCTTCAAATTTTGAGTGTAACTATATTCATTTTCTCATGCACATTAGACTTTTCCAATTGAAAGAAAAAAGTGGCATATTAAGAGCCTGTTTTGTGTCACAACTTGGTGCAATTACCCGTGTTTCCTAAACAACTAGATTCCTAGTCCTTAAATAATGTCACTCTTGAACCTTGAACTAAAAACTTATTTCCATGATTATATATCTAATAAAATATAAATAACATGAATAAAATTCTACCAAATCTTATAAGAAGGTTTACTAAGTTTGAACTAGTAGATTTATGTTCATTAGATTAATCTATTTAGATTATTGATCCAAGAGAGATTACTTATCTCTTGGATTTTATTAATATGATTTCCCTTATTTCTTCTCGGTGATTTAAAGGGACGATGCCAAAGATGACGTTATTGTAGTTGTGTTAGGCTATAGGTGTGGTAGCTCAAGCACAACAACATTACCCATAAACCATTGATACCAAATACTACTAGTTTTTGGTTTCAAATCTTATTTTAAGTTTTCTATCTAACATAAAATAAGAATCATAATAATTGCATAAAAATAAATGCTAATAGTATTTTTTTCTAAAATAAACGCTAATTAATTTTGTGTAGATAAACCTAATTCTAATTTCCTTTGAAAATCGTTTGCTTTTGGAAGTAAGTTTAACTAATTACTAAAATAAAACATATGCTAATTCTTTAAAATAAACTTATCCAATGCTAATTGCTTGAAGAATAAACTATACTAATTAACTAAAATTTTACCTCTCTAAACTTATTTCCTAAATTATCCACACTAAGTATAAAGTTAACTAATACTATTTATCTTTTCAAATAACTTAAACTATTTAAAACACTCCAAAAATTACCTTGTAAATATAATTTGAATAACCTTAAACTATTTAAAAACACTTCTAGAATTACTTTTGCAAATATAAATTAGATAAATACTTATTTCTTCCAAAATAAACTTAAACTATTAAAATACTTTGAGAATTACATGTGTAAATATAACTTAAATAAATACTTATTTCTTTTCAAAATAACTTTAACTATTTCTAAATTTTTTAAGATAAATAAATACACATAAATTATTCTAAGTATTAGAAGATTACTTTTGCAAATATAAATTTGACTAATATTAGTTTCTCTTGAAATATTTTAAACATTCGAAAAATACTTGGAATTTAATAATTATTTTGAAGGATAGATACTAACTTTAATATGCATCTCAAAAATAAGTTATACTATTACCTATTACTTTTTGAAAGTAAAAGGTAGAAAACGCTAATTAAAAACCACTTTTCAAAATAGAATAAAATCAATTCAATTTAGACAAAAAAAATAGTTCTCATTTTCTGATCACTGAAGTCCTCAAGGGTTAGGTGAGAGCATACGACGAAAACATAATCCCATTTATAATTAAAATTAATAAACCCAATTATTACTTAACTCATAAATAAATTTAGTTCTTATCACAATAATAAATAAACCAATTATTATAATGAAATATATGCTTATATTCTTAACTATTTACATAAAATTTCAATATGCATCAAGCAATACTATACAAACCTACCATATAAAGACTATGATGTGCAAGAAGGTATAAATGTGATCTATTAATTCTTCTTTAAAAATATTCAAGTAATGAGTTTATATGGCCACATTTCTTTTCCTAAATTATGCCCTAGAAAAGTATCAATAACTATTATTATGCCAGCATACATCAGATTACCTATTAATATGAATTTACATATATAATAGTTTTAACCAATTTTCAATTATCTTTGATAAATTAAACCATAATTCTTAAATGTAGAATTCATTAATACTAATTCCTTTGAAAAATTATAAATTGAATCATATTGTTTTTCTTAAAAAATTTCTTGAAATATAATTTTAAAAATTGTTAGAGTACTATTAATACTGGTTACCGTTGTGCCTTCTGCACACAAGCCTCACTTGGATCAGGGACCCCCTCTTTTCACTTTCCCTTTTCCAAGTCAGTTCGTGTTTTCCTTGGTTTCTATGCCCCTATTTTGGACTTAGGTTGATCATGTGCCTTAAAATTTCCAATTCTATCTTGACCAAGTCATTTACTCAAGTTTTAGGAAATTTCAAGAATTTGTGGAAAACTTACTACAAGTTTCCACCCTATGAAAGCCACTCCATCTTTTGTCGTTTGTGGGTTTCTCCTTGCAGATTTGTGCCTGTGGACTTCCATATCTTCTCCACCACTACTTATGATGTTCTCCCTACATCTTCCCACAACAAAATTTTTGCATGGTGCTTCCGCACCTTCATTCCCCATACAACCTTCTACCTGACGACTTTCGCTTGTTGGTTTCCCGCATGTAATTTTTCCTTGTGGCTTCCACTCATTGGGTTTCTACATCTCCCACCTACCACACATACTTTGAAACCTATAATTAATGCTTTGCATTTATAGTTTCAACATCTATAAATATTGGACATATGACTTGTCATTTTCACCAACAAATTTTGAATTTGGAGAGCTAAATTAGGAAACTCATCTTTAGGATGTTGTTTTAAACAACAAAGACAACATAAACCCTTGCTCCCTTTGTTTCTACTTTGTCTGCTATCAACCATGTGAAATTGAAACCTCAAAATTTGACTGTCTTCGGGTAAGAGGCAGAGAGTCCTCTACATAACTCTTTCCACAAGTCACCGCCACATTGTGATCATTGCTAATGGAGAAACTCTTGTGACTCTCCCACCATCAACTTCCACACTAGTCATTTCCATCAACTTGTAGATTTTGAACCTTGAAACCTCTAAGTATAAAGACCTATGCGGGTCCGCCCTTATGGGCTGCCATCGATAGAACTCCATCTTTCCTCAGCTATTGTCTATGGCTAATCCTTAATGGCTTCTCACCTTGGGGTCTCTGTACTATCCATTCTACATATATTGAATGACACTTTGAAAATATTTAATTCTAGGACCTTTGTAGGTTGCCACTTGCGGGAGAACGTTAGGAAAAGGAAGTTGTCTACAGGTAAACTTTAACAACTCTCCACCTTGAAGACTCTACCCAAATCATTGCCATCAACATATTGAAAATTGGCCAAGTCTTTAAACTAACACAGGATCCGCTTAGCGAGTTTCCATGAGAAGATCGCCTTGCTCCCATTGTCATTGTAAATAAACAACCTGAATTGTTGAAAATTGCTAAGTCAAGGTAGCATTGTAGGTCTAATCTTGTGGGCCACTTTTGATGTAGAGACATCCTTCTTCAGCTGTTGTTTAACAACAACCTATTCACAGTGCCCTTGATAGCCTCTACCCTCAGACTCTCTACAAATGCTTAAACTCGTTCAAGATGATGTTAACATGAAGTCAAACAACCTCTCAATGAAAATCTTAAGTCAAAATGTTTTTTATGGGTTTTGACCTACAAAATTCTACTTTCATATTTTTGTGGTCCCAAAGCCATCCCTTATTGATGGTGCCTACATGAATTACTTCTGCACTTTGAACCCTTGCAACCCTCAAAATGATAATATTTTCAAGTGGGGTGATCAAGCATGATTTTCTTCACATGCCCAAAAAGATTTAAATAAAATTGACCAAGTAAAACACCTTTCTGGGTTTTGCCCCATGGAACTCCATCTACAGAAAGCCACCTCCCTTAAGCCATTGTTCAATGATAGAATTCAAATGGATTTCTTCCCACTAGCTTATGCACCATCAGATTTTGCATGAGCCTAAAAAGTCACTTTAACCAAGGGAAATGATTCCAAATGATCCTATCTATATTTCCCACGTACTAAATAAGTTTGCATTGAATATACTTAATGTTGAGACTATGTGGGAATCCCTCCTCAAAAATCTATCTGTGAAAGTCCATTTTCCCTGAGTCATTTCTAATGGAATTTACCTTGATGGTTTCCACTAGGTAGAAACCCGCACCTGCTAACCCACAAAGTTATAAACCTTATGAATGAGCATGAAATAATGAAATTTAATGAATGTAATGATCTCTCTTAGGTATGTGGATGAATTTAAGGAAGTTTTGGCCTGATTTAACAGATGTTTTTCCCTCTTAATCTTCAAGGCACTCACTACACATTCTTTGTGCAGGATCTATGGAACTAGCAGAGAAACCAATAGAGAAAACTAACAAAGGAAGGAAGGTTGCTAAAGCTCCAAGAGGGAAAGAGGAGAAGGCAAAAATGAAATATGAATTCCACGGGGTTGAGTGCACCTCGAAGATCATCTCAAATTTGGATAAAGTAACAAATATAGATTTGGGACATGTTAGCATTGACTAATTCAGACAAGTCTTGGTTAAGCCAAGAACCAAGGAGACCTTAAGGATAAAGAAGAGTGAAATCGTGAAAGCAACAGGTTTCTCGCCAACCCTGATTAACCCGAAACTAATCTTTGCATGTAGAGAATGTTATCATCCTCAAACTAGGAGGATAATCACTGTGGATGGGAGGGTGTTGGCTGACATGACTCCCATGTCAATTAGGAAGACATTTGGCATCCCTCTATTTGATCAAATGGAGGAAACTGAGAAGGAATATGCCTTGAATGTCTAGAAAGTAGACCCCACATGTTGCAAGAGAATTATCAATCAGACATGGTTGTGTGAGAAGATGGGCAGTGCCAACAAGGTACCCCAAAAGCTATATCAAAGTGACTTTGTGGAAGAGGTCAATGACCTTGAAACATTCCTGAGTATATTTTTTAGGCTCTCCACTTCCTCACTCTTTGAGTAGTGGATATTCTACTTTGTAGAGGAAGTCCTCAAAGTAGAGGCCAAATTTCACTAGGCGAAGATCATCAGTGAAAATTTGCACAGATAATTTGTCGCAGTGAAGAAGACACAAGAATTCTACATGACCTCCTACATTGTGTATCTCTTGGGTATCACTTTTCCATACAAAGGACTGGATTACATTGGTCAGTTGGGAACTAAGAAAGGGTAGACACTAGTCTATAATTGTTACCTATAGCTCCAATATAGAAATTATAAGAAGGATTATCGGTGGGTCAATGACGTCTTTAATTGACATTCTTCAAACCTTGCCAAAAGATTATCAAAGAAGGAAGTCTCAAAGCACAAAGGTGTCGGTTAAAGGCTTTTGGTATTGGTTCATTCAGTTCTCCAAGTTTACCTATATTAGGATAGAAGGATTTTTAGGGTTCCCATACCATTTACCTAGGTATCCTAAGGATAGGATAATTCTGTTGGAGTTAACTTGGTAGTTGCGGACTACCCATTCCTTGTTACAAGACAAGCATCGCGCCAGAGTTCCATACCCCATCGCATTTGGAAAAGGAATGTATTCATGCCCCGCTACCCCATGTGTCGAGTATTCAAAGAAGGAGCTTGCAGAATATAACTTTGATCTACATATGGAAAAAGGAGGTTTTAATCCTTTAGGTAAATTGAAAAAGTAGGTTGGAAGGGAGCATGCCCATAGGCCACACATTGAAGATTTTTGGTTCAACTATGATGATGACCACAAGGTCAAAAGGAGGTATTACATGAGGATGACTGCCAAATTTGTGAAATCTATGAATCTATTCCTAGTACTCGACTAGGTGGTCGAGGAGGATAATATTCTCAATGAAAGATACAATGCTTTAGTCAATGTGACATTTCCCATTATTGACTAGACTAAGCCAGAGGTCATAGATTTGAATATTATCACTCACCTAGTGGAGCAGAGAACTAAGAAATGGCTTTATGATCAAATAGCCCAAGGTGGAATTGGTGCCTTTTGATTTCAAAATTTTAATGCAAGAAATATAAACTCCTAAACCTAGAGATAGGGAAAAGACAAGACATGCTTGAAAAGGAATGTGGATGGAGGAAGAACTCTCCAGATAGCTACTCTGGTAGGAGAGAAGAGCAAGCATGAAATGATAGATAGAGATTATACGGTGACAACAACTAATGTAGGAAATTCATCATGGGGATAGGAGTTAGAAGAGATGAATGTAAATTTAGAAATGACTATCACTTGAGTCAATAATAAGTAAAATAAAAGAGAATTAAATGAAAAAAAATATTGCCTAAAGAATTTCATTAGGTCACTAGCCCAATCTAGTCAATCATGGGCTAAATTTCTAGAGATTCTAGTGCTAATGTCTAAGGAGTAGGTAGATGCTATAATAGTGCTCCACCATAAGGTAAGTGTGTTTGAAGAATAGATCAAATACCTAGTGAGGCAAGGTGAAGAATCAACAAGGGATATAATTGGGAATTTTAAGGAAGCATACTATTGGAATGATAAGTCTAGAAGACTTGAGGGTGAATGCCAATTTCGCTAAGAACAAAATGACATGGAAGGGAAGAGGATAAAGGTTCTTCTTTATATGGATGTCTAAGAATTGATAAATGAGTAGATTGTTATAGAACATGAAGTTTTGGTACTTGAGAAACATAGGATACAATTGAGTTGGGAAAGTGTCGCTTTATCACAATGTGTAAGTGGATTGGAAAAGGTCGCTGAGGTATGTAAAAAATTGATAGACAAAGATGAGAGTTTCATTGAAATGTTAGCTCGACAAAGCTATGATCCTAAGACTTTAGGAAAGGATGACAAGGAATTAAAATATTTCAAAGAATGGATCAAAAATGTAAATAAGGATTTTGTTCAGTCATTAAGTTGAGATTTCATAGATGATATCATAAGGTACAAGAATGCTATGAGAAAATATGGGGTGTGGAGAAATGAAAGTATCATTCAAATATTAGAAGAATATTATTGGCATAAGTATAGCTAGAAGGTAATTCAAGGCATGGGTATGTGCAGGATCATGATGGACCAAAAAGTGGCAATATGATGGGTATGTGGCTGAGTACTTTTTTTCTACCCAAAATTGATGAAACAAAAAGGGTTTTTAAAGAAGATTCTCAAATTTCCACCAATATAAATTATGCCTTACTTTGAATTTAATAAGTAATTATTATTCATTTTCCATTTGAACTACGACTAAAGCCCTGATTGAAAAAAATTTATAGCTTTCAAATGGTATCACATTTTTTTGAATCCAAAACATGCATCACATTCTATACTTTGCATACTATAGGATTAAAAAAAAAATTTGAATTTTATAAATTTTTGACCAAGTTAAGGTGGTCAGACATACAAATTTTTACATTTTTAAAAGTTGTAATAAAAAATTCATAATTAATTATTTACTTGGAAAAAAATTACAAAACAAGTATGCATCACATCGAGACATGAGTCCTCTACTTATATCTAAAATCTTATAAAAAAATATTATCATTTTATTGTGGTTAGGGTGGTCAGACAGACACCTACTTCTTATTTTTCCAAAATTTAAGTCTACTGCATTGAAATTTAAAATTTTCAACAAATAGATTTTCTTTTTTTAAACAAACCTAGTAGTTTAGAAACTACATTCAATTTTCTACAGATTCTATTCTTACATATTTTTGAAATAATATAGATAATTTATTTAATTTTTTATGTCAAGTTGCCTAACTCAAATTTTTTTGAATTTTTTGCCACTTAAGGGCTTGTTTTTTCCATGATGATCCTGTACATACCCGCATTCCAAAAGAGCGTATACATCAAGTGTTGATTTATTTCTAGGAATATCAACAAAGAAAGTTCAAAGATGAGTCTTCAAAGTGAAGAATAATTTATAGATGGGTAGTGGTGGACTAGAAGTTTTTCGCACAGGAAGATTTTTGAAATGAAATTTGCATATTTACTCCTGAACCTAGTGAAGGAAATTAATCCTAGACATTTTGAAAAGTGTTGAAAATTTTATTTTCTATGCAAAGTACCTATGAATCATAGCCTGAAGTTTGGAGTTTATTGATGAAGAAAAGTTAAAATATCTTTGACCTCACCTAGAAATTTATGATGCTAATTGTCACCTACCACATGTGCTACATTTTGATTTGTTTCTTTTATTCTTTTTGATATGATTAAGTTCAAACTATTTGGGATCTTGTTTCTATAAAAGGCTGTTGGTTTCTTTATTTTAAAAGAAGTCCAAAATTTATGGATTTTGGAGAATTAAATTTTTTTCAAGTTTTATTCTTTTTCCTATTTTCTATTCCATTCCAGACTAAAAGATTGTATGTTTCATTAGAAGTTAACTAATATCAAATCTAAATTTAAAGCTATTTCCTAATATTAAATCTTATGTAGCTGATGTTTTGTTCCTATTTGACAAGACTATTTTCTATGCCATTTAAGGGTGCATACTAACACTATTCGGTGGAAAATAATCCCCCTTTCTTTAAAATATTGCATCATTCTATGCCTAGTTGTCAAGCAATATGGTGAAGTATAGAGTGGTTTTCTTTGGTTTAGTTATTTCTTAAGGCATGCATGGAAAATTCCTAGGATAAATTTTACATTTTAGTAATTTTTTATGCTTTATTGTAGAGCATATGCTTTATATTTCTAGAAAATGTTCCAAAAATGATAAATACATCTAGTTTTATTATAAATCTTTCAATTACATGAAGTTGTTGAATGCTTAATCCTAAATCTACCTGAATGTATGCAAGTTATTTGATTTCATGAAATATTATTGCAAATTCTTTGATTTCATGAAGTTATTGAATAACATTTGAATGATTAGACTTAGATTATGTTTCTATCTTTTGGATACCAGCCAATTCTTAACAAACATTTACCCCTCATGTTTAATACTAAAATCACAATGAAACCTAACTAAACCTAGTGTGTCAAGACCTAACATAAATGAGCCTTGGGATCAAACTGAGTTTTCCTTATATTTAGGTTTCTTGATGGAGTCTTTCAAGAAAGGTAGGTTCCCAAAATACTCTATGATAATATATTTGACTGTTGGTGTGTGTGTGCAACATCTATGTCGATAGAAAGTTCATAGGTGCCAATTTTAAGGTGCACCATTAATGTTACTCTCAACTTAAAGATAATTAAATATAAATATACTTGAGCATTAACAAAGAACATTTCAACAATCAACCAATAGGGGATTGACAAGAGCATATAAAAATAAATTTTAGAGCTAGCACCATCAAATCATCACAACAATTATCATGGTTTAGTAAAGGTACACATTTGCATTTTCCTATACTTCATCACTCACTAGGAGTTAAATTGTGAAATAAGTGTGTTAGTCTTGTGGGATGCAATTCATATATGAGCCTATAGAAGAAATTTGGAAAATTTAGAGTTCACCCTAATTACCTCTTAGCAACTTAGATTATATATCTTCACCAACAAAATGAAATTCAAGCATTTTGGATATGAGAATTTAGTAAGCCTATCCCTTAATCTCTTAGATATTGGATACACATAGTTAGGGCATGTCAATTTGAAGGTTTTTGGGAGAGCATAGAGGAGGATAGGTCCTCAATCACACAAATTTTAATTGAAAGTCGGTTGTTGCAAGAAGTTTTTTTCCCCATAGTAGTGAGATCTTCAAACATGGTTCTAGAATAAATGAATCACTATGATCCCCAATCCTTTGAAGTGAGGACTAGTGATAACAATTTGGTATTCAAATTGAGCAATGATACTTTCAATACAAGTATTTAATTTCCTCAAAGAGAGGAATACCTCACCATTGACTTCACCATCACCTACCAATAATTTACTAAAAATAAAATTCAATGTAAAATCACAATTGCATATCAATGGTTAGTGACACCCAAGAAGTGGAAGTCTTGGCTACTTAAGAGGTTACACTAGTCCCATTTCATAGATGAGATTTTAAATATCATATTTATCCTTCATAGACTAAAAGATAATAAGAACACACATGATTTTAAAGAATGGATGTATTTACTTATCATTGTGATGATTCATGGTAAAAAATCATTGATTGGGATAGCCTCACTAGTAACAAACTTCACCTGGAAATTACTCATTTTCCATTACTCAAATCCTTCTACATGTCTTCTTATCTATTTTATGAACTATCACTTACACAATGCCTTGAAAAGGGATTTTTGGTGGGTGTACCTGATGAATCTACTTAGATTTATGATTACTATGTTCAATTGTGTTAGAAACACATGGAAAATGAGAGGGGGTGAATCAATTGTTTATTAAAACCTTCAAACCCTCATTAATATTCAAACCCTTATTAAGCATTACCATGAATGTAAACAAATGAAACATCAACACATCAACAAACATACACAATAGAACACTAATTCTTTTGTGAAAAGCCCTAATCAGGGAAAAAACATGGCGATGATTAACTCACATATATATGAATATCAACATTGATTACAAAAGGCTCACTTCCCAAAAGAATCACTATCCAAAAGAAATAAAGGATCACTACTAAGAGCTCACTACCTAGGAAGATAAATTCTTTTGGAATATAAGAGCTTACAAAAAAAATTACAAGGAGGTTTACTACCTCAAAGCAATAGGAGAATCCACCACAACCATCTACAACCTTCATCTCACTACCTCTAGCAACTTAAGGCACACTGAAATGTAGACACCTTTTTCTCACTGCTTCTAGTAATTAGGTGTTCATTCTCACACTTAGACCACAAAAATTGATCACATATACATCATTTCACAACACTCTTCATACCAAACACTTCTCTAAAAATTTACCTTGCATATATATCTTTCACAATCCTGAATAACCTTATCCATGTCAGATTCAATGAAATGTATGCACCTCAAATGTGCAACCACCAAATAGGTCGACACCAAACACTTCCATGGTGGAAAGAAGTGAAAGAAGACCACACCAAGGGTTAACCTAGTCCCACATCTACATTGACACACTACACTAGGCTTCCACAATACATGAAACATATCTGCAAATAATACTAACATGATAGGTTGGCCAAACCAACATTAACACTACCAAGAACCAAATTCACACTTCACCAGGTTTGAAAACATCTAGTGGACCATGTAGAAAAATTATACAAAATCTTGGAATATTCCAACACCAAAAAAATTCAAAATCACTGGAGCAAACACATGAAATTGAAAATGCTATCCCCCTATGCAACCAGTCAAACTATCATTTAGATACAATTCATGAACCAATATTATGGAACAACTAAACACCAAACCATCCAAGGGAAGATAGATACAAGCATAATTAGCACACTCCCAAATTTTTAAGACAATAAAATTCAGTACAGAGAAATGTGGAGTAATTCCATTTCTCCTAGATATCCCTCTTCACAAGCCAAATGCTATCAAACACATCTACTACCACACGATCTAGAACCTAAAACTCTAGATATAACACCTTCAAATACCACTAATAATCACATCCAAACTGCATAAGCACAACTTCAAGAATGAATAAATGCAAAGCACAACACACAACACATCCTTGTCACCTTGTACACTCTTTATACAAATATTCTCAAAATCACTTGGAAACCAAGTTCCCTACTATAAAAGCAACACCTACTCAACACCACAAACAGATTCTTATCATGACCAAACTAGATATTGAAATCAATGAAAACACTAATGACAACATAGTGCAATAATCTATCACATTTTCATTGATGGTGACACCTGCTAAAAAACCATCAACAACAAAAGAAACTTTGTATCTCCAAAACTCAAGCAACTCTCCTCCTTGTACTTGGAGATTTATTTCCCTAGACTTCTCTCTCCTTTGCTATTTTTTTGAATTATCTCTCTCCCCTTTCGACATCAAACTTCACTTCTCTCTCAGACTTTTAGGCACAAGATATGTTCCCCTAATTCCATCAACCAAAGACACCACTACCTAGTCCCCCTAAGAGGTAGCCTTCATCAGTCCAAGAAAAAGGATGATCATCTTGAATTGCACCACTGGAAAGATGTACCATCTTATGCATCTAGTTGAAAGGAGGGGAAATAACCCATAGCTTATTTATGGGATACTCAAATGTATCTTTTTGAAGAGATTTTATGAATATTTATACTATTTGATCCTTTATAGGAACATACTCCAACTTTACTTCATTCTCAACAACTTTGTCTCTTAGAAAGTGATACCAGATAGAGATATGATTTGTTATTGAATGTATTATCGCATTTTTTGAAATGTTGATAACACTTGTATTATCACACAAGATAGAGATAGGTTGATCATATGATACTCTAATATCTTTCAATATTTTCCTCATCCACAAAACTTGTGTGCAGCAAGATGTTGCAGTGTAATATATTATTCCTTTGTAGTAGATAGTGACACTAAATTTTTCTTCTTACTCAGCCAAGAAACTTGTCTATTTCCAAGGAAGAAAGAACCTCCACTTTTACTTCTTCTATCATGCACACATACCTACCCAATCTACATCTATATAAGAACTTAATGATAATTTGGTATCCTTAAAATACCATAGAGCATAGTCTAGAGTTCTCTTCAAATATTTGAATATCCTTTTGATTGTTGCCACATGTGATTCTCTAGGATCTTCTTGAAATCTTGCCATAAGACATATTGCATACATGATATTCGGTCTAGTTGTAGTTAGATATAATAATCCACCAATCATAGATCTGTAATTGGTTTGATTTTTCTTAGGAGATTCATCTTTTTTTCTCAACTTTTAACTAGTAACCATGGGAGTACATATTGGTTTAGATTCCTCCATTCCAAATTTCTTTAGTATTTACTTAACATATTTTTATTGTGTAATGAATATACCTTTTTGATTGACTTATTTATAGCCCAAGGAAGAAATTCATCTCTTCAAACATTAATATTTCAAACTCATTTCACATCTCTTCTACAAACCTTTTACAAATTATCTCATTTCCTCCAAAGATTATGTCATCAACATACACAACCATAATCAAAATTTGATCTCTCTCTACTTTGAATTAAGGTTTCTATTTGTAGTACCCTTTTTGAATCCCTCCTACAATAAGTACTTGTCCAATTTTGCATACCAAGCTCTAGGAGTTTGTTTGAGCCCATATAATGCCTTTTTCAACCAATAGACCATATCAGCATCTTCTGATAACTGAAAAAAAATTTGATTGTTTAATGTATACCTCTTCTTCTAATTCACCATTCAAATATGCAAACTTTACATCTGTCTAATATACTTTGAATTCTTTATGTGCTGCAAAATCCAAAAACATTCTAATAGCCTCCATTCTTGCTACTAGAGAAAAATTCTCTTCAAAATCTACTTTCCACTTGTGAGTAGCCTTTGCACACAAGCCTAGCCTTTTTTTTATAACTTCTCCATTCTCATTCAATTTTTTCCTAGAAACCCATTTAGTTCCTATCACATTCTTGTTTATTTTTCTTGGAACCAATTCCTATGTCCAATTCTTCTCAATATGTCCTCAACTCTTCTTCCATAGCTTTGATCCAATTTTCATCCTTGCAAGCTTTAGTAACTATTTTAGGTTCTACTTTTAAAAGCAAACAAAATTTTACTTGTTCCTCTATCATAGCAGCTATTCTTCTTGTCAACACACCTATGCTTTTCTATCCAATTATTTGATCCTTAGAATAGATTTTTTGCACATACTTAGGAGTATTAGGATTCTTTTTTGAAGCTTCTTTCTCTTCCACTAGCATCTCCTTTTCTTTATCTTCTACTTTTTCTTCTTCTCTGCAAGGAGGTTCATCAACTTCATATTCTTCTATCAACAATTATCTCTAATGCGATTCTTCATCCACTTTGACACTTTCACTTTCAACTATCTTCTTTAGCCTTTTGTTGTAGCACCTATATGCCTTGCTCTTTGTAGAATATCCAAGGAGTATTTCTTCATATGGTCTTGCATCAAACTTTCCTAAGTTTTCTTCATCCCTCATGATATAACATTTGCTTCCAAACACTCTAAAATATTGCATAGGAGTTTTCCCATACCATAGGTCATAGGGGGTCTTTGAATTATTCTCTCTTGCTTATCCTCTATTGAAAATGTAGCTTGGGGTATGAATTGCTTCTTTCTAGTAGACATCTGGTAGATTTTCTTCCTTCAAAATGGTTCTTGTTGCTTCTTGAACTATCCTATTCTTCCCCTCCACAACCCCATTCTATTGCAAAGTCATAGGAGCTGATAAATGCTTGTTTATCCCATGATCTTCAAAAAAATTGTTAAAATCATTAGAGATGAATTCACCACCTCTATTAGACCTTAAACACTTGATTTTTAGACCCATTTCATTCTAAAAATATATATATAAATTCTTTCAACTTATCTAGAGCTTCTTATTTTTCTTTGAGAAAGGTCACCCAAGTCATTATAGAGCAATAATCTATTAACAACATAAAGTATTTGTCACCTCTACAACTTCTTGTTATGGCAGGTCTACATAGGTCTGTGTACTCCAACTCCAAAGGTTCTATAGTGGATTACTCCCTAATTTTCAACCTCTTCTTTGTCTATTTTCCAAACTACATCGATAGGATTTGTAATTCTTGGCATATCTCTCACAACATGAGTAGAGTTGATCTTCACAAGGCTATCAAAATTGATATGACACATTCTTCTATTCCATAGTCAACTTTCATTGATTTGGGTCACAAATAACTTACCACCACCACCTTTGAGCTAATAAAAATTACCTTCTATCATCATTCTTGCATCAACCAAAGTTCTAGAGCTTCCTTTTCTGAATTCACAACCATCATCCTAAAATACTAGATTGTATCCTCTGCTACACTTTTTTCCTACACTAAGAAGATTATGTTGGATACCGTTGACATAAGAACATCATCTATCTTATGATTTCCATCAAAACTAATTGAACCTTTCCATAGATCTTAATAGATATTTCATCACCAAACTTGACAAGACCACCATCTTACTTCTCAAGTTTAAAAATCTTACTCTTATCACCTATCATATGATTTGAGCATCTATTGTCAATTATCCAATATTTCCTCTCCTCTCTTGCATGAAAGGAATTTAATATTGTTCCTTCAATATTGTGACCTATTTCTAGAGTATTTTCATGCACACATATTTTAGGCTTATTAGAAGTAGTTCCAACATTCAAAACCATGAACAAGAGTTCATCACTTCCATCATTTGAATAGTTTGATTCCTTATAATCAAATGTACTATTATCTTCTCTAACATAATAAGTCTTCTTAAAATATCTACCTTTAGGATCTTTATATTTTTCATTTGAAAAATTTCCTAGACATTTTGAAGCATAATGACCTATCTTACCAAAATTGAAATACTTGAAGGGTAGCTTACCTCTATATTTTCTAGTCCCCTTTTTTAGTATTCTTACAAACTTTTCTTCCACTTTATCAAGATCATCTGGATCAAATTCATCATTCCTCTCTTTCTTGCTAAATTTAAAAATAGTTTCTTTTATTGAAGCATCTTGGTCCAACTCTCTTAATTCAAAAGTAGTTAATACACCAAACAATTGATCTCTAGAATATGGATCTAGATTCTAAGCTTCCTCAATAGCAGAAACTTTAGCACTATAATATTTAGGAAGGGTTCTCAATACCTTTTTTCATAATTTCACTTTTCTCTAGTTTTACACCAAGACCATTGATGGCATTGACAATTTCATCCACCCTTAGCATGTAGCCTATAGTATCTTCATCTTCTAACATTCTCAGGGTTTCAAATTTGGCTTTAAAATTCTACATCTTTTCTTTCTTGACCTTAGAATCACCTTCATAGATGCTCTTCAACTTCTCCCAACCATGTTTAGCAATTTTCTAGCTTATCACCTTCATAAGTTTTGAATAAAAAATACCACTCAAAATAGTATTCCTTTCTTTTCCATTATTCTTATAATCCTTGGTATTATCTTCACTTGTTGGAGTAATAGTAGGAATAGTATATCCATCTTCAATTGATTTCAATACACCAAACCGTAATGAGACAAGAAAGGCTTCCATCCTTGATTTCCAAAAGGCATAATTTGTTCCATCGAACATAGGGACTTTGAAACCATTCTTGTGTACCATATGGATCTACCTCAAAAAGCTAAGCTTCTTCCAAGAAACCTTTTCTTTGATACTAAGTGTTAGACACATAGGCCAATTGAGAAGGGGGGATGAATCAATTGTTGTTTAAAACCTTCAAACCCTCATTAATCTTCAAACCCTTATTAAGCATCAGTATGAATGTAAACAAATGAAACATCAACACATCAAAAACCATACACAATAGAAAACTAAAACTAAAAATACTCTTGACATTGTTTTCTCCTCACAAGAAATACTTAAACATACACCTAATGGTCCTCTTTACATAGTTGACTAAATCTATGATAAGCCCACTGATGGGATATTAATAGATTCTATCTATGGAGAGAATGTGATCATAGAGGAATTCTTACTTTTGCATGAACTTTATCAAGATTTATATGGTAAATCGAAAGCATGGATCAAGACGCATAAAATTTTTTCTTTCCCTATGATGGGATCGATCAGCTTACCTTTACAAGTAGGACCAAAAACCTTAGATATCTCATCCTCCATCATCCCATAGTTGGACCAATTTCATGTAAAGCTAGGCTATCCATGGCTTTGCTCCATGAATTTTGTCCCATTAGTCATACATAAATTCTTAAATTTGAAAATGAAATTTAGATTTTCCATCATTGTGGCTTTAACCCTTTGTCTTCCCATGGAAACCTCCCCTTATATTTCTTTTGGCCTGAACCTATAGAACCTATCAAACCATGAGAAGACTTCTTTTTCAAATCCTACCAAAAGTTCAAGGAAAAGAAAATAGCATAATTATCTCTTTGAAATATAACTCTTCCCACCACTAAGCCTACCATCCTTGATGAAGCCATGATTGAACCAAAATACATCCCAAATAACCAAGATCAACCTAAGACAAAACCTTCACCTACTTCCTACAAAAAGACCAAGAGACAATGAAAATAATCCCATCACGCCCCCTAGAATAAAACAAGTTTACAAAGTCAAAGAGAAAGTGGTCAAATAACCTCTCGTGGTTCCTTTCATTCCTCCCCTTCAGGAAGAAAAGAAACCTATGGTTGATCAACCCACTCCTACAAAAACGTAACTTGAAAAAAAAAACTAAAAGAAATAGAGGTGGTAGAGAGCATAGGTGTAGATGTTGTGCCCTTGCTTGTAGGTTAAAAAATAAATAAACAAAGATAATCAAGACCAAAACATAACTGAAGCAATGCACGATTATTCTACCCCCTCCCTAAAAAAAAAAGATCCTATAATGAAACCACTACAAGAGTTAAAACCTTCTTTGGAAATTATCATTCGACCTCCTATTTTCATTAGCTTGAATGACATTTATGAGGTTGCTAAAATTGACAAGGAGGGGCATAATGAATTCAATACATTTTTTTTCTCTTCTATGAGCTTAAACAATAATTCTCTTAGGAAGAGTGTTGAAATTGGTGATGACCCTAGTTACCTTCTATTGTCCCTCTGGCTAGTTTTCCACCTTCTATATACGATGAACATGATTTGGATGTGATCAAATTGCTCATAGGTTAACTCGCATGTTCCTTACTATTCTTTTGCATTATTTATTTTTCTTCATCTCTTGTATAATTTCATATGCATATTGTTATCCCCTGTACTATTCTCTCTTTGTGAAATTCCTCTATTTGTACCTTCATTCTTCTATATTTCATAAACATTTTATCCTTTTCCGTTATCTTTTCTTTGTATTTTTTTTCCCTTTTGGGGATGATGCAAGGTGTCGAGACATTCACGTCTCTTCCATGTTAACCCAAAAAAAAATTCCTTTACTTTTCTTTATCTCTTTTTCATTTGTCTTGTGTTTTCCTTTTGGGGATGATACAAGGCATCAAGACATTCATGTCTCTTCCATGTTGACCCAAAAAGCTATTTTTCCTTTACTTTTCTTTATGTCTTTTTCATTTTTCTTGTATTTTCCTTTTAGCGATGATGCAATGTTTCAAGACATGCATGTCTCTTCAATGTTGACCCAAAAGGATTTTTTTTTCTCTCTTTGTGTCATTCTTCTAGTTTTATGAGTATTTGGGGAATGATGACAGTTTCAAGCTCTCTAAAAAAATTATAGCAAAAAAATATTGACCTAAAATCCATAGATCCCCTATCTATGTTTGGAATTTCATTTTGGGGGCAACCCCTTCCTCCTTTCATGACATAGCTTTATTTGGAAACATATGACTTGGAATAGGTCTTTCCAAGTTAGCTCTCATGTATTCTTTACTATTATCATTTATTATTTGCTACTTTAAAGTAATTGCACACAATATGGTGTTTAGCAATTTCCTTAAAGTAGGGGCATACTTTGGCATTATTCTTTTTGAATTTTTCATGTTTCATGGTGTAGTCTTCTTGCTTTGTGGTGACATCTGGTGTGATGTCCTTCAAGAGAGTGATCTTCCTTAGCATATTATATTCCTATTAGTGGCTTGATGCAACACACTATATCCCCTCAGTTGTGAATATTCTATTCTTTGACTGGTCCTCTCTTGGAGACATTAGGAACAATGTTCCCTAAATTAATGACCTCAAATGAACTAAGAAAGACTCCCTTGAACATTCCATTTTTTTTACAATTTCAATTATATGGATACCTTGCATAAAAAAATTTGCATTCCTATGAAGCCATCTTGTTTGTTCATGAGTTCCAAGAATACGAAGCTTTGTTTGCATCATAAAGCTCAAAATTCATTGTTTGTTCATGAGATTCAAGCATATGAAGATTTTCTTGCCTCATGAAGCTTGAAGGTAATTTTTGCATGGCACCTTATTAAAGTTATCAGGAGCTATGACTTTGGTATTGTTTTACAGGAAGCCCAACCAAGGCATAGTGTTTCCATAGCCACTCACGTGTGAGTGTGAGCACATATCGATTGTGTGTGTATGTGTCTCACCTCTTTTGAATACTCACCTAGTGGATAGCCTATAGTTTTGTTGCCTCAAAGTGAGCATGCATTTTTTAGACAAACAACCTAGATCCGATCCACATCGTGTTGGAAAAATGTTCGAAGCTTGATCCATTCACCCCTCTTTTGTTTTGTTTTTCTTTTGTCTTTGTATTTGGTAGTGTATGCTTGTGATTTAATGATGCTCTTTATATCATTTTTCATGTGTGTTCTTTTGTGCCTATGTTGGTTTGCCATGGGATCTTGATCTTAGGGCTTGATCACCCCTCTTGATCGTTGTCATCTTACCTTACTAACATTAGTGCAGTTGGACCCCTCTTGAAGCAAGTTTGTATACTTTAGTGTGAGTTTTGTTAAATAGGCACATGACAACTAAGAGGGGGGGTGAATCAGTTTTCCCACAATTCAAACTTAAAAACTTAATCCTTATTAATTCAGCAACCACACTATTTTGTTATTAAGTAAGAGCATGAAACACAAATAATAGAAAGAAAATCAACACAATGAACACCAAATTTTTACGTGGAAAACCTGATGAGGGAAAAACCACAGTGAGGGTAAACTCACAATATAAAGATTATAAAGAAAAGGCTCACTACCAAGGGCTCACTACCCAAAAGAGGACTCATTATCCAAGTACAAAGGATCACTGCCTACAAAGGGACTCAATGTCCATAGAAAAGACTCAGTGTCCAATAGGGAGGCTCACTACCTATAGATACAAAAGAGAACAAAAGATCCACCACAACAATTAATGAACATCTGTAGGATTGTAGAAACCTTTATCTCACTTCCTTCAACACAATGAAGAATTGCTATCACAACTCACACACACACTTCTGCTCTTATGATTTGCGGCTCACTTTTGTCACTTTGCATCACATTGTCATACAACTCTTCACACTTTGACTTGCTTTTAGACCATCCTTATCCTTAGAAACCTTCTCCAAGGTTGGCCACAAATACCTCATTTCATAAATTCAAATTAGGTTGGAAACTCAAAATTCATGTGGTGGAAAGGAATAAGAGTGGACCAATAAAAAAATTTCAAGATCAAAAAATAATATCTCGAAACAACCACATGCTTCCTTAAGTAAATTTTATTCTTTGAATGAAGCGTAAACACCAAGTCAACCAAACCAAATGAAAAAAAAAAATATTGATGTACATGCTTCCTAATTAGGAGATCACATGCAAACTCCACAACATGCTTCATTAAGCACGATAATACATCTCAAAATATTCTAGATACAACCGTAGAAAAACTACAATCTTCAAACACTGAACATCTTTCACCAATCCATAGAAGACCAACTTTACCATAACAGTTCACATACCGATGAACATAACTTTCACGTACCATCAAACCAGAAGCTAAAACTCAAGAGATATCACCACTAAATCCCCATTATCAAACCTTCAAATCCACACAAGCATAGGATCAACATAGGAGAAATGTAAAGCACATACTAGAGCACATTCTGAACACTTTCAACAATCTAACTTCTCTTCTTTATTTAATTTTCTCAAAAGCACTTGGAAACTTATCAAACCAACACATCTGGAACACTATAAAGATAGCTCCATGTACTCATAAAATCTTGACTATACATGTATCATTTGCAACATATTGAACTATGTTGACATCAATGACAACATTAATGACAACACCACCAAAACTTGTTCATACTTGGAACAATCTCTCCCTTTGTCATTGATGGCAACACATGATGTGAAAAACCATCAAATAATTTTTTTTTACACAATACCCTGGGAGAACACCTTCGTTTCTTCTTCACCTATTTTTCACATGACTTTCTCTCCCCCTTTAAAATCAATGGACAATATCAACAACATTGATTACTCCCCCTGAGGAGTACACCCATACTGCAACAATGAAAAACCTTATCTACTCCCCCTGCAGAGTAGACCCATTTATCAATCCAGATAAATGAAGAATCTGTGAATTCACTGGACCGATGCACCTTCATGTGCACCTAGTTAGGAGGGACAATGACCCCCAACATCTCCCTAAGATGCTCAAAAGTATCCTTCGAAAGAGCCTTAGTGAATATATTTGCAGTATGTTCCTTTGTTGTCACATACTCTAGTATGACCTCATTCTCCAACACTTTTTCTCTCAAGAGATGATACTTGATAGATATATGTTTTGTTCTTGAATGCATAACTAGGCTCTTTGAAATGTTTATTGCACTTTTGTTGTCACAAAAAATAGAAATAGGCTCATCACATACCACACTAATGTCCTTCAGTGCCTACTTCATCCATAAAACCTATGTGCAGCAGGATGTTGCAACAATATATTTTTCTTCTACTGTGGATAAAGAAACCGAGTCTTGCTTTTTGCTAAACCATGAAATTGATCTTCCACCAAGAAATAAAGCACCACCATTGGTACTCTTTTTGTCACCTACACATTCGGCCCAATTAGCATCTGTATAAGCACTCAAGGTGAAATAATCACTCTTAGGATACCATAGTCCATAATCTAGTGTACCTTTTAGATATCTAAATATCCTCTTTATAGTTGTGACATGTGCTTCTCTAGGATTTTCTTGGAATCTAGAAACTAAACACACTGCATGCATAATGTCTGGTCTAGTAGTAGTAAGATACAATGGTCCACCAATCATAGATCTATATTTTCTCTGATCAGTCTTAGTAGATTCATCATCTTTGCTAAGTTTACATCCAGTTACCATAGGAGTACAAACTAGTTTGGAATCATCCATCCCAAACTTCTTCAACAACTCTTTTACATACTTAGATTGTGAAATGAATATCCCTTTATCAGTTTGATTCACTTGTAGATCGAGGAAGAAATTCAATTCACCAATCATAGACATCTCAAATTATTTTTGCATCTCTTCAACAAACTTCTAACATATTCCTTCATTTCCACCAAAAATGATATCATCAACATAAACAACTACTATCAACATTTTTTTACCTTTCACTTTGAAATAAACATTACTATCAACAAAACCTTTGTTGAATCCTTGCTTTGTCAAATATCTATCCAATCTTGTATACCAAGCCCTGGGAGCTTGCTTCAGCCCATACAATTCCTTCTTCAACTTATAAACCATGTATGTTTTGTCAGACAATTGAAACCCTTCAGGTTGATCCATGTACACCTCTTCCTTGAACTCACCATTCAAAAATGCTAACTTAACATCCATCTGATACTCTTTGAAGTCCTTGTGGGAAGAAAAATCCAAAAACATCCTAATAGCTTCCATTCTAGCCACAAGGGCAAATTTTTCTTCAAAATATATACCTTCAACTTGTGAATATCCTTTGCATACTACTCATTCCTTATTCCTTATGACTTCTTCACTTTCATTCAGCTTATTCCAAAACACCCATTTTGAACCAATCATATTTTTATTCACAAGCCTAGGGACTAGTTCCCATGTCTGATTATTTTCTATCTATTGCAACTCTTCTTTCATAGCTCTCATCCAACTCTCATCTTCACATGCCTCACTTACAGATTTAGGTTCAACTTTAGAAAGAAAACATAGACTTACCTCAGCTACAACTCTACTTCTTTTCTTCACACCTTCACTTTTATCTCCAATTATTTGATCCTCAAGATGATTCTTCTGTATATATTTAGGAGTTCTGACAGCAGGTTCTGGTTCATTTTCTTCTTCTCTTTCTTCTTCCACTTGCTCTTCTTTCTCTTCCTCTTAATCCTTCTCCTTATTCTCCTCAAGTACATGTCCATAGATAGGATCATTAGGTTCAACTTCACTAATCTCAACAGGTATTCTTATGTCTTCATCAACTTTCACATTATCACTTTCAACCATCTTTCTCAACCTTTTGTTAAAGAATTTGTATGCTTTGCTAGTAGTAGAGTATCTGAGAAAGATTCCTTCATCGCATCTAGCATCAAACTTTCCAAGATTTTCATCATCTCTTTTAATATAGCATATGCTTCCAAGTACTTTAAAATAATTCATAGTAGGTGTCTTACCAGTCCATAAATCAAAAGGTGTCTTAGTGTTGTTGTATCTGATCTGGACTCTATTAATAACATAAATAATAGTATATATTGCATCTCTCCAATACACATCTAGTACATTTGATTCTTTCATCATGATTCTAGCAGCTTCCTATACAATCCTATTTTTCCTTTCAACTACACCATTCTGCTAAGGGGTTCTCAGAGCAGAAAACTATCTTCTTATGCCATGTTATTCATAAAATGCATTAAATTCACCAAAAGTGAATTCTCCACCTCTATCGGATCTCAAACAGTTGATTTTCAAATTTACTTCATTGTCCACTCTTGCTTTGAATACCTTAAACCTATCTAGAGCCTAAGTCTTTTCTCTAAGAAAAGCAACCCATGTCATTTGAGTATAATCATCAATAAGAAACATGAAATATCTATCACCATTCAAGCTTCAAGTTCTAGTGGGACCACAAAGATCAGTATGAACTAACTCCAGCATTTTGGTAGTAGAATGCTCTTTTCCCTTAAAGTTGCATCTTGTTTGTTTCCCCAATTGACAACTTCTACAAATAGCGTTAGTAGGTCTTGTGATTCTAGGTAGTCCTCGAACAATCTCTTTTGCACTAATTCTAACAAAGTTATCAAAAATCACATGTCCCATTCTTCGGTGCCATAGCCAACTTTCACTGATTTGAGATACAAGGAAATGACCATGAAATCCTTTTAGCTAGTAGATGTTTCCATGAGTTCTTCTTCTAGCAACAATCATATCTCCACATTTGGATCCATTTTTTATTTCATAGATATTGTTATGAAACACAATTTTGAAATCATTGCTACACATTTGAACAACACTCAAAAGGTTATGCATCAAACCCTTCAAATAATATACATCGTCAGTACTATACACTCCATCAAAACTAATTGAACTTTTTCCATATATCTTTTCTCTAGAATCATCACCAAACATAACTAAACCACCATCATATTTCTCAAGTTTAGTGAACTTACTCTTATCTTTGGTCATGTTATTAGAACATCCACTATCAATTATCTAGTAGTCTTCATCCTATCTTGCATGAAAAGTGGTAACCAAAGTACCTTCCATCCTATTTCTCTTATTCTCCAGAGATTTCTTGCTTACATATTTTCTAGGGTTAGTGGATATAGATTTACTTTCCAAAGCTAAGAATGCGCATTCACTATCATCAACCTCATTCTTAGATTCATCATAAAAAATTATTGCTTCTTCTTTAACATAGTACAACTTATATTTCTTATCCTTTCTATCCTTATCCTTATAATCCTTGTTTTTCTTATGCACTACTCTATTTTGACATCTCGAAGCATAATGGCCAATATTACCACACCTAAAACATTTAAAGGGAAACATACCTTTATACTTTTTCGTTCCTTTCTTCAACTTCCTACTGAAGTTTTCTTCCAACTCATCAACATCATCATTATCTAGTTCCTCTTCAATCTTCAATGCCTTAAATTCTATTTCTATCTTTTCTTCTTTTTAGAACTCTCTCAACTCAAATTCTTGCAAGGTGTCGAACAATTGTTCCAAAGTGTAGGTCTTAGGATTATATACTTCTTCAATAACTGAGATCTTATCATTGTAGCACTTCGGTAAGGTTATCAAGATCTTCTCAATTATATCTTCATATAATAGTTTCCCTCCTTGATTTCTAACCTTATTTGAAGTTAGTTCAACTCTCTAAAAGAAACTTGTAAATTCTTCACCATCTTCCATCTTCAGATTCACAAATCCGCACCTTTTTGTCAGCTTCTTTGTCAATTTCACTCTTTCATTTCCTTCATACATATCTTCCAACTTCTTTCAGACTTCATATGCATTTTCCAAAGAAGAAACCATCGCTTTCTCATTTTTAGATAAACCACTGCAAATAGCATACTTTTCCTTATAATTTTCTTCATAAGAAAATATCTCATCTACAATAGTAAGACCACTAAATGGGTGTGTATACTTTTTCTCAACAACCTTCTAGGTCTTGAAACCAAAGGAGATAATATATCCTTTCATCTATCCCTTCCAATCATTGTAGTCAACTCCATCAAATATAGGGATTTCCAACTTATGCACCATCGGATCTTCCTTAAGCGGTTAAGCTCTATACCAAGGAACCAAGGCTTTGATACCAATTGTTAAATTGACACAATACAACTAAGAGGGGGGTGAATCAGTTGTCACACAATTCAAACTTAAAAAATCAGCACTTATTAATTCCACACCCACACTATTTTGTTATTAAGTAAGAGCATGAAACACAAATAATAGAAAGCAAATCAACACAATAAACACCGAATTTTTACATGGAAAACCCAATGAGGGAAAAACCATAGTGAGGGATTTAACTCATAATTTAAATATTATAAAACAAAGGATTACTACCCAGAAGAGGACTCATTGTCCAAGTACAAAGGCTCAATGCCTACAAAGGGACTCACTGTCCACATAAAGGAATCACTATCCAACATGGAGGCTCACTTCCTACAAATACAAAAGAGAACAAAAGATCCACCACAAAAATTAATGCACATTTGCAAGATTGCAGAAACCTTTATCTCACTGCCTTCAACAAAATGAAGAGCTGCTATCACAACTCACACACACACTTCTACTCTTATGATTTGTGGCTCACTTTTATCACTTTGCATCACACTTTCATAGAAATCTTCACACTTAAACTTTCTTTTATACCATCCTAATCCTTAGAAACCTTCTCCAAGGTTGGCCACAAATACCTCATTTCATAAATTTAAATTAGGCCGGCAACTCAAAATTCCCACGGTGGAAAGGAATAAGAGTGGACCAATAAAAAAAATAATATCTTGAAACAACCACACACTTCCTTAATTAAATTTTATTCTTTGAGTGAAGTGTAAACACCGGGTTGGCCAAACCTAATGAAAACACAAATAAAAATTGATGTACACGCTTCCCAATCAGGAGATGACATGCAAACTCCACAACACGCTTAATTAAGCATGAGAATACATCTCAAAATCTTCTAGATACATCTCTAGAAAAACTACAATCTTCAAACATTGAACATCTTTCACCAGTCCACAAAATACCAACTTTACCAGAACAGTTCACATACTAGTGAATGTAACTTTCACATACCATCAAACTAGAAGCTAAAACTCAAGAGATATCACCACTAAATCCCCATTATCAAACCTTTAGATCCACACGAGCATAGGATCAAAATAGGAGAAATGTAGAGCACATACCAGAGCACATTTTGAACACTTTGAACACTCTGACTTCTCTTCTTTATTTAATTTTCTCAAAAGCACTTGTAAACTTATCAAACCAACACATCTATAACACTATAAAGATAGCTTCATGTACTCATAACATATCAACAACATCTCAGCTATGCATGTATCATCTACAACATACTGAACTGTGTTGACATAAATGACAACACCACCAAAACTTGTTCATACCTACAACAAGTTTGAAGCAAGTTCATCCTTTCTTTAAAATGGGGGCTAAATGTAGCATCAAAAAATGTTGTTGATAATATGTTCACACTTGTTTGGTACCTCCTTGTAAAATTTAGCTTAATGATGCCTTGACTTAGTGTTGTAATGTGCTTTGCACACTCACATTAGGTCTTGGGCCCTTATGAGCTAAATGTACTTAACTTGTACCTTTCTAAGGTATTGTAAAATGTTGTAACACACTTTCACACTTTTCTAAGGTTTCATTAATTAATTGAACCAAATAAACCTATTTTTAACCAAAGTTTGCTTGAATTTTAGAGTGTTGTAAAGTGGTGTAACACACTTTCACACTTTTCTAGGGTTTTTGTTAATAATTGGGTTTCTTTATACTTTAATTGGCCTTATTTTGCATCTACAAGCCTCATTAATGCATCTTTTTGAGGATAATATTGACATCAATCAATATCCAATCATAATTTAAGTGTTTTTAGGTTGTGTGGACTAGATTTAGTGATTTGGGACTCATACGCCGCCTTGGGCATATGAGTCCCACCTAGGTTTTTGGGTCTCAATCCTAATTTTAAACCTTTCTAAGAATTTTTAAATTTGGTCCCATAAATTATGCCTAATGGGACTCATACGTTACCTTAGGTGTAGAAGTCCCGTGTGGCCCAAAATAAAAATTAATTCAAACTCTTCATGGGATTTTATCCTCCTAGATCTGATGTCGACTTGTAGTGTTGTAATTTTAGGAATTCTTGAATAATTAAGTATAAATAGAAGGTTCTTTCATTCATTTTCACCTAACTTTTGTGAGAGCATTCATAATAGCAAGTTTGAGTTCACAAGAGAATTCAAGTGTCTACAAGAGCACTCAAGAGTATTTAAAGGTAGATTATCATGTTTTTTAGAGAATTATACATGTATCAAGAATCATGTCAAAGTCTTCATGCATCATGTTTATTTTAGAGCTAAAATTTGTGATGTAGGGTTTCATGATTCAAGCAAGCATTCAATTCAAGATCTACAACATTCAAGAAAGAGTTAAGATCCCCATCCATTGAAGCCATCTCATACATGTTTTTAGCATCTTATTGGTAGGGTTTGGTGAGTTGTAACATATTACTTTTCTCTTTCATGATTTTCCATTTCTATTCCATTTCATTTCAAGGTTTGATTACCAAGATGGGTTTTGACCAAAGAAAACCCCTTTCTACTAACAAAACAACATTTTTTCCTCTCTTTATTGTGTTATTTGTAGGTTTAGGTTGAAGACACATTGAAGAGAAAGTTTGGAGAAATTTTTCAAAGTGTTCAAAGTTGTCACCTTTCATTGGAGATCATTAGAAGACTTCTATAGGCTACAAATCAGGGTTTCAGATCTAAAAATCAATTGGGAATGATAGAGCCATAATTAAATAGTAGATTTAGACCTTAAAGCTTCAAAAAACCCTAACTAAACTGATACACTAGTTATGGCATATGCATCTCAATTTAGGTCAAATTTTAGGTTTTTGTAGTTTTAGATACCCATTTGCTAGATTCTTGTTTTCGCACTAAAACCTAGGTCTGGGACTAAATTTCCTAGCCTAGTGTATGAATCCTAGTTAGCATTAAAATCAAAATTTATATCATTTCAAAGCTTCATTCAACCTCCTTCAGGTTTCTAGGCACACAAATTTTATCTTGCAATTTTTTGTTTTGTTTTACTTGCACTTTTTAGGTCACTTAGTTAAATATTGCATCATATTAGGGTTAAGCATTACATCTTGCATTTCATTTTTATTTCCAATCCTTATCTTCATGGTGAACCCCTCTTTAGTTTACAATCAGCAACTAGGACAACCCTATTTCAAGATCTCTTTCTCTTTTGCATTGAGATCTCTAGGGTTATCCTTGAGTGGGAGTGTTAGAGTTTTGTTGTTCTATCTCCCAAGCATAGAATCCCCAAAAAAAAATTCTACCTTTCATTTTGGTGAACCTATATTTAGAACATCATAATCCTAATTTTGAGTGCATCATCATCCTATATCTTGCTTGTATTAACATTGCATTAGGATTTGCATTAGTTAATTGCCATTCTAGGGTAATTCCTAAATTTTACATTAGTGAAATTTCATATAGCTTGAATTTTTTCATCTAAAATCATTGAAAACCATTTGAAAACTAAATTTTCACTTATGTTACAGATCATACAACACAAAAAGAATAAAAATCACTCAATTTTTTTTTGAAATTTTTGAAAAAATCACCACTCAGACTCATATGCCCATCTGGGTGACTCAGTCCCAATGCAGATTTCAAATGGTATTTTCTAGAATTTAAACTCTATTTTTGTGCTCATATTTGATGTGGATAACTTTTTGTTGTATTTTTATAGAGTTTCTATTATATTCATTTCATTGCACTTAGCTTATATTGCATTTACATTCATCCCTTGCATGAGTATTTGGTGTTCTATTGCTAATACTATAGTGAGACAAAGTTTGAGACTCATGTCATCCCACAATAACTCAATCATCATGGGTCTTGGGTTGTCTAGCTCTTTCACTACCAGTGTTGACACTAGTACACTAGGTATAGACCATAGCTTTAACAACTCTTTACCTTCAAGTAGTGTGATACATGATGAAACAAGGATTGATAGTGTTCCCCAAGAAAATATAATTCATATTCATGAAGAATTAGCAAACCTACAAAATCAAGTGCAAAATGACAACATTTCAACTACTACTATCCCTACTATAGATAACATTTATCACATGATTAAAAGTGAAGATGGACTTGACCTTGTGTGTAACATAGTTCAGATTTTTAGAAAAAACCTCACCTCAACCACCAGTTGTCCTCCATTTCTACCTACACCAACCCTCAAGTAACAACAACAATGCAACCAAATAGTAATGTGATTCCTTCCTTAAGTACTTCCACTAGCATCCCTAATACCTTTGTGGCATCACACATCATATCTCCTACCACCTTACCACCTATAAGAATTCCATTCACTTGTCCCTCAAACACATACACACCTCCACCTTTTTCTGCGCCATCTCTTAATAAATCAATGACCCTCTCATAAACCAACTTTTGCAATCCGTTTCATCCCTTCAAAAACACTTTTCAACCATCAATCAAAATCAAAATGGTCCACCTACATATTATGTCAAAAGTAGTCCTTTATCCTTGGAGATATTGTGAATACTAATGCCACAAGGTGTAGTGGTGCCTATATTTGATAAATATGGAGGGAAAGGAGATCCTTCTAACCATGTTTCTTCCTATACCACCTTATGTAGTGACATTATTCTTGATGATAAACTCTTGGCTAATCTTTTTCCTAGGTCCTTGAAGGATACTACCTTGGAATGGTTCTCTTCATTGCCGAACAACTTAATTCATTCATTTAATGAAAATTTTGAGGCCTTTATAAACCATTTCCAAGTTCATATGACACCTGAGATGACCTTGGCCAATTTGATGAGATGCAAGAAAAAAGAAGAAAAGATTACTAATTTTATCTCATGATACCAATCGCTTTATTCCCAAATCAATGTCAAGGTTTTTGACCCTCACCTTCAAAACATGTTCATAGAGAATTTGCAAACTAAGATACAAGATAAGATTACCATGATGAAATTCCCCTCCTTCATGCACTTATGTACTTCCCTCTGTGATTATCAAAACTCAGTTAGTAGTCGTGATGCGAAATCCACCTCTAGCCAAATTGAGAAGTCTGAGCCCACAAACTGAAACAATTACCAACCTTTTAGGAAGTAGAATAAAGGGTTCCTTCAATTAAATACCCCTCGCCAAACAACTCAGAATTCTAATAACCAAGTAGTTGTTGTAAAAGCGACAATACCCTTTACCTATGGAGAGCAGAAAAGACAATTCACTCCCCTACCAAATACCCTTCATAACACAATGTCACAACTTTTAAAAAAACAAATTATCACCTTGCCTCCCATTAAAACACCTAAACCTAACAAGCGCCTACCTCTGGCCTTTAGATAAAATGCTTATTGTCATTGTCACTAATAAAATGGACACAATAAAAAATATTGTAAGCATCTTAAATATATTGTGCAAGACCTCATTGATTCCAATCAACTTTCATTTGGAGGTGTTAATGATAAAGGAAATAAGTATGTTTCCCCTTTGGACCAAAACTTGCAAATATTTACCAACCCCATGCAAAAATAATATTTCATTTGTCAAAGCTAGTGAAACTACAAGTACTAATGTGATGAATGTTGACATGGATGATGAGAACATAGATACAATTCAACAAAGTCCTAAGGATACTAATCAACAAGAACAAAATTCTATCAATGGTTTGGTTGCATTGGTTACATAGTCGGTTGAATCTATGATAAGGCCACTAATGGGATATTAATATATCCCATTTCTACAGAGAAAGTGTTCACAAAGGTATTCTTACTTCTACATGGACTTTATCAAGATATATATGATAAACTGAAAGCATGGATCAAGACGCATAATGATTTTGCTTTCCCTACAATTGGATCGATCACCTCACCTTTACAAGTAGGACTGAAAACATTAGATATCTCATTCTCCATCATCCTGCAGTTAGAAAAATTTCATGTGAAGCTAGGCTATCCATGGATTCACTTCATGAATGTTGTCCTATCAATCATACATAAATTCTTAAATTTCCCCTTTGAAAATGAAATTTTCACTATCCATCATAGTGGCTTTAACCCTTTGTCTTCCTGTGGAAACTTCTCCTTATATTTCTTTTGGCTTGAGCCTATAGCATTTATCAAAACATGAGAATACTTCTTTTTCAAATCCTACCAAAAGTTCAAGGTGAAGAAAAGAGCAGAATTATCTTTCAGAAATATGACTTCACCCACCATGAGCCTACCATCCTTGATTAAGCCATGATTGAACCAAAATACATCCCAAATAACCAAGATCAACCTAAGATAGAACCTTCACCTACTTCCTATAAAAGACCAAGAGACAATGAAAAAAATCCCATTACGCCTCCTAGAATAAAACAAGTTTACAAAGTCAAAGAGAAAGCGATCGAACAACCTCTCGTGGTTCCTTTTGTTCTTCCCCTTGGGGAAGAAAAGAAACCTATGGTTGATCAACCTTATCCTACACAAACACAACTTGAAAATAGAACTAAAAGAAACAGAGGTGCTAGAGAGCGTAGGCTTAGATGTCATTTGCTTGCTCACAAGTTAAACGAAGAAATAAACAAAGAAAATCAAGACCCAAAACTGGCCAAAGCAATGGATGATCAATCTACCCCCTCCCCAAAACAAAAAGATCCTATAATGCAGCCACAACAAGAGTTAAACCCTTCTTTGGACATTATCATTCGACCTCCTATTATGATTAACTTGGATGACAATGACGAGGTTGCTAAAATTGATGAGGAGGTGCATAATGAATTGAATACATTCCTTTCCTCTTATATGAGCTTAAAGGATGATTCTCCTATGAAGAGTGTTGAACTTGGACATTACCCTAGTTTGACACTTGATATTATCCCTCTAGCTATTTTTTTTCCTTCTATATATGATGAACATGATTGGGATACAAATGACTTGCTCATAGGTTGACTCACATGTGCATTACTAGTCTTTTAAATTATTTTTTTTCTTCATATTTTGTATGGTTGCATATACATATTGTGATCCCTCATACTATTCTCTCTTTGTGACATTCCTCTAATTGTACCTTCATTCTTCTATATGTCATAAACCTTTTATCCTTATCCTTTATCTTTTCTTTGTCTTGTGTTTTCCTTTTGGGGATGACACAAGGAGACGATACATTCATGTCTCTTCCATGTTGACACAAAAAAAAAATTCCTTTACTTTTCTTTATCTATTTTTCATTTTCCATGTGTTTTCCTTTTGGTGATGACGTAGGGCGACAAGACATTCATGTCTCTTCCATGTTGACCCAAACGGAATTTTTTTTTTTGCTCTCTTTGAGACATTCTTCTAGCTCTATGAGTATTTTAGGAATGATGACAGTCTTGAGCTCTCTAAAAATATTGTATAAAGAACATACTAACCCCAAATCTATAGATCCCCTATCTATGTTTAGAATTTCATTTTGGTGGCAACCCCTTCCTCTTTTAATGAAATATCTTTATTTGGAAACATATGACTTGGCATAGGGATTTCCAAATTATCTCTCATGTCTTCTTTACTATTTGCATTTATCATTTTCTACTTTAAAGTAATTGCTCACAGTAAAATGTTTAGCAATTTCTTTAAAGTGGGCACATACTTTGGCATTATTCATTTTAAAATTTTCATGTGATGCATTGCTTGTTTTATGGTGACATTAGGTGTGATGTCTTTCAAGAGAGTGATCTTTCTTAGCATATATTATATTCCTATTAGTGTCTTGATGTGACACACTATATCCCTTAAGTTACAAATCTTCTATTCTTTGGTTGGTCCTCTCTTGGAGACATTAGGCACAATGTTCCCTAAGTTAATGACTTCAAATGAACTAAGAAAGAATCCCTTGAACATTCCCTTTTTTTTTACAACTTCAGTTATATGGAAATTGTTGGTGTTTTTCTAGTACACCTAAGGAATCTCTAAAGAGCAGCCAACTCCTATATTCAAGACCCTTAAAATGAATGGCCAACTGACAAGATTCAATCAAATATTGAAATCTTCTAAACTTTAGGCTCTATGGGATATAGGAGCCCGGTGTTCCTTTCAACATTTCATTTGACTATCTCAATGAATGACATAGAAAATCATAGATCGGTTCATATCAAAGGTAAATAATGTAATTCACTCAAAAGTTGGCTAATATTTAAGCAAATAAGTATCAATTCACCAGGAACAAGGAGAATATCTCAAATACATGCCTCATAGTAAATGAATTTTAAGAAATTTGTATTCTAATCCTAATTCCACAACCTGATACACTATCATTATCATTCAAATAAAAAATATCATAACAAATAGACTAGTGTCTTCATGAATTAGGCAATGGAGTCATGCATCTTACAATCAATGATATATAAATTCTTTAAATCTGATAATTCTGTACTATTTCCACAAGGCTTTGTATTGTGAAAAATCATAGTACATAACACATCACTTCTTACCAAATCCTCTATAAACTCTCACAAATTCATGACCTCATTTAAGCATTTAATCGATTCTTTGAACCAAAGCAGAAATAAAGACATGCATTCAAATGAAACATTTGAAGATGAGTATAATATACTTGATATTATATTCAAAATTTGCAAGAGATATGCAGAAAAGAGTATTTGAATTATGCATGAAATTTATTTTGATATCAGTAATTTCTACAAAACTATTTAAGATTTTCATATGCATAGTTCAAAGACCAAGACAATTCGGCTAATCTATTTTCTGGTATTTTTCTAATTTCTATCATTTTCACATATAAGACCTAAAGACTCAAAATACTAGAACCCTTGAAAATGAGCCATGAATTCCCTTTTAAAATGTAAGCGAGCCAACAAGCTTTCGGCTCGAAATGCATATCATATTACAAAATTTCATTTCATTTCAAATTTCAACTGCATTTCAAAATTCCCCACATTTTGATTCTACAGTAGCATGTTGAAATGGGGAAACCACAATTGTAGTAGCCACCAAAGAGGGAGAAGTAAAGTGCCACCAAAAATTCCCTCAACCATCAAGTAAGTGACACATCAAATGTTCACATTACCACGAGAGCACACAATCGACATCCAACACCTCAAAATTTACCAGCCATGCATGCAAAGAGAAAGCAACTATCACAAAAATTATCAAACAACACAAAATTTTCATTCCATACACCACCTTTTCAAAAACCATAAGACTTATTACCACTAGCTTACAATCCCTGGTACACATTCCCACTTCATGTCATCACAAGAGGTGGAGATGATACTTCAACCCCCTCTTCGTTCTTGTCCTGTTTCAGCAGAGCACCATCTCACTCGCTTAGAGTCCTAGTAGCTAAAGGAGGAAAAAACAATACCTCCACTCTAGGGGATGGAACTTGGCCTAGAGTCATGAGATACTGGTAACAACTAGAATCTATCTCTATTTTAGTCTCAAATGAGCAGTCTGTGATGTCAATGGGTGAGTTTTTTCATCTAAAAGAACCATGACCATATCAATTTTTTCACTAAATTCTACTGGAGGGTCCAATAGATTCTTCTCCTTTTGCTCCCATTACCTCTAAGCTCACAACTTGACCCTTTAGTCAGTGGCTACATCTAGTAACGATAGGTGTAGATCCCTTGCCATGGATATTCTTATGAGCGCTCTATCCTTGCTCCAAGTCCTCACCATGGGACTTCTACGAATTGAGTCAGGAAGACCTCCACATTGGAAAAAATGAAGCACTAGAATTATTCATCCTATCACTAGAAAAATCTACAGTCATAGCCTCATCTTTTTGCAAAAACTCAAAAGACTTCACAACTAATTGAATTGGTGAAAATATCAACTCTCAACTTCTATTTATTGAACAATGTGATAATAGCAATCATCAATGCTCAATGAAAACATGTGAAAACTAGGCAATTCATTGGCATGTGTATTGTCACTATTTATTTCCCAAGTGCATGGAAATCTGCATATCGTACTTCATGATTACCTGCAATTAAGTCTCCACACGCATGGAGATCAATTTGATCACACCTACAGAGAGTAGATCATTCATTCCCACTGGTTGTAGAATGAAATGACTATCACATGCCTATTTATCAATTTTGAATGTCAGTCATTGATATTTTGATGACGTGGTAGATCAAATGGCTCACATTGGGCTAACTAAGTTTGAATTCCAATAGAGCTTTGTCCATCTGTCTTCAGCCAATAGCATCGATCCAAATCAAATGGAAATTCCTTTGTCAAAAAGTTTTTCCCATCTCATGACTTGGTGGATTAATCCACGTGTCAAAATCTTGTTGATCTTGCAGCCCTTAACGAGCATTCACTTTTTTCCTGCTAGCCCGTGGGGAATGACATAGATGGATCTCAATGTTTAATCTTTGTTGTTGGTTTAGAACCACGAGTGGTAAGCCAAATAGTGGTGAATGGGACCCATTTCCACATAAGTACATGTGTCTCCATCTCGTTGTCCTCACATTACATAACTAACTAGCACTTTATGTCAGCAAACTAGTGGGGTATGGCCAAGATCCTTTCCTATAGTTTTGAATCTCAAAACCCACATAGATGGCAAGGTTAGCATTTGTTAGGCTGATGGTGATTTGACCCTTGTGGATGAATGACTTAAGCTTAAGTAATCTAGGAAATATTAAAACTAGGCCCTACAAGAACATTAAATTCAATGGTCAACTGGGTGACTGGTGTTCTAGGATAGAGGGGCTGGTGGATAGATGCATACAATGGCTTAAGTGATAACTTAAAGAATGGGAGACTGGAAGGGAAATTCAACATGAAATTAGAATGGCTAAGGGTTTTTAAAGGAAAAACCCTATCCAAGCATGGGGATGAGGGTTTTGAGTGTTGATTAAATCCATAGGATCCCAAAGAATTACAAAAAAATTGGAAGCTACATCAATGGCTCATGCTCAAGGACATATACCCCTAGTGGGAATAACGACTAGATCTCAGGTTGAAGCAGACCAAGGTAGAAGACCAAAACCTAGGAGCCTACCTGGACAAGGCAAGAAGAAACAACAGAAAATCCAAACCAACCTATGTACACTATTCACATAATATACATTACAATTAATTTCCATGAGAAGCCACTTTTAAACACTTGGTTTCGATCTATGACTTGGAGGCCCCTGGCCCCCAAAATTTTAGGGACAATTCTTTCCCCTATCAAAGAATTTATCCTATTATATTGGAAATGGATCCACATGTACATTGTGCAATTCCTAACAGTTAACATGATCATGATTGGGGCCATTTATTGATGTCATGCTACCCCATTCATTCACCTTCTCCACCATGGGCTCATCAAATTGAAATGAGAAAGAAAAACCCTCATATTCTACACAATCATGAAGTGTAGGATCACACCCCATTTGTTCATCAAATTTGAAAACTTTGTAGGAACTTTGGCTCATACTTGGCCAGTCTTTTACAAGTTCAGGGAAAAAAAAAATAGAATCAGGCATACCTTCCATCTACTTATAACAAGTTTTGTCCTCAATGGGTGAAAGAAGTTTCATAATGAGGTTCATAAGGTAGGGTGTATCTACAAAAAATTGCAATGCAGCTTCATACTGACCAACATCATTCCTTTGGTTGTACATACCTTTGAACAATCCTTCACATGGATCAAATAATCCTTCATATTAACATATCTTGCATAATCATCAAATAATTCCTTCTCCTCAACATAAAATGATGTTGCCTGAGCATTCATGTATTCATCCTAGTTTACCTTTTGGTCATCCAAGAATGTACTTCCTTTAATTTCTAGGCACATATCAACACATGGAACCCAAGTGGTTGACAATTCAACCATCTTTTCAAGCACATGGCCAGTTACCATAGGGAAATCAACATAATCATTCACATCCCTTTTGATAGTAGTGCTACATTCAGAGCTGCCATCTCCATCCTGAACTTCTTTAGCATGTGAGCCATTATCACATTTAGATATTAGCAAGTTTGGGTCATTCTCTTGATGCTTGTCATGTACAATATATTCAATCACATGTTGGTAAATCGATTCATCAGTGCTTGTGTCATCACATCTTCCTTCCAGTTGGGAGACTATGAATTCAGGGTTGGCATCTTCAAAGGAAAAATTACCTACCCTAGCATTGGCTTGATTCTTGCTTGTACCATCCACAACACATTCACTAGTAGTACTTGCTAGGTACTCATCTAGATTATCTTCAAAAAGAGGATTTCTTCTACACCAATAGGAATCATCATTTATGACCTCACTTTCTAATGTAGGTTCATCAAACAATGGATTTTTCCATACCTTCATGATGGTCACATGCACCTCATCTTTCTCAGTGTCAGGATCCTAATCGTTTTGATCATCAGTGCATTCAAAATCAATGTAATCACTTGAAGAATAGAGAGAAATACTTTCAATATCCTTTTCATCATTTTCACTCATAACAATTGATCCACATTCAGAAAATTATGCACATGAAGAGAATTGTTCACTTCCTAGATAACACACCCCCTCAAGGATATTAATATATCCCCTATAAGGAGAAAGAGATTCCATTTCCATTTCATAAGAAGAGTCATACTCAATAGAAGATTTACCAAGTTCGATCTCATCCCTTTTATTCCTCATTTGTGTCAAATAATTGAGACCAAGTGCATTCCCATCACTGATTGGTGTATCATTACTCCTGGCTAGAGAAATTTTTGAGGCTTCACCATGTACCTCTTGTGTTTTCTCATAGCCTATGACATCCAAAGGAAGATAATTAGGCATTATTTCCTTATCTTCACACCCTGTATCTTCATCCTCATCACTATTACATGAATCTCCTTCTATGTTTCTTATAAAATGACAACATTCAACAGTCAATTGTTCAGACTCTGACACTCCTCCTTGATCTATATATCAATCTTAGCCTTTGGTTCTCCTCACTATGGAAATTATTACCCCCATTATGGGAAACAAAAAAGGGCATATAACTATGTTCAATATCTTCCACAATGTTTATTCAATCCACTACTTGATCAAGGCTATGAGGCTTCAGATTCTTAGGCCATTGGCTTTCCAAAAAACAAATTAATGCACATTAAATCATTAGGCCTAAAAATCTTGGGTATCTCCATAAGAACATCCAAGAATATTGAAAAAAAGTCATATGGTGACTTGTTTTCATGTCTCTTCATCTCATACAACTTTCTAACAGAGAGAATTAAATTATCCCTTATTGACCTTAGTTGATGTGAGGTTGATGCTTGCTCATGTTCTGCATCTCGTAGGAATAATGAAGATGCAACATCTATGGGATCCTTTTCTTGAAAAACATTTTTATTTCTTGATTGACTTGGCTCAATAGTCTGAATTCTATTAGAGCTACCCATGCTAGCAATCATAGGTCCCCTCATGATTGAGTATTTCAAATTGTTCTCAATATTCATAGCCTCTTGGTAGGCTTGTTGTAAGGTAGCAGTCTCCTTATCTCTTAACAAAAAGTTCATCTTACTATCAAATGCTCCCAAATATACAACCAAACATTCAACATCATTTGGTCTCATATGTTCATGGATTTCCCTTATAACCTTTGCAAATCTAAGATTGAAGGCAGGGATTAGTTGTTCCTTATCCCTAGAGATCTCCATGAAGTTCTTCCTTGCAACACTTGGATTTATCCTTTCACCAAATTGCTCCATGAAAATTACCTTAAGTTTATTCCAACAATGTACAAAGGACACTAGCAAGAAAGAGAACTGGTCTCTTGCATCTCCTTTCAATGATTGAACAAATAATTTCATAACCACATCTTTAGAATCTATTTCATAATCACCCATCACATCAGCAAATTCTTGCAAATTCTGACTTGTCACCATTGAACTTTGGTATTTTATCCCTAATATTGGGTGGTAGAATATTTGGATATCCATAAATATTGTCAAAATTGAGGGCCCTATACCTGGCAGTACTATTGACAATTCACCTTTAATTCTTGAAAAGGAATTTAGAATATACTATGAAATTATACAATATTACATTAATTCCTTTTATAAATATGATCTTAAGCCTCTAGTAAGTGTATTCCTTCTGAATGATTCCCAAGATCTAACACTTTAACATGCTTCTTTTTATCATAATGCATAAATTTCAACTTATACATAAAGGCATGCTAAATTCTTACTAATATTCCCTCATATAGTGCTAATTCACCTATTAGGGGATCATTTACATCTTGAACATGGGAAATTTATCCTGATTTACCCATAATATGCTTTGATTTCTTCAAATTCTATGAAAGTGCCTAGTAATTTGCAGTGGCTGACTATCCTTTGTCTTCTAAGATGCAGATCTGACTAATTGATGTATGCTTTGTCAGGTTCTTTGAGTCAAAGTCACCACATCCTTTAAAGAGGATTGAACTTAAAATGAGATGAAGTTCCTTTACAAATAGTACACATTCTGGGCTATCTTCCACAATAGAGTCACGTTCGGATCCTCCAATCTTTGCTGCACTCCAATTGCCTACCAGGTTCAAAGATTTTGCAACATTTGGACAAGATGTTTAGATTCACTTCATCACTTGACTCTATATTTTATCAACGTTTGGAGAATGATAATTTCCCCATAAAATTCACCATTTTGTTGGTGACTCGAATGGAAAAATATGAGTCTATAATTTTCAACCTCCAGGTACAAATAATAGTTCAAGATTTGAATGAATCTTTGATAAGACAATCAACAACTGAATTTTTGAGTGCATTCCCCAATAGAGTTGCCATTTTTTGGGTGTTTTTCTAGTACACCTAAGGAATCTCTAAAGAGCAGCCAACTCCTATATTCAAGACCCTTAAAATGAATGGCCAATTGACAAGATTCAATCAAAGATTGAAATCTTCTGCACTTTAGACTATGTGGGACCTAGGAGGGTGTTCCTTTCAACATTTCGTTTGACTATCTCAATGAATGACATAGAAAGTCACAAATCAATTCCTATCAAGACTAAATAATGCAATTCACTCAAAATTTGGTCTTTAAGCAAATAACTATCAATTCACCAAGAACAAGGAGAATATCTTAAATACATGCCTCATAGTAAATGAATTTTAAGAAACTTGTATTCTAACCCTAATTCCATATCCTGATACACTATCATTATCATTCAAATGAAAAATACCATAAAAAAAAGACTAGTGTCTTCATCAATTGGGAAATGGAGTCATGAATCTTACAATTAGTCATATAGAAATTCTTTAAATATGATAATTATGGGTTATTTCCACAAGGCTTTACATTATGAAAACTCACTGTACATAACACATCACTTCTTACCAAATCCTCTATAAACTCTCACAAATTCATGACCTCATTTAAGGATTTAATCAATTCGTTGAACCAAAGAAAAAATAAAGGCATTCATTCAAATGAAACATTTGAAGATGAGAAAAATATACTTGATATTATATTCAAAATTTGCAAGAGATACATAGAGAAGAGTATATGAATTATGGATGAAATCTATTTCAATATCAATAATTTATACAAAATTGTTTAATATTTTCATATGCACAGTTCAAAGACCAAGACAATTTGACCAATCTATTTTCTAGTATTTTTCTAATTTCTATCCTTTTCTCATATAATACCTAAAGACTGAAAAGACTAGAACCCCTACAAATGAGCCATGAATTCCCTTTTATAAGGGTATGTGCAGGATCATGATGGGTCAAAAGGTGGCAATATGATGGGTATGTGGTTGATGACTATTTTTTTACCCAAAATTGATGAAACAAAAAGGGTTTTTAAAGGAGATTCTCAACTTTCCACCGATATAAATTATGCTTTACTTTGAATTTAATAAGCAATTATTATTCATTTTCTATTCAAATTATGACTAAAGTCCTAATTGATAGGATGGTTCAAAAACATCTATAGCTTTCAAACGGTATCACATTTTTTGAATCCAAAACATGCATCACATTCTATGTATCACATACTATAGGATTAAAAAAGAAAAATTGAATTTCATGAAGTTTTGACCAAGTTAAGGTGGTCGACATACAATTTTTTATATTTTTTAAAAGTTGTAATAAAAATTCATAAAATAATTATTTACTTGGAAAAATTACAAAAAGTATGCATCACATTGGGGCATGAGTCCTCTACTTATATCTAAAATCTTATAAAAAAATATTATCATTTTATTGTGGTTAGGGTGGTTAGACAGACACCTACTTAATTTTTCTCTGAAATTTAAGTACCACTGCATTGAAATTTCAAATTGTCACCAAATAGGTTTTTTTTTTTAAACAAACCTAGTAGTTTAGAAAATACATTCAATTTGCTATACATTCTATTCTTACATATTTTTGAAATAATATAGGTAACTTATTCAAATTTTTATGTCAAGTTGCCTAACTTTGATTTTTCTAAATTTTTTGCCACTAAGGGCCTATTTTTTCCATGATGATCCTGCACATACCCATAATGTAAGGGAGACAACAAGCATCCGACTTGAAATATATATCACATTATAAAATTTTATTTCATTTCAAATTTCAACTACATTTCAAAATTCCCCACATGTTGATTCTACAATAGCGTGTTGAAATGGGGAAACCACAATTGTGGCAGCCACCAAAGAGGGAGAAGTAAAGTGTTGCCAAAAATTCCCTCAACTTCCAGGTAAGCGATACATTCGATGTTCACATTACCATGAGAGCACACAATCAACATCAAGAACCTCAAAATTTACTAGCCACACACATAGAGAAAGCAATTGCCACAAAAATTATCAAACAACAAAAAAATTTCATTCCATACGTCACCTTTTTAGCAACCAGAAGACTTATTACCACCAGCACACAATCCCCAGTACACGCTCCCACTTCCCATCATCGCAAGAGGTGGAGATGCCACTTCAACCCCCTCTTTGTTCTTGTCCTGTTTCAACACAACACCATCTCACCTGCTCGAAGTCCTAACATCTAAAGGAAAGATAGATAATGCATCCTCTCCAGGGGATGGAACTTAGACCAGAGTCATGAGATACTAGTGGTAGCTAGAATTTGTCTCCGTTTCAGTCTCAGATGAGCTATCCATGATGTGAATGGGTGAGTTTTTTCGTCCAAAAGAACCACAACCATATCAATTTTTTTGCTGAATTTTGTTTGAGCGTCCAACAGATTCTTCTCCTTTTTCTCTCATTTCCTTTGAGCTCACAACTTGACCCTTTAGTTGGTGGCTACATCTGGTACTGATAGGTGTAGATCGCTTGCCACAAATATTCTTATGATCACTCTATCCTTGCTCTTGATCCTCACCATGGGACTTCTATGAATTGAGTCAAGAATACCTCTATACTGGAACAAATGAAGCACCAGACTTATTCATCCTATCACTAGAAAAATCTACACTCGTAACCTCAACTTTCTGCAAAAACTCAAAAGACTTTACAACTAATTGTGTGGGTGAAAATAACAACTCTCAACTTCTATTTATTGAACAATGTGATGATAACAATCATCAATGCTCAATGAAAAAACATGCACAAACTGGGAAATTCATTGGCATGTGTATTGTCACCATTTATTTCCCAAGTGCATGGAAATCTACATATCATTGTAATGAAGGATTTCTGCAAAACAGAATAAGTTAGTATCACATGCATGCAATATTATCCAAACAACACAATAGAATGCAAAGGAGAAATGTGAAAGAAAGGGAATGAAACTAGAACAATCTCACCCATTTCTCTCCTCCATGACTAAATTCTATTATACCTCCTAGCTTGCTGTAATAATGGATGCCCTCAGATTTTGAGGAGCAAACTCTATATGCCTAGACCTAAACAAGACTTTGAAGGATTTATTTTAAAAGATTTATGCAAATAGAAAATAAAATCTAAGTGCAAATATTCAAATACTAATGGCTAGAATGCAAGACATGACAATAAACAAGGAGTCTAAAATATTTTTTAAGAAATTCAAGATCAAGGTCAAGGTCCTTGAAATGAGAGCAAAATTGTCATTTTATAGAAAATGTAATTTTGCACGAATGGATGAGATGAGAGATTGAGAAAATGCCCTAGAATCAATGGTTAAGATTCAAAATGGCAACTCTCAATTAGGGTTAGGGAAAAATGCCCAAATGTGTGAATAAGATTTAATTAAATAAATTAAATCAAGAATAAATGTGACAGTTGAGATGAAATTAGCAAAAATCAGAAGATAAGAAGATGGGATTTTAGAAAATTAGTAATTTTAGAAATTACTTGATTTGTAGAAGAATATTTCCATTTTGAATTAAATTAATTCAAAATATGGATTTTGTGAGATAATGAGTAATTGATTTTTGAAATTAATTACTAAAAGAAGAATCAGTTAACTATGTGAGACATTTTTAAATAAATTGTTTTATTTAAGAATAAAGAAGTGTCACATACAACAATTAAGTAATTAAAAATATTTTTTTAATTTAGAAGAAGTGGTCAATTAATTAAATAAACTAGCAAATCTATTTAATTAAAAGATAGGATTTAGGAATTAGTGACATATTGAATAAATATATTAAAATATATTTATTTGATAATTAGGAGGACATTAATGACAAAGATTAATTAAATAAAATGAGAACTTTATTTAATTATGAGTTGACTTTAGATGATTAGTGACACATTAAATAAATATGATTTATTTATTTAATAATCAGGAAGAATAGAAGACCCTGAATTAATTAAATAATTGTGAATTATTTAATTAATAGTTAAAGATGGGTTGGGAACATAATTAAAGTGCCATAATTATGCTAGGACAAAAAGTGGTAAAATAGTGCTCGCAGGCCTAGGTCATTTTTAGGTGTCTACATTTGCCCCTCTTTGTCATAATGTTGCTTGTCACATTGTGGCAAAGAAAACAAGTTCATAATATGCCCCAGTGCAAAATATGATGAGCAAGAATGACGAGGGTAGCGGTATGCCCCCTCGAGAGGACGAACAGGTTCCAACTCTCAAAATTGAAGAGAGGACTTAGAATATGAAGAGACAAAGGAATGTTAGTGCAGAGAAAAAGATGCATGTCAGTGCATAAGAAAATAACAAATCCTTCAAAATCCTGCTATAGCGCTAGTCTAGTTGTTGTTGTTTAATCATCATTGGGAAAAAATGACATGATAACAGACAAACACTATGATATGGCGTAGATCAATAGTGTGCAAGGTCGAATCATCACGTAGATAAATAGTCGCAGATAAAAATGACCATGACTCATGCGAGGAACCTAGTTGCCCCTAGTCATTTTGTCATGTCCAACTACCAAAAAACAAACAAACTAATCATGAGATGTCGTTGCTTCTCTAAATCAAGGTGTGTTAGGACATCCTTGAGAAACTGGCCACATGATAGTCAACACAATAAAAAAAACCATCGTGCTAAGTCATTGCTTCTCTAAATCCTAAAGTCAGGACATCGTTGAGAAACTATTAGTACGGTGATCATAATAGACAAGGATGATCATCATGATATATTGTGGCTCCTATGACAGGAGGAACTAATATCATAATAACCATCAAATAGATAGATAAAGTTTTGTCAAGTGTTTGCCAAGTGTTTTAATGTCGAGATGCCATAGTTGACAAAGTCAAGGTTGCCAAATGTCGAGCGATATCAGATTCAGGAAGGACACATCCTGAATGACATTGATATCGAGGAGATCAATTCTCGGAGTTAGAAGAATCCATCAAAATTCTAGATGATGATTTTGACAGTGCTTAGGAAGGACACATCCAAAAGCACAAAGAAAATGACGAGAGTTGCTTTTCAGAAGGACATATACGAAGAAGAACCCAAAAATTTTCTAGTTGAATTGTCGTGATAACAGTTGGATTACATGTGCTTGCTAACATGTTGATTTGACTGAAAGAGTTGATGAAACAACTTGCTGATAGATTGTCTACTTTGAGATTGATTGAAGATTCGCTTGATTTGAAGAAAGTTTGACGTGTGTGAAAAAAAAAAAAAAATTTGTGCCATGAACCCTAATGGACTAACCTAGTGCAGCCTCAGGGGCCCATCGATTGATGGCCTTGCCTACGTCGTGCACTCAGAGACCTCGTAGTTCGACACGACCAATGACGTTGTCTAAATGACAGAAGTTTGAATCATGATTTTATTCTGACAAACCTAGAAGGACTTACCTAATGTCTCAGGGATTTAAAGATGAATCTTGCCTACGTAGCCAATGTGCAGAGACAATGTAGTTCAGACTTGGACAACAGATTAATTGACGAGACCGACTTGACAAGATGTGACTGACTTTGACATTGATTTGGATGTTTTTGTATTTTCTTTGGACATTTTCTAAATTTTTTGGACTTTTTTCAGGACTTTATATATTTTTAGGACTTTTTCAGGACTTTTTCAAATTTTTAGGACTTTTTCAAGACTTTTTGATGTTTTTGTCTTTTTTCAAGACTTTTTGCCATGTTTTTGGTCTTTTTGAATGGTTTAAGAGGATCATGACAAATGCATGTGACTGATGCCTACACATGAGAATCCCTGGACAAACATGATTGTGCCTCTAGTCAAGTTGAATACCAATTGACAGGTGATGACAACATTGTTTGACGTGGGAAGGACGCATCCCAAAACAATGTGAGGATGATGACGATAATGTGACGAAAGTATGGAGGTCTACAACCAGGCCAGGAATGTAGTCAAGTAAAATTTTGGATAATGTGCTTGAATGGATTAGACTCATTGCATTTGGAATGACTTGGTTAGGACTAGATGGAATGCTGATTATCCTTAGACCGTTTGACAAGGGAAAGCCAAGATAGGTGACAGGCATGAAAGGATATGGGGTGGCCTTGGTAAAAGACGAGAGACATGAGACTAACGGAATTGTCATATGATTTTCAAGGACTATGTCGTACAAGGACAATAAGACTATGACGGTCAATGACATGATGTTTCATGAATCGTGTATGACTGAAGGATAGACATGTTAAGAGTTTTCCCAAAGCATGATTTATGTGTGCTAGTTATACGTCAAGACTGAGGTAAGTGGGAAAAATGCATGGAAATGATAGGGCTTAGATGAATGTCAATGTTATGAGGAAGGCATGGGAAAATGAGATGACTTGCCCCCAAGTGTAAAAGTACACATAGATGATTTATTTTACACATGATGCCTATTTTCCAAGTTTTCATCATGGTACTTATCTAGGGCGCCTGTTTGCCAGGTTTTCACCATTGGATGAAATTTTTCTCTTTACTATTTTCTTGACTTTTTTATTTTTTTGGTGTCACCAAGATGCTTGTTTGCTAGGTTTTCATCAAGGTGACGATGTTTTACATTTTTCAATTTTTTTTGTATTTTTGATTTTATGGATAGCTTGGATACTTTAGATGACCACTGACTATTCTAAATCCACTGACGATGCCGATGTAGTGATTGGTGCCATGATATTCCAATAATGACCTTTTTGAAGGAGTTTTCTTGTCAGGATCATAGAACTTTCATATAACCGATTGATGTCATCATGGTCCTTGCTGATACTAGAGTTGGCCTTATTAGAATACACACATCACGATAGAGTGCCATGAGAGTCCTTATGGTAAAGAGTTGCTGCCATGATGTGTAAAATTTGTGACGTGGGATTTTTGGACTTTAGGCGAGATGTAGGGTTATGACAGATGATGGTAGACTTGGAAAAGTTGTTTGGACATTTAGATGAATCACTTTTTATTTTCCAAACTTGGTATGGTGGATGATGGATTTTGGAGGGATAGCATTTGGAACCAACACCTTTAGATGCCTTGCTTGATGAACATTTTGAAGGAGGTGGACATGTGTTATATGTGGGAGTCCTCTTGTATTGTGGCTCCACATTGTAATTGACTTTTTGTTTTGACATATTTTCTTTGCTTGATCCACTTGTCTTTGGGATCCATTTTAATTTCATTTGTCCACTTGTCTTTTTGTTTGATTCAATGGCCTTTGACATTTGATTTTGATCTTTTGATTTGTATGAATTTTGTTTTTGTTGGTTCCAAAGGGAAGGTTTATTTATGATGGAATGTCAATGTATGGTGTGGGTGGAGGGGATGTTGGCAGCAATCTTATGACAAGGATTTCTCATGGACTCCATTTTGACATTTGTATCTGAAAAAGTTTCCCCTAGTATCAAGGAGGTACTAGTGACATCGTTTGATTTATTAACTGAGGAATAGCCAAGACCTTGATGTATGTAATTTTCCTGAAGCTGTATTGGTTCTAGAATTCCTTGCTCATGTATGCCTAGTCCTTTGCCTTGAATATTGCATGCTTTAATAGATTCTATTTGTGATGGGGTATTTGTTGTTTTGAAAGCAAGATGCTAACCCGTCATTAGGTATGTGGATATTGTCACTTGTAATATTTTTGTCTGCAAGAAAGCCTGCTCTGACAAAGATAGATGACCCTAGTTGATAAAGTGTCTTAGCTTCATTGTCATGTTGGACATATTCCTGACTGATATCTTTGGTCTGATCATGTGACATGTCAGGTTCAAATAATTCTATTGGTGCTTCCAAGGCAATTTCAAAGCCATCATTATGTTTAGTGTCATAGAGTCCAGTGATTTTAGCTATAACTTGATCATATGCAAGCATGTCCCTAGTGGAAGATTCTTGTTCTGGAGGAATATCGTCTATGTGTCCCATGAAGGCAAGTGTCTCATCATGGGAAGTGTCAATAGTCAAGGCCTTTATATGGTCAGCAAGTGTTTGATCATGAATGGCATAAAGGTCAAGGAGTGGATCATTTTGGACTTCTTGGTCAATGGTAGGGTCTTGGTCAAAGATGGGGTTGTCATGGATTTGGACTTCTTGGTCAAAGATGGGTTTGTTGTGGATGATACAGTTGGAAATAGAGTCGTTGTCAAGGAGAGGTGTGTTTTGGATGTCATGATTGTCTTGAAGGACTTCATGGATGGACTGAAAGATAGGGTCATGGGATGAACTACCTTGTTCTTGACATGAGGGTGACATTATAAGGTCATGCTTTGGGCTTTCATTTTGACATGTATCCTCAAGTTTATTAAATGGGATTTGACTTTGAGTAACGACATAATTTTCATGACTAGATGTGGCTTGTGAGGGGGTGATTTGAAAAGGATTAGGAGAAGATGTGGGGACTTGGATGGGACTAGTATGTGAAGGGCTAGGATAGGACATGGGTACTTGGACTAGATTGGTATGTGAAGGACTGGGGGCTTGGACTGGACTAGTTGGTGATGACATAGGATATGACATGGAGACTTCAACTATATTAGTTGGTAATGATAGGATATGACATAGGGACCTAGACTGGATTGGAGTAAGGTTGACTAAAATGGGACGTGGAGACTTGGGTCAGATCGATATGGTATGATTTGGGGACATGACATGAGTTGGTAGATAGTTGATAAGGCATGTAGACTTGGATGGGATTGATAGGTGAAGGACTAGCATATGACATGGAGACTTGGTATGGACTAGTGGATAGTTGGTTTCCCTTGTCAAAGTTAGGATAAGTGTGATAACTGGACATGTGTTGTGAATTAATGGCAAGATTTGTGTTAAGTGACTATGGGTAGTGGGGGTAGATGGACGGAGGACTTAGACTAATGGATTGCTGGTACGAAGGGTATTGATTTTAGGTTTCAATAAATTGTCTTCTAAAGTCTAAGACTTCTTGGTATTGACCTCTATAGAGCAATTTGCATTCAACTTTACTAGCAAGCCTATCAATATTTTGTTGAAGGGAAGACAAAGTGGTGGATGTCATGATGTCGTCTAAATGCAAAAGTGATTGTTGACCAAGGGAAATGACCAATGCCAAGTCTAGATGCCAAATGAGGACTATGATGGACAATATTTAAGTTCTGGTTTCTGACAAAGATATTTGACAAAAATGTTTGGATTCAGGAAGTTTGTCTGAAAATAGTTGGCAAACACATAGAAACTAAAACATTGAGTGTATATTCAAGGATCGAACATGACCCTTTTTTTTTCACTGGTATTTGAACAAAAAGACACCTCAAGCAGGCTCACTCTTAATAGTTAAAAGGTCATCATAGCAATCACAACCCACATCTTAAAATCACATCGACTCACACAGTCGTGTCACCCCATAGAGGGCGCTCATGTTTTTGTCTTTCCATGTGCGTACTCAAGGTGACAAAAGTGGATACCGAATCCCCTGAGAAAACAATCTATGGTGATTATATGGTGAGTGTCTTGGGGGAAGATTCTTCCCTCCCCTTGCACTGTGATTGAAATAATGTCTGGATACTGACACAGCTGGCTTTCTACACTATGGTTCATAGTCAAGGTTTCCATTTGGCATGGCAATAGATAAACTCCCTCAAGAGACCTCACAATATTTAGAACAAAGACTTTGGGGATGGTTATCTTGCTCACTGCCATTGAATATGGGTTTCCCCAAAATTCACTTTTGATTATAGTGGGTTGGAAAACCTAGCTTTGGTTGTTCCCACTTAGGTCGTTCCCGTAGGGTGAGTACTTTTTCCCACTACGACAGGCCTTCTAAAGGATTTAATAAAGCATAAATTGCATAAAGATAAAATGAGTAAGTCTGGTTTTTTGATCACCCAGTAAAGGGGAGAGCATATACCTATTACCCAACAAACACAACTAACAAAAAGTTCAGTTTTAAACCCAAATGACGATTATCTACACTAAGTGAAGATGTTGCTTCATGACAAACAAGGGATTCATTTTAACCAACATAAAATAAAGTTTGGTGCCTACCCTAGGATTGATAAATTTTAGATTAAAGTGTCTATCCTAGGATTGGTTCATTTTAATCCCCATACATCAATCAAACAATTGGTCGCGGTTGCGTCGGATCCAGATAACAATTTAATAAAGAAAATAACCAATCATTTGCGGTCAATAGGCTTGTGGTTGCGTCGTTCCGTACTCCTGCACCTAAAAAAATAAATCTAAGGCCATATGAAAACCTGTAAAATTGTGTTAGGAGTTTGAATTTTTTCCTTTGACCCACGAAAAGTAACCGCTAAATGATGTAAACAAAGATTAGTAAAAAAAAAAACTTAAATGAAAACAACAAACTAAAATAGTGATAAATTCCTCAAAACTAAACAAAATTTTAAATTTTAGATATCTGTGGAAAGCTAAGACATAGACCTTCAAAACCCAGAAAACGTTTTGTAAAATCCTGCAAAACAAAAGTGTTATAAACAAAAGACAATTCAGGTTTTAACAACTAAAGCTTAAAAAAAACTACGATCACTAAAATGGCCATAACTTTCTCAAATATTAACAAAATTTTAAACTGTTTAAATTTCTAGAAAGCTGAGAATGAGGTCTACAAAACCCAGAAAATGTTTTAAAATATTTTATTCACCCATTTTTCTGTGCTTAGAAGAAGGTGACAGGATTTTGTATGACTTCTTGGCTGTAACTTGCAAAACAGTGAAAACAAACAAGAAAATACACAAATTTTTCTACAAAATTTTGGGTTCAACAATGTAATTACTAGAAATCCTTCATTACAATCATACTTCATGATTACTAGAAATTAATTCTCCATAGGCATGAAAATCAATTTGATAACACATGCAGAGAGTAGATCATTAATTCCCACTAGTTGTAGAATGAAAGGGCTATCACATTCCTATTTATCAATTTTGAATGCTGGTCATTGATCTTTTGATGAGGTGGTAGATCAAATGGCTCACATTGGGATAACTAATTTTGAATTCCAACAAAGCTTTATCCATCTATCCTCAGCCAATAGCATTGATCCAAATTAGATGGCAATTCCTCTGTCGACAAGTTTCACCCATCTGATGACTTGGCGGATTAATCCACATGTCAAGTTCTCACTAATCTCATAGCCCTTAATGAGCATTCACTTTTTTCTTGTGAGCCAATGGGGAATGATGGAGATGGATTCCAATGTTTAATGTTTGTCTTCAGTTCAAAACCATGGGTGATAAGCTAGACGGTGGAGAACGGGCCCCACGTCTGCATAAGGACACTTGTCTCCATCTCACTATCCTCGCACTGCATAACCAACTAGCACTTTACATCTATGAACTGGTGGGGTATGACCAAGATCCTTTCCTATGGTCTTGAATCTCAAAACCTGCACACATGGAAAGGTTATCATTAAATAAGGGGTCATTGTTAGGCTAACGGTGATTTGACCCTTGCGGATGAATGACTTAAGCTTAAGTCATTTAGGAAATATTAAAACTAGGCCCTAAGAAAACATTAAAGTTGATGGTCGACTGGGTGACCAGTGTTCTAGGCTAGAGATGTCAGTGGATAGATGCATACAATGGCTTAAGTGATGACTTAAAGAATGAGAGAGTGGTAGGGAAAGTCAACATGAAATTAGAATGACTAAGGGTTTTTAAAGGAAAAACCTTATCCAAGCATGGGGATGAGGGTTTTGAGTGATGATTAAATCCATAGGATAGCCAAGAATTAATTGTTTTTTGGAAGCTCCATCAGAAACCTTGCATAACACACTTTGCATGCTTGTGGAGCCATCTTGTTTATTCATGAGTTCCAATCATATGAATCTTTGCTTGCATCATGAAGCTTGAAATTCTTTTTTGTGTTCATGAGCTTCAAGCATACAAAAATTTTCTTGCCTCATGAAGCTCAAAGGTCATTTTTGTGTGGTGCCTTATTAAAGTTATTAGGAGGTATAACTTTGGTATGGCTTGAAGGGATGCCAACCAAGGCATGACTTTCCCATAGCCACTCGCACATGAGTGTGAGTGCATACTAGTCATGTGTCTATGTGTCTCACCTCTTTCAGATACTCACCTAGTGGATGGCCTAAAGCTTTGTTGCCTCAGAGTGAGCATACATTTTTTGGACAAATAGCCTAGAGCTGATCCACATCGTGTTGGAAAAATAGTTGAAGCTTGATCCATTCATCTCTCTTTTGATTTTTTATTTTTCTTTTCTCTTTGTCTTTAGTAGTGTATGATTGTTCTTTAATTATGCTCTTTATATTATTTTTTATGTGTGTTCTTTTGTGACTATTATTTTTTTCCATGGGATCTTGATCCTGGGGGCTTGATCACCCCTATCGATCACTATCATCCTATCTTACTGGCATTAGTGCAATTAGACCCATCTTGAAGTAATTTTGTCTACTTTAGTGTGATTTTGAAGCAAGTTCATCCTCTCACTAAAGTGGGGGCTAAATGTAGTGTCAAAAAAAATCATTTGTAACATTTTCACACTTGTTTGGCCCTCCTTGTAAAATTGAGCTTAATGATTCCTTGACTTAGTGTTGTAATGTGTTTTTCACACTCACATTAGGTATTAGGCCCTTGTGAACTAAATGTACTTAACTTGTACCTTGCTAAGGTGTTGTAAAGTTTTGTAACACACTTCCACACTTTTCTAAGCTTATTTTAATTAATTCAACCTAATAAACCTCTTTTTAACCAAATTTTGCTTGAATTGTAGAGTGTTGTAAAGTGTTGTAGCACACTTTCACACTTTTCTAGGGTTTTCATTAATAATTGGGCTTCTTTATGCATTAATTGGCCTTATTTTTCATCCACAAGCCTCATTTAATACATATTTTTGAGGATAATCTTGGCATTAATTAATATCTGATCATAGTTCAGGTGTTTTTTAGGTTGTGTGGCCCAAATTTAGTGATTTGGGACTCATATGCCATCTTGGGTGTATGAGTCCCACCTAGGTTTTTGGGTGTTAATCCTAATTTTACAGCTTTCTAAGCATTTTTAAATTTGGTCTCGTAAATTATGCCTAATGGGGCTCATATGCTACCTTGGGCATATGAGTCCCATGTGGCCCAAAATCAAAATTAATTCAAATTCTTGGCAGGATTTTATCCTCCTAGATTTGATGTTAGCTTGTAGTGTTGTAATTTCAGAATTCTTGCATAATTAAGTATAAATAAAAGGTTCTTTCACTCATTTTCACCTAATACTTTTTTTGAGAGAATTCATAATAGCAAGTTTGAGTTCAAAAGAACATTCAAGTGTCTAGAAGAGCATTCAAGAGTCTTCAAGGGAAAATTATCAAGTATTTTAGAGCATTATTCAAGTATCAAGCATCATGTTTTTTTTAGAGATAACATTTGTGATGTAGGGTTTCATGATTCAAGCAAGCATTCAATTAGAGATCTACAACATTTAAGAAAGAGTCAAGATCCCCATTCATTGGAGTCATCTCATACATGTTTGCAACATCTTATTGCTAGGGTTTAGTAAGCTATAACATCTTATTTTGTTCATTCATCATTCTCCATTTCTATTCTATTTCATTTCAAGGTTTGATTACCAAAACGGGGTTTGACTAAGGAAAACCCCTTTCTACTAACAAAACAACACTTTTCCCTCTCTTTAGTGTGTGATTTGTAGGTTTACGTTGAAGACACATTGAAGATAAAGTTTGGAGAAAGTTGTCAAAGTGTTCAAAGTTGTCACCTTTCATTGGAGATCATTGGAAGACTTCTACGGGCTGCAAATCAGGGTCTTAGATATGAAAATCAATTGGGAAGGACATATCAGGAATTAAAGAGCATATTCAAACCTTGAAGCTTCAGAAAAACCTAATTGGATTGATATGCCAGTTCTACATATCATTCCCAGTTTAGGTCAATTTTCAAGTTTTTACAGTTTCAAATACCCATTTCCAAATTCCTACTTCTGCATAGAAACCCAGATCTGGGACTAAATCATGCAACCTTATGTATGAGTCCCAATTAGCATTTAAGTTAGAATTTTTATCATTTCAGAGCTTAATTGAACCTCCTTTAGGTTTCCAACTACACACATTTCATCTTGCAGTTTTTTGTTCTATTTTACATGCACTTTTTAGGTCATTTAGTTAAAGATTTCATCATATTAGGGTTAAGCATTACTTCTTGCATTTCATTTTTCTTTCCAAGCCATAGCTTGGTGGTGAACCTCTCTTTTGTTTACAATCAACCCCTAGGATAGTCCTATTGCAAGATTTATTTCTCTTTTACATTGAGATCTCTAGGTTATACTTGAGTGAGAGTGTTGGAGTTTTTTTGTTCTATCTCCCAAGCATAGAATCCCCAAGAAAAAAATTGTACCCTTCATTATGAAATCTATTGCATAAAATTTTAGAGATTTACCTATATAAGAGATAGACATTTTGATGGCCTCCCTTACAAACTACTAAAATATGGTAATGTCATTTTTACTCTCATTAAAAAATTTAGACAAGTGGTTGAATTAAAAAAGAGATGTCATGAGAGCAAGAAATAAAGGATTTGTTTCCCCATAGACATGTCACATTATCAGTGTAATTATATGTCTAATGCTCTAAACATAGAAAAATATTTTATGAAGTATAAAAGAATTTTTTTAAAAGAAGATTTCCATTTTACATCAAAATATTTGCTAGAAATAATTTTCAACTAGGATCCAATTTCAATCATCTTCCAATGCTAGAATACTATTGGAAACTTGTACTAATGAATTTGAAATGAGGAAAAAAGGATCAATGAGATTGTCTTTGAGAAAAATTATAACTTTCAAATTAAATTGGGATATTCAAGATCTTGAGAATGATGAATTATACCTTGTTAATCCCATCTTTACTAATCATATACAAACTCAATCCATTCTACCAATAGAGTGGAGCATTAAGGAAATTAAAACCATTGAGGTTATGATGAAATGCTGGAGGAAGAAAATCACTCTCTCAATCTCAACTCAACAAAACTCAAACAAATTATTCATGTCCTTTCAACTAGGACTCAAACCTTCTTCACAAATTTTGGCTTCCAAGGCACCAAATTGAGGTATAGGCACAAAATCACTTGTATACTCTTCAATCACTTTGAAAAAAAACATAATAACTAACCCATACCTTTCCATCAACATAAAAAACTCAAATTTGTGATCTTACAAAGTTGACTGTCCTAAAACATCAATTAGGCCCATTTTGGCCACAATAATGGATAACCTCAAATTCCCAAGCCCAATCCTCATTACCAAAGTCTCATATATAACTAAAAATGGATGTGAAACATAATTAAATCATTCCCCAACCTTTATTGATAATATTTCATCAAACCTTCATACTAAACCATCCATTTTGGACTCCAAAATACAACTGCTCGAAGACTGTCAATAGACTGCCCTAACTTGTTAGTCAATAAACAAAGGAATAAATAATTTAAATTCACCAAGCTATGTCAATGGATGATTCTTAATTCTTCTAACACTCTTTTTAAACAATCACACCATTGAAGAATTAAAAAATCACATTCAAAACTCATTTAATCCCCATAGAGCACTGTCACAACTTTGCAACTATTAAGGCAGTATACTAAAAATGTCTTCAAAACTTATACACCAAAAATCCTATTTTAAAGAAGGAACCACAACACCTTATAAACCTACTCAAACCACTTCCACCAAATAATATTTACCATTTCATAATCAAAACAGAGAAAACACTATTATTTTCTAGATTTTCTTACAAAATACAGGCCTACAACTTTGTTAAATCAGCCCAAGATCATCTTTCCACATTCTACAATCTTAATATTATTTAAAATATTATTCAAACAACCTTCTCACCAATTTTCATTGGATTTAAATGGTAGAATTTTGAGAAACACAATTTTAAATATCTTTGTTTACCCTAACAGGGGTTTCTAACAGTTTGTAGTAAATTCATAATATCTTACAAAAATATTAACCAAATTGCATGTTACAAATTGCATAAAGAATGCGATTGTGCATAATATCACATAAAAACCTTTAGATATGAATTCATGCCCGTAATGAGCTGTACAACATCAAAAAACAAAGAAATTATGTAGGAAATGGAATAAGAACAAAGTTTCCTTTATTCAAATTCATAACTCCAATCGCCCACAAATATCCAAATGTACAATGGCCTTTTTAAAGGAATTTAAAACTTTTTTTTTTTTTTAAAAGACACTTTTTAAAGTGTCTTTTTTTTTCGAGGGGTAAATGCTTTTGACCGGAGCTATGAACCAGATACAACCATTCAACAATAACACCCCAACGGGGTTTGAACCTTGGTGGTAGGAACAACAATGCCACCTATAAACCATCACACCATGCCAATACCGGCGAAAGGAATTTAAAATTGACTCTTTAGATTCTAACTAATTTCTAACTAGCTATCAATGCCTAAAACCAAAATGACCTTTCATATTCCATATATTGTTTTTTGCAACTTTTCAATTTTTACATATTTGTGACAATTTTTTAATACATTACAATTTTTTTTCAAAATGTGGTATAATAATCTCCTAATGACCCTAATACATGGAAAAAATGACTTGAATGACCCTTGGACTATGTTGAGCAACAAAATTTTATCAACCTTCAAAATTTCAAAGTCATAGGCAAGATGCTCATGCATTAGGTTAAAATTGTAATGGTACCTAGAAGAATTAAAAAATGGGTAATGAAGAGAAAATAATAAAAGAAAAATACCACTCAATGAAATGAAAAAACTATAGAACAAGTAGAGAGTGTCCAAAGGAGATCATCATCCCATTAGCTAGCAACATCAATTACACAACTATAAACATATAGTGGTGGTGGAGATGATGGTGAATATCCACCAAAGAGAAGGAATCTAGAAAAGACTTGTGAAGGATCTACAAGATGGATAGGTCAAAAGGAGAGACAAAAAGAAATATTAATCCTTCTACTAGAATAATTAGGGGATGAAAATTTCATTCATATATCTTCATCTCCATCCCAAGTAATTCCTCCTCCTCACTTTTTCTCCAAATTCTCCTCCTCCCAAAGTATTTCAAACATTTATTTACAAGTTGAAATAAACCAATCTTCATCTCTAGAGGTTGGGTTATTGTTGAATTGAGCATCCCTCATAAGAATATTGTGCCCCAATTTCTCCAAATAATCCATCAAACCAAAAATCCTAAAACTACTTTCAAATTGTTAAATGATTCCTCTAGAAATACGTATGTCAAAGTCACTCGCCCCTCTACATAGAAGGACACTACTTAGATGAATGTGAAGGATTTCAATATAAATAGATTTAATTGAGGACCTTCTACAAGAGATGGGGATGTGCATAATTTTCAAGTTTCAACTTGCAAGTTGATGGAAAGAACATAGAAGGATAAACAAACTAAATATCAATTGAGATAAAAGATTAATTCTCTAACCAATTGTTTGAAACCTCTCATTGATTTCTCAACTCAACCCACCAATCAAATTGAAGTCACTTTTGATCCTAGTTCAACTAGTAGAAAGGAGGTAATCAATTAAATTCATGCTTATAAATATTATGAAAAGGTTACTAAAGATTGGGTTAAATATATCATGGTGGGGGGAGCTAAATTCATTGGAGAGATAATGAAAAATTGTGAAGACATTTAGATACTAAGGAAATAAATTGACGATGAAATTGTTGAACACACCTGAATACTGAGATGGGGGTGAATTGGTATCTATAAAAACTTAAACCCTTCAGATATTAAACCCTTCAAAACATGAAAAAAATTTTTTTAACAAGATGATCAACCCTTAACTAGATCAAAAACACTTAATAAAATTAGTAGCAATGGAAAATAAGACAATGAACACACATTCATGAGATAACACTAGATTTACATGGAAAACCCACAAACGGAAAAACCATGGTGAGAAATCTCACAATATAGGAATTTCACTACTTACATAATTATAATTTTTTTAAGGCTCAATTCCTCAAGAAGCACACTGATCCCTGGTGGACTTGAAAGCTAAGGTGCACAACCTTAGGGAAATATACAAAAGACAAGGACCTGCTGAGGTGACTCACTATCTGATAGCATGATACATGAAGATTTGTAAATTAGAACATATGTCACCAATATGTGCTCTATTGACTAAGGCATTAAAGCTCATCTGATCTTTCTTTTCCACAACTCACTACATCATTCTATACTTGCACACCACCACTCACTTGCTCAACTTGTAACTGATTTTTTCTTCATTTATATCCTTTGCAAGATCAAAAATCCTCAATTAGGTCAACTAGAATAGCATACAAATAATTATCCCAACAATTTAGCCACAAAAACATACTTTCAACTAAATTTACTCAATGTAGTTCTCAACAAGATAGTTCAGGACCCAAACACAACTTCAAATATTGGTGTGGACCCCTAAGCATATAGCGCAAACAAGAGAACAAGCCTTTTCAACTAGACATCCACAAAATATCTAGAAAACCAACTCAAAATAGTATGTAGCACCAAAGAGATTAACCATTGATGTGAAGACCACAAAGGGACATTTCATGAACATCCAAAAACACTTCCATAGAATTATTTCCTACTATCATGCTATAGACAACCACCATAAACCAAACAAAAACATAAAACTTCATCCTAGAAGCACATAGTACACAACCATGGGATATAAAATTAATAGACCAACTTGTGATAAACACCATCACACAAAATATAAATTAAAACTGCACAAACACTTAGAGCACATTCACCAAACCCTGGGATTAGAAACATCAATGCAGAGAAATGTGGAGTTTTTCTATACTAGTCCTTACAAGCAACAAAACTGCCAAACCACTGCAATTACCAAAAACCTCCTCAACAACATATGTGACCTAAAAAGATAGGAATGCAATATCCACAAAGCATAAAAATTGAATCTCAAACTGCAAGACCATATATTCAAAGGTAGAGGAATGAAAAGAATTCTCCCAACTAGTCTTCAAAGAAACTTCATGTAGCAGAAAATTTTATCAACATGCAAAGACTAGAACATCCTTGTAGCAACACATACTGCCTCAAGAACAATATGAGAGATCATAAAACATACTAGATACCATAAACAACATCTCCAACTTATAATCCTCAACTTAATTCTTCTAATCCTCATCTTAATATGTCATCATGATATCATCTCTTCTAAAAACAACCATACTCAATACATCTTTACTTGACATATAGCAAGGAATGACATCCAACCAAGAACATCAACAACATCAAATGAAACCATGAACATATCATCAACAACATACAATTGTAAGCACCAATGACAACCAAAATTGAGTGTTGACATCAATGACAATCAATGCCAACAAAAATTGTAACAACTAAGCATGGGGAATATATTTTTTAGAAGAATGATAATGATTTGAAAAAAATGGTTGAACTAGGGTCAAAGAAGTTATTAGTCAAGTAGATATTGTCTAATTTTGATGATAATTAGTATTTTATGTGGAAGAAGAGCATAGAATGGAAAATTTCATTCTTAAAACAAAACACCTTGGATCAAAACAAGTTACTTAAGGAGTGCAATCAAAATAGGGATGACATTTAGAGGGATCTCTCTATTGTGAATCTTCATCTTTGAGAGAGGGATGATTCTTAAGATGAAGATATAAAAACATTGAAAAATGGTTTCAAAGAAGCAATTCAAGGTTTTTTGATAAATAATTTTTTAATGTCCAAAATATGAAAAAAAATCAATAATATTGGCTTTTCCTTGTGTTGGTGTGAATGGGGTTATTTCCTAACTAATCATTAGTGAGGAATTATTAATATTAATATGTTTACTTAGGATTTAATTTATTCCTAGTTTTCATTTCTAGAAGTTATTTATAATGGGGCCTTGTCTCATTATTTACTTTTAGTTATCTAGGAATTTAATAGTTTTCCTATGCATTATTTCATATATTTATTATTTGCATTAGGAATTTAATGTTTGTATCAAGGGTAGTTATCCTACCTCATTACACCTTTCCTATATATACAAGGTTCTTGTACATTTTTAAATCATCTAGATCAATTCAATATCATCTCATAGATCATCACTTTATCAATCATCTATCTTCATGCTCATGTTGCAACACTTTCTTGTGGATGGTTTCTTTCATGGTTGATCCTTTGAAGTGTGCACAACTTCATTTGGGTTCATCGTTCATCAATATTTCCAACATGGTATTAGAGAATGGGCCTTGAAAATCCATCTCATATCAAAGAGTTGAGCTTGAGGATATTTTCATTGTAGGTTCAATGGTTTTCATTACAGGCTAGTCATTGTCGTCCAAGAGGTAGCTAATTTTTGACGCACATTGGGTCAGATCTGACCCCGCCATTGTGTTCAAGAGATCCAAAAACCCCTAAAATTCCTTTCAAATCATTGAAATTTAACACTTTTCTTTGGAGGAATCAATTTTTTTTTTTTCTATTCTACGGGCATCCATACTATACAAATCCATACAATCATTGGGGAAAAAATTGCCGCCCCCTCATAGAAATTTTTTGAAGGCATATAATAATTTCTAGGTTAAAAAAATATATTTTGGGAAATTTTGGAAAATTTATTATAAGGTTGGAAATAAAATATTTTATGTGGGGTTTATATTTATTTCGTGGTTTTATTAGTTTCTACAGAAAAATATTTTTATGTAGGGTGCTTTAATTTTTACCAGTCCCTATCGGTCTATTAATTGTAGCAGCCAACATTTATTACTCCTGTCACTAACATAAAATTTTTAACTGAAGGTTTTCTCACAGCCTCCATCAAAGAATTCGATCAGCCAGTTCTTTTTCCCCCATCATATTCACTTTCATGATGTTTCCAAAGCTTTTACCATTGGCTACAGGGAGCTCCCGCCACTAGTGATGCATCGCCAAGCAACAGTCATCGTCTACTATCACTACCCTACCACCACCAACAACAGGTGCTTATTTTTTCCACTCCTTGGACCGTCGATCACATCAATGAACATGGGTTAGCACTTGAGGTGATGACATTTTGTACCCACTTACCTTGCAAAGTGCCTAATTTAGGCCTTTTTTTCATTTTTCCATAACTTTTCACCAAGGTGTTAAAATTTCACAAATGAGATGTCGATGAAAATATAGTTTCATGTACTTCACAGTGGTACAAACTATTTTTGTATATTTTTTTGTAGGTATAGATTATTATGAGCTGAATTCAGTTCTTACTTTTGGACTCTTGAGCTAACATCTTTTCTCTAGATTTTTAGATTTTGGCTATTCCAACAACATTACAAAGGTGATAATGAGATCTATCATTTTTTCCATGCACATTTTTAGATTCAACTCCAAGTACAATCCATTGAGTTTTTTCAATTTGTGGAATTTTCTTGATTACTTGGACATACTGCTATTTTGAGAATGTCTATTTGATTTGGCAAGCTTCATTTTCAATTAAGAATCATATTTTTGGAGTTTTACATCAGTTTCTATTAGATATTTTTCCTTTTGCTTTATTTTTGTTTGTGGATATAATGGTAGAATCAAGATTTGAGGTTCTTAATCCTCATAATTATCACACATGGAAGGTGAGGATGCAAAGATTGCTTTGGTCTAGGGGATTATAGTGTACCTTGAGTGAGGACCAACTTAATTTTCTTAGGTAATATGAGAGATTTGTACATCAAAACAAATGTGATGAGGTGATGGGCTTGATTGCACTACATATTTTTGACTCCTTATTTTTCCACATTGAGGAGTGTACTACACCTAAACAAGTATGAGATAAATGTATGGATCTTTTTGGTTATGTTAGTAATGTAAGAGATTTACAACTAGAAGAAAAATTGGCATATTTTTATCCTAATATGTTATCTACTATTGAGGATTATTTGGTGAAGTTTAAGTCTTTGCGATCTTGGTTTGTGGGTTGTGGGAAAGAGAAATTTGATAAGGAATGCATATTTTTTTATTTTTTCTAAAGTGAAAGGTTTTTTTACATATTTTTCCACTTCCTTTTATTCCACTATGGATGGGTTAGGTGATAGATTTGTCATGACTTCATTTGAGACCTTTTGTGAGAGATTGATTATGGAACAATCAAAACTTAGCCACCATGATTTCTCTTCTAAGTCTTATGCATTGATAGTTAGACCACCTAAGGGGAAAGGGAATAAAAAGAACAAGCCTAAGAAAGAATCTAGTGATACTTTCACCACCTCTTCTAAAGAGGATAAACCTAAGAAGGAGAAAACCACATGTACCTTTTGCAAAGGGATTGGAAATAGTGAAAAAAATTGTTATAAGAAGGAAATACATGATTTGAAACAAATTTTTAAGGATCACAATATTTAAGTTCCTTCTTCATCTTCTAGTTCACCTTATTCTACCACACATAAGGATACTTCACACAAAGAGGATAAAGGAACCACTTCTAGAGATTTTAGAGGAAAGATTCATCCATTGATTACCACTCATGTTGATAGGCCTAATGGATGGATTATTGATTCAAGTGCTTCAAAACATATTTCTTTCTTTTTTATCACATTATTCTAGGTTCACTTAGAGCATCATAGTTTGATAGGATCTTGATTGCAAACAATGATGTTGTTCATGTTGCTAGTATGTGATGTGACTTGGGTACAATGCTAGTGTATAATGCTCTTTATATTGCATTGATTTCACATAATATTCTTTTCATTTATCAAATTACATAGTTAGGAAACATAGTTTAGTTCACATCTAATTCATTTTTCATTTGTAAGGAGATAGGAGAACTCATTGCTATGGGTTAGGCTGATCATCATCCTAAGGTGTATACCTTCTCCCACTTCTATCATGATGATGATCATTTTGTTCCTCAATCTCCTTCTTCTAGTGTGGGTAGTAATTCAGTTGATGACTATGGTGGCTAGTTGAATTTGTCTCTTCTTTGTGTGGTTCCATTATCTCCTACTTCATCAAAGTTGACACTTGATTTTAAGACTTCAATAGAGCAGGATATATTCAATTTTTCAGATTTTTGGTTGTTGGATGGATATATTTACTTTTAGTTATCTAGGAATTTGATAGTTTTCATATGCATTATCTCATGCATTTATTATTTTCATTAGGCATTTAATGTTTGTATCAAGGCTAGTTATCCTAACTCATCATGCGTTGTCTATATATACAAGGTACTTGCACATTTATAAATCATCTAGATCAATTTAATATCATCTCATAGATCATAATTTGATCAACCACCTATCTTCATGCTCATGTTGTAACACTTTCTTGTGGATGGTTTCTTTCATGGTTGATCCTTTGAAGAGTGTGCAACTTAATTTGGGTTCATTGTTCATCAATATTTCCAACACCTTGTCCTAGTACATTGGACATGTGACTTCCTTCTCTGAAAAGTAGATTTAATTTAAGGGAACAAAGCATTGTGGAAGTTGAGAACCTAAAATGTCATTATTTGTCAACACAATGAAATGTCACCTATTGTCAAAGATTTCTAGTTTTATAAATCCAAATGTACCATGTAATCAACTCAACCAACACAATAAAATAGGAATGAAAAAGATTCCAATAGTTTTCCACCTCAACAATGATGTGTTTATTTTTAGTTATAATATAACTTTATTTGTAATAGATGTTAAAGTTTTAAATATCTTAAAGGATTCTACAACATCCAAGAATCAATTATTTTCAAGATCTAGTTACTCTTACATGTATATATTGGATAAGATTTTATGAAGAAGACTCTAAAAAAAATTGGGAGGGTAAAATAATAGAAGACGTTAAACAAGAAAGAAATATTTTTTTTGTTACTTTTTGGGAAGATATTGTAAGTTTGTGAGCATATAGTTTTGAAAATTTGGAATAAAAATCTATTATGATCTATGCATTATAATTAATTTTGTCAATTATTATTATTATTTTATTTGACAACACTTTATTTGGTACTTGTAGGGTACTTTCTTGAAAAGGTAGGCCCCCTACAAGCCCCTTTCAAGTGGTTTTTAATGCCTATTGAAAAAATTTCAAATCCAACCAATGGCCATTTACTATTGCCAAGTAGCCAACCATTTTTTTCATCCACCAATGACTACACCTTTTCTAGCTCAAACATATTTTTTAGCCAAAATAAAACCTTTTCTAGTTGAAATCTTCCCTTTCCTAGCTGGTGGTAAAAATCAAGAATGTTCTAGCATTACATGGCATATTCTATCAACTTTTAGTTTACCAACTAATGGAATTTTTTGGGCTAAGAAGGAATATACCTGGCATATTTTGTTGGCATCATGCTGACATCAACATGATGTTAGTGGTATAAAGATAGGGTAGGTCCCCATTCAAGCCCTCTTTGTAACTTAAATGATTTTTTTTTTCTTTTGGCCATAACTTGGGCATACAATAATAAAATTTTGAAAATGAGATATCATTAGAAATCTGGTTTCGTCAACTTTCTAGCAGTGTGGGTATTTTCACCATTTTTTGTTTCTAGTGCATTCTACAGCTTGTTGAAGTTAGATATGTTATTTTCACTCTAGAGCTCACAACTTTTGACCTGTGTACCCATTTTCATGATGCTAGCAACATTGGGATGATCTATCAAAGCTCTTCATAGCCATCTGTGTCATTTTTATAGATTTTTCTTTAGGTACATTTTATTTAGTTTTTCATGTTTTCACATTTTGGTGAGTTACTTGTACATTTTAGCTCCTAGGAACTTTATATTTGCATGGAATGACTTGTTTTAGCATATTCTACATGTATATCTAGCTTTCTTTCCTATTTAAGCATTATATACATATTTTTTTAAGCATATTCTCTTTTGTAGATGCATTGAGATAAAGTATCATTCTAGTGTATACTTTTTTTGGGGATTTTGAACATCTTGTTGTGCCTTTTGTACTTGCACTATGATATAAAGTTTCATGGGTGGTGTTGATGGCCAAATTCACACATCAACATGTAGGAAAGATGTAACCCTTACCTCTCCTAAAAGAAGTGAAAGATCATTTAATCAGACACCTCCCAAGGTCTTAGGTGTTGGGTCACAAGGTAACTATTTTGCTAAGCAGTCAATATGGTTGTAATGTTCAAGGAGCCTACTGGTTGTTGCAAGATGAAACTTCTACCTAAATCTACTCTAATCAAATGATAATGAAAATAAAAAGATAGATTAGAGATGAAAGAGAGAAAGAAATGATGATTCATTAATTAATCAGACTCATTTTTCTTCAAGGAATTCCTAACTTAAACTATAGAATAAATCAACTTGTAATCAATACAAAGCTGCATTCATTCATAGTGTAGAAATTAACAACATATTGCAAATAATTCATCATAACTCAAACTCAACAAAAGATAAAACTTCATTCATTCCTTGAAGAACTTGAAATTGAACAGTTAACCAAATAAATGATATTCTAGAGTATAAATTTAATCAAATTTGAATATGACTACTTCTACTATGGTAAAGCAAATAAACAACATTTACAATTTTGGCAAGCTTTATTGGTGTACGAAAACCAATATCCTCAAATTACCTAAACTAAACTAATGCAAAAAATTCTACTGTCTAACTCTACTCATCTAACTCCTAAAAATTTCTAGCTTTCAATAATCTAACTTCTAAATTCTTTTCCTAAGTGTCTAACTCTGTTGAAAAATGTGTAGTTTGTTCATTGTTTGTAGTAATTCTACCCTAATTGGTCTTTTGTGTAGTTAGATTTTTTTTTTTGAGGATTATGTCCTCCTGTGTAGTTTTGAGGATGTTGTTGTTGGAAGAAATATGGGGTCCCAAGAGCCATCATGTTGGTCTGAGTGATGCAAGAGCACCTAGTTGGTTTCATGCCTCCATGAGGAATTTTTTTCATTTCTTCGTTTTGGTTTGCCTTTCTTTTGTAATAAGGTCATTTTGACCATTTCACATGTGTATTGAGTCCTTATTAGGTTGCTAGGTGGTTTGTGGGGTCAAGTTGTTACGTTTTGCAAATGTTGTCATATTGCAAAAATACAAAATGGAATATAAAAGGTCAAAATGTGAAAAGAATGTAAGAAGTTAGTTGTTTTTGGCTAGGGAGGTTTGGGTGTGTTTAAAAGTAATTTGTGTACATTAGGAAGGAGGTTGGAGTTTGTAATTTTGAATTTGAATATCAAACACTATATTGTTCTTGTGTTTTTCATTGTATTTTTCTACTACAGAGGTCTATACGGCCCCGTACAGGTTGCTAATGATCTAAGTTGAATTGGAATCAATGATGGGGTGAATCTTCTTTCATTTCAAATTATTTTGTCTAATTTCATTGAGTTTGGAAGGTTTTAGATCCAAATTACAAAAAACTACTTGGAAACTATGAATTTGAGGGTTTGATTGAATAAAATGTATTTGTAAGCCATTCCACCTGGTAGAAAATTCTCTAACTTGGTGGAATGGAAAATTTAGGTGTAGGTTTTTCTTTCATGTGGTTTTTAGGAGCAAGGGAGGTAGATTGATATAGAATTAATGATGCCTTAGTTGATTTTCTTCATGTTTTAAGCTTAGAATGATGGTAGGTTTTGATAAAGAAGCATTGGGAAAGTGAGGAAATTGGCTTGATGAGAATAGGAAGACCCTATAAGGTGTTTCTAGGGTGTTGGTGAAGAGAATTGAGGCTTGGAGTATATAGAAGCAATAAACCCCTATGTGAACAAGCCTAATTAGGCCTAAAGAGTAGTGTAGTAGTCCAATTTTAAGAATAATGTTTCAAAACAAGCCTAACTAAATTTCTGATATGATTCCAAAGGGAAAAAAGGGTATTTAAAATGATGTTTAGTTTTTGGGTTTGAGGCCTCCTCTAAAAGATATGTTCAAATTTCACTATTTGAAGTGCTACAAGCCAGATTGAAGAATTTTTGATCAAACACCAAGTTAGGGTTTTCAAAGTGGAAAGTTTGGTCAAGGTTGATTGAATTGTGATTGGTTAGATAACCCTCATCCTGCTCTATATCAAATTGGTATCAGAGCATAGTTTTTGATCATTTGAAGGACAAAGGTTGAAGTTTGAAGAATAAAAGTTGCAATTTGAAAGGAGCAAGATGCCTCCAAAGTAAAGTGTGGTCATTGATAGGGAAATATTAATGATGGAGTCTCAAGAATTTTCTTAGCTAGACTGTCAACATTAAAAACAAACCAAAGAAGAGGTAAGGCCACTACAGATGAGAGTGACCGAGAGGAAGAGGGTGAGAATGAAAACATCAAAGAGGAGTCCAAGGTAATGATGAGTTGGACCCTAATGAAAGAAGAATGGTGAAGATGTTGAAGGCTGTTAAAGGAGATACTATTGAGGTGAAAATGGAATTTCCCATGTATGGTGGGAAAATGGATAGTGAAGAGGTTTCATATTGGATTGATGCACTAGACAATTATTTTGAATATAAGGAGGTAGCAGATGAACAAAAGGTAAAGTTTGCAAAAAATAAGTTGAAAGACCCTACCCTAACTTGGTAGAACTATGTGAAGGATGAGAGAGTGAAAAATGGAAAAGCAAAAATAAATTCATGGGATAGGATGGTGTCTAAAGTTAAGGGACAATTTCTACCCAGTGACTATGCAATCCAAACTTTTAGAAAGCTACAAAATCTCAAGCAAAAAGAGATGGATGTCATGGCTTACACTGAGAAGTTTCACAAGTTGAGCATTAGAGCAAGTCATGTTGAGGATGAAGTTGAGAAAATAGCAAGGTAAATGAATGGGCTAAGGTTCAATATACAAGATGAAATGAGTATGTCCACCCCAAGAACAGTGGAAGAATGTTTCCAATTGGTTTTTAGAGTAAAATAAAAGTTGAAGAGAAGGCATGAGAGACAAGGTAGAGGAAGAGGCAGCACCTCTAGAGGAAAAGGTTCATTTTTCAACTCAAGGTAGTCATATGAAAGCCAAGAAGATGTAAGCAAGGGCCAATAACAAGGGTCATATTAGAGAGGTGGATTTAGAGGTAGTGGATCAAATTTTAGGGGTAGATTTGGAGGACAAGGAAGAGGTTCACAAGGATTCACAGGGAGATGTTATCAATGCAATAAATTTGGACATCAAGCATGGTAGTGCTAGGAATATCAAGATTCTACTTCACATGGTAGTGAAAGAAGGAATCAATTGGTGCAAGAAGAAGAAAGTGAAAGTGTGAACTCAACACCACAACATGTTGCTCCATAAGTTGGAGAATCACTAATGGTAAGGATAAAACTCATCAAAGCATCAAAGGAGAAGGAGCCATCATAAAGAAGGACACTCTTCAAAACAACTTTCAAGTGCATGGGTAAGGTATGTAAAGTTGTAATTGATTAAGGGATCATAGATAATATGGTGTCCATTGAAATGGTTGAAAAACTTAAGTTGGACAATATACCACATGATACTCCTTATAAAGTTCCTTGGCTAAATGAGCATCAATTTGTTTTGGTTAATGAGCAAGCTTGGGTGGAGTTCAATATAGGAGGGTACAAAGATAAGATTCTATGTTATGTGTTGCCTATGGATGTGTACCATGTACTGCTAGGGAGGCCTTGGAAATTTGATAGGCATGCAATGTATGATGGTAGGAGGAATACATATGAAATTGAAAAGGATGGAATCTCTTTTACTACTAAGCATGGAGATACTAAAACAACAGATTTGAAGAATAATTTTATTTTGGAGGGAAATGATACTGAGTTAGTGTCAAAATCTAATATGTTGAAGGCCAAAGATGAATTGATGTTGCAAAATCAAGGTTTGTTTCAAAGATATGTTGATGTGAAGTTAGAGGAGGTGTTATATTCAATATTTTCCAAATAGGATAGTGGTCATTCAAAGGTGAATAATAGATTTTTGGCTCTTAGGACTTCTCTTGCTCTTCTAGGGTTTTTCACCTAAAAAGAGAGAGTTTAGGCCAAAAATGCTATATGGTTCATTCAAATTATGTTATATATGATGTTATCTAGGTTAAATGAGATGACCTAAATTCAAGTGTGTGACTTATATGACTGAATATGTATGAAAAAATAAGATCTATGCTATGTTTCAAAACATAGTGTTGTTTGCAAAAAGCTTTTAAAGATTGAATAAAAATGAAAATTAAACTAAACAGAAGGATGTTTTTTAGAATGGGTGCACCTAGGAAATTGGAGAAGACTGGGAAACAATTTGGAAAATTGATGAAATCTAAATTTGAGTTGACTGGGACTCATTCGCCACCCTGGGCGAATCAGTCCCAGGTCAGGACTTTTCTACACATAAGTTGTTTTCTTTCAGTCAGGAACCTGGATCTACATTTGACTCAAATATGCACCTTAGGAGGGACTCATTCACCATGCATGGGAAATCAGTGCATTTTGGAATTTTTGTAACTTCAAATTTATGTTTTGCACCTTGACACCTAAACAACAATTTCAGACAGAAACCCAACTCGGGATCTCAAAAAAATCCTGCAAAACAACTTAAAATTGTTTGTCTAATGGGGGTTTTTCCTTGGTCAAACCCATAGTTGGGTAATTAAACCTTGAATGGAGAAAAATCTGCATAAAAATCTAGCCTTAGATGTGTTAAAGACTAGGAAAAGTTGAAATATGATAAAACTCCTATTCTATTTCTCTAGAATAAGAAATGCAAAGATTATTTAGGTGTGATTTGGTGGCTACTTGCACTTCTTCACCCTAGATTTCTTCATGATTCACCATAGGCATCCATCATCAACCCTTTGCAATGTTGGATCTGGACAAGAGAAGTGAGCTTCAAGACCTGCAAAACCCTAGTTTACTGCCCTAAAACTTCAACTTTTGCTAATGAGACTTGTTGTTGAAGACTTGACTTTAGGAATTGCTCTTGAAAAATGAAAAAAAAGATAAGAAAAGATGTGTGAAATGACTTTAAATGAGTAATTATAAGCAACAACACATTATTTTCCTATTATTTAGACCTAAGAGGCCAACATTCACCAAAAATTAAAGTTAAATTAATCAAATTCCCACTTAAATTTGAATTTTCACTAATGCAATGTTTAAGAAACCTTAAGATGAAAAAAAATGCAAAATGATGAAGTAATTAAGTCCTAAGATACAAATACAAATGTAAATCATAATGATGTTATGTTCAAAAGTTGGGTTCACCAAAATGAACTGTAGGATTTTGGCTCTTAGGACTTCTCTTGCTCTTCTAAAGTTTTTCACCTAAAAGGAGAGAGTTTAGGCCAAAAATGCTATAGGGTTCATTCAAATTATGTTATATATGATGTTATCTAAGTTAAATGAGATGAACTAAATGCAAGTGAGTGACTTATATGGTTGAATATGTATGCAAAACCAAGATCTATGCTATGTTTTAAAACAAAGTGTTGTTTGCAAAAAGCTTTAAAGAATGAACAAAAATGCAAATTAAACTAAATAGAAGGATTTTTTTAGAATGGGTACATCGGGGAAATTGGAGAAGACTAGGAAACAATCTAAAAAATTGATGAAATTTTAATTTGAGCTAACTGGGACTCATTCGCCACCCTGGGTGAATTAGTCCTAGGTCAGGAATTTTCTACATAGAAGCTATTTTCTGTCAGTCAAGAACTTGGATCTGCATCTGACTCAAATCTACACCTCAAGAGTGAATCATTCACCATGCATGGTGAATCATTCCACTTTCAAATTTCTAAAACTTCAAAGTTTTGTTTTGTACCTTGACACCTGCACAACAATTTCTGACAGAAACCCAACTCAGGATTTAGAAAATTCCTACAAAATAGCTTAAAATTGTTTGTCTAATGGCGTGTTTTCCTTGGTCAAACCCCTAGTTGGGTAATTAAACCTTGAATGGAGAAAAAAATGAATAAATCCTAGCCTTAGATGTATTAAATACTAGGAAAAGCTAAAATATGATAAAGGTCCTATTCTATTGCTCTAGAATAAGAAATGCAAAGATGATTATTATGATGCAAGATCTCAACCCTAGAAACCTTACAACACATGAAAAATAGAAATGACATGACATGTAAATGATAAACAAACAAAATGAAAACCTTAATTTGAAGATAGAGTGAAAATGGAAGATGGAATCAATCTGAAACCACGTCCTTAGGTGTGATTTGGTGGCTAGTTGCACTTCTTCACCCTATATTTCTTCATGATTCACCATAGGCATCCATCCTCAACCCTTTGCAATGTTGGATCTTGACAAGAGAAGTGAGCTTCAAGACCTACAAAACCCTAGTTTTCTACCCTAAAACTTCAAATTTTGCTAATGAGACTTGTTGTGGAAGACTAGACTCTAGAAATTGCTCTTGAAAAATGACAAAAAGACAAGAAAATATGTGTGAAATGACTTGAAATGAGTATTTATAAGCAAAAAAACCTTATTTTCCTGTTATTTAGACCTAAGAGGTTGACATTCACTAGAAATTAAAGTTAAATTGATCAAATTCCTAATTAAATTTGAATTTTCCCTCAAAGGGGACTCATTCACCACCCTTGGTGAATGGGTCCCACCAGAGGGGACTCATTCACCCAAGGTGATGAATGTGTCCCACTACTACTGTTTGAAGGTGAGTTCTTAGGGTATGAGATAATTGAATGTTGTTTGTTAGGTTTTATGTGATTTCTCAAGTAAAACAATCCTCTAGATCAAAATTAATAGGTCTAAGGGGCCTATAAATATTGTTTTGAAGGGTAAATGATGTGAAGGGACTCAAAAGTGGGTCCAATTATGCGTGAAATTGTCTCTTTTCTCAAGAGGGTCCTATTTTCTATGGAAAATTTATCTCCCACTTTAGCACCCATATGACTTGATGTTGATATGTAAGCTAAAGGACTATAAATGATGCACTTTATTACATAAAAAGGATACTCATTCAAAAGATAGGAGAACGAATGCCCCCAATGTAGTTATCTGCACAACCACAACATTAGGAACCACATCCTCTAACACACATCTATTAATTGCCCAAAAATCCTTTTATCTAACACCTAGGAATCTAATTCGAGGGTAGATGTATGCCCCCCCTTGATTCTTCTTGCTTTATAGAGGTGGAATCAAGGTAGCAATCTAGCCATGTCAAATAAGAAACATCATATCATTGTGCATTTCCATGTACCATGCCACATAACAATAGATGGATGATGATATCAAGTGTGGAATCATGATTCCAATGCATCAAACAACATAAAAAATGGATTACCCTAGCTCTTGTTATGTTGATTTGAAGAATATCTACGTTATGAGTTATTCAAAAGATAATAACCTTATGTTAATGCGTAAGAGTAAAAAGAGATGAAAAGGAATTAAAAGAAGTAGATGAAAGTAACTTGTCACTTACTATTCATTTTACCTTCATGTAGCTTGAGAGTGATGAGTGAGAGGAGAACATGCCAAGAAAACGAGATTACACACCTTCGTGGTTGGATGATCTTCATGATTAGGTGGCACGTGGTGAGTTGTATCATGAGGTAAGTCGATTCTGCAACTGTCGCCTTGTGATTTTGTAATAATTTAATGATTTTAATGCATGGATATGTTAATTTAGGGTTCTTGGAAAAAAGTTCACAAAGTGTCCCCTTTTTTTGCAAAGTGTCCCATTTGTTCGCAAAGTGTCCCTTTTGTTTGCAAAGTGTCTCATTTCTTTGTGAAGTGTCCCATTTCTTCACGAAGTGTCCCGTTTCCTTGTGAAATGTCCAAAAAGGGTTCTAAAGTGTCTAGGGCCATTAGAAAAGCACACTAGATTGACTTTAGCACACTTGCATGATGAAATATATGAAAATTGAAGAAGTTAGATGAAATTTAGAGCATTTTGTGATGATTTTGATAGGTTCCCACCTGGTCACAATAGTGGCTAGGGGGAAGACAACTTACATTTCTGAGAGATCATGCACTAGCACTATCAGCGATAGAGGTATAGAATTTATAGTCAGTGGGTATCTATTGGGCATATCTGATGCCACCCATGAGATACCATGATGCCATGATGATGGCTCTGCACAAGCATTGGGATGCTAATACTTGTACCTTTCATCTTCCCAATGGGGAAATGACTATCACTCATGAGGACATACACCGCATTCTTTGAGTTCCCATTTGGGGAGAGCAGGTACATTTCCAAGGGGATTGGTCATTCTGGGAGAAGAAGAGAGATATGCAATATTGTTTAGGTGGACCTATACATGATGAGAGGGTTAGAGTGAGGATCGAGCTTCCTATGTTGCTATATTCATGAGCTCTTATGGTCAGGTGGATTATGATGCATAAAACAACACTAGTTCTCAATGTAGATGGATGAGTGGCACACTTGGATGTGGGACTAGTACACTTGATATGAGGGATGTACGAGCAGAGGATAGTCTATGCTTGGGGCAGCTGCATTTTAACACACTTGTATTATGATCTTTTTCGGTTTGTATTTTGAGAGATCAATAGTATGGTCCATTGTACATTTCAACAGGTGTGCTGCCTTGAGCATATCACATGTACCAAGCTTATCAGATTCACTTGTGCTATAGCTGCAAGATATCCATGAGCATTCAGCTATCCTTTGTGATGCTTGTGGAAGTATGGGGATTTACACTTTTGGAAGGTGAGATTTGATAGGGTGGAGGAGGACGAGATCCTATGGAAACCCTATCTACTTATTTTATAGTGGCCAGATCCCACCAGACAGTTATGGAGGATGCAGATGCATAGGTATCTTGCAAGGAGGCATGACTATGTTGTACAACCTTTCTATTACGGGTGAGTCATGTGATAGTTTGGATAGGTGTAGACACCACCGAGGGTGTGCCCCTTCATTAGATGATCAATACGGAGTGCCCAGAGGCCAAGTGATACTATTTGGCTAACTATAGATCATGTTTGTGAGAGTGATTCTGATGATTCAAATCATGACCAGCCACCAACATCCGACGTTGATGATTTCAGCAACATAGATGAGCATGAGGAGTGGTGGTCATATACACAACTAGCTCCTATGTTCCCCATGGATTTCCCTATAGGTGATGTGGGACTAGCACCAGATGAGGGTGATGAGCCAGAGGAGAGAGCAGAGGAGGTACAGTATAGGCCAAAAAATATTTTTACAAATGTTATTGATGATGAGTACCAGTCTGAGGCCAATCATGATTATGAGGACTAGGATAGAGGACATGAGGAGGAGGAGGAGGAGGAGGACTATGAGGAGGATGATTATTACGAGGAGCCACCCCTAAGTGAGGGTGATGAGGTAGCTATTAAGGATCAGTACGAGCATGGAGATTCCTCATATACTTATAGGACCAGATCACAGGAAATAGCTAGAATAGACTTTAGCACTCTGAGTCAAAGAGAGGCTAGCACATCCTCCATGCCCCCCAGAGAGGATGAGGTCAACATTCATCATGCATATGGAGACATAGGTGATGATATTTGATTTTATGCATGTCCCTTTAGTTATTTATGATTTATATATATATATCATGATGATGTGTTACTGATTATGTACATTATCTATCTTGTAGGAAAAATGAGAGACTGGCGAGAGTTCTATCATCAGGCTAGCACAAAGATAGTGTCTACATCCATTGATGAGGAGGAGATGGATCCTAAATACATTCCCTCACTGATCATGGAGGAGGAGCTAGATTCACTCAGACCTTTCATGAGGTTATAGGTAGTGTACAAGAGTGTGAGGAGGTGACTCTATCTAGCTAAGAGTGCACTATAGTCAGCACATACCTTAGTAGAGGTAGAGAGATTACATGTAAAGCTAGCATAGACATGAGAGGAGAGGGATTAGATGGTAGAGGAGTGGCTTGTAGTTGTTGGTTGAGTATAGGGTCTAGAGTATGCACTTAGACTTGACAGTTCATGATCATGGTCACACATGACTGTCTCATGATGAATAGGGACCAAATCATGAGTGCCAGGTCTTGAGGGGTCTAGGTCTCACATACCACTATGACTTTGTATATGATATTGTCATGTTTATAAAGCTTTCATATATATATAGACATGTTCATTTGATGTTATGATGATGTGTCTCTTTATTCAATGTGATTAATTAAATGAATTATGGTAAAAGTATTTAACTAATGGCTACATGATTTAACATGATTGATGTGATCTAGTGTAAAACATATTTCAGTTTTAACATAGATACAACATTGACAATGAGAAAAGAATATGTTAAATTAAATACAATGATAATAATCTAACTTAACACAATAGAAATGTGAATAGTATGAAGCAATTATAAAATTAAATTCAATAATTACCTTAGTGTTCAAGACAAACACAAAATTAGTTGTCAAGAGTGAAGCAATATGAAAGTTATTTAGAATAACATCAAATAACTTTAAACAACATTGTTGTATCAATCATACTATTCAAAGGGATTAGAGATAATACTAACACAAATGTGTGGCATTAATGGGTCCTCTAAGGGGTGTTTCATCAAGCTGCATTAAGAGATAAGCACCAGATCCATAATTGGTATCAACTATGCAAGGTCCCAAAAAATTAGGGCTAAACTTATCTTTATCTTCATTGTCAACACTAGTATTGCATTGATTTTCAATAAGAACAAAATATCCCTTACAAAATGACTAAGGGATGATGTGAATGTTGTGCTTGTGTTGTAATTGTTTTATGTGAGCTTGGAGATGTTCAAGAGCATTAATGCATTGTTCGTAGAGCATCTCAAGTTGATGTAATTGTTTATCTTTATAAGTGTCATCGTCAATAAGATCTTGGAGAGCAATTTGCAAAGTAGGAATTTCAAACTCCAAGGGCATAATCACATCAGTGCCATAAACAAGATTATAAGGGGTTTTTCCTATGGATGATCGAACATTATTTCTATAAGCCCAAAGTACATAAGATAGTTGTGTATGCCAGTCTTTATGATGCTTCATGACAGTTTTCTTGAGGATTTGTTCGAGAAGCTTATTAGTATTTTTAGCTTGTCTGTTGGATTGTGGATAATACAGTGTTGAAAAGCGATGTTGAATGTTGAATTTTTCAAGAAATTTTTGAGCTTTGTTATTCTTAAATGAAGTTACATTGTCTGAAACAATTGCGAAAGGGAGTCCAAAGTGAGCAATTATGTGGATCAAGATGAAACAACAAATTGCTTCAACAATTGTAGAACAGAGGGGAATAAGTTCCACCCATTTCATGAAATAGTCTATTGTGGTTATGATAAATGTATGTCTAGAAGAAGAAGGTGGTGAAATTTTTCCAATAAGATCCAACCCCCATATGGGTATGTGCAGGATCATCATGGAAAAAATAGGCCCTTAAGTGGCAAAAAATTTAGAAAAATTAGAATTAGGCAACTTGATGTAAAAAATTGAATAAGTTATCTATATTATTTCAAAAATATGTAAGAATAGAATTTATGGAAAATTGAATGTAGTTTCTAAACTACTAGGTTTATTTAAAAAAAAAAACTATTTGGTGAAAATTTGAAATTTCAATGCAGTAGTACTTCAATTTCAAGGAAAAAATAAGTAGGTGTTTGTCCGACCACCCTAACCATAATAAAATGATAATATTTTTTATAAAATTTTAGATATAAGTAGAGGACTCATGTCTTGATGTGATGCATATTTTTTTGTAATTTTTTTCCAAGTAAATAATTAATTATGAATTTTTTATTACAACTTTTAAAAAATATAAAAACTCATATGTCTGACCACCTTAACTTGGTCAAAACTTCATGAAATTCATTTTTTTTAAAATCCTATAGTATGTGAAGCATAAAATGTGATGCATGTTTTGGATTCAAAAAATGTGATAGCGTTTGAAAGCTATAGATGCTTTTCAATCAGCCTATCAATCAGGACTTTAGTCATAGTTCAAATAGAAAATGAATAATAATTATTTATTAAATTCAAAGTAAAGCATAATTTATATTGGTGGAAACTTGGGAGTCTCCTTTAGAAACCCTTTTTGTTTCATCAATTTTGGGTAAAAACAAAGTCATTAGCCACATACCCTACACATACCCATCATATCGCCACTTGTTGGCCCATCATGATCTTGCACATACCCATACCAAAAATAGCCAAATGGGAACATTGGCATGAAGCTCAATAGTAGGAGCGTGGATCAAATTGATATGTTCTTGGAATTTGTGACATCTTTTAATGTAGGTGAACCAATCCTTCTCCATGTGTCTCCAATAATAACCTATACGAATAAGTTTTTGCACTAACGAACAACCTCCAAAATGACCTCCATAGGCACCAACATGAGCCTATTCAAATGATAAAGGGATTTCAAAATCTTTAAGACATTGTAGTAGGAGACCATTAATATATCTTCTATACATTGCACTTGCAAGGATTACATATTTAGCCACTAGTTTACGTAAACGTTTTCAAGTATTCATTGTGGTAGGTTCAGGAATGGTACCGTCTTTCAAATAGTTGTATATAGTATCATACCATTCACACATGGTATCTTGAGTTATCACCAAAATGTCTTCTAACAGAATATCGATCGAAGGTTTCATGATGGGATGGATAACAAAGGTGAAGTTTGTGGAAGGATCTTGTGGGGATATGAGAGAAGCTACACTTGCCATTACATCTGCGTGTCGATTATCTTTGCATGGGATGTTATCAATGGTGAATGATTTGAATTTTTCTAATAGTCTCATTATAAGATCCTTGTATTTTGATAATTTGTCATGTTTAGTTTGATATATACCATTGATTTGTTTGATGACCAATTGTGAATCGGCAAAGATCTTGATATTTTTAGTGTTTAATGATAAATAAGCTTGTAAACCTATGATCAATGCCTCATACTTAGCTGTATTATTTGTGCATAGGAAATTTAATTGATTGGATAAGGGAATAGGTTTTCTGTCAGGTGGAATTAGTACCACTCCAACACCAAAACCTATTCTACTCTTAGATCCATTGAAAAATAACTCCCATGGTTTAATGTCAGTGGTTAAGACATGATCATTAGGAAAAGAATCCTGAGGAGGTAAAGAAAAAGGAGAAGGAGCATTAGCTAAGCGATCGGTTAAGGTTTGGCCTTTCATTGATTTTTGTGATACAAATTTAAGGTCAAACTCAGTTAAAAACATTACCCACTTAGCTAAGTGTCCAGAGAGATCTGTTTTGTTGAAAAGATATTTAAGAGGATCAAATTTTGTGATAACTTTTATTTCAGCATTTATTAAATAATGTCACAACTTATTAGTAGCAAATACAAGAGCCAAACATTTTTTCAATTGGTGAATATTGTGTTTCATAATCAATTAAGGTTTTTATAATGTAACAAACAGGGTGTTCTTTACCATGATCATCGTGTTGAGCCAACAATGTTGCAAGAGCATGGGCTAATGTGGTGATGTATAAGATAAAAGGTCTATGTGGCATAGCAGGTTGTAAAATAGGTGGAGTGACTAGATATTCCTTTATACTCTCAAAGGCCTATTTATAATCCTCATCCCAATCAAAAGGGAGACCCTTTTTTAGGAGATGTGTGAAAGGTAATGTGCGATCAGCTAAAGATGCAATGAAATGACAGATAGCTTGAATTCAACCTTGTAACATGCACAACTGAGAAATATTCCTAGGAGGTGGCATGTTAATGATTGCATCAATTTTCTTTGTGTCCACCTCAATGCCTCTGTGATATATGACAAACCCCAAAAGTTTTCCACTATCTACGCCAAAGACACACTCTTTTGGATTCAATCACATGTTTTATTTGCATATTCATTTGAAGATTTTGTGAAGGAAATTTACATTATCTTGTCATGTTAATGATTTAGCTAGGATATTTTCAACGTAATCTTCAAAAATTTTGTGAATGTAATCATGAAAGATTAATGTCATTGCACGTTGATAAGTTGTGTCAGAATTCTTTAGATTGAAGGACATCATAGCCCAACAAAATTTTCCCCAAACAGTTGTAAAGGAAGTTTTGTATTGATCTTGAGGGTTGATAAGGATTTGATTATAACTAGAAAATCCATCCATGAATGACAAAAAAGCATGTCTAACAGTTAAATCCATGATCAAACCCAGGTCTTCGAATTATCTCCATCTATACTAAGGAAATCTGGAAGATACATTACTTCCTCCTGCTAAACTTAACTTCTACTTTACTTCTACTCTAGAGTGTATCTACTTTCTAACCCTAACTTGCTAATTCTTAACCAAAAGAAAGATAAACATGAAAAGATCTCTATGCTTTATCCGTCCATTTTTACAAAGAGGAAAAAGTGCCATATTTATACATGCGCATAAAAAATGCATAGGCCACTACTTTAGGGTTTACAAAAATGAGTCGGTTCCATAACACGTCAGCCCTAGAAGAGTTTGAACAAAGTTAATGATGCATTAAATGTGATCATTTTGTTCATGTCGGCGAAAGATCACTCTCAGGCATGGTTTCTAGATCTTTTACAACCACCATCATTAACTCATAGCCCTCATGTCCATCCTCGAGACTTCTTTACAGAGCTACTTTGAATGTTCTGAAGCATTGTCACTAGTATCGATCTACTTTTTCCAATAGACATCCCATCTATCATTAAGACTCGCGGCTTCTTCCTATCTTTTTAGATCTTTTTGCAAGTTGACCCCTTTGAGAATCAGCATCTGACATTCCTGTCATGCTTTAACCTTGTGAAAAAATTCCTTTATTAGTCCTCTAAATCATAGAAAAAAAATCATTCTCATCTTACCTTTCATATACCCTTCATTTAATTATACTTAGCAAAAAGAAACTCAACTCTAGCAGAGGCAGGACCAAATCCGAACTAGAAACATACTTACCTTTAATACCGGCGAGGGCGGAGCCAAGATGAAACCGGAATTGGGACCAGAGTCAGAACAAGAACAAAACATGGAAATAACCAACATTTCCAATTTCAGCCCACATTCCAGCTCCGCGTCCGCAAAAAGAAAAGTAACCGAGGACTGCAACAGGGAGGGAGTAGAGTTAGAACCAGATGAGGAAACTGAAACTGGTAACAACTCCATATCCCAAATCCTTCCTGAACCTGGCCTCGCAAAAGAGACCAAACACAAGGAACAAACATGAAAACAAATGCAAGCGAGATCAAAGCAAAAACTGATCCCGGGCGAACCACAACAGGGGCGGGAATAGAACCAAATCCGACAATGAAACTTTTCTAAGTTTCAGGTTCAAATTCCATCCTGACCCTGCCTCTGACAACATACAAAGAGAAAACGAGGAAAAAGATGAGAAAGAAGAAAAAAAAGGGAAGAAAACACCCCACGACCAAAAGTAAAGAACAAAGGAAAAATAAATAAACAAGACTGGCGGAACCCGGACCGGAACTAAACCAGAACCTGGAACTTAGAAAAAGTTCTGAAGTTCAGTTTCATTCTGCATTCCACATCTACCAGGACAAAGGATGACAAAAAAAAAAATACAAAGGAAACCAGTGGAACCAGAACCAGAACGGAACTGGAACCGGAACTGGAACAAAACCAGAACTAGAACTTAGAAAAAGTTTCAAAGTTCAGTTTTGTCCCGCGTTCCACGCCCACCATAACAAAACTAAAAATGCCTAAGGTAGAAAAAAAAAGGCCAAAGGAAACAAAACAGAACAAGGGGGACCTATTTTAAACAAGTTTAAAATGGGGTGGTTATGCAAGGCATAACAATGGCGACTTGGCTGGGAAAAATGGTTTAACCATTTTCAAGAAACCGAAGGATTCAGTCACCCAGAACTCTTGGTTTATGGACATCATAATTCGAGTTAGGTTAGTTTTAACAACCAAGGTTTGAGCTAGAATCTCAAATGTAAATCAACACTGGCTACCCCTAAATATATGTGTGTGCTTGATGCTGCACCACCCTTTTAGAAAGTTTTCCTCATCTTTTGAACAATAATGTGCAAGATTTGAACTACATGAGTTGATTCCCTTTAGCTATTGTGCAATTATATCCTAGGCATTGCTCCACTGCCAGTCAAGCATCCATAGCACCAACGGAGATACCTCTAGTTTTCCCATAGCATTGCTCTACTTCCAGTCAAGCATCCATAGCCCCGGTAGAGATACTGGAATCACCCATTCATATTGAGTTTTCTTTTCTTGGATAGTTCTCTCTTTTTTTTTAATTTTCTCTTGGAGTTTCAGATATTTCATTCAATTATTTCTAAATATGTCAAATTTTTGACATCTGTACTGGGTTGAAAACTACCATGGACCTCATAACAACATCTGGGGAATAGTATTTTTCTCTCAAATCTTGCAACACCATCGCCCTAGGACAAATATACCATTACAAAAGGAGATTTTTTTGATTTGTGACAGATTCACCCATAGTTAATGAAGATTGTTTACTTTGCACCTTGTTTTCAAGACTTTCCACAACTCTTATTGATAATGGACATAAAACAACAAATTTAGGACAAAATCATGCAATCAGAAAACGTGAAAATATCTAAACCAAATTCTCTCCTAATAACCAAAGTATACTTCAGATAACAACCCCCTTACAACTGCATAAAATGAAGGTCCCCACAAAGAAAAACAAAGAAACAAAAAAGAAAAAGAACAAAAGTAAGGAAAACAAGGAAAACAACAAAACTACAAACAAACAAACCCAGAAAAAAATACAAAACTGTAAAAATTTGTACATTGACTTGACTGATTTTTCATTACGTGCAGCAATCTTAACTTACTAGGCATAGTTCTGAACCTAGAAAATTTATCTTTATACTCAGAAATATGAAGTTTATGTGCAGTAAATTCATTCTGAGGGTATAAAGATTGAAATATTAATAGTTGTGGGTCCTCAACTTTGTCATGATTTACCCACAAACACATTTTACTATCCCCAACATCATAATCAAATTGAAAATCATTAAGACATAGAGGATAATGGAAAGGCACCACCTGATTTAGAAGATCTTCAGTTACTGTGGTGTGCCCATATTGTATGATCTCCCCTTCACGAGGTCTTAGCTCATGGAACACCACTCCATTTCCCTTTGGTAGATGCATGTCAACATAAAAGGAATCCATTATCACTGTGCCATTAGCATTCAAAAAATCTAAAATTTGTTCAAAAATTTCATGCACATCCCCATCACAATCAACACTAGGTTCTAATAACAAACTAGTGTATTTGACTTCACAAGGATTATCAATCTCAATCATGTTCCTCAAAGTACACACATCATCAACTAAAGGATTAGCCTCCTCAACTTTTAAAACAATTTTCTCAACATTTTCTTTACCTGACCTAACAATCTTTCTAGAGAGCAAGAAATTAGAACCACTTACCTCAGAAGGGAAACCAAAATGATGGATCTCACATGAGTCACCCAAAGTGAGATTTTTTTTGTAGCTAGGACAATCATGTGGCCACATTGTTTCTTTCATCTTGGGCATGGAGTCACAAATTATCGGGGTCTCCTCAGGAGGACTAAGCAATAAATCAGTCGTGTTGTCAGCTTGCAAGTTTCGCAAACCTACCTCTTCCTGAGTTGAAGCATCAATATCACCACTTTCTTCAAACACGTCACCCAAAAGAGATTGAAAATCTGTATCGAGCTCATCACCATTGATGTCAAAAATATTGATACAGTGTGAACAAATATTGTCTTTGAACAACTCATTTGAATACACTAAGTCAAAACCAAGAAAAAGCTTCTTGAGTTGATGCTTTTGCATAACATCAATTAGAATGTGCAAGTTGGTGTCAAGCTCATCACTATTAAGATCAAATTCACTAGTGCCTGGTAAGCAAGGAATTTCTTAGAACATCACATTTGAATAAAGAAGATCAAAACCAAGAAAATACTCTCTCATTTCATTCTCTTCGTCATGTTGAAGGGATTCAACTTCTGAGACAACCTCTTGGTCACTTTCTTGATATTCTTTTGATATTCTTTGGAGTCGCCATTCGTTCACTCCTTGCTGCAACCAACCACTAATTTCATCAATGTTAGTATCTTGGTTAGCATTGAAATCCAATCTATTTTCCTAACAAGGGCAAGTCTGATCTAAGTGATTATCAGGCAACCCTTGAATAACTTGAACATCCAATTGACCTTCCTCCTGAGTTGAAGAAACAATTTGACACTCAACTTTGTGTTCTTCATCACAAGATCCACTTGCAGCCTCATTTGTAATTACATTGTTCTCAGTTTCTATGAATTCATCAATCAAATCAACATAGTGATTTTCTTGTGTTAACTCATCAAAAGATGTTTCTTCTTTATTGATCATCATGAAAGAATCTATGAATGTATCGATAAACTCATTTTCCACATCGAGCGAATCTCCACAAGGTAGAGAAACTTCATTTGTCATTGAATCCATCTTGCTACAAGGATCAAGTTCATTAGATGATAGGGAAGAGCTCAACATGTTCTCACAATTGTTCTCATCATTTCGAAGGAAGTCATTATCATTTTTATGTATGCTAGTTGTTTCATCTTCCAGGTCAACGAGATACGTACTCCAAGGATCTTCCATAAGTATTTCTTCAATAGTGATCTGATGTCTGAAATATAATTCCATCCTACACAGGAAAACATGGCAATCCATCTGGGAATGTTGATTTGTTCGATGTATCCCACATCCCATTGGTTTAACAAGTTATGATAATTTTAGATCTCCTAATTCTTCCAATTTTCTCCTTATTTTATTTTACGCGTGTGGGATATCCAACCAACATCTCTCACCATCCTTTGTTCATCCATCATCACATTGATTCTCCTCATGATCAGAAGAGTTGTTCAGAGCGTTGGAAGGTATTGCTGACTTCTCATGATAGTAGCCTTGTGTTGATATTTCATCTCTTTCAATATTATCGTTAGTATTAACATTTCGAAAGAAACTAAATTCCTATATGAGATTTCCATTATGTTATGACTTTATATCCATCTCATGTTCTTTGTTAGATAAAACATCAAATTGACATACTTTCTCATCAAATCTTATACTTACAATTTCATTATGATGTAATGCATTATGTGTTGGGGTATGAACAAAAATAGTGGATATAGTTACAACTTCATCGGCAAGTGGTATACTTACCTCTATCGTTGTCTTTTGCAAATCCTGACTTTTCATGTGGTTAGGCATTGTGGATAAACCAGTGTAGAGATGTGAAGGGTGGAAATTTTTGAGTACAAGATCATTATATGTTTTACTTTGATTAGGCATATTTCTAGCATCTTGTCCAGATTGTATGAGCAAGAGAGCTTTGTTAAATGTATCCCATATAGTGGTAACTTTACCACAACATTTAATTCTTGCTAGCAATAAATTATGCAAACCCCAATAGTAATGTTCTTTTACCACACGATCATTAATAAATAGATTTGAATTTATAACTCGCTTAAACATAAGAAGAAATATGTGATTGAACTGCATAATTGATTCATGTGGTAACCTTTTCACGGCTGCAAATTGAAGTGATGGGTTCTACATATGCGTATAAGGATCAAATTGATCTAAGAACAAGATTTTTAATTCTATCCATGAACAAATAGAATCTGGTGGCAAATTAACATACCATTGCCTTGCTGTACCTTGAAGTGTTTTGATGAACAATTGACAGACAATATCCTCATGTTGAATCTGGAGAAAAATTGCTAAATCCATGCAAATATTGACATGTTTAAATGCATTTTGTCCACTGTCAGGGAAAAATAAAGGAAGCCTATCATACATGTGACCAGGGATTTCATGAATAAATCCAGGTATACATAAAGGGCTGCCCATCGGAGCTGGGTTTTCCAAGATCTAACCCACTCCAACTCACAACGATCCAAAATTGCTCAAGGGCCCTCCCTCTAGCGCCAGATCTATTGATGGTGCCAAGTTGACCCACAACATGTAAGTAAGATAAAAGTGAAATATCTCACCTCTCCTAAAAAAGACAATCAACAATCAAACTAATCACCTCCCAAGGTCTTGGATGTTGGTTCACAATGTTGTTGTTTCACGAAGTGGTCAATTTGGCTATAATGTTCAAGGGGCCTACTGGTTTTGAGTTTTTGGATTGTTATAAGATCAAACATATATTTAACCCTACTTTAACCAGTGGTTTTTAAGAAATAGAAAAAGATAGATTAAAGCTTTTAAACTAAAGAGAATGTTGATTCATCCAACTAATTAGACTTGTTACCTTCCAAGGAATTCCTAAACTAAAACTGCAGAATAAAGCTAACTTGTAATTAATACAAAATTTCATTCATTCACAGTGAAAACTTTAACAGTAGATTGCAAATCATCATTTAAACAAAACATAAAATAAAATTTCATTCCTTGAAGCTTTCCAAATCAAATATTTAACCCAAGATAAATACCATTCTGGAGCACAATATGAAGTAGATTTAAATATGGCTACTTCTACTATTGGTGAAACAGATAAACAACATTTACAAATTTGGGAAGATCACCAGTGTACAAAAGACCCAGGTCTTTGAATTATCTCCATATATACTAAGGAAATCTGGAAGATACATTACTTCCTCCTACTAAACTTAACTTCTATTTTACTTCTACTCTCGAGTTTATCTACCTTCTAACCCTAACTTGCTAATTCTTAACCAAAAGAAAGATAAAGACGAAAAGATCTCTATGCTCTATCCATCCTTTTTACAAAGAGGCAAAAGTTCCATATTTATACACGTGTGTCAAAAATGTGTCAGTCCCTCTTTAGGGTTTACAAAAATGAGTCGTTTCTAGAACACGTCAGCCCTAGAAGAGTTTGAACAAAGTCAATGATGCATTAAATGTGCGCATTTTGTTCATGTCAGTGAAAGATCGCTCTCAGGAATGGTTTCTAAATCTTTTACAACCACCATCATTAACTCGCAGCCCTCATGTCTATCCTCGAGACTTCTTTGCAGAGCTTCTTTGAATGTTCTGAAGCATTGTCATTAGTATCAATCTACTTTTTCCAATAGACATCACATCCGTCATTAAGAATCGTGGCTTCTTCCTCTCTTTTTAGATCTTTCTGCAAGTTGACCCCTTTGAGAAGCAACATCCAACGTTCCTATCATGCTTTAACCCTACTAAACAATTCCTTTATTAGTCCTCTAAAGTATAGAAAAAATATCATTCGCGTCTTACCTTTCATATACCCTTCATTTAATTATACTTAGCAAAAAGAAACTCAACTTTGGCAAAGGAGGGACTAAATCCGAACCAGAAACATACTTACCTTTAATACCGGTGGGGGTGGAGCCAAGATCAAACCAGAACCGGGACAGGAGTCGGAATGGGAACAAAACATGGAAATAACCAACATTTCCAAGTTCAGCCCACATTCTGGCTCCACGTATGCAAAAATTAAAGTAACCAAGGACCGCATCAGGGCGGGGGTGGAGTTAGAACTAGATGAGGAAACTAAAACTGGTAACAACTCCATATCCCAAATCCTTCCCGAACCTGGCCCTGCAAAAGAGACCAAACACAAGGAACAAGCACGAAACAAACGCAAGTGGGATTGGAGCAAAAACTGATCCCGGGTGAACCACAATAGGAGCGGGAATTGAACCAAGTCTGATAATGAAACTTTTCCAAGTTTTAGGTTCGGATTCGATCCCGACCCCCCCTCTGACAACATACAAAGAAAAAATGAGGAAAAGACGAGAAAGAAGAGAAAGAAGGGGAGTAAACACCCCATGACCAAAAGAAAAGAACAAAGGAAAAACAAACAAACAAGACTGGAAGAACTGAGACAGGAACGAAACCGGAACCTAGAACTTAGAAAAAGTTTTGAAGTTCAGTTTTGTTCCACGTTCCGCGTCTGCCAAGACAAAGGATGACAAACAAAAAAAGACAAAGGAAATCGGCAGAACCGGAGCCAAAACAGAACCAGAACTAGAACTTAGAAAAAGTTCTGAAGTTCAATTTCGTTCCGTGTTCCATGCCCACCAGAACAAAACTAAAAATGCCTAAGGCAAAAAACAAAAGGCCAAAGGAAATAGAACAGAACAAGGGGGACCTATTTTAAACAAGTTTAAAATGGGGTGATTATGTAAGGCATAACAAGATCCAAGGAGAATAATCAATAGGTCTAATAAAGCCTACATCAAGGAGTGTTTCGAGCTCCTCTTTAACAGGAAAGGCTATATTAGGATGCATTTTCTGATCTTTTGATGAACAATTTTAGCATTTTAAGCAAGGACAATGTTATGCATCACAATTTTTGGGTTAATTCTTGACATATTAGAATATTTGCAAGCAAATTTTTTAGGAAAATCATGAAGTAAAGTGGTGGTGTCTTCTTGTTCTTCATCATCAAGGCACTTCCCAATCTTAATAACTTTATCTTTATCATTAATTTCCATTGGCACATCAATTGTATCTCCTAAAGGGAGTGCATTGGATTTAGGACTTTCAGATTCAGAGAGCTCTTTAGTGATATCACTTGCTTCTTGCTTGGTAACAGTTACAACATAAGGAATTCTTTTCATGTAAGTGAGGATGTGTAATCATAAACACCTAACATTATTTTCAAAGCCTCATCACTATCAGCATACTTGCATGAAGGTGGTAAGGTTATATCAAGCAAATCAAGATGTTTGATTGTGAGTTTGTGTTGTGGTTGGCATGTTATAGTGTTAATGTTCAAAGATGGTCATTGAGTAGCTTTGGCCATTTTAGAAAAAAAAATATCCTAATCTGGTTTTTGTTTCTTGTGTATTAGATTCTAAGGGACATGAATACATTGCTCATGTTTTCCACACCCTTTTCCAATATAGCCTAATTGTTTTACAAATTTATAGCCTTTTCCATAAATTCTTTCCATTTCATGTGGAGTAGGTGGGGATTGATAGTCTATCTCATCAAAATTTGTTGTGTATGTTGTATTTTCATCCAAATTACATGAGATATATGTTTGAGAAGATTGTTCAAATTTTTGAGTGGACATGATTGTTGGTTGTTCTTGTTTCTCATCTTTATTTTGTGTGAGTATGTATTTTCCCATAAACGAGGGTGTGAATTCTAAGGATCCCTAATCATCGCCAAAGAATCTAGATACCAATTCCTTATCATTTTTCTCAATTTCATGAGGGTCTATATTGGATGTTGGAATTAATGTTTTCAAAGGACTTGTAACCCCTTTTTCAAGGTTCAAGCAAATTTTAGGCTCAGGGTCAATTTCATCTTGATAGATATGATTGTTGTGGACATATTTCATGATATGATGAAGAGCCAAAGGCACTGCATTCATCTCATGAATCCATGCTTGGCCTAAAAGAAGATTATATGAAAGATCATAAGGCATGACATGGATAAGAGTTTCCAAAGTAGCCACCCCAACCATAATAGGAAAATTAATTATCCCAAGTGGTTGCTTTTTTGTATTGTCAAATCCTCGAATGGAAACAAAATAATGTATTATTTGTGACTTGACAACATATAATCGATCAAGGAGACTCACACTACACACATTAAGGGTAGGACCATTATCTATGAGAGTGTGTTTGATACCTATGCGATTGAATTGAGAAATTATCATAAAGGCATCATGTTATTTACACAATTCCAAAGGAGGGAGCTCATGTTGATGGAACGTAATGTCAAGATTTAGTTTTTGGATGAGAGCTTCCACATCATTCAGAGTGGTACCAGGAGGAATTGTGATTTGTTTTAGGGCTATTTGAAGAATGTTGTGATAATTTTTTGAGTTTTGAAGCAAGTCCCAAAGGGAAATCTTGGAAGGAGTATTCGTTAATTGTTCAACAAGATCATACTCCTTTGTGTGTGGGCTATAGTGAGGAGCACTAGGCGGATTGGGTAAAGGTAAAGAAGGTGGAGTTGGTTGTGGTGGTTGGGGGTTTTTTCAAGTGTTATATGTTTGAGCAATAGTATTGGTACTAGATTGCTATGATACATTGGTTTTAGGGGGGTAGAGGGTGTGCCAAGGTTGATTATAGCGGTGAAGATTATGTGAGGATGGGTAAAGGATAAGTTTAGGTTGAATTACATTAATGTCCTTAATGTTAGAGGTGTCACAACAAGCCAAAGTGGATGAGTTGGGGGAGATGAAATCTTGAAGAGACTCATCTATCATATGCAAATCATCATGACTAAAAGGTTTGAGGGGTAAATTATCATCAATTGTGTTGAGATGTTCAAGAGAAGCACTAGAGGTGTTAACATTCGGTATCGTGATTTGGTCACCAAAAACCTTAGTGGATCGATTATGCAAGATGAAGTATTTGAGGGCTTCATCTAACAAATAAAATTCATCACAAGGAAAAGGTTTGAGGGGAACTTTATCATTAAGGGGTTTAGGTTTCTCATTGCAAGCATTAGAGGATGAAGTGAGTGAGAGGAAGTCTTGAAGAACTTCATCTAACTTTTCAACATCATCACTACTAAGAGGCTTAGATGAGATGTTTCTAATTTGAACCATGTGTTTGAAGGGATGGTTTGATGTTTTATTTTTTGTGTCTTTATGTATCAATGAATCTGATCTAAAAGAACTAGGAATGAAAATGGAAAATGAAATTTTGAAAGATCTAAAGCTATCCATGAATGCCATGAAAAGAAGTGAAATTTATGAGAAGAAAATAGAAACAACTAAACTATAATAGAAAGCCAATTATAGAAAATAGAAAGATGCAATGTAGAAAAATGAAATTTGGAAATGTTGATGCAAAAAATGGAGAGGGACTGCTTCTCCCTAGGTGGCGAATGAGTCCCAGGAGATGACTTTTTAAAGATTTTTTTTATTTTTCTTTTCTTTTCTAGATATTTTCAAGTCTGTACAATGTAGAGATAGAATGCAAATGAAGAATTATGAAATGATTGAATGAAATACAATGTAATAATAAGATGGAAAACAATGCAAAATGATGCAGTAATTAAGTCTTAAGATGCAAATAGAAATTTAAATCAGAATGATGTTATGTTCAAAAGTAGGGTACAACAAAATGAACCATAGATTTTTGGCTCTTAGGACTGCTCTTGCTCTTCTAGTTTTTTTCACCTAAAAGGAGAGAGTTTAGGCAAAAAATAGGGTTCATTCAAATTATGTTACATATGATGTTATCTAAGTTAAATGAGATGAACTAAATGCAAGTGGGTGACTTATATGATTGAATATGTATGCAAAACTAAGATCTGTGCTATGTTTGAAAACATAGTGTTGTTTACAAAAAGCTTTTAAAGAATAAACAAAAATGCAAATTAAACTAAACAGAAGGTTGTTTTTTCTGAATGGATTCACCTGGTAAATTGGAGAAGACTAGAAAACAATCTGGAAAATTGATGAAATCTAAATTTGAGCTTACTAGGACTCATTTTCCACCTTGGGTGAATTAGTCAACTCAGGAGGGACTAATTTTCCATGCATGGTGAATCAGTCCACTTTGGAATTTCTGCAACTTCAAATTTATATTCTACACCTTGACACTTGCATAGCAATTTTTGATGAAAACCCAAGTTGGGATCTCAAAAAATTCTTGCAAAACAACTTAAAATAGTTTGTCAAATGGGGGGCTTTCCTTGGTCAAACCCCTAGTTGGGTAATTAAACCTTGAATGGAGAAAAATATGCATTTAAAACCCTAGCATTAGATGTGTTAAAGACTAGGAAAAGCTAAAATATGATAAAGGTCCTATTTTATTTCTCTAGAATAATAAATGCAAAGATGATTTATATGATGCAATATCTCAACCCTAGAAACCTTACAACACATAAAAAATAGGAATTAAATGACATGCAAATGATAAACAAACAAAATGCAAACCTTAATCTAAAGATAGAGTGAAAATGGAAAATGGAATCAATATGAAACCAAGTCCTTAGGTGTGATTTGGTGGCTAGTTGTACTTCTTCACCCTAGATTTCTTCATGATTCACCATAGGCATCCATCATCAACCCTTTGCAATGTTGGATCTAGACAAGAGAAGTGAGCTTCAAGACCTGCAAAACCCTAGTTTTCAACTCTAAAACTTCAACTTTTGCTAATGAGACTTATTGTTGAAGACTTGACCTAAGGAATTGCTCTTGAAAAATGACAAAAAATAAGAAAATATGTGTGAAATGACTTGAAATGAGTATTGATAAGCAACAACACCTTATTTTCCTGTTGTTTAGACCTAAGAGGCTGACATTCACCAAAAATTAAAGTTAAATTGATCAAATTCCCGCTTAAATTTGAATTTTCCCTCAAAGATGACTCATTCACCACCCTTGGTGAATGGGTCCCACTAAAGGGGACTCATTCACCCAAGGTGGTGAATGGGTCCCACTATTGCTATTTGAAGGTGGGTTCTTAGGGTATGAGATAATTAAATGTTGTTTGTCAAGTTTTATGTGATTTCTCAAGTAAAACGAGCCTCTAGATCAAAATTAATGGGTCTAAGGGGCCTATAAATGTTGTTTTGAAGAGTAAATGATGTGAAGGGACTCAAAATTGGGTCCAATTATGTGTGAAATTGTATCTTTTCTCAAGAGGGTCCAATTTTCTATGGCACAAAAGGTTGGTAAATCTAAGGTTTGTAAACTTGAGGTTGGTCATTTCATATCAAAGGTTGGTAAATTTGAGAAAGCAGTAGTTATAGGGGTAGAATATCAGATGGAGGAGATGAAAGGAAAAAGTGAAGAGGTTAAGGGTAAGTTGCAACGAAAGGTGGGAAAGTTCAAGCATGCATCAAAAGTAAAGAAGAAGATAGTTCATGGCAAGGATGGCAGAGGTATGCTTGCATGTATAAATGTAGGTTCAACAACACTTTCAGATGGTGAAGGATTCAAGGATCAATCATCAAGTAGGTCTTTGAAGTTGGATTGCATCCAAGGTCCTAAGGAGTTCAACAAGCCAAAAGACAATGTCTATTTTCAATATTTGATTTATTGGAAAGGATTTCCAAATTCAGATGTCACTTGGAGGTCAGAGTCTGATGTGATCAAGCATGATTTTGTGTTACAACACAATCCTCAAGAGACTTAAGTCAATTTTTTTGTCGGGAGTGTGGTGCAGGAGCACCTAGTTGGTTTCATGCCTCCATGAGGAAATTTTGTCATTTCTTGGTTTTGGTTTGCATCTCTTTTGTAATAAGGCCATTTTGACCATTTCACATGTTTATTGAGTCCTTATTAGGTTGCTAGGTGGTTTGTGGGGTCAAGTTGTTACATTTTACAAATGTTGTCAAATCTTGCAAATGTTGTCATATTGCAAAAATGCAAAATGGAATATGAAGGTTCAAAAGGTGAAAAGAATTTAAGAAGTTAGGTTTTTTTGGTTGGGGAGGTTTGGGTTTGCTTCAAAGGCATTTTTGTGCATTGGGAAGGAGGTTGGAGTTTGTAATTTTGAACTTGAATATCAAACACTATACTTTTCCTATATTTTTCATTGTATTTTGCTACTACAGAGGTTTGTACGGCCCCGTACAGGTTGCTAATGATCTAAGTTGAATTGGAATAAATGTCGAGGTGAATCTTCTTTTATTTCCAATTCATTTTGTATGATTTCATTGAGTTTGGAGGGTTTTAGAACCAAATTACAAAAAAACTATTTGGAAACCTAAATTTGATAGTTTGATCGAATAAAATGGATTTGTAAGCCATTCCACTTGGTAGAAAATGCTCTAACTTGGTGGAATGGAAGATTTAGGTGTAGGTTTTGATTTCATGTAGTTTGCAGGAGCAAGGGAGGCAGATTGATAAAGAATTAGTGATTCCTTTGTTGATTTACTTCATGTTTTAAGCAAAGAATGATTCATAGATGGTAGGTTTGATAAAGAAGCATTGGGAAAGTGTGGAAATTGGTTTGATGAGAATAGGAAGATCCTATAAGGTGTTTCTAGGGTGTTGGTGAAGAGAATTGAGGCCTAGAGTATATAGAAGCAATAAACCCCTATGTGAACAAGCCTAATTAGGCCTAAAGAGCAGTGTAGTAGTCCAATTTTAAGAAGGAAAAAAAGGGTATCTTAACTGATGTTTGGTTTTTGGGTTTGAGGCATCCTCTGGAATATATGTTCAAATTTCACTATTTGATGTACTCCAAGCCAAATTGAAGAATTTGTGAACAAAGTTAGGGTTTTCAAAGTGGAAAGTTTGGTCAAGATTGATTGACTTTTTATTGGTTAGATAACCCCCACCTTGATCTTCATCACTAAGGATGGTTGTTTCCATTAGTAAACCATGGAAACTAAGGTAAAGGATGCATTTCAACAAGTGGTCTATAAGCAGAATTAGACATCCCTAGAACTGTATTCATGAGTAAGGTTCCATTGGTCATTTCATTATTAACTATAGTAATTTGATTAGGAATCCCATGATATCCCAACTAAGGAAATGTCCCTCCCATACCGCCTGGTTGATGAGTTATTTGTTGTTTCAATTTAATGGCCAGATGGTATACTTTGGCCAAAAAATCAATATCTGCATCTGGGTAAGTTCTCTACAAGAATAGACCAATTAATAGGTCTATGGATTTGAGATATGCTTGAAGGACGATATTCTTGGAAACTACATAAGGTTCCTGCAATTTCCTATACATCCTCTAGAACTAGGTGTTGAATAAATGTAGGGGTTCATGAGATTCCTTCCTGATAGTGGTGAATTGATGGTAAAAGATGGTATGGTCTACATAAACCCAAAACTAGTTAATAAATGCATTCTCCAAATTTATCCAGTTGAGAATGGACCTAATGGGAAAGTTAAGGTACCAATTATATCTCATATCTCCTAGTGAATATGAGAACAACCTATAGGCTACATCATGATGTTCTATCCAAGCCCTAGTGCATGCATCTTTGAATGCTTGAATGTGTTCCTTGGAACTTCATGATTCCCCATGGGAATATCTGGGGTAGAATCATTCTTGGTTTTTAGGAATCTCATGAATATCCCTAAGAATAGTTCCTAGTGACGAATTTCTTACATGAAAAATGAATTAGTGGAAGTAGGTTAGGTTGTAGTTTTGGTATAAGTGGAAATTCTGGTGGAGTTACTAGTGGTGTTAATGGTTGTGGTATTGGAATTCTACGTGTTGTAGGTAAAGTAGGAAATTGGAGTTCTAAAAATTGTTCTTTGTTGGGAGTACATCTTACAACCCATTCAAACTTGTCTGGTGAAAATGACCCAATTCACTCTATTTTGTTCCTTTAGGCCCTCCTTCTTGCACCAGTCTTGTTGATGGCCAAATTGACACAACAAACGTTAAGTAAAATATTTCTACTCTACTTCTCTTGAGAAAGATAACTAATAATACAATTACCTATCTTCTAAGGTCTCAGTATTTCGTTCACAACTATACTATATTACTCAGTGGTAAACATGACTATAATATTCAAGGGATATTTTCTAGTTAAAAGCAACAAACTAATATTTTAAATGTTCCAATAGTATTTTTTAAATAAACAAAAAAAATACACCACAAAGCTTTAGAACAAAAGAATGTGAATACATATTATTCCTATATTCAGACATGCAACTCTGTAACAAGCTTTCCTTAAAGTCAAAACTAATGAATGAAAAAACTCATAATAATTTATGTAATTATATCCATAGTGTAGATTTAATAAGCATACATGCAATTCATTTTACTAGAATTAATGAAACGCATATTCAATTAACTCATTATAGATTTCATAAATCAACAAACAAAAGGAAAATACCATTCACAAATGACACCATTGATGATTTTAAATTTGCCTCCTATTGATTTTAATCAATTAGGTAGCATTTACATCCAACAAAATTCACTAGCACACATAAAATCATTATCTTTCAGTGTCATCACTAAACTAAGAAATTTCTAAAAACTAGCTAACTGCATAAAAACTTAAAATTGTCTAACTTAAGGCTGCAAATTTGACTTCAATTTTCTGACCCTTTACAATGATTTCCATTTTTACAGCTTTTAGAAAAGTATATCATAAATTTATTCTTCAAAATCCTTGATCCACAAAAGCAAGGTGCCTAGACTTGAGATCCACAATTATAGGAGGCGTCCAAGTTCAACTGGAGTGTTAACAAAATCAAAATTGCATGCATAGGGAAGTGGCACCTCTCTCTTTGTTGAATGAAGATAACCTTTGGTTCACTATTATGGCTTCCTATTTTATAGGATCTACTCCAGATGTTACACCTTTGACTTTAATCCAGTCAAAACAACATATTATTCTCTCAAAATTTGAACTGCATATTCATTATACTTTTATTTCTACATATACTTTTCATAATTAGCCAAAATTTGTGGCAATGCTTCTTCATCTAGCCCATCTAACCATTCCATTCTAATTTTTTCCTTTTCACACCCATGGGTGGCTACTTTTATAATATCCTTCAAATTTCTAATGTCACCCATAGCATGATGGGTATCAAATTTAATACCTTCACTATCAATGTCTATCATTATCTTCCACCTACTATTCCAAGCCTCTTTGATGGTTTGCAATTATGCTAACTTGCCACTTGATGGTAAATCCTGGGTGGTAACTAAAAATATTTCTTCAAATAACTTGGTTTGTTTCAATATTTCCTGTTGTAGTCTCAACAATATTATTCTTTGTTCAATCATCGCCCCCATCTTGAATACCATGATCTTGTTGCACTTAGTTAGGTAATTTGGACTTTCATCCTCTAGAATCCCTACTTCATTAAGCTCATCTACACTCAACTTATTTACTTCCTTTATCTTTTCCAAGTACACATGATACTTTTCCTCCTCATCCCACATAGTTTTAATCAACTCTTTGATCTACCTCTTCAATGCACATGCTTCACTATACAACTTGTGTCCAGTTTCAAGTAGCACTTCCACTTCAACCTTCACTTGGTTAGTAAAATTATCAAATATACGTGCTTTCCTTTTCATGTTTGCGAGGTCTTCAACTCCTTTTCTACTAACCAATACAAGTACCTTAAAATAAGATGGGTTTTTTGATAGTGGATAGGCAAGATCCTTGAAAAACCTTTTCATGTGGTCTAGTTGAGCCTTCAATTCATCTTTGGCTTGCTTGTCCTTCTCTATTCTGGAATTTGTTGAGGTAGCTTCCAAATCTAGAAGCATCATCTGTTGATTCTAGGTTGGCTTACCCAAGTTGACTGTGCTTAGTTGATAATCTAAAACCTATAATTATCATTCATCCTTATCAGCCATTGGAGTAGCAATTTCTGCAATCAAATCTCCCTCAACAGTCAGCTTAGTGGAATGTATAACCCTGTACTTCTTCTTGGGTTTGACCACTTTTATTTCCTCCATCATCTCATCCCAACTCAGAGGCTAAGTCACTACTTGCTACCTCTTCTCCAAATTAAGATTGAGCCATGTGGAAGATGTTGGCATATGGCTTTGAGTGTTGTCATTGATTGCAATTGGAGTCATTAGTTGTGGTCTGTTTAGATGTAGCTCATACTAGTAGAAATTGTAGTAGGTAGTGTGTTACCGGTAGAAAGCATGAAGAATAGGATATCCAGTCAGTCAATCAGTCTGTATACTTCACCTGATCATTATTTTGTGTTGTGGATCCCTAGGAAAGATTGTTAAGCATGTATGATACTTTATTGGTAAGTTTTGTAACGTTTCATTGATTTGTGTATGAGTTTGGAGATTCAGTAGAATGATTTATTGTTTATTTTCTGATTATGGCTGACTTGGTGTATATAGCATGTCACAGATGTATAAGGAGTAGTTTTTTTAATATTTTTTGTGTTGGGAATTTTGATCTAGGTCCCTACTATAGTCTACCCAACTTGTGTGGGTACACATTACTTTTAGTTGGTGATTTGAGCCAACATGTGGAAGAATATTACATCTTATCTGAAGTTGACATATAGTAGTGAAATCCTTGTTCACAGATATATATATATATGAGATCGGTAATTCACTTTGAGTGTGTGGAGAAGTGTGAAAGTGTATGAATGTTTGTAAAATAGAATAAATGTGTGTGCGAGTATTGGAAAGGTTTTAGTCGAAGGGTAGAAAACAGAGCAAAACAGAGCAGAGACAAGCAAAAAAATAGAGTCAGTCAGAAGGACAAAAGATCATTTTAACTAAGCTTCATTAGAACCAAATATAGTCATTCAGAGATACTATTTTCTTAGTTCAACCTTTTTGTTGTATTCCCAAAAATTTTGTAAGGTAGTGAGCCTTTCTTATTTTGAGCAGTGAGCTCTAGGCAGTGCGCCTAAATGAAAATGCATTCCCTCTTGTTCATACTTTTAATAGAGTATATATTGTGGACTAACATCCACCGTGGTTTTGGGGATCACCTGTTGGTGTAATGGTGAGATAGTTTCCCTTTTACGATGCAACCAAGGTTCTATCCCCGCCTAGCCTACTAGTAGAAATACCACTACTAGTCCCACATTGTGCTTGGAGGAATTGTGGTGGCTGATCTTGGAGGACATACAGGTGATTTTGGAAGACGTGGTGACTAAGCATGCTTGTTCCTGTAGGTGTGTGCTACTCATGGATCCAGTTTCCTGATGGTGTGTGTTTCTCATGGACTGTTGTCAGACCCACATAGATCTTTCATGCCTAGTGGTGTGTATTGCTCGTGGAATGTTGTTAGACCCACACAGGTCTCTCATGCCTGATGGTTCTATGTCAGACCCTCATGAGTCTTTCATGCCTGGAGGTTCTGCGCAGTTGGTCTTAGAGTGATAAGGTTAAGATGAATCAAGGTGTAAGGGTGTTGCACACCATATATATCTGAGGATGAGACCCCTCAACAATGTGGTCTCACTGGTTCATAGCTCCAGTAAAAAGCGTTTAGGGTGCTGCCCCTTAGCAGTGTTTACCAATCAAAAAAAAAAAACATCCACTGTGGTTTTTCCCCTAACAAGGTTTCCACGTAAAAATCTTGGTGTTATGGTGTTCTTTAATGTGTTTACATGTTTCCTCCTTTTTATATGTTGTGGATGCCATTAAATTTTAAATATTGTTGTTGATAGTCTTACATCTGGTTTGAAATTCAAATATTGTGGAACACTGATTCACCCCCCTCTCAATGTTCCTAGTGTCCAACAAGAGTTGTCATAGTTGTTTCCATTTGTTGTTCTTGATGGGACTGGTCTTCTTCTCCACTTACCTCTCTTTGTAACTGTTTAGCCTTTTCTTGTTCTAACTTTTCTCTCTTAGCTTGCTCTTCTTCAAGAGCTTCTCCTTTTCAACCTTTGTCCACGTGCATAGAAACACTAGTGGGTGAAAATCTTATCATAGGCGAGACTTTGTCTTTTCTTGAGACTTTTTTTTCTTTGAGCCCTTCTAACAATAGTCTATCAAGATTTTATTTCCATGATGGACTCTTTAATATGTATGAGCCTTCTCAAACATCGGGATCAAATTTTCAATCCGTTGGGGAACACTTAGTATGCACCCCATCCGCCAATGATCCATCAGGGAACCATTTTCCTATGGTTCATTTTATTGGCATTAAAACTTTTGTTTGTGCACATGGGCTTTAAAGTTTAGTGGGGTTTTAAATTTTGGAGGACCCTTTTCAATAGTCTGTCAGGAATATTATTCTCTAACAGACTCTTTATATTTTGTAATTTTTTTTAAATGGTGGTGGGTTCGTGATTCAATTTTGAATTAGAACATTTTGTAATTTGGGTTTAATGTCCCTTCAGGTTCCAAAATCTCAAAGGGACCTTTTCTTATATTTTTCCTTTTTAAAGTTTTTTCATTTATTTTGCTTTCAAGTTTTTTAATTTTTATGATTTTTAAAACCTTAAAATCTTTAAAATCTTTTAAATTTAAATATTTTTAAATTTTAAATCTTTGTATTTAAAATTTATTTTATTTAAAAATGATTTATTTTATTTTAAAATTTTCTATCATTTTAATTTTTTGCATTTTAATGTTTTACTATTTTTTGATTTTTAGATTTTATAATTTATTTATTTATTATTTTTAAAGTTTTTTTGGGTTTAAAACTTTTTCATATTTTTTATGTTTTTCAATTTTATAATTTTTTTGGATTTGATGACTTTAAAGGATCAGACCAACACAATCGAAAAATTAAAAAAATGGAGAAGGCGAATGAAAGGACAATTTAACAACAAAAGATGACAAAGAAATGAAAGGATTAGGATCACCAAAGACACAAGAAATTGAACCCCTATTAGAAAAGAGCAATCAAAAAACACATCACTGAACAAACCAAAGAAGACAAAGACAAATGAAAAATCAGATTTTTTTTTGAATTTGAACCTTTGAAGAGAATGTTCAAGTTCAATTTGGTTTTCTAATTTCAAACAAGAAACAAAACTATGTGGAATTGGAAAAGAAAATAAAAAATACACCTTTGATAAAAAGGTGCAAATTCAATTCATTTCTTTGATTCTGACAAAAGGAGCCGAAAATGGTCCCGAGGAAATGAAAAACCTGTAAGACAAAAATGATCAAAACAACATGCAAAAAAATGCCAAAATTGTTGGCCTTTCCATTGCACCAAAAGGTTGACCTATCAATACCTAATACAAGCATCAATTAAGATCCACAGGAGGCAATTAGACCATGTCACAAACCCAAGCATTGTGTTGCAAGGAAGACCAAGGGACACCATCTTGCAACAATCCCCCCCAGCACAAGTGAGGGGTTTGAACGTATGACCAACTCTGATACCAATTGTTGGCCTTTTCATTGCACCAAAAGGATAACCTATCAATGCCCAATACAAGTGTCAGTTAAGATCCATAGGAGGCAATTAGACCATGTCACAAACCCAAGCATTGTGTTACAAGGAAGACCAAAGGACACACCATCTTGCAACAAAAATAAATATGAAAAACGTGAAGAAAACAACAACATGAAACAAAAATGAAAGAAAACAAAAATAAAATGAAGAATAAGGAAGATCCTACCTCGAAAGAATGGTGACTTGAATAACGATTCCTTAAACACCCAAGATCAAACGTTCTGCAGCTCCTTCACTCTACTCCTAGTAAAAAAAAATACACTTGTGAGCACAATCGTGGGAGAAATCCAATTAAATATTGGATTCATACATGTAGAGTAATTAGCATTAAATGTAGTTGGTGAGCAGAAACAAGAGTCGAGATTGGACTTGGAACCTAACCATCATTAGAAAAGTCTGATTGGAAATCACATTTATGAACGAACAAGAGGCAAGAAAAGAAAACACATGAGATCAAAGAAACAAACCGAACTTGAACCTTTTGAGGAAAGATGCAGGTGCCATTTAAAATTCCAATTTTGAACAAAGGCATGGGGTTGGAGAAACACAATGAACTTGACCCCTTTTGAGGAAGGTGCAAGTTCAAATCAAAATTCCAATTCCAAACAGAAAAAACAATGTGGACTTAGAAAATGAAATATAACTTGCATTTTTGAGAAAATATGCAAGTTCAAATTGACATTTTGATTCCAAACAAAAGACAGGAAACAAGAAAATAAAGCCTGAAAAGGGAAACAACCCTTAGGGTAAAAACCAAGGAAGGAAATCAAAAACCAAGAAAGGGCAAAGAAAGAAGAAACAAAAACTACAAAACACAGTGGGGCACCCATTTTTATCAAGAAGAAAATGGGGTGGTTATGAAAGGCATAACAAGTGGGTTGTGAGTGTCTTTTGTTGGAAATATATGCCTCAATCTCACAGGCTAAAACCTCTAAGAGAGGCAAGTCGGTATGACATGCTTTGGGTCTGGCCGACTAGCAGCTTTGGATCTTGTGGTTTGTACAGGTCGCTGAGACAATGTTTAAGTCATGCCAAAGGAGCTTATCGCTATGACTTGTGAGTGTCATTGTAACCCTATGCTGAGTGGAGATCTTTGGCCAACAGGCCATTCATATCATATATCGGGGAGACCCTTTGGCTGAAAGGCTTGCTTCGGTGTGAAGTCCCAGTGATAGCTAAAGTCTTGCTGACAGGGTGTTACACATGTGGTCATCAGAGTAACTTACGATGTTTTAGTATGTGGTCTTACCGATAGGAATGTCTCACCGATAGCATTCGCTTGGTGTCTTCGGGGTAATATGGAGGTTTCACTATGAACTCCTGGCGACAGTTGGTTTGTCTCACTGACAGTATATACTCAGAGTAACATGTGATGGCTCGGTAAGAAGTCTTACTGATGTGTGATGTCTTGCCGAATAGTTTTGCATTGAAGTCATCGGGATAACAAAAGGGGTCTCAGTGTGAAGTCTCAGTGACGAACGAAGTCTCACCGATTATTTTGAAGTCTTCATGGAGAGTCTTAGAAATTCAGTATGATCTCTCAGCGAAAGATGATTGTCTTTCTGATGTGAACACTCATGTTTATGTGACTTATGGAGCTTCATTATGATGTCTCACCGATAGTGATGAGTCTTGGCCATAGCAATACATGTGAAGAACTTTAATATGAGGTCTTAGCGACATGAGGAAGTCTTACCAATAGTCTTCTGGACTTGGTATGACATCTTGCCGATAGGTGAACTCTTGGCGATATCGAATGTTAAGTTGTGTGGCATCGAAGAGACACGGTTAGTGTCTCACTGACATGCCAACACAAGTTGATCACTTTGATCGAGAGAAGACTATCCTATGTGGCTTGTTCTCAACCAATCAGAGGAGTCGAATGGGAACTGCTAGCAGTTGGACTGTTGCGGTCATTACTAAGAGTAAGCTCGACAGATAGGGGTGACATGGATATACTCAGTGATCATAGATTGTGATAGGTTCGATGGATCGACGGATTGTTGTGTGATTGTATGATCAGTGGATGAATTATATTCTGTGAAGACTGTAACGTGAATGTTCTGTAACAAGGTTGTTCATGGTGAATGTTGTTGTAAACTAACATCAGAAAGATAAGTCAGATATCTGTATGTAATCTTTATTACTGTAATACAAAGTGACTTCTCTTGGTGTGGTGGGTTTTTCTCCCGTAAGGGTTTTCCCACATAAATCTGGTGTTCATATGTGTTTTTCAAATACTTTGTTTCTATTATCTCTTTCATGTGCATCTTAATTGGACTATAATTGTAAAATTTAAAAGGTATCTCTACATTCTTCCCTGAGGTTTTGATGTTAGGAGAGTTGTTTCCGCATCTAGCTTTCCTTACAAGTGGTATTAGAGCCTAGCCATTTGTGTTATCCTTGTGGGCACATTTGGTTTTTTGTGTCAATTTTTGTTTAGTGGGAGTCTTGTAGAATTTTGTCAATTTCTAATTACAGATTGAGATGGCAAGCACGTTGGGAAAGATTGAAATAGAGAAGTTCAATGGCAGCAATTTTGAGTTGTGGAAACTTAAGATGGAAGATCTATTGGTTGATCATGATATTTGGATTGGTGTGTCTGGAGTGAAATCTATAGGCATGAAGCAAGAAGATTGGGACCTTAAAGATAGAAAGTCTAAGGGGTTGATAAGGCTCAGTTTGGCAGACTCCATTCTTCTCAATCTGCATGAAGAGAAGACTGCATCTTTCTTTTGGAAGAGACTGACATCTATTTATCAGGGGAAGTCCTTGGTGAATAAAATGTTCCTGAGGAAGAAGTTGTACACTTTGAGAATGCAGGAAGGAGGTTCTATAGCTGATCATTTGAACGCATTCAACATGATGATTGCATAGTTAACATCTGTTGGTGTGAAGATTGATGAAGAGGATCGTTGTATGTTGATATTGTGTTCTTTGCTAGATTCATGGGATCACCTTGTGATGGCTATTGGGAGTACAACATCCAGTTTCAAGATGGAAGATGTTGTTGCTTCTTTGTTATCAGAATAAATGAGAAGGAAATCTTCTGAGATGGTGAAGGAGGCCCTTGCTGTTAGAGGAAGGTCGAAAGAGAAAGGCAAGAAGAAGGATAAGAAATCTAAATCGAAATCAGAGGGGAGATCAAAGTCTCCTGGAAAAAAGTCCAAGGTGAAGTGATGGAATTGTGGGCAACCTGGTCATGTCCGAAAGGATTGTAAAGAGGAGAAGAAGAAGAAGAAGAAGTATTCTTCTGACAATGATTCTTCTCATAGTGATGCAGATGCCTTCATTGTAGCCTTGGCTACGCAGGCATCAAATGATGTCTGGCTGATTGATTCTAGAGCATATTTCCACATGACATCTCATAGAGACTAGTTTACGAAGTATGAAGAATACGATGGTGGAAAGGTGTACTTGGAAAGTGATTCAACTTTGGAAATTGTTGGCCGTGGAAGAGTCAAAATTAAATTCCCTGATGGAATATTGAAGGGAATTAATGATGTAATGCATATAATAGGTCTAGCTCAAAACTTACTTTCTGTTAGTAAGTTGAATGATATTGGAGTGCAATTCACGTTCTCTAGAAATGGTTGTAAGATGACTAGAGGCTCAATGGTGCTAGCAAGGGGTGCTCGTATTGGTACCTTGTACAAGCTGGATGGACATGTTGTTCAATGCAACAGTGTCTTTGTAAAGTCACAGAAGGCTACTCATGGAGGAAAAGAGGGAAATGTTCCAAATTGTATAAACTCTATGGAAGTTAAACTTCAAGCAGAAAAGACTATGCTTTGGCATCATAGGCTAGGCCACATTGGAAAGAAAGGTTTAAAAACCTTGAAGAACAAAAACCTGGTTGAGGGGCTTGAAGATTGTAACCTTGATTTTGAATTCTGTGAACACTGTATATATGGAAAACAACACCGTGTTTCATTTTATTCCAGTCCTCATAAATCTTTTGGTTTGCTAGATTATATTCATTCTAATGTATTTGGTCTAGTGAATGTTCCTTCTTTGTCTAAGTCAAGGTACTATGTATCGTTTATTGATGATTATTCGAGAACATTTGTTTATTTTTTGAAAAGTAAATCAGAAGTTTTCAGTCGGTTTAAGGAATTTAAGAACCTTGTAAAAAATCAGACTAGAAGAAAAATTAAATGCTTAAGGACTGATAATGGCAGTGAATTTTGTTCTGATGATTTCGAGAGGTATTGTAAAGACCATGGGATTAAAAGACATAAGACTACACCTTATACTCCATAGAAAAATGGAGTTGCAAAAAGGTTCAATAGGACAGTGATGGAGAGAGCACGAAGTATGTTGAGTAGTGATGGCTTGGAGGAGAAGTTTTGGGCTGAGGCTATTGCTACTACATGTTACTTGATTAATCGTTCTCCAAATTTTGCTCTTCTTGAGACAACACCTTTGGAAGCATGGTCTGGTAAGAAGCCCTCTTTAGGACATATTCGTGTTTTTGGCTGTGAGGCATATGCTCATGTGTCGTATGAGAAAAGATCTAAATTGGAGAACAAGGCTGTCAAATGTATTTTTATTGGCTATAGTGTTGGCATAAAAGGATACAAGCTTTGGAATCCTGATACAGAGAAGGTTGTACACAACAGAAGTGTAATCTTTCATGAGCTGAAGTCTTCTACCTTGGATATGCAGTTAGAGACAAAGTTAGAAAACAATAAGGATGTAATTGAAATTCCTCTGACACCAGATAAAGAGGAATTGAAAATTCAAAATGTACCTGAAACTGAGGAGAGCTCAAGCAATTCTGAAAGTTCTGAAGAAGAAGAATCTCAGCCTTAGCAAGTGAGGAGGTCAACTCATGAAACAAAGCAACCCGATAGGTATGGGTTTTCTTTGATAGATTCTACTTGTGCCTATGCTTTAATTTCTAGCACTGATGAGCCTAGGACTGTGAAAGAGGCATTTATAATGTTTGATTCAGACTCTTGGTTGGAAGCCATGAATGAAGAAATGACATCATTAGAAAAGAATGAAACTTGGAGTTTGGTGCCCTTGCCTAAAGGCAGAAAAGTTGTTGGCTGCAAATGGGTATTTAAAAAGAAGATTGGTCTAGATGGCAGTGTGGAAAAATATAAGGTGAGGTTGGTTGCGAAGGGTTATTCCCAGGTAGAGGGAATTGATTATGGGGAATTTTTTTCTCATGTAGCTAAGCTAACATCTATCAGATTTCTTTTGTCACTTGTAGCAGTGTATGACTTAGAGGTCAAACAGATGGATGTGAAGACAACATTTCTTCATGGTGATCTTGAAGAAGAGATTTACATGTCCTAACCTGAGCACTTTGTGGAGAAAGGTAAAGAGAAACTAGTTTGCAAGTTAAAGAAGTCTCTGTATGGGTTAAAACAGTCACCTAGAATGTGGTACCAGAAATTTGATAATTTTGTATTGTCTTTGGGATTTGTACGATCAAAATCTGATAATTGTGTCTATTACAAAGCTAAAAGTGATCAAGTTCTTATTATTGCTCTCTATGTTGATGATATGTTGTTCATAGGAAATAGTAAGTTGATGATTTCTGATCTTAAGTCTCAGTTGTCTGCTAAGTTCAAAATGAAAGATCTTGGTGCAACAAGGTATATTCTGGGGATGGAGATAACCAGGGACAGGAATAGTAGAAAAATTTGGCTCAATCAGAGTAAGTATATCAAGACTGTTCTAGAGATATTTTGCATGAATGATTACAAGCAACTAGTTGTTCTAGTTTTGCATGGAACAAAGCTATCTGTTGAAGACTATCCAAAATCTCCTACTGAGATGGAGGACATGACCAGTGTACCCTATGCTAGTGTGGTTGGAAATCTTATTTATGCAATGGTTTGTACAAGGCTAGACATTTCCCAAGCAGTGGGAGTTCTTAGTTAGTTTATGGCTAATCCTAGAAGGACACATTGGGATGGTGTAAAGAAAGTTTTCAGATATTTGAAGGGCACTTTAGAGTTTGCTTTGTGTTACCATGGGAACTTGGTTGAATCACATAGGACTCTTAGTATTCGAGGCTATGTGGATTCTGATTGGGCAAGGGACATTGACAACAGGAGGTCCACCAGTGGATATACTTTCATGTTGAATGGTGGTGCAGTGAGTTGGATGAGTAAGCGGCAGGCTGTAGTCTCTTTGTCTACTACAGAAGCTAAATACATGGCAGCTACTCATGCTTGTAAAGAAGCAGTTTGGTTAAAACGTCTATGTTCTAACATTGGTTTTCATGTAGGGCAAATAACTATTTTTTGTGATAGTCAGAGTGCAATTTGTCTGGCAAAGAATCCTACTTTCCATGCGAGGATGAAACATATAGATGTATAGTACCACTTTGTACAAGATATGGTGGAGGATGGAAAGGTCAATTTGGAAAAATTTGATACTCTAGAGAATGTTGCAAATGCATTAACGAAGCAGTGAGCATAGACAAGTTTAGGTGGTGTGCCAGTTCAATGAGCCTTAGTGCCCATGATTTTCAGTAGTTTTGTTGTGCTCTGGAGGTGCCTGTGTGATCTTCGTCAAGTGGGAGATTGTTGGAAATATATGCCTCAATCTCATAGGCTGAAACCTCTAAGAGAGGCAAGTCGGTATGACATGCTTTGGGTCTGGCCGACTAGCAGCTTTGGATCTTGTGGTTTGTACAGGTCACTGAGACAATGTTTAAGTCATGTCGAAGGAGCTTATCAATGTGACTTGTGACTATCATTGTAACCCTATGTTGAGTGGAGATCTCTGACCGACAGGCCATTCATATCATATATCGGGGAGAACCTTCGGCCAAAAGGCTTGCTTCAGTGTGAAGTCCCAGTGATAGCTAAAGTCTTGCCGACAGGGTGTTACACATGTGGTCATCGGAGTAACTTACAATGTTTTGGTATGTGGTCTTACCAATAGGAATGTCTCGCTAATAGCATTCACTTGGTGTCTTCGAGGTAACATGGAGGTTTCGCTATGAACTCCTAGCGACAGTTGGTTTGTCTCACTGACAATATATACTCAGAGTAACATGTGATGGCTCGGTAAGAAGTCTTACCAATGTGTGATGTCTTGCCGAATGGTTTTGCATTGAAGTCATTGGGATAATGAAAGGGGTCTCGGTGTGAAGTCTCTATGACAAACGAATTCTCTCCGACATCATTTCTTTTGAAGTCTTCAGGTAGAGTCTTAGAAGTTCGGTATGATCTCTTAGTGAAAGACAATTGTCTTGCTGATGTGAACACTCATGTCTATGTGACTTATGGAGCTTCGGTATGATGTCTCACCAATAGCAATGAGTCTTGGTGATAGCGATACATGTGAATAAATTTGGTATGAGGTCTTAGCAACACGAGGAAGTCTTAGCCATAGTCTTCTGGACTCAGTATGACATCTTGCCGATAGGTGAACTCTTGGCGACATCGAATGTTAAGTTGTGTGGCAGCGGGGAGACATGGTTAGTGTCTCACCACATTCCAACACAAGTTGATCACTTTGACTGAGAGAAGACTATCCTATGTGGCTTGTTGTCGACCAATCAGAGGAGCCAAATGGGAACTGCTAGCAGTTGGACTGTTGTGGCCATTACTGAGAGGAAGCTCGACACATAGGGGCGACATGGATATACTAAGTGATCGCAGATTGTGATGGGTTTGATGGATCGACAGATTGTTGTGTGATTGTATGATCAGTGGATGAATTCTATTCTTTGAAGACCGTAACATGAATTTTATGTAACAAGGTTGTTCATGGTGAATGCTGCTGTAAACTGACAACAGAAAGATAAGTCAGATATCTGTATGTAATCTTTATTACTATAATACAAAGTGACTTATCTTGGTGTGGTGGATTTTTCTTCCGTAAGGGTTTTCCCACGTAAATCTGGTGTTCATATGTGTTTGTCAAATACTTTTTTTCTGTTATCTCTTTCATGTGCATCTTAATTGGACTGTAATTGTAAAATTTAAAAGGTATCTCTGCATTCTTCCCTAAGGTTTTGACGTTAGGAGAGTTGTTTTCGCATCTAGCTTTCCTTAAACCTTTATTTTTCCATCATACCTCTTTCAAGTGAGTGTTCCTTCCATGATAGAATTTAATCTAAGTGATTCTTGCCTCATGTATGTGTACCCTATTTTGCACACCCCTTTATTTACAAGTACTCTCTTGTGCACATTCATATATTCTTTGTTCTCCTACATGCACTTCTGGGTTCACATAATTTTAGTGTGCCTATCTTGGCTCTTCCTTTCCACATTATGAGGGGTTTCTACTATTGGTGTTAATGCTTTATTGGTTTCATTTTGGAGTGATCTATGTATCCAGTTCTTCTTCTTATGTACTAGGTAGATGCAGTGGCTAGTAACCTAGGAATTTTGGTGAGATGGATCATTTTCCATAAGGACACTCTTGGATTCCTATTTTTAGATTCAACCTTCCATTTCCATTTTCTCAATGTTCTTCAAAGTATTGGTACGTATATTTTTGACTTGTATCTTGCATGTTGAGTAGTGTCATTGGATTCACTCATGCAGATTCATGTGTCATTTATATCTTCAAGTTCAAGATGTTTGCCTTTGTTTTCCTTCTAATTTGAATAGTGTCATTGGGGAACTCATGGATATTCTTGTGTTCTTGATCCTTTTCATCATCTATTTCAGAGGAGGTTCTTCATTTTAGCACTATATCAGTCATCATTCAACAATTATCTACAACTTCTTCATCCTTGAGCAATGTTCAAGTCATGTTCCTCTTTTTTGGGACACTTTTTTTTTCAAGCTTAGTCATTCACATTTTTTTGGAGTCTTTTAAGTCCTTCATTCACCTTTCTCTATTTTGGAGAGGATTTTTTCCCATGTTTTTTTCTCCTTTCTCTAGTTGTGAGAGATTAGATTTTTTGTACATGGGTACCTCATCAGGCCTCATTTGTCAAGACCCATCAAGATTTCTTTTCTTTTTATTCCATCTTTTAGGGTTTCTAGTTGCTCCCTAATTTCATCTTAGGGGATATTAGATTAATCATTCATTAGCTAATAATTAGTTAGTCTTTAATTGATTATTAGTCTAATTTATTCTCATGCACTTAAGATAAACTTATAAGTTCTTTTTTATGTTAATTGAAGTGAGCTATTGTTAAATCATTATTTCCCATTACATAAGATGATTACACTTTTCATTATCTATTCCCTTTATCATTTAGGGTTGCTCCTATAAATCACTCACCCTCATTGTATTATTAAGCCAAATCTCCTTGAAGTTTCTTTGGAGATTCATGGAAGCTTTTCATTTTGTAAGTTTTTCTTATTAAGGAATATAAAATCTATGTTTTTATAGATCTCTTCATGTAAGGTTTCTTTTTTTTGTTTGATACTTTGTCTTGTTTTATTCACAATTCTAACATTTCCCTCTTTTAGGTCTCTTTCCTAAGCACCAAGCTTGGAAAGTTCAATAATTTATTATTTTATCTTTTATCACCCCCTTCCTAGGGTTCCACATGAGGGGATATGAAATTATGTACACAAGGAATAATTAATTTAGAATCACCCATTATCACCTTCTTAATGAATTTATCTACAAAATATGATTGTTGTATTAATACGACATAGTATTTACAAGGTTGATGGAACCTTATCCTAGTAGGTGGCAAGATTGATTTTTTTTGTTGCACTCTTTTCTTTCCTAGTTCCTTTTTCCTTCTTAGAGTCTCTTTTATCATATACAATTATTGACTTCTTGAGTTTATCCAATATATTGAATGATCTCATAGTTTATCCTAATTTGAGAATATTGGGTTCTCAAATGATGCATAAATTATCCATGGTATGGTATTTAGTCTTGGTTTTTATTGGTTGGGCTTCATTTCTCTAACAATCCCAAGTTCATTTGATTTAACAATAGTAAGTGTCATAGGCTTTGAAGTGGACAATGTTTGTATAACAAATGTTACCTCTTGGTTTTTCATCTATGTTATATGTGGTGGGAGCCTATATTTAATTTTTCATTGGTCACCCTCTTTTTTACTTATTTTATGGTCAAATATAAGCTATAGTCCTTATGAATATATAGAAGGTTCATGTTTAATGGATGATTCAAAATCTTCCCTAGTCTCAAATATCTATATTCCTAGTTACCAATTTTCTCTAGATATATTTGTGTAAATAACTATTGATCACTCTAATTGGTGGATAGGATCTATTTATCATGAAACATCACTTAGGTATAGGAATTGGTAGGGTACTAGTCAAGAGCATGGGGTGCATAATAGTGGTATAACCATATTTTTTTATCTTATTTATTGTTATTATGAGTCACCACTATCTATCTATTAGAGTTATGGGGAATATGTTGCAATGGTTGTTTTATTTAAACCAAATGATTAGGATGTATGCAAGGTTTTCTTGGTTGACACATATTTTTTTTTATGGTAAGGCTAGTTGTTAGGGAATGACCCTCAAAATGAACCATTTAAAGAATAAATTATTTATTTGGCATGCATTATTTATTATAATAAAGAGGTCCTTGAACTATTTTTTTAATTTCTTTTAAGATTAATGATTTTTTATACATGGTTTAAGGTAAGCTACCATTTCATCAAGCTTAGAGGGGATGATTGTTTGGAAAAACTTTATTCTAGTTTAGGTTGGTAGAGATTTAGTTCATGAGTGAAAAAGATTGGGTATCTTGGTTGGCATAGGTTGGTATAATGGTCAAATGGGTAAAAGAAAGATAATTATTCTACTTTTAGTGGAAGTTTCACGGGTAGAAAAAATACCAGCAAGAATGGGTATCCATTTCTTAGAAAATGGGTACCTATTTAGGAATGGGATCCCAAACCTAAACTTGTACATATTTTAAATTGGTATCCATTATGATTCAAGAATAATTTCTAAATGGGTACCTATTACAAATACATACCTTTTTGTGAATAGGTATGCATTACATAAAGCTATAATTTTTTCTCTCCCCATGAGTTCACATATTTTAAAAAGGAATATTTTCCCATTTTAAGATGGGTGCACATTTTAAAAATGAATAGGTGCCTATTTTTAAATGGTTACCCATTCCTTTTTAGAATGGATACCCATTCCTTTCTAGAATAGGTACCCATTTAAAAATATGTGTTCCATAAAATTTAAAATTTGGAACTTACCCTATTGATTTAATTTTAGGCTTCAAAAAGGCTTGAAAACTCAACCCTAAGCCTTGGACCTACAATTTTAATGTCATATTAGAAAAATTATTAAAAATTGAATTTACCAATATGGTTGACATTTTTTTTCTTTAGAAAATTTGGACAAAAAAAAAACCTATTATAGATGATGAAGTCTAGTTTTCAAATATTTGATTTTTTTATTATTGGAGAAAATTTTATGTTTATTAATTATTTTTAAATAAATTAATTCATAAGCTCGAAATGATATATTCTTATTTTTTAATAACTTTTTGTTTTGATTTTTTTTGGAAAAGAATACGTTTGACCAATCTAGAAATCACTGTCTACATAATGAAAAATACATGTTATGATTAGTTTAGCTCAAAATATATTGGTTGTATAGGATGGGTTGTCATTATGGAAATCAGGGTTAATAAAAATTATACAAAAGCATTATGACTAAACTTCACCATAATACACATCTTTCCTCAAAAGGAATTAGAAAAATACTTTCATTTAGGCCAGATTACGATATTCATACATGTGTGTGTCTTAGCTTGAACTACAAGAATTTAAAAAATCCACTTGTTTTATATCCTATATAAAATAAAATTTTACCATTTGGGCATTAGAATAAACTAAATATTTGAAAACTAGACACAAATTCCTTCATTTCAAATGTTTACTCCAACATGATAAAATTTAATTTTTTAGGAAACTAATTCTAATTTTTGGCCAAAAAAGTAGATTCAAATTCTTGCACTTACCCAAATATTAGAGAATAATAGCATAGTGGGATTAGGAAACAACCATCCAAATTTCTATTAGGTTAATTTCTATAACTAGAGAAAATTTCATATACATTAATTTCCTCCTCTATATTTTGTGACCATGGCTATTTTAGAAATTAATAGCCTTTACATAATTGAGAAAATTCATACCTAATGGAGTCTAGAAATTAACTAGGATTTGCTACCATTTCTTTCAAAATATAGAACTGATTTTATCAATAAATTTCTATATGGACTCTTTTAATGGTTGTCAACTACTCCAAGAATTATGAAGCATCAATCCTCTAGGTCCGTGTAGAAAGACGGGGGACCAAAAAGTGGCCACCCATCTTTAAAATTTCAAAAAAGTCATAACTCAAGTGCGTTATAATGCACTGATGTTAGGGATTGGTGTGACTAAGCTTTAGGATCAACCACACCAAGGCCAAAACATGCTCTTGTTATAACATGTGAGTATGTTTTGGATAATATAAACAAAAAAAGAAACTTCATTTCATTTTGTATTCTACTATTTCTTGTTTCTTCATGGCCTGAAAACACTCAAAAGCATGCTCACATTATTGGAAGGCTCATCCTTCACCAAATATTCTCCAAAATTCCACCATGACAATGGGGAGGTTAAAGGAGTAAGCTCTTATTATTTGTTGTATGATTTTTTTATTAAATAGGTATATTTAATATGTTTTTTGATGTAAATTTATTTATTTTTTAGGAAATGATAATTCACCTCCTTCTCCTCCTCAAATTCTTCTTCAAAATATTGATTCTCCTCAACCCCAAATCTCTACTAAAGTGTTGGATGTGGTGGTTGTGTTGCTGATATGTGGTTGTCATTGATGTCACCACTATTAGCATTGATGTATTGTAGGTTGTATATGTCAAGGATATTGAGAAAATTCTTAAAGAGTTGCAGGTTGACAGTGGAGAAATGAAGGTCATGAAGGTGTCTTGATTAGTACATTGATGATCAATCATTATGGACTAAAGGGTTTATTGTTGAGTATATCTATTTTATCCACCAAAAGTTTTAGAGGTTTGCATGAAGATTTAATCGTGTTATGAACAATTGTGTTCTGATAAGTTTTTTTGTGGCTTTAGTTAGTGTTCCTAATTCAAGTTGATGTGATTCTAGTAATTTTAGTTGTTGTTGATGATTCTCTAATGATTCATGATGCTTGTGAATGTTTCTAGATCATGCTCTATCTTTGTTTCACATCTGCATCGATCGGTGTGCTCGTGGTCAGTGATTTTTCTCTTGTGTGTTTGAGTTTTTATGTTCTTGGCCGACATGGTGGTTCTAACGTATTGTGGATCCTTGGAGATTAAAATTTTAATGTTTGGTGTGCTTGAGGATATTGTTTTAAGTCTTCATTATGTTGTGGCTGATGGTGTTTGATTTGCATTGAAAATTTACTTGTAAATTTGGGCTAACATTGTGTATATGTTTTATATGTTATTTTGGCCAACAAAGTTGTTGATGTAATTCCATGTTGCAGATATATAAGAGTGGTTGTTTGTGCAAATTTACGTAGTGAAGAAGTGCTAGAGAAAGAGAAAGTGTGTAAATAGTGATCTAATCATTTGATTGCAAAGCAGAGTGTGAAGACATTTGAGCGAAGTGTGAAGGAGTGTTTTTGTGCTTAACGAAAACTATAATTAGGCTTTTGTAGAAGCTATTTTCTCAGTTCATACCCTATGAATCTAATCTAAATTTTTGTAAGACATTGTGCATTCTCATCATTCTTCATTATATTTTTAACAGGGTATGATATTGTGAACTGACATCCACTGTGGTTTTTCCCTTGACAAGGTTTCCATGTAAAAAATATTGATGTTCTCTGTGTTTCTAATGTGCTAATTGTTTGTGGTTTATTGTTCATTCATCAGATCTGAGATTAAGTTAAGCTAAGTTTGAAAATTTTAAATATTCTGTTACAACTGATTCACCTCCCCCCTCTTAGTTGTCTATCCTTGTTTTTCAAAAAATTGGTATCAGAGCAGGTTCCTATAAATAATTTTAAAAGATTGAGGTGATTCGATATGGCATCATACAAGAAGGATAGTCCTAGATTTGATCAAACAAACTATTCTCTGTGGAAAGCTATAATGGAGTGTCATTTGAGGTGTATTGGTGAACACTTCTAGAAGATTACAAAGAACATATGTGTTATTCCTCAGAATGGTCCTTCCACTCCTAATGAGATTAAAGAGGTTGAGATTAAAATCAAGGCTATTGAAGCTTTTTTGAGTGCTCTGACAGATTCATAAATGAAAAATGTGATGGATCTGAAGACAACTCATGAGATCTAGAAGAAGCTGGAGACTTTTTATGAAGGAGATGCACTTGTAAAGGTTGCTAAGCTACAAAATTTGAAAGGAAAGTATGAAACTTTGAAGATGGGTGAAGATGAAGTCACTTCTTCTTTTTATGCAAAGCAAATGAACTTGTGATGGGTATTAGATGTGCCGGTGGTACCCTGTATGAACAAGAAATTGTAGCTAAAGTGCTCAGATCATTGCCTCCCTCTTACAAATCAAAGGCTCATGCTATTGAAGAGCTCAAAATAGTAACAAATGTGACAAGAGATATGTTGATTGGAAAACTTGCTGCCTTTGAGTTGAGTGAATTTGGTGATTTTGTCCCTAAGACTGAATCTGCATTTAAGGCCTCTATATTTGGAAGAAACAATCAAAGATATGATCTGGGAGAAAGTTCTAGAAAGAAATTCAAGTATGAGGAAGAGATGAAACAACTTGAAGAAGAAGAAATAGAGGTAGAAGAGATGGAAGCACTGATTGTGAAGAAAGAAGGCAGAGGACAAGGTAAATATAAAGGAAAGTTTCCTATTGAATATTTCTCTTGCAGCAAAATAGGTCATTTTGCTTCAAGGTGTCTTGAAATAGTTTCTAGGTCTAAGCCTTACAAACCAAGATTTCAAAAGAAATGCTATTATGCTAAAGAAGGTGTGACTGATGAAGAAAATGGAAATGCAGATGAATGGGCTTTCATTGCTATCAAGGAAAATGGTCCGGTGGCTACTAAATCTACTAAAGTTGATAAAGATATTGCAAACCCTAATTGAAGAAAAGGATGAGTGGGTTATTGACAGTGGATGCTCACATCATATGACTGGTGACAAATTTTTTTTTTGTAAATCTAAATAAATATGATAGTGGGGTTGTAAGATTCAAAGATAACAATGCTTGTGTGATTTGTGGCAGAGAATCTATTTATCTTGGTGGTAAAGATAACATTGATGATTTCATTTATGTTGAAGGATTGAAGCATAACTTGTTGAGTGTTGGACAGATGGTGGACAAGGGTTACAATCTTCAGTTCAAAAATGGAAGATCTAGGATACTAGGAAGATCTGGAAATGAAATTGCTTTAGGTACAAAGACAAAAGGTAATATTTTTCACCTAAGTGCTGATGTAAGTTGTTTGATTGCTCAAGTGAATGAAAGCTAGTTATGGCATAGGAGTTTGTGTCATGTGAATTTTGATAACATTGTCAAGGTAAGCACCACTCAAGCAGTAAGAGATCTACCTAAGCTAGAAAATCCTACTAACACAATATGCAAGGAAATGTCGATGAAAATAGACTAGAGTTTTTTCGTGAGAAAACATCATCATTCTAATGGAGTATTGGAGCTGGTGCATACTGATATGTGTGGTCCCTCCAAAATCATAAGTCTACAAGGAGAAAGGTACTTTATATTGCTTATTGATTATTACTCTAGAATCATATGGGTTGCTTTCTTAAGAGAAAAATGTGAAGCATTAGAGAAGTTCAAAAGTTTCAAAGCTATGTAAAGAGAATAAGAGAAGTTTGAAGATCAAATTTCGGGAGGTCTATTGCAGGTGGTGGGATCACCCTCGAGTTCACCTTTTTGTGAAGACTACGTAATCAAAAAGAGCATTCACCTCGAACCCTCAACAATGAAGTTATAGAGAAAGAACAAAATAATTCCGATGCCGCTAGAACAATGATGTTGGAAGGAAATGCGCCCTACATCTATTGAGAGAAGCTGTGCTAATCAGCTGTGTACACTTAAAACCTGTAAATGTCAATGGTATTGCGGGTGCGTGAGCACCTACACCACAAAAATCAATTTTGGATTATTTGAATGAATGGTGGGCTGATGTTAGTTTCTTTTGAGTTTATTTTGTTTAAATAAGGTCTAATAGACCAATCCTATATGTATTAGAGAGAGTTTGAGGTCTTTAGGTGGTCTTAGATGTCATGATCTAACACAAGTTCATAATGATGCTTCTTTAGTAAACAATCACGTAAGATAACATTTTAAAAGCAATTTAGCTCAGGGGTAGTTATGGGAGCTGAAGGGAGTTGGTTATGTTTTGTAATTGCAAAAAATAATACTAGCTAGAGAAAGGTTGTTGTATACAAGAGAATACAATAAACTTTGAAGAATTCCTGTGATATTATTGTTTTCACTATATTTCCAGCATTCCTCACTTGTGTGTAGGCTGTACAGGCTTCCAATGTATTGATCTTCTTATTTTACTCTGTGGATATTGATTGTATCTTGTATTTGGTGTTTTGACAGGGGATAGTACAGGTCTTGGGGCTTGAAACCATCCATATCTTCCTTACCGAGTTTGAGCAGCCACAAGGGATTTGAAACCTTTATAATGCCTTAGACATCATCCCACCTACTGTACCCAATTTTAACTCAGTGGGATGATGTATTTAGGTGTATGGAATGATATTCAAGAGGTAGGAGGCACTTTAGAATATTTTCTTGGCTTGAGGCATGAAGAACAGGGCTGGAAATGTGTGGTTTTCCTTGGAAAATGATGGCTCAGACCTAAGAATTGATGAAATAACATTTTCAAAGGCCTAATGAGTGTTCAAAAAGCATGAGAGGACCTATTTAGATGTTTCTGAGCAGTTGTTTTGATTAGGAGTGGCTGGGAAGATAGAGTTTCAATATTGGTGTCCTAAAACTCTTGGATTTTGCACATTCTAGGAGGGTTTTTGAGTTTGTGATTAAAATGTGTATATGGGGTCGTGAAACCTAGAAAATGTGTGGATTTGGAACCTAAATAAAGAATTTTTTAAGGTTAGAAATTCTGGTGAGAAGTTTAAAAGGGGGTATCTTTGGAAAAGTGTCCTAATTAGAGGCCTAAAACTGTGAAAAGTTCAAATTTGGAGCATGTGGTACAAAAGAGTTATATTTGGGTATTTGATATGTTTAATAACTCTGAAATGGGTGCTTGAATCCATGTTTTATTTATCAAGTGTTTTGGAAATATTTAGACAAAAGGATGAAAAATAGGTTTCCCAATACTACAAGGGAGGCTAGTGTTAAAAGGTTAGTTTTTGAAGGTTATGATGAATTTGACTTTGAGATTGCATTTAAATGGATAAATTTTCATCATTGGAATGTTGAGAAACTTTTTTAGGGCCTTGGTGGAGGTTTGGTGTTGTTTTGCAAATTTGAAGGGTTGAGACCCTTGAGGGTGAATTGATGCTTGGTAGATTGAAGGTGTTTTCAAGAAGAGTTCATTGTTTTTTTTTTTAATTGAAATTAGTTTGTTATGAGTTAATATTCACCTTGGCTCTGCATCATAGTGGTATCAGAGTAGGGAGTATATTTTTTTTGCATTTTTCAGGTTGAAGAAGAGGCAAGGTTGACAAGATGCCTCCAAGGAAGAATGATATGGCTAAAGAGATGAAGGAGATGAAGGAAAGGCATGCAAGAGAACTCAAAGGGTTGGAAGAGAGAATCATAGACCTAAAGAAAAACAAGAGAAGAGATGTTGAAGAGAGTGAGACAGATGAAGAGGAAGAAGATGATTTTGAAGACAGGGAAGAAGAACCTAATCTAGAAGACCAAAGAATTGTAAAGTTGCTGAAGGCAGTGAAAGGTGACAAGCCTAAGGTAAAACTTGATGTTCCTAAATATGGTGATAGTTTAAATGATGAAGAAATACTTGATTGGATAGCTGCATTATATAATCATTTTGAATGTGAAGAAGTTCCTAAGGAGCAAAGAGTAAGGATTGCAAAGACTAAGTTGTAGGGTCATGCTTTGGTATGGTGGGATTACTTTCAGTCTGAGAGGAGGAAACAAGGAAAGTATAAGATCACATCATGGGACAAGATGATATCTAAAATCAAAGGTAAATTCTTACCCAAAGATCACCAAGTTCAAATGTTTAAGAGATTACAAAACTTAAGACAAAGGTAAATGGATATTAAGTCTTATACTGAGGAGTTTTATAAATTGAGTCTAAGGTCTAGTCATCTTGAGAACAAAGATGAAAAAATTGCTAGGTATATTGGTGGTTTAAGGCTTAATATACAAGATGAATTGGTTTTGGCTAACCCTAGGAGTGTAGAGGATTGTTATCAAATGGCTATCAGGGTGGAGGAGAAATTGAAGAGAAGGCAGGACAAACCAACTAGAGGCATAGGTGGTGCATCAAGAGGAAGAGGATTCATGTCTAGTTCAAAGCCAACCAATGATAATCAAGAGGACTCCATGAAGGGCCAAGAGCAATCTGATTCTAGAGGTGGATGGAGAGGCACAAGGGGTAGATTTGGAGGAGGTAGGAATTCCAACAATGCATTTTTCAGGAAGATGCTACACTTGCAACCAACCTGGACATCCATCCTTCAAATGTCCTGAAAGGCAAGGTTCAAGCTCTCATGGAGGAGAAAGGAGGAATCAATTAGTGCATGAAGATGAAGAGAGTGTGACTTCAGCTATTATTAATCTCACATCAGAAGTTGGAGAGAGTTTGATGATTAGAAGAACATTGTTGAAGGTGTCAATTCCAGAAGAACCCCTACGAAGAAAAGCACTCCTTAGAATCAATTGCAAAGTACAAGGTAAGGTATGTAGCATGGTAGTGGATTCGGGTTCAACTAAAAACATGGTTTCTTGTGAAATGGTGAATAAACTCAATTTGAAAAGAATCCCTCATGATTTTCCCTAAAAGGTCTCTTGATTAAGCAATGGTCAATCATTGATAGTGAATGAGCAAGCTATGGTAGATTTTTAAATTGGTGAGTATAAGTACAGTGTTCTTTGTGATGTTTTTCCAATGGACTACCATCACATACTCCTTGGAAGGCCATGGAAGTATGATAGGAGTGCCATCTATGATGGGAAAGCAAACAAATACACCATCATGAAAGATAGACAAAAGTTTGTTTTGACTCCTTGGATAGGGGATGAGAAAGGTAAGAAAAAATTCATCATGTGTGGGATGAAATAGCCTATAAAGGTTGTGAAAGAAAGAAGGATGGTAGATCCTAGTGTTGTTTTGAAGACTAACAATGCAGGAGCCGTAGATCTAAAGGAAAATGCAAGGGTAAAGAAGGTATTGGACAAGAACATGAAGGATAGTGTGATGATAGGAAGTATTGAATTCCCTATAGTTGAGAGCAGGGGTGAGAAACAACCAAATTTTGTAGGTACAGTGAACAAACAACTTGATTTGACAGTGGTGAAGCAAGGTAGAGGAGTAGTGAGTAAAGGACATGAAAGATAGGGTAGAAAGGAGAGTTACAAGTATGAAGGTGACAAAGAACAAAAGACAAATCAAGGAATTGCTAACACTTGTTTGTATGCAGCTATAGGGTATCATAGACAATTTAATGTGGAGTAGAGAAATGGTGAAAAGCTGATTACAGGTCTGAGATCAAAAGCAAGGTCAAATGCTTATATGCACACAATGCAAAATGATGGAGGTTAAGGAAAGTTTGCAGGTCCTATGTACATGAACCAGTGGAATGAGTTGATGAATCAATGGAACCTTCATGAATCATGGATACAATGGAATCAAGGCCAACTCATGAGGCCTGAGTTTCTTTTAGGGGGGGTGTAATGTGCAGGAGCACCTACACCACAAAATCAATTTTTGATTATTTGAATGAATGGTGGGTTGATGTTAATTTCTTTGAGTTTATTTTGTTTAAATAAGGTCTAATATACCAATACTATATGTATTAGAGAGAGTTTGAGGGCTTAGGTGGTCTTAGATGTCTTGATCTAACACAAGTTCATAATGATGCTTCTTTAGTAAGCAATTGTCAATATTAACATTTTAAAAATTAATGAAGGTCTAGGTGGTTATGGGCATTGAAGGGAGTTGGTTATGTTTTTTAATTGTAAAAAACATCATACTAGCTGGAGAAAAGGTTGTTGTATCCAAGAGAATACAAGAAACTTTGAAGAATTCCTGTGATATTATTGTTTTCATTGTATTTCCAACATTCCTCACTTGTGTGTAGGCCGTACAGGCTTCCAATGTAATGATCTTCTTATTTTAATCTATGAATATAGATTGTATCTTTTTGTTTTGTGTTTTGATAGGGGTTAGTATAGGTCTTGGGGCTTGAAACCATCTATATCTTCCTTACTGGGTTTGAGCAACCATAAGGGATTTGAAACCTTTGTAATGCCTTAGACATCATCCCACCTACTGTACCTGATTGTAACTCGGTGGGATGATGTATTTAGGTGTAGGGAATGATATTCAAGAGGTAGGAGGCACTTTAGAATAGTTTCTTGGCTTGAGGCATGAAGAACAGGGCTATAAATGTGTGGTTTTCCTTGAAAAATGATGGCTCAGACCTAAGAATTGATGAAATAACATTTTCAAAGGCCTAATGAGTGTTCCAAAAGCATGATAGGACCTATTTAGATGTTTCTAAGTAGTTTGTTTGATTAGGAGTGGCTGGGAAGATAGAGTTTCAATATTGGTGTCCTAAAACTCTTGGTTTTTGCACATTCTAGGAGGGTTTTTGAGTTTGTGATTAAAATGTGTATATGTGGTCATGAAACCTAGAAAATGTGTGGATTTGGAACCTAAATAAATAATTTTTTGAGGTTAGAAAGTCTGGTGAGAATTTTAAAAGAGGGTCTCTTTGGAAAAGTGGCCTAATTAGAGGCCTAAAACTGTGAAAAGTTCAAATTTGGAGCATGTGATCCAAAAGTGTTATACTTGGGTATTTGATATATTGAATAAATCCAAAATGGGTGCTTGAATACATGTTTTATTTCTCAGGTGTTTTGGAAAGATGTAGACAAAAGGATGAAAAACAGGTTTCCCAATACTACAAGGGAGGCTAGTGTTAAAAGGTGAGTTTTTTAAGGTTATGATGAATCTGACTTTGAGATTGCATTTAAATGGATAAATTGTCATCATTGGAATGTTGAGAAACTTTTTCAGGGCCTTGGTGGAGGTTTGGTGTTGTTTTGCAAATTTGAAGGGTTGAGACCCTTGAGGGTGAATTGATGCTTGGTAGATTGAAGGTGTTTTTAAGAAGAGTTCATTGTTTTTTTTTGAATTGACATTATTTTTTTATGATTTAATCTTCACCTTGGCTCTACACTTAAAGATGGGGGCTGGGGAGGAGGTGGACCAGATCAACAGCTCGATCAAGACAGGGTATGGCAGGATCAGGACAAGTTGGTAGATTAGCCGCCCCAGAGAGATTAGGGACCTACACTGCCACCGCCAGCTCCACTAGATTAGATGGACACTCTCATCCAGTAGCTACAGGAACAGGTGTGGGGGTTACAGGGACAAACTGTTGCCTTGACATTAGAGAGAGACTAGCTGCGGATAGAGTAGGATCAAGCTATCTAGCAAAGACAAGCTGCAGAGCTTAGGGTTGCACAGGAGATGGGTCATTCGTAGTAGTTGGAGAACATGGCCACATCCTCCTCCCAAATTTTTGTTTCATTACGGGCATACAAGGAGGCAGTCCAAGAGGTCGACTACTATAGAGTGCATTATCATCAGGTCATGCCCCAAGCATCTCAGGTCCTAGATTTTTCACAACAAATAGGGTACCGGCCTCCAGAGGATCATGGAGAGAAACATTCCAATGAGGGCAAGGGCAGCAAGTAGGGATAGCCCACTCTCCCTAGACATTATTCTTTTTGAGATCCACAGGCTCATTTTTTGATAGCCCTATGGGAGATTGTACTTTATATTGATTGATACACACTTGATCCGATTTGTACCATGAAAATGCATATTATTTTGATGATATATATGAGATGAGATGATTTGATCCAATATGATGCATCCTATTTTATTTATGCATGATGCGATGGATTCTATTTTCTATATGCAATGGTTTATATGTGATGCAATGATTCTATCTTATGTGATGATGATGTGATTCTATATGATGCGATGTATGATATTATGATGTTATGATGTGATGTAGTGATTTATGGATGCATTTATTTTTTAGTATCTTTTCTATGTATTTTTGATGATGAGGTATGGAAATGTTATGATATGTGAATGCTTAGACTAATAGATCTATATTATGCATTTAAATGGATGATGATGAAATGTATGAGATGCAATCCTTTCCTTTTTCATTATCTTTCTCATGTATGATATAGTGATGCATTTATGGATGTTATGATGATGCACATGATATGATGTGATGATGCATTTTATAATGATGTCCATGAGATGATGTATTTAATGATGATGTAATGATGTATATGTCATGATATGATGCCTATGTTATGATAATGTGAATGGATGATATGTATTTATATGATTATGTAATGGATGCAAATGATGTATATTATGATGTATATGTGATGATGCAATGGATACTTTGGTGATGTATATGATATGATTTAATGATGCCTATATGATGGTTCCTTTTATGCTTATGCAATGAATGAAAATGTATGGTTTATGAGATGCTTAGAATAACCAATCTATATTATGCAATGCATGTGAGATGGTCAGTGTTTCCTATATGTCATGATATGATATGCATTATGCTAATGGTTTATGGATGCAGGATGGATGCAATGGTGATGATGATTTGTGATTAACTATCATGGTACCATGTTAGCACGGAAAGAAGATAGAAGAAAGTACGAGACTACAAGTCAAGAGATGAAGGTGATGATGATGATGATTTGCTTACCAAGGAATTAGGACTTTAAAATGGCCATTTACCTTATGTTTGATAATACACATAGGTACGATGCATCAAGGTATAAAGAACTTGGATGGAGTTGTACATAGTGTGATGGACTTTGACTCGACAATTAGATAAGACTATTCCTATTCACACTTGGTAAATGGAAGCTTGTTAAAAATGTAGTTTAGATATTCCAAACATCTTGGACCAAAACATAGAAAGGCAAGCCTTCCTATCTGGTCAACAAGATACTTGAAACATCCTCCCTACAAACTAAACAAAGCACACACGACCAAGGTTATATCACAAGAATATCCAACAAGCATAGTAGATAAAAGGATAATGACCATTGCCCCATTTCTTTCTCTCTAAATCCATTTTTTTGGGACATCATCAAGAGCTCATCAAAATGAGCACAAAAAGATAAGCCAAAAGGCAAAGACAAAGTAAACAAACAAGCTAATGTTCTTCAATACCGCTAGCCAAGACTAAACTATGGTGATTCTTGATGTTGATTTCCATCGTAGGAAGGATGCATCCTAGGACATGATGTTATCAGATGATGATTTTGGATTGATTGGATGATAGGCTATTGATGCAAAGAGTTGAGCAAATTGTTTACGTACTAACCTAGACTTGAGACTTTGATGTTTGAGCTTTCACTTTTAAACTGCTAGACTTGTTTCTGACTATTTTACCAAAGGTTGAGGGTGATGATGATTTATTGTGAGTAACCATTTATTGCGGGTGAAAGTGAGATGAGGATGGATGTATTTTTTGGGTTTTTGAATTTATTTAGTGTTTTTGATATGTTTTGAGGTTGTTTTTAGTTTTTTCAAGATGTTTTGCAAATGTTTTGATTTTCAAATTTTCAAATGTTTTGGGGTTTTCTAAGATTTTGACCAAGAGACTAGAACCTAAAGACTTATCCTAGGGACCTCGGGGGTTGATCAACCATATTAGCCTTCCCTATGTTATACACACAAATACCATGTAGTTTGAATGACACAGACTCGATTATTTGATGAGATGTGAACAAACGGATTGCCAATCTATTATGACGGAATCCTAAAGGATTGACCTAAGTGTCTTGGGGGATGATCAAAGATCAGCCTTGCCTATGTTCAGAGCTTAGAGACCCGTAGTTTGACAAGATGACTCTGTTTTTTGACCTTTTTTACTTTTTGACCTATTTGTGGATTTTGATATGTTTTAAATATTTTTGGCTTTACTGATTTTATGAATGTTTTTGGATTTTCTAATTTTATGATTGTTTTGGGATTTTCTAATTTATGGACCTTAAGAACATACACAAATTTGATCTGATGAGAACATGCCCCTAATGTGATGCAATAGACTACTCTAGTAAAGGTAGGACAAACTGACCTTAAGAATGGGTTGAGTAGTACTAGGAGGGATCATGACACGAACACAAGACCAAGCTATGATGTGGATGCAGATGGGTGATAAAAAGCGATAGATGGAATGTGATGGATGGATGAAGGATGGGTGATGTAGAACAAGCCGTGAAAATCCCGGTGGATGGAAACTGCTTATTTACACAAGGTGCCTATTTATAGGTTTTAAATAAAGGAGTGCCGACCAAAGCGCCCTGAAGTGGTTTGCCTCGATGGGGATAATTTTTCTCTTTCTTTACATTTTAATCCTTTTTGGATTTTTTAATTTTGAATTTTTTAATTTTTTGTCCGCAAGATGCAGGTTTTCATCCCAGGGTGACCATTTTTCGAGGGAACATTTTGATTTTTTGTATTTTTGGTGTTACACCTTACGTAAGATTAGACATAAAACTTTTTTTTTGAGCAGCCAGAGTTCATGGGCTCCTATAAGGTACTCTCCTTCCTGGTTTGATAAACGGATATACCTAACTTGTAACTTTTTGTGATGACAAATGGTCCCAACCAATTGGGTTCAAATTTACCTTTGTCATTTGGGTTTGGGACGTTCTTCTTATTTTCCTTGAGCACAAGTTCTCCTACTTGGAATGTCACGAGATCCTTATCTTCTTGTTATTACTTCACTTGAGCCAGTTTTGATACACCTGCAAGTGGTTTAATGCCTCCATTTGTTGTTCATCTAGCAATTATAGCTCATTTATTTGTGATACCTAGTATTCCTCATCCGTGATGAGATTACGTGATATTCGGTGATAGACCGACCGATGGAAGTAATATAGTTACGATCTATAGACAAAAAGGAGAATGGGGTAGCACCTATGGGTGTGTGGATGCTTGTTTGATAGGCCCAGAGGGTGGGATTTAATTGCAAGTGCTAGTCACGACCAACTTCATTGATCATCTTCTTGAGGATTTTCATAATGGTCTTTTTTGTAGCCTCAGATTGGTTGTTTCCTTGAGGATAATACGGGGTGGAAAAGTGATGTTGGATTTTGAATTTGTAGCGAAGGTCACAAACTTCCTAATTTTTGAATGGTGTCCCATTATCTGAGACAATGGTTTGTGGGACATCGTAGTGGCATATTAGGTAGTTTAGGATGAACTTGGATATCTTCTTTTTAGTTATGTAGGTCATTGGTATGGCTTCCACCCACTTTGTGAAGTACTCAGTGGCGGTAATGATAAACTTGTGGCCACTTGATGAGGTGGGGGTAATCTTTCCAATGAGATAGAGTCCCCACTATGAAAAGGGCCACAGTGCGATGATGGGATGAAGCTCTTGAGATGGTGCATGAATGAGATCTTCATGTTGTTGACACTGCAAGAATTTCTTGACATACTCATGGGCTTCTCTTTCCATTGTGGGCCAGTAGTACCTTACTCTCAACAACTTCTTAGCCAAGGTCATACCACTCGAATGGGAACCACAAATGCTATTGTGCACCTCGGTTAGAGTAGTCAAAGCCTCCCCAGTATTCAAACATCGTAATAAGGTTCCCTCAATTCTCCTATGATATAAGGTGTCTCCTAGGATAATGAAGCGAGAGGTCTTTTTGAGAAAATTTCTTTTTAGTCTCAAGGGTAAGTCAGTACGGAGAACTCCTATTCGCAAGTAGGTGTATATATCATGATACCAAGGATCACTGGGACCAATGATTTCACATAAAATTTTTGACTTTGGTACCTCGAATTTGGGTACAAGAAGCTTCTCTACTAGGAATTCATGCTTTGGGACATTGCGAGGGATGTCCAATAGGGATCCAATTGTCACCATGGCATTTGTTGCTATGTTGTTTGCTCTAGGTATCTTCTTGAATGCAATGTCAATGAAGGACTCCTTAAGACTTTCTACGAATTTTTTGTATGGAGTCAGCTTATCATCTTTTGTTTGATACTCATTTTTAACTTGATTGATTATGAGCTAGGAGTCCCTGTAGACCTTAAGTTCCATTATCTGCCATTGCACTACTATTCTAAGTCCTATAGTTAGGGCTTCATATTCTATAATATTGTTTGTGTAGGGGAATTCCAACTTGTAGGGTCTTGGTATGCAATCTGCCTATGGAGTGATGAAAAATTTCCTAGCTCCCGATCCATGCTATGTGTAGGAACCATGAAAGTACAACTTCCAGTGGTTTGCTATGCTCAAGTTGAAGATGGATTCATTGGGGAACTCTAAAATTAGCTGATTCTCTGAATACATTAGTGCTTCTTCTAACTGATCTATGATTAATTGTCCCTTGCTGGCCTTCCACTCTACATACTTGATATCATATTATGATAGGACCATGATCCACTTGGCCATCCTTCCTGTGAGCATTACTTTGGAGAGCAGGTACTTGAGTGGGTCAATCTTGGCAATGAGCTTGATTTTATGTGCTAACATTTAGTGTCTGAACTTCTATGAGGAAAACACTACTAGTAGAAAATATTTTTCAATGAAGAAATAATTGAACTCATGCCCTACCATGGTTTGACTGATGTAGTAGATAGCCCTCTCTATTATGTTTTCATGTTGTTGAGCTAGGAGAGCACCAAGGGCTGCTGTTATTGCTAATATGTAGAGGATTAGAGGCTTTCCTAGGATTGGCGGTATAAGCACTAGAGGTGTGAACAAATAATCTTTGATCTTGTTGAAGTTTTGATCACATTTCTCATCCCATTTGTATGCTACCCCCTTGTGGAGTAGGTGAGAATATGGGATTAACTTTTCTACTAGCTTAGCTATGAACCAACAGATGGAATGGAGCCTTCCTTGTAGGCCTACCAACTATTTTAATGTCTTTGGTGCCTCCATTTCAAGGATTGCTTTGACCTTAGTAGGATCTATTTCAATTCCTATCATAGACACGATGTATCCCAGCAACTTCCCTGATTGTACACCAAAGACACACTTATTTGGATTAAGGCGAGCTTTGTATTCCTCCAGTTTGTCAAAGATGACACTCAATGCTACTAATGTCATTGGCATAATCCTCCATAGTCTTATGGATCATGTCATGAAATATTAATGTCATGGACCTCTAATATGTTTCTCTAGTGTTCTTTAAGCTGAATGACATCATGTTCCAACAATATGTCCCCCATGGACAAATAAAAGTTGTTTTGTGTTGGTCTTCTTTGGCTATCATGATTTGGTTATACCTAGAGAATCCATTCATCAACGATAGCATCTCATGTCCTGTTGTCCTATCTACAATCATATCAAGTTCTGGAAGTGGGAAGTCATCCTTGGGACATGCCTTGTTCAGGTCTCTAAAATCTATGCAGATACGAATGCCCCTAGTGGGCTTTGAGATGAGTACTAGATTTTATACCTATTCCAGATAGTCGATTGATCGTATGAACCCTACATCAAGTAGCTTCTTCAATTCCATTTTAACCAACAAGGAAATCTGAGGATGCATTTTTATTTTTTTTTGTTTTACGAGCTTTGCTTTGGGGTAAACTACTAGATGGTGGACCATAATCTCTGGATCAAGCTCGGGCATGTCAGCATAGGTCCATCCAAAGTTGACCTTTCTCTGCCTTAAGAAAGCAGCTAGGAGCTCTTGTTCCTCTAACATCAATGATTCAACATAAACTGCGATATGTAGAGTTTCTTCTGTTCCCAAGTTGACTGGGTTGCACTTCTCGGCTAGAACTGCTAAATTTTCCTGATGTAGAGCACTGAGAGGAAGATTGAATCCCCCATCCTCTAGCACCTTAGAGAGGTTTTCACCATTGGATGCATCCTTTATTTTTATTTTTTTTGGGTCAGAGAGTGCCACAGTGTGGTTTTCACTCAAAGACCTAGAGATTATTCTCAAGTTTTTACTTTTGTGACTGAAGGATTCAATTGTTTCCCCGTACTAGGCTTGTGTGTCTAGTATGATGTCAAATAAAAACTTGTGATCTCCATATGGTACCATGTCCCACAGTCCCATAAATTCTAAGAGCACTTCATCATTTTCAAATGTGTCTAGAATAGGAGGTCCTCGTTGGTCGTAATCAATGAGTTGACAATATACTAGGTTTATTTCATGGGTTTGATGATCTGACTCAAAAGACAAGGTACTAATCATTAGTAGGGAGGAATCTTTGAAAAGCATAGGAAAGTTAGTTATGGGATCCTCGTCATCACTACTACACACATTAGTTATGTCAAAGGTGAAGTTGTCTATGACTTGACTTGTGGATATGGGTGATCGAAGGGAAATGGCTAATGACTGAGGGGTTGATACTAATACCTAAGGAGGTGTTATGACCTTTCTAACTAGGGTGGCTCTACCACGTATGGTTACCCTTGGAGGAGTACATCCAAGTCCAAGATTCTTCATGCGTTTCTCAACAATGAGGGGTTCCAAAAGACCATGATCATTTTTCCCTATTTTCTTGTTTCTGTTATATCCCATGGCGAGCATCATTTGTAGCCCTTTGCTGATATCATCCATGGGTAGGTCAACTATTTGTCTCTTGTCTTAGTAAAAGAGGTTTTATGGGTCCTCTTCTATTACTTCTTGACCTAGGTCTCCCTAAATCCTGAAGCTGGAGGGCCTACTGTGAAGATTTGGGATGAGGAAGGATTATTTGACTGTGGTCACCCTCGTGACCTAGGAGATTATGGTAATTCTCCTACTACAAAATCATTTTTCAAAATTTTATAATCCCCACACCCATTATCCTAGATAATGACCTTGATATCAAAGATGGTGGGGATGGCAGGTGTCTTTGTCCTAGAGGTGGAGGTGAGAGTAGTTGGGTCTATGTATGGAGTTGAGGGACCTTCATCGTTCTTGGGAACTTGAGGGATTTTGTAATATTTTGCTTCCAAATTTTTGCAATAGGAAAAGGATTTAGGATCACCATGGATAGTGACCTCTTGGCCTTGGTATGGAAATTTGATGCACTAGTGGAAGGTGGAAGCAACAACTTGCATCCTGTGAATCTAGGAACGCCCTACGAGGATATTATAAGACAATTCTAGGTCGAGGACTTGACATGTTATTTCTATGATGGCCAACCCTACTTGAATAGCAAGTTGGATAGTGCCCTAAGACACTCTTTCTTTATCATCATAGGCTCTGATGGTTATACCTTTTCCTTTTTCTATAGCATCTTTAGAGAAGCCCAAGCTTTTTATTAATTTAAGGGTGCATATGTTCAACCCTGCACCCCCATCCGCCAGGACCCTCTTGAATTTTTTCTTATGAATGAAAGCCTCAAGATGAAGTGCATGATTGTGAGATGGTTGCATTGGAAAATATTGCTTTGAAAATGTTAGAAGGTGAGGTGTAGTGAGGTGTGCGAGCATATCTTGGAAATGATCTACATCAAGATCAATGTGGACAGAATATGAGGCCAAGGTTTCTTCAAGAATCTTTCTATGGGGTAGTGAGATCTTCAGCAACTCCATTATGGAGATCTGAGCTAGGGTTCTTTTCAATTGGTCGAGGACAATGTAGCTACTTAGAATGGATCTTGGGTTGGAAGTGGATGCTCTAGGTGGCTAAGATGATCCTATGATGGTAACTTTTTTCCTCTTGTGGTGACTCCACAATCATCCTGGGCTCCTTTGATGGTGATGATAGTGACCCATTCATCTAGGGATGCAACGACATGATCATACACATGATTCACACTTTTGAATGTACCCTTTCCTTTATCATTGTTATTATTTCCCTTATTTTGGTTGGGCATCGGATTCGTGTAAATCTTGAGATTTTGATTTCTAGTTGGTTGTTCCACATTTAGGATTTTGTTGTCAATGAGCTCTTAGATCAATTTTTTCAACCTCATGCAATTGGCAGTTATGTGTCCCTTGATTTTTTGGAAATCACAAAGGTTATTTTCATTGTACCATGATGGTTTTACCAAGGGCTCTGGATAGTTGTCATAGCTAGGACCTGTGATGAGTTTTTCCTCCACCAGTCACTTCATGATGGATTCAGTCAATTCTCCAAGGGCTGTGTACTTCCACTTGGGGGAATTTTTGTTTCACTGAGGTGGTCTTCCTTGATTGTCCACACTATTGACTAGTTGGTTGTTCGACTATTGAGTTATAGTTCAGGCTTGTCGATTTTGTAGATTTTTGGCTTGTCGATTGTCTAATTGTTGGCTTGTGGTTGTTGAGGTGCTTGTGTGTTTTGTTGAGGTGCACTGATGACAACTTTAGTGTCAACTACACCATTGTTGGGAATATTTCTATTTTTTTCCCATGTGCAAGGTTTTTCATTATAGTTGGTAGATGGGCGACTTACTTGATAAGAAGGAGCTCCCCCTTGTAAGATAAGGGATCATTCGATATTGAGTGCCTTGGGGATCAACTGATTGTAGGTTGTGATGCATTGCATCTTGAGATGGAAGGACAAGAGTCCATCAAGATTTGCGTTGATGGTGCAAACTTGTTGTTCCTCAGGCATGGCCCATTTACTTTTGTTGGCTTTTGATCACCATCATTGCAAGAATGAAGCAAACATCTCTCCCTTGGATTGTTTCATTGCTGATAGTTCTTCTAGGCTCACATCGATAGCTATGTTGAAGGAATATTTTTGTACAAATGCGTCCATGATTTCTTAGAATTTTTTGATTCCTAAGAGACGAGAGAACTAGTCAATGGCAGGTCCTGCCAAGCTCTGAGGGAACAGTCGAATTAGGTAAGTTTTTTTGTATGTGACCTCCATGTAATGTACTTGGAATTCCCTGATGTGATCTTCAGGGTTTCCTATTCCACTATATTTGTCAAACTTTGGGATCTCAAATCCCTTTGGGAACAGTTTCATGACAATGCTCCTATCGAATGGATAGGGGCACAAGATCTTTGGTGCCTTCGTGGTTTTCCATGATTGAAGATCAAACACTTGTTGTGAAAGAAATTTGATTTTGTTTTGATACATCATCTTCAGGATCAAGGGGTGGGATGAAAGTGTTTTGAGGTGGTTCGATTGCTGGAGGGATGGGTGGATTGATTGGTACACCAACATAAGGTGTTTGCAAGCTTTGTTGTGCCATGTATGTTTGTAGCCATTGTTGTACCAACAACGCTTGTTGTTGGTCTTGTTGTTGTTGAGCCAACAATACCTATTATTGAACTTGTTGTTATTGAGCCAACAATTCTTTTTATTGGGCCTGTTGTTGGTGAGTTTCCAACACTTGTTGTTGGGCCTATAATGGGGCCGCTTCTTGCTACTCTATGTATTGCTTCAACGCTTGTTGGTATGCTTTTTGTTCGGCTACTTGTTGTTGTGTGAGGTATTGTGCTTGTGCCTATGCTTGCACTTGTGCTTGTTGGGAAACTTGGGTAGTTTTGGCAACCTTGGTAGCTTGAGTGGCTTTAGCAGCTTGCGCTGCTTGTTGAGCTTGTTTTCATTGCAACAATGCTTGGGCTTATGCTTGGATGGCTTGTTGTGCTTGTTGAGCTTGTGTCACTTGTTGTGCAGCTTGAGCAGCCTGTACTTGTTGTGCGGCTTGAGCACCTTGCGCTGCTTGTTGGGCTTGTTGTTGTTGCAACAGTGTTTGTGCTTATTCCTAAGTAGCTTGTTGTGCTTGTTGAGCAGTTTGCACATCTTGGTACTGCTGGAGTTCCTTTTGGTATGCTTGAGGAGCTCTTAGTGCTATATTGTATTGGCTTACCGCATTTTGATTTGGCGGTGGTGGTGCAGTGTTTAGGATGTTATATGTGGTGGCAAGTGGTTGAGATGTGTTTTGAGTGATTGAGGTGTTGGGTCCTTGGGAGATTGTGTTTTGGGGTGTTGAGATTGATGTCGTTGCTTGAATGGATACCACCTATTGTTGCAATATTGGTGGTATATTTAGAGGATTAGATACAATGATTTTATTGGCTTTTGATGGATTTCCTTGGATTGATTGATTTATGTTAAGTAAAGGGGAGAGTCTTGAACCAAGAATTGATATAGATGTTGGTAGTGAAGGTAATGGTGGTGGAGGTGGTGGTGGGATTGAAACTAGAAGTGGTGGAAGATTTTCTGGAATGAGTGATGATGAGGCCTCGAAGAGCTCGCTTGTTCAAATAGACCTGCTTGTACCAATGGGAACGAAACTTGTGTGTCAAGAGCATATGTTGGTGTTGCAGAAAAAGTGAATGAACTGTTGGTGTCCTGAAAGACAAGGGGGACATATTGGTGTAGGGGATTTTGATGCATAGTACCTGATATTCCTGTAATGGTATTTGCATCCAAATTTTGATTATTGACAAGGGGATGTTGTTGAAGGGCATGGAGTAATGAATTCCCCTTGTTGACAATGGGTTGTGTGGTGGCAATGGATGATGTGGATTGCAAAATGGGTTGGATGATGCTCTGAGTGGGTGAGGTGAATGGTACAAGTAGCATAAAAGGTTTCTCTACAATAGTGATTACATCAAAATTGGAAGGGAGTTTTGCTCCTTTTTCCAATTCAAGCATGTATTGTGAGGGATGTAGTTTCATCATGACTCTGAAAATTCAGTGGTTGTCAAGATTTTGAAGCATTTCAATGATCTCATCTTGAGTCATCCCTATATTGGTGATGTCTTCCACTTTCCCTTCCTCTTCAAGATCTTGTGTTATGAGAGAAATATCAGGTAGTGCGTTGCTAGGTTCAATAGGTTGATCTAGGGTGCAGTTTGACTTATGTCACTTGAAGTTGATGTTTCTTTGTTGTTCTCCATGTTCTTCTTGTGTTGTGATCTAGTTTGAACCATAAAATGAGGCTCAAAAGAGAAAATATAGGATGATTAAGGATCAAAGTGTGATGGTGAAATGTGTGAAAGGTGGATGATATGGATGATTGAACTCTTAGAAGACCTTGAGGAGGATGCTATACTTTTAGGACTTCTTGGATTCTTGGATTTTGATTGATTTGGATAATGAACAAATGAACCCCAAGATGTTGGATGTTATCTATGGGATAATTTTTCTCACAAGATGAAAATTTGACTAAGTGTAGGGAGAAGGATGCATCTACCCATACCTAGCCAAACAAGATGATTTGATGATAATTTGACTAAGAATATGGAGAAGGATGCATCTATACATACCTAGCCAAATAAGATGATTTGATGTTGGACTCAAGGATTTTAAACTAAAGGATTTTGATTCATGGATTTGCCAAAAATTCTAACATAAAGGATGGTTTCAATATTTTCAAGAGTTGTTGGCGAGGTGATTTTTTGATTTTGATGTTTGAAAGGATGGATGATAATGTTTTGATTTTGATCCTATGTGTACCTAAAAAGAATCTTGTTTACAAGACCTTGGTTTTGAAGAACACACTTTACTCTAAACAAGATGTTCAAATTGCCAAAAGAGACCCGCATTTTGTTGATAATAAAACACATACAAGTTAGGATTGTTCCTTGAAGCTCTTTTGTAGAAGTTGAAGATCAATCTCTACCTAAACTCATATAGTGTTGAGAGACACTTTTGATGAGCTTTTGGACTAAGAGCTTTGAACTTGGGTTTTCTGATTTTGATATTTTTTGAAATCATTTGATGAAGCACATGTGTGGGGTTCAATTGTTCTTAGCTTGGCTTAGTGACTTCTTTTTACCAAAAACACACTCTTGATTAGCTTTTGAAACTAGATGTCCAATGTCCTAATTTATTCTCATCCCACAAAAGTTCATTATGTGGAAATCAAGGAAATCAAGGAAAAATTTACCTAACGTTGACTTTAGTAGGAGCAAATTGAGATGAAATCCAAATTCCTAGAAGCCTCTAAAGATGAGAATCCCAAGGGCAAGCAATAACACATGAATTTTTCAAAGATATTTTCTTCTCCTAAAGGGTTTGAAATTTTATGCTAATGTTGAATGTTTGTTTTTTTCCAATGTTTTGAAATCAATCAAAGTGTTTTTTTTCCAAATCCTTGCATAATCCTATGGATGAAAGACAATATTTTTTGGGTTCCCACTTGGACGAATCCAACTATGCCTACTCTTAGCGGATGATTAGATGCTTGAACACACATGCTTCCCCTTACAGTGTACTTGCTTCTTGGGTCAGCCAAGCATCCATACCCATGAATCTCCCATGGCATACTCTTCATCTCTACTAAAAGTCATAAGAACAGGGCAGCTTAAGAACAACCGTTCTTGCACCAACAAATAGATAAGGATTTTGGTCTTTTAAACAAGGGGTTTTAATGTGGGAATTCCATTCATGGGGGATCATCCATATGAAAAGAGACCATTGTTTCCCTTCTTGTCAGAACAATCCTCATGATACTTGAATTTTCCTCAAGTGCCCACACTTATATCCCAGGTGGAAGTCGCTTGACTTTAGCATGTTCTCGGTTGGGTCATTCCCTTGGTTGATTAATTTTTTCCCATAAGGAAGGCCCTATAGAGATTAAAAAAAGTGAGCAAGTACATCTGTAGTTCGATCAGTCTTCATTGAGAAACAAAGAGAGAACACACAAAATATACCTAACTCACACTCACAAGATTTGTTCAAGTTTAGAATCCAAATTGAAGTGTGGAGGAAATAACTTACACAACTTAATATTACCAAAATCCTTTTGATTCTCAAGATCATCGTGAGGCACGAGAGAAGCACATACATCTTTTAGATGATATTATTTTGGGTAAACGATTACAAAACATAGATGCAGATGTTCATTTTATATCCTCAAAGAAATGATTGGATTCTTTTTAAAGCACCAAAAGGAAAGATGAAAGTTATTTGTTCAATTGTTAACCTTAAACAAAATCTAGTAAGTTTTCCTAAAGTTCTTTTTAATCCCTTTGTGTTGTTCTTTTTAGAGCCCAAATGAAATTTATTGAGTCCTAAAAGAATGAAAGAAAATCCTTAGAAGAGGGATTATAATTTCTCCCCAAAGTGTTTAAAAACACTTGATATAATGAGATGATAATGCCATAGAGAATCCTTTGTCTTTGTTTTCCTCCTTCACCTTTGATCAAGCCAACCTACAAAAACTGGTTAAAACTACAAAAATAGAAGCTAGAAAACCAATTAGTAGTCAAAAGCAACCAAAATAAAAAAGAACATGTTAAAATTAATCTAAAAAGTTCCTTTTACCCAACTCCAGTGATGTAATCTGTAGAGGTGATGCAGTTTGAAGAAGTCAGCGATGTTGTATAGTGCCACTGGGACTAGTAGTGGTGCTCTGCAACAAAACCAATGAGCACGATTGTGGCAGTTATTTAAACCAAGAAGTGATGTTTGGAGTTTAGAAGTTCAGTGATAGAAAAGTGGCCCAACGTTGCAGTTTGAAATTCAAATTTTTGGGTAGGAATGGCTCAACATTTTAGTTTGGAGTTTGATAGCAGTGCTAAATGGCATTGCTGGATTGATAGCAGCACAATTTCTCAGTCAGCGGCGTACTTTTCCTATAGACACAAAAAGTTCAAAAAACCACAAAATATTGAAGAAAAATGTGTTAAAATGTTTAAGTTTTCCCTCCTAGTGCCAAAATGTGAACCCCAATCCTAGACTTGACCAAATAAAGCAAAAAAACACTATTAAATCCATGTGCAAGTTAGAACTAAGGTTCACCATGTGATTCATCTACAATGCTCAAAATAGGAAAGAAATGAAGAACAAAACAAGAAAAGCTATCGAATCTTATTTAAGCATGCAAACTATCAATCCCATGGGGTAATTGATGCCAATTTGATCTGGAAATTGGCCCTTTCCCAACTCCTTTGCAAGCTTGATAAGGATTGATCCACTTGATGATGATCAACAATGGTATTCCTTGGTGAAATTTGTAATAACCTAGCTATGACGGTGGAAAATGCTATGGAAATGGATGGATTTGCTGTTAATATGAAGATAGTAACTTTTCTCTAAGTTATGGATCCAAAATATAAAGGAAAGCCTCTTATTTATAGATGAGAGTGGAAGAGAGTGAGGAAAAATGGTGAATGTGGGATCATTCAACATCTAATGGCCAAGTACCACTTGTCAACATGTGAGAGGATGAAAGATGAGCACATTTTGATGAATGTGGACAATAAATGATATTAGGTGGAATTTCAAATTTGTGAAATGACATGTTGGAGGGAGAAAGGAATGAATTAAATGCCAGTTGGCTCAATGAATAAGGACATGTAAGAGGAAATGAATGTATTGTTGGAAGGACAAATCCATTTGGAGGGATTTTCAAACTTGGAGGAATATTCCCTTTTGATGCCATGTTGAAAGTAATTAGGGGATTTATTAAATAAAAAAAATGATTTATTGCACAAGTTGCAAAATCTAGAGGATTTAGGTGATTAGGATTAAATTAATCAGGATTTGATAATTTAATAGGAGATTAGTTGATGTGTCAATTTGATTTATATTTTTGGATTGATTTAAATCAAAGTTGAGAGGAATATGATTTAGATTTAATTAAATAAATATTTTGATTTATTTAACTAAGGGGGATTATGTTAGATTAAATCAAATAAGATTTAATTTATTTAATTTAATAGAATGACTTTAGAGATTCAATTAAATAAGATGGATTATTTAATTAAATAGAGACTAGAGCCTGGTTAATTAAATAAAATTGATTTATTTAATTAACAAGAAGTGATGACTTAATTAGATAAATTTGATTTATTCAATTAAGGGATGAAAGGTGATGACTAGTAAAGAAGACGATTTAGGTCGAAATGATGTTAGTAATCAGGATCAAGTGTGTCGGTATATTTTATGTCTACAGAAGGCACAAAGCTAGAGGAATTCCCTATAGAAATACCTAAAGAAGTGTTCACACTATTAGTATGTTGAATTGTTATTATAGGTTGAGTACTAGTGTATGTAGGGATGGAAACAAGTATTGTAGAGGTAGGGATGGAAGTTCCACCTTGGCTTTGAGTGCACTCCAAAGCTTGAGTATAACTAGGGATGGTAGGGATAGTGTTGTTAATAGGAAACATAGTGGTTGAAGGCATGGTAGTCATGGGAAGTGAAGTCTGCATACTAGGATCCATATAGGGTTGATTATCAACAGTATTAGGAAGAGTGCTAAAGAACCCAAGATCCATGACAAATGTTGTATTACATGATGAAATGAGTCTTGAACTACATCTCACAATAGTATTTCTAATAGGACATAAAGTTGTAAATCTCATACAATATTTCACAAACTTGGTCAACATACCCAAAATGGCAAGAGGGTAAAGGGAAATGCAAGGACCTAAAATGAAGCATGAATGCAAGTTTTAGATTCTAAACAAGGTAATTTATTGATTACACTATGCAACAATCTAAAATGAAATTCTTTAGATGCACTTTTGAATTTAAGCAATGCACAAAATGAGTTGAATTAAGCTAGATGCAATGAATTGAAGAAAACAAAAAATCTGCAAACTGAAACAGATAACTAACAGTAGCAAACAGGAACACAAAAACAAAGTTTTAAATGCTGGAAAGTACAATTTAAAATCTAAAATGGGAAAAAATCACCCAAAGGGGCATATGACTCCCAATCAGGGTTTTTCAGGGGTTTAAATGTTGAATAACAGTCAGCACAAAATACCCAGAAATCAAGAAAAACCACCTATACTAGGACTAAATTTTTGAGACGGGCGTATGAGTCCCAGATTAGGGTTTTTGCAATAATTACAAAAAATTCTAAGTGAAATTTATTCTTTCTGGTTAGGATGATGTCTAGGCTAAGTGCAATTATAGATTTTAGATGAAATTTAATGATGCAATATGCAAAAAATCAACCTATATGGACTTTCACTAATGCAAGATTTAGAAACCCTAGATGCAAATTAACAATTACAAAACCCTAATGTAAAGTTAATGTAAGCTAAATCAAGGACTACGATACACTCCAAATCAAAAAAGAGGTGTTCAAATTTGGTTCACCAAAATGTAATGATGGAAATAGGGTGAACCACCTTTTAGGAGATGGAGCATGGGGATAGGGTTCCTATTTCACTCTTATTACACTCAAGGAAACCTTAGAGATCTCAATATGGAGGTATCAAGGGGGAAAGAGATCTTGCAATAAGGTATTCTAGGGATAAAGAGGGGTTCACCACCAAGCTACATCTTGGAAAGACATGTAGCATGGAAAAAATAATAATCAAACCTAATGATATGCAAGACTTGAATAGATGACCTAGAAATGAATGCAAAATAGAACAAAAAATTGGAAAAGTACAAAGGGGCACCTGGAAACCTATGGAAGCTTGAATGAAGACCTAAAGTGTTGAAAAATGTTGAATTTAATGTACACTGGGACTCATACACTAGGTTGGGAAATTTAGTCCCAGATTAGGGTTTCTGGGCAGGAACAAAAATCTGGCAGTGACAGGTCTGGAACTCTTGAAATTTGAAAAATTTGTTGTACTAGGACTCATATGTCGAGAGTGGCATATTAGTCCTCCTTTGTTTTTTTAGAGGATCAAGATTTGAATCTTCTCTTCAATCTCTTTTCTATCTTCTCAACCTAATTTTTAGATTTACAAGGATATATTTTGCTCTGTAGATACCTTTTAGTGATCTTGTAAACAAGGTGTCAACTTGGACAACTTGACAACTTAGAATTCCATTCTCTTCAATGTGTCTTCAACCTAGCTCTATAAATCAAAAATAAAGAGAGGGAAAAATGTTGATTTGTTAGTAGAAAGGGGTTTGCCTTGGTCAAACCCTGTTTTGGTAATCAAACCTTGTAATGAAATGAAATGTAAAGGAGGAATGATGAATGCACAAAATGATATGTTGCAACTCACCAAACCCTAGAAATAAAGTGTTGCAAACATGCATGAAATGACTCCAAGGGATGTAGATCTTGACTCATGCTTGAATGATATCGATCTTAACTTGCATTCTTGCTTGAATCATGAAATCCTACATCACAAATGTTAGCTCAAAAACAAACATGATGCATCATGACTTTGACATGATGCTTGATACTTGAATAATGCTTTAAAACACTTGATAATCAGCTCTTGAATGCTCTTGTAAACTCTTTTAATCACCAATTTTCTATTAGGATTGCTCTCATGAAAGCCTTAGGTGAAAATGAGTGAAACAACCTTGTATTTGTACTTGTTTATGCCAAATGTCTCAAATTACAACATTGCAAGCTGACACCAGATCTAGGAGAATAAAATCCCACCAAGAATTTTAATTTAATTTAGGTTTAAGCCACACAATACTCATATGCCTAAGGTGGCATATGATTCCCATTATGCTAAGCTCTGGGACACATTTTTCAAGAAATACTTAAGGTTATGTGCAGGATCATGATGGGCCAAAAAGTTGTGATATGATGGGTATGTGTAGGGTATGTGGTTGACAAATTTTTTTACCCAAAATTGATGAAACAAAAAAGGTTTTTAAAGGAGATTCTCATCTTTCCACCAATATAAATTATGATTTACTTTGAATTTAATAAGTAAATATTATTAATTTTCTATTTGAATTACGATTAAAGTCTGATTGATAGGTTAATTGAAAAACATCTATAGATTTCAAATGGTATCACATTTTGATTCCAGGAACATATGTCACATTCTATGCTTCACATACTATAGGATTAAAAAAATAAAAAATTCATGAAGTTTTGACTAAGTTAAGGTGGTCAAACATATGAGTTTTTATATTTTTTAAAAGTTTTAATAAAAAATCATAATTAATTATTTACTTAGAAAAATTAAAAAAAAAATCACATTGGGACATGAGTCCTCTACTTATATCTAAAATCTTATAAAAAATTATCATTTTATTGTGGTTAGGGTGGTCAAAGAGACACCTACTTATTGTTTCCCTAAAATTTAAGTACTATTGCATTGAAATTTCAAATTTCCACCAAATAGTTTTAAAAATAAACACCTAGTTTTAGAAACTACATTCAATTTGCTATAGATTCTATTCTTACATATTTTTGAAATAATATAGATAACTTATTCAAATTTTTATGTCAATTTGCCTAAATCTGATTTTTCTAAATTTTTTGCCACTTAAGGGCTTGTTTTTTCCATGACGATCTTGCACATACCCTTAAATTGATGTGAAATTAGGATTAGGGCCCCAAAATGTAGGTGGGACTTATATGCCCAAGGTGGCGTATGAGTCCCAGATCACTAAATCTGGGCCATGCAATCCAAAAACACATGAATTATTATTGGATATTGGTTTATGTTAGGATTAAACTCAGAAAGATGCATTAATTAAGGCTTGTGGATGTAAAATAGGACCAAATAAGGCATAAAGAATCCTGATTTATTAATGAAACCCTAGATTAGTGTGAAAGTGTGAAGGTACACTTTACAAAATCCTAAATAAGGCATATAATTAAGTTCATTTAGTTTTCAAGGGCCCAAGACCTAATGTGAATGTGTTAAACACATTACAACACTAAATCAAGGTAACACTATCCTCAATTCAATAGGGAGGGCCTAAAAAAATCTGAAAATGTAAGGAGATACATTTTTCATCATTACAAGAAAAAAATCATTTGGTTTGCTTGAGACTTACTTCACCTTGTCACTCTATCATTAGTGGTCATATTGCTAGGATATATCTAAATGTATAGAGGTGTGAAATTGGGTTTCTCCCAAGTTCGTTGTAGAGGCAATGGTTATAGAAAATGGTGTTTTATAGTGTCACAAATTGAGCTTAAAAGATAGACCTATTGAACTATTAATACCTAGTTGGTTCTAAAACTTGAATTTTACCTTGGAAAGTACATTGTAAATTCATTGAACACCCAGCTTAGAAAACATACAATAAATTCATCGAATACCTAGTTATCTATTGTCTTTGTGTATTCCTAATGTCTATTTTGTATGGTAATCTATTGTAAAACTAAAATATTTTTCTACTATGATTTAGTTGTATTAAATTATCTTCATCAAAATGATTACCATCATTACAAATGAAATAATATCAAGAAAAAAATGTTCATGGAGTAGTTTATAGCAACATTATGGAGGTTGTACTGGAAACAATATTCTAGCTACTCAGAGATGTTAAAAATACTTTAGAATCTTAGAAAATGATAGGTAAAATTTGTAAGATAGAATTTTGTCACCCTAAGGGTTTTAGGACCTAGGGCAATAAGCTTTCTATATTTTACATTCAAGGATGCCCTAGAGATCTCAATCAAATGATGGGAAAGGGAGAAAGAGATCTGCTAAGGGACTATCCTAGGGTATGTTTAGAGATTAATGAGGGGTTCACCACCAAGCTAGGGCTTGGAAAAATGTATGAAATGAAAGATCTAATGATTGAACTCAATGATGCATAAAACTTCACTAAATGAACTATAAAAGCAAATAAATCGAAACAACAAACTGGAAATGTACAGAGAAGCACCTGGAAACCTAAGAGAGCTTGAATGGAGGCTTGAAATGTTGAATATCCTAAAATTTAGGCCTACTAGAAAACATAAGCTAGTCTGGGTGAATCGGTCCTAGATTTGGGTTTCTCCACGGGAACAAGTTTCTAGAAAAAGTGTATCTAAATTTGTAAAAATCATGAAAAATGCCTATAGTGGGACTCATACACCACTTCTAGCGTATCAGTCCCATTTTGTCACGAAGTGTCCCAGGAGAAGAATCTTGAATTGAAACTTTGCAAGCCTCTAAATATGGATTAAATAAGAACTTTCCCACTGATTTCATGCAAATTGTATGGATATTTTTCCCTAGATATGAGTTTCCATGAGTCTTTACAACTTTTCATGACAACTTTGACAACATTTGCAACTTTTACAACTTTGCAATATTGATACTTTTGAAGGCTTCAAATCCACTTTTTCTTCAACCTATAAACCTGTAATCACACATGTAAAGAGGAGAAAAACTTTTTGATTGTTAGGGAATAGGGGTTTGCCTTGGTCAAACCCCATTTTGGTAATCAAACCTTGAAATGGAATTAAATAATAATGAAGAATGATGAATGAACAAAATATGATGTTGTGACTCACCAAACCCCAGTAATAAGATTCTATAAACATGTATGAGATGGCTCTAATGGATGTGGATCTTGATTCTTTCTTGAATAGGATAGATCTTGAATGAAATGCTAGCTTGAATCATGAAAGCCTACATCATAATTGTTAGGTAAAAAATAAACATGATGATTGATGCTTGAATAATGCTCTAGAATGATTTATGATCTTCCCTTGAAGACTATTGAATTCTCTTGTGAATGCTTGAATGCTCTTGTGAACTCAAACTTGCTATTATGAATTCTCTCACAAAAGTCTTAGGTGAAAATGAGTGAAAGAACCTTGTATTTATACTTAATTATGCAAGAATTTTTGAAATTACAACACAACAAGACAACATTAGATATAGGAGGATAAAATCCTACCAATAATTTGAATTAATTTTAATTTTGGGCCACACGGGACTCATTCATCCAAGGTGGTGAATGAGTCCCATTAGACATAATTTATGGGAACATTTTAAAAAATTCTTAGAAAGGTGTAAAACTAGGATCGAGACCCAAAACCATAGGTGGGACTCATTCACCCAAGGTGATGAATGAGTCCTAGACCACCAAATCTGGGCCACACAACCTGAAAACACCTGAATTATGAATGGGTATTGATTTTTGTCAGGATCATCCATGAAAAGATGCATTAAATGAGGCTTGTGGATGAAAAATAAGGCCAATTAAAGCATAAAGAAGCCCAATTATTTATGACAACCCTAGAAAAGTGTGAAAGTGTGTTACAATACTTTACAACAATGATTAAAAAAAGGTTTATTAGGTTTAGTTAATTAATAAAACCTTAGAAAAGTTTGAAAGTGTGTTACAACACTTCACAACACTTTAGCAAGGTACCATTCATGTTCATTAGTTCACAAGGGCCCAAGAACTAATGTGAGTATGTTAAACATTTTACAACACTAAGTCAAGTCATCATTAAGCTCAATTTTACAAGGAGGGCTCAAACAAGTGTGAAAATGTCACCGATGACATTTTTTGACACTATAAAATTTAAAGCTAGTTTATTAGATAATAACTATGTACATCTATTGATTATCCAAAATACTAAGAGGGGGTGTTGAATCAGTATTCTATTAAACCATTTAGATGTAAACTACCTAGTTATTAAACCACATATAACTGCAAACAAGAATGAAGACATTGAAATGAACATGACACCCAAAACACATCAACGCTAGGTTTTTAAGTGGAAAACCCAAATTGGGAAAAACCATGGTGAGGATTAGCTCACAATATAATATATCTAGATATAGAATATTAGAGGGCTCACTACCAAGACTCACTATCCTTAAAAGGATCATAGCCTGAGTACAAAAGGATATGGTTGACCGCTAAGATACAAAAGGATATGGATCACTGCCAAAAGTATGAACTGATGGGATATACCTTCTATGTGCTAAGTTTAGTTCCAATGAGGCTCTAAATGTGAAGTACTACTCTGGATAACAATTCTTCTTTGATCCTTCTCTCACAACCCTTTACTCGCAATTGATAAATCATTTAAGCTCACACATTCTCAATCTTCTTCACATCATTCACATCTCTATCCCTTGCATCCTCAACTCCAAAAGTTCTTATATATATAAAAGTATGTATCATACATCAATTAGGTCGGCCTAATTATATGTAAACAAAACCAATCAAAAATAGCTCTTATTAGCACCATGTAAGATTTAAGACATCTTTTTATCCATGTGGTGCATCAATTCAAGTCATCTTAGATTTGTAAGGGATACTACTATCATCCATAAAGTATAATTATTATTCTCAATACATGTCATGTATTAGGTTGGCTAAGAGTGGGACCTAATCACAAAAAATCCAAATCAACACACACATTTCTGAAGATAAACACCTTCTAGATCTGATATTACCTCAGTTTCTCATCACACTAACATTAGAGATACTACCATTAGAACTACAACATCAGAATATTCTTCTTAAGAAAATGTGGAGTCTCCCACACTGATATACTAAACATAGAAACAACTATAGTGTATAGAGTTGAACTTTTTCATTGATAACTTTCTATACACAACACCAAACTTCTCAAGATCCTAGATATAGCTGAATGAATGAGTCATAATAATAGGATTAAGAGAGTAGAGTTATATATCTTCTTGCAGTGAATTCCAGACTCAAAAAACAACACACTGGATTATCAGTAAAGAACACTTCCAGTATAGGTCAGCTTCTAGTAAACCAATTATGCTTCCCACAATGTTGCCACAATGTTGACATTAATGACAACATGGGAACAACCAAATCAACCTATATATACTTCATGCTCATGTTTCGAGGCTCCCATATTTCCAACAATCTCCCCCTTTAGCATTGATGGCAACATGCATATCAAAAACATTTTTATCCCAAAATAAAGCAACTAAATACCCCCCCTTTCAATATTAATGCTCCTTACAAATTTGTTCTTGAAAAAAAAAAATCCTCTTACTATCTATCTCTCCCCCTTTGACATCAATGGAAAAGTTCATGTAGGGGTCCGATATATGTGTATGCATAAAAAAATTGACCAAAAATGATATGATAAATATTAACCTAAAGAAGAAGATCCTTTGAGGTTCTTTAGGGTATCTTCCCATGTGCATTGTGTTCTTCCCACAATCCTTTTTCATTTTCAAGAGTCTTGTATAATAATTCTATCTTAGTCAAAGACTCTATACCTTCTTCCATAGTGTTGGGACTAAGATTTGTTTCTAATATATTACCAACACTATCAAGGGCACTAGATACAAGAATATGCCTAAGTTTTACCAAATCTCTAAGTGTCACAAACTGCTTAATCACTTTTTTTCTTTGATTCTATAGGGAAAATAATTTGTCCTATAGTTGCACAATGTAGGACCATCTCTGATCGTCCTTGTCATCTTCCAAGATATACACATCTACTTGAGTACTTAGTCAAATTTCATTCTTTCTTATTTCTTCTCTTGCATTTAATGTCCTATTGGACCAATTCAAGGAGAAATATACTAACTCCTAAGCTTCTTTCTCACAATCTTCAAAGAATTTAAATTCCTTCACAACTCTATGATGTGCATCTACACATTTCTTCTTAATGTCTTTTAGATTTTCTTCTAAAGACTTATTTCCTATTTGTGCTTCCAGTCTAGAGATGTATGTTTTTAGAGAGTTAATCATACTCCTGATATTTTCCACAATGGATATAGATGACTAAATTTGGAACTAGGAATCACTTCCTGTAACTCTTTGAATGCTTCTCGAATGTTTCCACTTTCATGCTTATGCTGAGCTCTATCAAATTCAATTCCTTCTAGTTTTGTGATTTCTTACTTGATAATGGCACCTTTTCTCTTCTTTCATGTTTCTTGTTACACTACTAGAGGCATCAAAAATTTCTCCTACATTTGTCCTGTTAGGGTTCTTGGGGCTTTCTAAAAGCACTTTTTCATAATGATCAATTTTTTTCTTAGTTACTTCATAATCCAATTTTTAAATCCACACAAGTTTGGATTCAACTGCTTTCATATAAGAAAAATTTGTAGAGACTAGGAACTTGATGTTTTTCGGAGTATTTTTCAACCATATTTTCTAGAATTCTTGTTCTTTTATTCATTCTCATTTGAAATGTTCTCAAGAATCTTGCAAGAGAAGTTTCTTGAGCATTTGAACCACCAATATTTTTCATGAAATTCCTAATCTGGTGAGCTATTGGTATGTGTTTTTCCATCCTACCCTTCCAATTATCAGTAATTCTTTCATAAAGTAAAAGAGTAAGAAAATTGTTAAAGCACCATACCAAAATGTACTTTTCTTATTCTTTTCGATATCTTTCAAATTCTTCAATAGATTTAGTTGAAGCAAAGTTGAAAAATATAATAATGTGTACCATTCCTAACCATATCAGATGCAATGTATGTAGCAACAATAGAAATTGTGTAGTAATTTATTGATAACATTTTTTTATGTCCAATAATCATTGCAACATACCGAATGATTGGATCTTTAGTTGTACTTAAACTAAGTTATTTTCCTTCAAGGGTCACACCAGTTACCTCTATTATCTCTTAATTATTGAAATTCTTCCATCTTAGAACTAGTCCAGATAAACACAACCCTATCACATCTCTTATGGCTTCTCTAGTTATCAAGTGTGTTTCATCAATCCAAATAGATTCACCATGAATCCTACGTAATAACATTTGTATGTACTTCTTGTTGAATTCAAACAACAGAAATTTCCACCAAACCTTAGATTTTATATGCATCATAATTTTCTTCCAATTCATTCTTCCACAAAATACTTAATCGAACTAGTGACATTTCCTCATTTTTTCCATAAATATATGCATAAATATCTTTAGTAAGTAATACCCTAAGAGGAATTCTAGAAAATGCACTAGCTGATTCTTCTAACATTTTTTTTAGAGAATACTTCCTTAATTTGATTTGAAATTTTTCCAAAACATTCACTACCTTTGAATTGTCCATTGCATAAAATTGTAAACCCTACAAGGGAATTGTTTAAGTAGAATACCTTTGTAATTTTCTCAATGTAGAATGAGGTTTGATGTTTAGCTTCCGGAGTGCACCTCAATTCCTCCTTCTTTTCTTCAATTTCCCATTTTCTTCCTACCAAAATCAAATCTTGAAACTCTGTTGTATGGAATTGCTCTGGTTTCTTCAAGCTTCCTCTGCATGCTTTTCCTTCTTCACAAATGCCTTTTTTTGAATGTGTTTACCTTAACATTTTTGAATTTATTTCTTTCATTCCAAATGATCCTTTAACAAATGCTTCAAGATGTAGGTAGATCACCTCAAAATTTGTGTACACTTCCATCCTTTCAAATTCTATGAACCTCATTCTTCACACATGTGTGTCTGAAAATTCCTTTTGCATGAATTCTTGAATAAGTAACCTTATTAAATGCACTTCTGTCATGACATGACATCATATCTCGATGAGGGGTTTATTAACTATTCTGATTATTGTTCCCTCTTAGGAATTTCATGGATTAATTTTTTATGGGTGTATCTGCATTAGAGGGCAGCACAAATAAAACTAGTGATTTTGATTCACCTTGCTTAGAATCTCCTTCCGTTCTCCAAATTATTTTCATTTCCTTTCTAACTTCTACCAGATCAAACTTAATTACCATAGGATCATGTCTCTTTATTGGATTCATATTTTTCATATTTCTACTTGTATAGTTCTTGCCAAAGTGGTTTGGATTGTTGTAGTCATAGCAAACAACATTATTCCATCCAGATTTTATTTTATTCAATCTATATTTGCACTGATTAACCTTATATCCAAATAAGTTGCAATGAAAAAAATGGCCATTAAATTAATAAAATGCCTTTTTCAACTTCTGACTTCTATATTCCATAACCTTATGTCCAATATTTTTACATTGAAAACATTGATTGGAGAATGATAAAACATCATCCATTCTAATTTTTCAATCTTTTTCCCTATGTCCGAACTTACTGCAAGAATAACATACACCATTACACAATAAATACCTTTGAGCATTAGGTTTTCTAATAGGATTCCTTCTCATATTGCTTCTTAGATCCTTGAATCTCTCACTATTTCACTAAGTCTTCATGTTTGGGAGTTGATTCTCCTTTGAAATTTTTCCTTCTTCAAACCCTAAACCACTTTTATCCATAGTAGGTCTTTGAAAGTTAATAAATCCATCAAGCATTACAATCCTTGCCTTGAATTTATCCTCATATATTTTTTCCTTTTCCAGATCTGATTTAAGAGTCACCATTTATTTCTCAAGGTTTGTACATTCATCCATCTTCCTTTGAATTTCAACTTTTTGAAAGTCTTCAATTTTTCTCTTCTCTTCCAATTGCACTAATAGTCTAGTAATATCATTATACACCTTCTTTAATTGATTACTGACTACTCCATATCTTTCCCTCAAGTTCTTGATGTACTCATTGCTTCCTTCAACATGTCCTTCAAATCTTCATTTTCTTCTCTATGTTTAGTAGAGATCACTTCCGAAGGAAAAATAAATCTTTTATCTTCTATGTATTCAAATTTTGGGACCTTCCTCAAGGTTTTAGACTTCTTTAGAGGAACCAAGCTTTGATACCAATAGTTGATTATCCAAAATATTAAGAGGGGGGGTGAATTAGTATTCTATTAAACCATTTAGATATAAACCACCCAATTATTAAACCAAATATAACTACAAACAAGAATGAAGACATTGAAATGAACTGGACACCAAAAAACACATCAACACTAGATTTTTACTTGGAAAAACCATGATGAGGATTAGCTCACAATATAATATATCCAGGTATAGAATATTACAAGGCTCATTGCTAGGACTCGCTATCATTAAAAGGCTCACAACCTAAGTATAAAAATATATGGTTGACTGCCAAGATACAAAAGGATATGGCTCACTGCCAAAAGTGATAGGATACACCTTCTATGTGATCAGTTCAGTTCCAATGAGGCTTTGAATGTGAAGTACTACTCTGCATAACAATTCTTCTCTAATCCTTCTCTCACAACCCCTATTCACAATTGATAAATCATTTAAGCTCGCACATTATCAATCTTCTTCACATCATTCAAATCTATGTCCCTTACATCCTCAACTCTAAAAGTTCTTATATGTATACAAGTATGTATCATACATAAATTAAGTCAACCTAATTAGATGTAAAAAAAACCAATTAAAAATAGATTTTTTTAGCACCATATAATATTTAAAACATCTTTTTATCCATGTGGTGCATCATTTCAAGACAGCTTAGATATGTAAGGGATCCAACTATCATCCACAAAGTATAATTATTCTTCTCAATACATGTCATATATTAGGTCAGCCAAGAGTGGGGCCTAATCACAAAAAACTCCAAATCAACACACACACTTCTTAAGATAAACACCTTCCAAACCCGATATTACCCTAGTTTCTCATCACACTAACATTAGAGAGACTACCATTAGAACCACAACATCAGAATGTTCTTCTTAAGAAAATGTGGAGTCTCCCACACTGATATACTAAACATAGAAACAACTATAGTGTACAGAGTTGAACTCTATCATTGATAACTTTCTATACATAACACAAAAATTCTCAAGATCCTGAATATATCTGAATGAATGAGTCATAATAATAGGATTAAGAGAGTAGAGTTATATCTTTTCTTACAGTGAATTCCGAACTCAAAAACCAATGTACTGGATTATCAGTAACAAGCACTTTCAGTATAGGTCAGCTTTTAGTAAACTAATTATGCTTCCCACAGTGTTGACATCATTGACAACATGGGAACAACAAAATCAACCTATATATACTTCATTCTCATGTTGCTAGGCTCCCATATTTCCAAAAAAATCAAGGCACAATGCCTTCATTTTAGAAGTTTCATGGCCAATCTCTATTGTTAACATTTCTAAAGAAAAGGAAAAAGGTACAAGCATTTATGATGTTGTTGCCTTTGCACTGCACAAAACCTCTTTTTTTTGATATGCAATATTCTTGAGCTCAGATGTATCAGAGAGATAATACCATATGGTATTTTTTGCAGAAATTCTAGGTTAGATGTATTGGGGAAATTCAAAGCTTAGATGTATAGATATGCACAAGGGCTTAAAATACACCATTGGGTATTATTTACAGATATTCTTTTCTTTTAGATTATATCTTTGTTTGAACAATGTTAAGATTCTTTTCTTTTGAGCATGAAAACTTCTTCTTATCTTTTAATTCCTCTTCTAATTGGTTAATTTTAGTCTTCAATTGTTTTGCTTCACTTTCAACACTTCCAACTATTTATTTTGCATCTACAAATTGATCATCAAAAGGTTTTTCCTCATCCCCACTTCTCTTATTAGTTAACACCCCCTGCTATTCCTTTTCATGATATTCTAACTTATTGTTTTATATATTTTACTTCAAGTTTTAGATAAGCTTCTCCCTCATCAGTTCTTAGGAAAGTATCATCCATTTCTTGGATAGAGTTTTGAATTTCTTGAATACATTTATGTAACTTTGCTCCTATTTTTTCCTCAGTTTTTATAGTGTCTTTATCATTAGACTATGTAGATGTTTCTTTTGACAAGCTCGCTATAGAACTTGTCTGCATTTTCAATAAGGCTTTCATGTCTCCACCCAACCGAGTCTCTTTTTCTGCACTTTGATTTGGTTTTCCATTTTCCTTATCATCCATTTACAATTGTATTTGTTCCATTGAATTGTTATCTTCTAGATGTTTGGCTTCATTTGTTCAACTTCACTTATAACATCATATCTCTTGTAAGACCCTTCACATGTGAATAATACAATCTTAATTTTGCTATATTTCTCCTAAATAGATGCTTAGATATATTTCAAAGAATGCATAATGTGATTGTGTGACAATGTACTCATATTTCATTTTGACATGTTTTATTATCATTGCCATGAAAGTATTAGGCACTTGTAAACTATGAATATGAATTGGAATTTTAATGAAATTGTTGTATAATTAAATCTTACTTCAGTTACCAAATTAATGTGACATACAAATGTTGCTTATGATTCCATTGGTAATGTGCAGGAAATCAAGAGTGTCAATGCAAGAAGGTAAAACCACTAAGAACAAAATCAAAAGACATCCTCTTGTGGTTATGTATTGGATTTCCTTATTTTGGAGTTTAGGAAGAAATAAAATTATTATGCTTATTCTTCTGGGTTGAAAGGGTATTAATTGTGTGTCATGGGAGATGTAAGTTAGGGTTAAGGATACAAACCCTTGTATCTATGTGTGAAACTCGGATGGAACCTTAAGTGGGTCATTAAAGTGGATTTTTGGTCAATTTCTTGGGTTGGGATGCATAAATAAACCCCCTAGGGTCTGAACCATGATGGTAGGGGTCAAGTGGGCATTCTATAGGACCCTAAGGGCATGATTTGACTCCTAAAAGTCTTCATAATGAGGAGTGACGAATTTTGAGTAAAAGATGGAGTGAAAAGATTGAGGGGTTGTCCGAGTGCATGTACCCCTCTTAAAGAAGGAAAAGACCCTCATTAATGAAGGAGATACATTCACACCTCCCCATCAAAGGGTTACAATTTGTGAGATTTCTATATATTGGGGGAGGAAGAAGGAGTGGGGTGTTACCCACTTCTCCTCTTGGAGAACTTGAGTGGGGAGAGTAGAAAGAATGAGAAGAGGAGAGGAGTCCAACTCTTGGGAAGAGAGAGTGACAAGATGGCTTGGCTTGGAAAGTAAAGATGGCTGAAAGAGATTGATTTCTTCACCTAAAAGAAAAGAGATAAGTTCTTCCTATTTCTATTTACCCTTGTTATTGGTTGTAAGAGGGTAGCATAGTGTATGGATTATGGTTGAAATTAGAAAGTAGAGAACTTAGATTGCATGAAATCGCTACTATGCTAGTTTTATCCCTTTGTAAAAATGAGAGAAAACTCCATTTATCATGATGGAGTTTAAAGGATTTCTTGCTCGAGGGGGTATGGCTGGGGCCACGAGGCTCCATCATTATGGTAGGGTGGAGAGCAAGACTTATGCAGTTGTATGTCACTCATTGTGTTTCATAAAATTAGTTGTATTATGGAAAGCTAGTGATTGTTGTAACATGAAAGGAGATGGGGAAAAGAGAAAGCTTTAGGAACATGTGTGTTCATTGCAATTCTAACTATTGTGTGTAATTGTGGAAGCCTATATTTTGTGGTAGAAAGAAAAGTCAAGAATGGGGCAAGTTGGGGTTGCATTACTTTCTCAAATGGGTATTGAAAAAGGGACTCTTAGTTTCTTTCCAATTTAAATGTAATTTGTCTTTGGAAATCAAAATTTCATGTAAAGAAAATTATGAACGAAAGTTTTACTTGTTTTATCTCACATGAATGGTAGAAATAAAAATAAATCCATATTATGGAAGGAATATTGGTTGAAATATATAGATGTATATATATAACAGACATGCTTTTGTACTTACAAGTGAATTTTCTTTATCTGGTTATCAAAATACAAATACCCATAGGAAAGTGTTCAGATTTTAAATATATTTGTGTATATATATAACCTACCTGCAATGTAATCTTTACACAGTTACCCATTGTGGGTGCGATTCGTAGTGGCAATAGAAACATGCAACGTCTTCCTCGTCCCTTTAATAGCGAGCATGTGATTGCAGTTGACCTTATAAAGAATACATATATACAAAAATATAGGGATATCTATTTGTAAAAAAAAATGCAAACAATATGGACAGATAAATAGATTAAACAGTCTGCATATACATGTTTAACTAAAACACAAATCAACGAACATGCAACAGGTGAGAGGATATAATCCGAGATACATTCTTTAGTGATAGGATTTGTTTAGGAGTAAGACAAGTATAAGTATTAATGAAGTATATAATTCAGATGTAACAGAAAATATATTTATTTATTTTTTACCAAAAAAAAAAAGAAGAAATTGATAACAAAGCGGTCGTTGGCAGGCCACACAGTCCCAAATGAAAAAAAAAAAGTAAGAGAGATTAGTAGTGTCCCCATAACCATGAATGTTAAACTCAGAAGGTAGATTTACCCTAAATTCGGCTGCATTTTATATTTTAAGGTGGAGAAAAATAATGAAAATAAGTTGTGTGCGATCTAGTTCCTTTCACTGATTAAGCTTGCAAAATATACTAGGTTGAAGTCACTACTGCGGCAATACGGTAAACATATATCAATAAAGTCTACTTGTTTTAAAACTTCTTGTTGAAAACTTTATTTTTTTAACATAAGGCATAGTTCTAGCGTGTACATAAAACAAAAGAAGAAGCAATATATGAAGAATATGGGAAGCTTAACCAGGCAGCAAACAGAGTGATAATCCTGTGTAAAAGGAGGAGAAAAAGGATAGGCGTCGACCTTATCCTTGTCTCTCAAAACTATGAGATCAAAACAAATAAGTATCTAAATCTTGGGGTCATTGGAATTGTTTGCTAGTGGATTTGTGTCCAGTTACCTGCTAAACAATACAAGCTGAAATATAGAGAAAGTAGATTGTAAATAAGAAAAAAAAAGAAAAGAAAAGAGAGTCAAAATATAGATCTTAGCCATGCAAACTACTTGGGCTGCAAGATGAATAAATGCAGCAACAAATATAATAATAATACAGTCATTTACGAATCGATATTTTCCTTACTCTGTATTTCTAATAGTACAGATAAATCTAGAAATAAAAACAAAGAAAGATTTTAAACGAACAAGAAATTGTGGAATCTTAAAACCAAAAACAAAATTATGGAATGTGTATCTTAGTGACTGCAGTTTGATTCAAGCCCGTATTTGCATCAATGGAGGATTAACCAGTAGTAATATTATGCAAAGATAAATATAAAAATAAAATTCAAGATAATGTAAATCAGGCCTGCAAAGCCTTTATCAGGCTGCTGCCATTTTGGGAGCCAATAGCTTATATCCGAAACAGAAGCCAAAACTAACTAAATACAGGCCTGGTGTGTTGTGTATATTAAAGAAACATAAAGAAAATGGAGACCCATATGCATATCACATCAGGAGCTGCGTCCCTATTAAAATTGAATGCATCGGTTTATGGAGATATTTGCATAGGGTTTCGCCCCAACTGCCACATTTAATTTTTCACTCGGGCCATGCGTTGGAAAATTAATGTGAAGGCTGGGAGGTTCAACATATAAGTTCTTATTCGTGCCCTTCACGTTTCCTATTTATTCCTCTCAAAAATTCATTGTGTTAGGATCCGTCAAGATCTGCTGTCAGAAATAATAATCAATACTGATGTTAATATATATATATTAACATTTTTGCTAACAATGATCTTAATAATAGTATTAATAATAAAATAATGTTTCCCTGAATATCTATGTGGTTATATTGAATGGTTTTAATCTAATTTAAATTGTATTAATAATATAGTGTATACTAACATCATCAAGAGTAACAATTGTGATATAATGCCTGAACATAAAAATTAATGCTAATGTTTATATTATAGCAGTAATAATAGGGGTGGGACAATAATGCTAATACTCTCTTAAATTTATTTATCAAGAAAATTTAAAATAAATAAATAAAACTGTACAGCTATACTTAACACTGCCACAGCTGCAAATCATGAGAAAACAAAATCAGCTGTACATAACACAACTATTAACACAGTCAAAATTACGCCCAACAACAATAAGAAATTAAAAATGGGCATTGAACATGATTTTAAAATGGGAGTTATAAGTGCTGGGATAAAATTATTAATACCAACATTGATCTGAATTATCTGGAATACCAATGTTATTAAATAAGGTGGTGAGCTGCACCTAAATTTGGGGTAAGTTAAAACTTTAATTCTAAGTAATTTCAGTTTTCCTCATCTATTAAGTAAATAGTGTATTCTCCAGTCATTGTTTTAAGTTGTGTAACATATTATGTTAAATTTTAAATACATCGGTAAGAAGGATACATTTGATTCAACTGATAATGTTAATATT